>CM076581.1:1315016537-1315691314 GCA_034641835.2 Pinus albicaulis | reverse complement strand
GTGTTACACCATTTTTTCGTCATCTAACCTATTATCATTAGATGGACCCAAGTACACCATGTAAGACCAATTTTACCCTAAGTAAAATTGCTTTCACTATGTAAAATAACTTAATAAACCAAATTTATTAGGTTGTTTATGGTCTAAACAGGAAACCCCAAAAGGAAATATTAAACAAATCTATATTTGTTTGATTTTCCTCATGGAATAATTAATTAAACCATAATTTAATTATTATTCCTAATCATGTTTAACCCAAAACAAATAAATTAATTAGATAAACCTTTATTTATCTTATTATTTTCTAGGAATAATTATTTAAATCTTATTTAGATAATATTCCTTGTTAAATATGACCAAATCACCCACAAATAATTAAATAAATAATTATTTATTTGATTATCTTCTAACCGCTTCCTTAAAAAGATAAATAAATCAATTATTTATTTATTTTTGACAAATCAAGGGATTTGACCCAAGTCAAATACCTTTTCCCTCCAACAAATATAATAAAATATTCCATAAAAGGTGGATCTAGATCTGGTTAACCCATGCACCAAGATCTAGAATGACCCAATATTTTGTTATAAATAGGAGGGTTTTTCCCTACCATTCTTCACCTTTTGTTGCCTATTAGATCACTCTGGATCTAAACTCTTGGTCTGACTTTGAGCCATTATCATTGTCATATTTTCCATTATTTGCTATGTGAGCTCCCTTTGAGTTCTATCTTTGTCTGGTTTTTCTACACCAACAGGAGAGAGAAATGCTAGATCTGAAGTGCTGAGGACTTCCAAGAACCCATCCCATTGAGGAGAATTGGAAACACCTTCTTGTTTTCCTCCCAGGTGCCCTTAATACAAAAAATTCTTTCAAAAATCGTTCTTGTCTTGTCTATTGGATGTATGGAGAAAAACCTTATTTTTTACTGCTTAATGTCTCTATATGCATAGATCCGGTTTTTTGCAGCACTTGTCTTGATCAACTAACTGCAGATCTGAAGATATTGGCAGCCATATTTGATGTTAGGGCTATAAGTTATGCGTAGCTAAAGTGGTATTTTTCCGTACACTTCGACAAAAGATTCATACTAACAACTGGCGACTCCACACGGGCTTCAATTACGACCGCTGTCAGTTTTTCATATTCCCCGCATATCCACTACTGCATCTCTAGGGTTTCTTTTCGCCTTTTGTTTTTCCTATTTTCATGTGGTTTTTCACCTATAAACCCTAAAACATTAAAATTTCTAACTTCCGTGTTTCGTCCTATTGTGCTGACAGACATCGCCCGCAACCGAGACGACAACTTTTCCGGAAATGACACTGAAGCCAGCCGCACTTTCAAACTTGCTAAAATGCAAAACTGACCTCTGTGTCGCACTTTTTCAAATTTCATTTTCTCGATTTCCAGATCGAAATGTGTCAGTACTGACCAATTTTTCACTGGTTTTCGCACTTTATGGGTTTCCACAGCTTCGCCGTGGTTTTCCAACCTCTGTCTCCGCCCATTTGGACCTGTTTCTGATCTTTTTTGCTCATCTAAGTGGGAACCTAGCCCCCTAGGGCTTCAGTACCCTCCACTTTTGGTGGAAGATTTTTAGTTGTCTCAGGTGTCTGTTTTTTCAGAGTTTCAGCCTTCCCTTTTTCAGATCTGATACCTCATTCTCAGATCCCTTTAAATCAGCTCTTCTTCCTTTCAAATCACCTCTTGTAGTTTTGTTTGGACCTCCCTTTAGGACCTCCTCCCTGTCCTTTCTGCTTTTTGTTGATTTCCTCCTTTTTTCCAGCCACCTTGCCTCTGCCTCTTGGCTGTGATCTGCACCTCTTTTCAGCAGCTTTCTCCTTTAGATCCCTGTCCCTTTCGACCCTAGATCTATTGGCCTCTTTTTAGTGTGTTTTGACTAGATTTTTTCCCTCTTTTAGATTAGTTTTGAGAGACTCGCCTTTTTGGGTTGAATCGATGCAATAGTAGCTGTTAATTTTCTGTTATTTCAGCATTATATATTGTTCTCTGCAGATTTATTTTCAGTTACGCAGCACACTTTTTCTCTTGCTCTCAAAACGAAAAGGGTTTAAAAAATTAAAATTAACGCACGCCACACACTCACCCTAAGCGAAGAAGAGCCTGGTTTACACCGCCAGGCAAAGACTTTAAAATCAATTGACACTGCACCTATCTGCCCTTGTTTCGACTTGATTCTGCACCTCCTTGCCCTTGTGGTCATTCTTCTTCCCCTTGTGCTGTGTTTGTGTTGTCATCATTGCGCCCCCAAGGTGCACTTCCCGGAGACTTCTTGGCCTTCACCCTCAGTTTCCGGTCGATCGACCTGCTTCGTCCCACCGTCGTCGAGCCAGTCCTCCTCCGAGTCCGCACTCCGACTCCTCTTCTGATTCATTGGGTTCTCCTTCTCCTTCTGGTTCTCCCCCTGTCACCTTCACTATGTCTGGTCCAGGGCCTAACGCTAGCGGTGCTCCCGGCCCTAATGCCGGAACTACTACTAGCGGAACCGCCACAGGAACTACCTCGGCCACACCCTTGCTGCCGTACATCGCAGGCCTCAACCTCCCCGATTTCAATCAGTTGATCAATGACCCTATCCGCCACGATGTTGGTTGGCCTGCTATGCCAACCAAGCTCCCCTCCGACATCCCTAAGTTCGAAGGCCTTGCTAGAGAAGATCCAACCAACCATGTCCGATATTTCCACATGTGGTGTTCCTCCAATTCCATTACCGATGATTCCATCCATCTTCGGTTGTTCCAACGCACGCTTACCAGCGAAGCTTCTAAATGGTATGTTGACCAAGCCACCTCTTCCCATACCACCTTTGCGACCATTGCCCAAGCCTTTTTATCTTACTTCCAGCTCCCTCTCCGATACGATACTGGTATGGAGCTTTTGACCTCTTTCAAGCAAACCTCTTCAACCCGCCTTTCCGCTCATGTCCAGGAATGGCGACGAAGACAAAGCTTATGTCGAGCTCCCCCCTTCGAAGATCGGATCTATATGGACTGGTTCCTTCGCTCTCTCCTAGCTCCCATTGGCAAAGATGTCGCCTCCCATTTCCCTCAAACCGAAGAAGCCGCCCTCCAAATAGCCTTGAAATATGACCTGATCTATGCTCAGTCTGGTTATGTTTATACCGTCCTTCCTGACCTCCCCAGGCCCGGAGGCACTAACGCCCCGGGGGCATCTCATTCCGCCAACGGTATCGTTGGAGCCCTTTCCCATCCGTATGCTCAACCTCCTATGGGCTATGGTCTTCCTCAGGGAGGGGCCAGCACCTCTAGCACTTTTCCCCCTCCAGGTAGCATGTATCCAGGATACGACATGCCTCATCCTTTTGCCCAACCTCCTACTTACCTCAATGTTGCCCAACCTAACCATTACCCTTATCTGCAGCCTGGTGCGCCAGCTCCTCCAGCATATGCGCTTCCACCTCCCTTGCCTCATCAACCCTAGCAACAACACCTACAGCCCCCTCCAGGGCAAGTATTTGCACAGCAAGGCGTGACTAATCCCCCTTCTCAAAGAAGGCAGAGAGGCAATCCAAATCAATCTGCCCTTGGTACTCGTGGGCCTAATCCTCAAGGTATTGACCCTAACACCGCTAACCAGCAATAGGGCACTCAGCCCAAGCCGGACAGGCCTCTTCGCACAAATAGTCCTTGTTCATGTTGTGGTGTTTATGGTCATTACACCCACAATTGTCCCCTCTTACCACAGATGCAGCAAATGTGGGAGTCTCAAGCCACATTGCACGGACAACATGCCTCCCCTCATGCTCCCCCTAATGTGGCCACTACTCAACCAACTGTGTTTACTGATCCTTTCCCTCAGCAAGCATTCGTGGCTACCCAACCACCTGATGGACAAGTTGCCACTCCACCTTCCATTTCTGGTTCCTCCAATTACCAGATCCTCATGATGAACTTTGATCCATCCCCAACCGTCGACCTTCACCTTCAAACTCGATCTCGCAAGTACCCCAAGCCTTCCGCTCATTCTGCCCCCGAGTCCCCTTCTTCAGGTTTTACAGAGCCTCTTTCGACATCAAATGGTCCCTTACATATCCCTCAACCCAAAGTCGAGGTTCATACCAAGATTCCTAGGGGACCATTACGTCGAAATGCTGCTTCTGATCGAGTTGCTCATTCGTATAGCATAGTAGATGATTTGGCGCAATCTCCTGCTGCCATTTCCACATTGGAACTCCTCCAGTCGTGCCCCTCCCAAAAGAAGGCTCTGCTATGTAGTGGTAGTATCGATCTGTCGATGACCAAATGATTGTTTCGACGCCCATCGATCAAAACATCCTCCTCTTCTGGCTTCCGTCGCCTTCCAAATCTGTCAAATCTGGAATGCCAACGTTTCTCGATGTATAATTGATGAGGGGGCATCCACCTGTGTGATGTCCGCTTCGGTTTGGAAGCAACTCAGATCTCCTGACTTGGCCCCTTCCACGATCACCCTTCGAGCGTGGGATGGCCACGCCTCTCAGCCCATCGGCCTTTTTCGTAATTGTCCTATCACCCTTTCTGGTAAGACTGCTTGCGTTGACGTCGAAGTCATCGACGCCCCTCTAGACTACAACATTCTATTGGGGCGAAGCTACACCTATGCCATGTCTGCTGTCCCATCCGTTGTTTTTTGAAAAATGTCTTTTCCTCACAACGGGAAGATATTCACCATCGACCAGTTGACCTATCATGAGCCAAAGTCTCAGACCTCCCCTGAGATGACCATCTCTTCTGTAGTCAATAAGCAAACCATCGATTCCTTGACCAGTGTCTCCCCCGGCGTCTACAAATATTCGTCCCTGCTTGGAACTTTTCCTGGTCTCCCCCCTCCTCATATCTCTGATCCCAGCTTATCGAATGTTTGCATGATGCAATCATCTCGGGCTGCCCTTAAGCAACCCGCCTCAGCTAGTCAGCAACCTCAGACGCAACCTCGCCCACCGCAACCCGCTCCTAGCCCTTCATCTCCGCCAGCCAGACCTTCTCCTTCTCTCCCTTCTCCTATAGCTGGTATCCCTAAACCCCTTTATCCCCCAGGCCTTAACCATCTCGGAGCTGTCCCTCCTGGTCATTATCCCGCTGGTCAGATACCTTTCCTAGCTCCCCCTCCCGGAGTCTATACGGTCCCGTCATGGCCACCCTCTCTCTCCCTAACTTGACCACAGGCATACCACATCGTACCTTGACCCTCAGGGCGATATCCCACCGGTCACCCCAGGCAATACATTTCTTGACAGGTTCAACCGGTCCCCCTCGCTTCTCTGTACCACTAGACCCCACTGCCTCCCCCGGGACCACCGCCGTGGGCGACAACCGGAAAGAAGGCAAGGCGCTCGTAGGGGGCAACGATGGGGACCAAGCCGCCCCCGACAAACCCCTACCCCCCCTCGGCCAGCAAAAGCCGGCTATCCGGTGCGCTGTGGGTGTGTCGGTCACGCACCCATACGTGTCCTAAATTTGGATAAGGAGGCTCCCTGGTCTTAGACGTTTCTCTCAAACGATATCCATAGTCTACGTCACTATCCTGGATTCTATCCCGAAACTCAAAACCTTGCGCACAAATCACCCTTGTGCTTTGTGCGATTTCCACGGCCATTACACCCACCTCTGTCCCCACCTTGACGAGTATCATTCCTCCTTAGACACGTACCGCCAATTCAAGGCTACGCATGACAAGATACCTTCTCACTTGTCTGCGAGTTCTACTTCGATAGGACCAGAGGATATTCCTACTCCCATTCACATTCCTCCTCCCGCTATCGAACCAACCACGCCTTCGATCACCATTTTGTACCTATCGTCATCCTTGAGAGATAATTCACCTAACCTTCGACCTGCAGACACTCTCGGTTCCCCCTCAGTCGACCTTGGATCCGTTGACATTGCGCATGTGAGCCCTTCTCCACAAGATGACCAGTCACACATCACTACATCATCGGGTGATCCTCCTTCCTCCAGTCTTCCCATCTTCCAGTCCGATGAAGACATTATGGAAGCCATGACCAACCCTGACTTTCCATGGGATGATATGCACCATCGCGCATACTTCCTCCCACAGCAGTCCCATGACCAATATGTTGTGGAAACCAAAGACTTCATTCCCAATGCAGTCGATTGGTTCAAAAATCCCATCCCTGCACCTGATGCTTTCGAAGAAGGAAACATGGCCAACATCTCTCCGACCATTAAAATTGACATTTCGGTCAAACCGGGAATCGAAGAATATATCACCTTGGGCGCCCAATGCACCCCGGAAGAAATCGAAGCTTACACTAAGCTTTTCAAAGAATTTTGCGATATTTTCACCTGGTCCTACTCCGAAATGCCTGGGCTCGATCCCACCATCGTCGAGCATCATATCGACACGTGGCCCGATGCCAACCTAGTCCGACAAAAGTTGAGACCCATTAATCCTTCCAGACGTGATGCTATCAAAGCCGAAATCGATAAGCTCAAGCAGGCTGGTTTCATTTATCCTATTGAATACACCACTTGGGTGTCCAACCCAGTTCCCGTCCTCAAGAAACAAGGCACCATCCGTGTCTGCACGGACTTTCGCGACTTGAACAAAGCTTGTCCCAAAGACAACTTCCCCACACCGTTCATTGACCAAATCATTGACGAGTGTGCGGGGCATGAGGTTCTATCCTTTATGGATGGTTTCTCCGGATACAACCAAGCGTTATCAGGTCTGTTGACCAACTTAAAAGCTGCGTTCATCGATCGTGGGAACTTTTGCTTACCGGGTATGTTGAGCCCCAAAATTGTTCTTTCTTTTATCTTACTTCACTCCATTTTCCTTTGTCCATTGTTATCCCAGGCCCAAATGATCAATGAAATTAGTTAAAATTACTTTTAGAATGAATAACATGGCTAACTTGCTAAGTTTTGTGATTTTGTCATTGTAATGCATTTTGAACCGAAACTAGCTACAGAATGCAGACATTCCGTAGCTAACCGCCAATTCTGCAGCTTTCTTCACGTTCAAGCATGTTCCAGGTGTCCTCTCAGGAAAAGCCACACATGGGTATATTCCACATCATGTCCTCATCGTTCGTTGCTCACCATGAAGAATGAACCGAATTCTGGACGTGGTTTTGGTACGTGGGAACTCATTCAAAGAGGCAGACTCCTAATAGGACTAGGACAGTCCAGATGTCCTTTGTCCCTCTACGATGCCATCTTTAGAGTTCTAGTACGATTTTGATATGAAAAGACAATGATCCCCGTATTGTTGCAAGTTCTGTTATGAAGATTTGATATAAATGCACTCGAGAAACCGAGAGGCTAGCTCTAGATTTTTGCTTAGATTTCAAGGATTGACTGCTATATTTATGAAGACTGAGAATACTCTGTTTTAAGTTATTTTCCTTTAATGAAGAAGACATCATTGCTTTGAACGCGTTGAGTTGATTTTGAGTTAGATTCCGTCTGGTGGTAGAGGGCCCCTGCCTCCTGAACGGCTTTACTTTCGTAATCTAGATAAGTATCTTAGTTGTTTTCATGTTTTTGAAGTTTGAGTTCATAGTTAATTTCATTAGTCACTATAGCTATACTTGTTCTAAGAAACTCTTCCAAAAGATCATGATAATGAATGAGAAATGGCTGTAGTGTTATAGATTTTAATTGCAATTTCTTTTGTTCATTATCACAGTTGAACTTATTCTAGTAAACTCTTCCAAAAAATCATTATGATGACTAAGGCATGACTGTGATACTGAAGGTTTCAGTTTTTTGTTTACACTAAGTAGCATAGCTGATCTTACTCTTAAAACTCTCTTCCAAAATATCATAACAATGGGTAGGAAATATTTGTGATGTCTTAGTTTTTAATTGTAATTGCTTTCAGTTTTCATGTTTGCATTTGCATTGAATTGTATAGCCAGGATTGTTCTAACAAGCTCTTCCAAAATACCATTCATGATGGACAAAATAGGCTGTAGAATTCCATAGATTAATTGCATGATAACTTAGTTAGGGCACTCCGGAGTCAAATTGCATTCAATTCATGCTCTGTTATTTCGTTTTAAGTTTGATAATGGCTTGTTAGTTCAACACTGTTTATTGTAAACTAGTGACACCTTAGTTCAGTTCTAGCTTAGCTCATTGTATTTACATTCTACATTTAGTTGTCATCCATTGCATATTAAATTACATTAGTTGTTAAACTTAAACACCACGGCCTTCATTATTTACAAAACCTCTTTTGTTCCAAATCTATAATTGACTCATAACCATCTGGACAGAAGACAGTATCAGCCCAAGGCCTGAAGTACTTTTGCAACCTCTTTACCATTTCATAAACAAAGCCTTTCCTCAAAAGACTACTTTAAAAAGAAATCTATAACTTTTGAGTAAAGTTTAGTGATGTTAAACTAAGTTGCAGAATAGAATTAGGAGCTAGTCTTAGAGTAGAGATCTTATGATGTTACCAATGTTCTTCTCCAAATATGCTTCAACAAACCTTTAATCATGGATAAGATGTTGTATCATTATAAGTTGATTGTTTAATTGTTTAGTTAGGAGAATTTTTATACTTAGCTGCCCATTTCTCAAGCTCTTCCAAAATACCTTTAATGAAAGAATTGGACAAGTTAAGTTCATGTTGTGATTTATTTTCTTGAAGTCATTATCAAGCTTTGTATTCTGCTTAAGTCATAGTTTAGGTTTGGTTCTGTTTCAGTCTTTGCATTTGTCATTTATCATTCATAACTTAGGCTTTGCTTTGTTTTTAACCAATAGCTTCTTTCCACCAGCATTTAGTTCTTTTCCTTGTGAACATAAAACCATCAAAAGACAAAAAACATCATAAAACACTAAACACAATGCAGTAAGAAACAAACACCTAGGCACATACAATGCACTTCACTTCAGCAGTTTACCAACTTGATTGAAAAATAAATGAACTCAATTTAGGAGACTAGGTTGAGCACAAACATGGGTCATGCCTTTCGTCCTTAAAAACGCCGGCGCCACTTTTCAACAGGCCATGTCTTATTGTTTCCATGACTTAGCTCATATTATCCTTGCTTATTTAGATGACCTCACTGCGCGTTCTAAGCATCGGGCGCAGCACCTACATGATCTGCGTACCATTTTTCTCCGATGTCGCAAGTATAATATCCGCCTTAACCCGTTGAAATGCGTCTTTTGCGTTCCTGCCGGCCATCTCTTAGGCTTCATCGTGTCTAAGGATGGTATCACTCTTGACCCTTTGAAAGTTCAAGCCATTCTTGAACTTCCCGTCCCACGTACACTCCGCCAGCTCCAAAGTCTCCAAGGCAAAGCTAATTTTCTTCGACGGTTCGTCCCTGACTACGCCACCACTGCACATGGGTTCCTTAGACTCCTCCGATCTTCTATCCCTTTCGTTTGGGATTCCTATGCTCATGAGTCTTTCGATGCCCTCAAGCAGGCTCTCACATCCGCTCCCTTGATCCGCCCTCCCGACTTTGATCGGGACTTCATCCTGTACATCTCCGCTTCCACCTATTCGGTCGCTGGAGTCCTTATCTAGGAAGATGATAATGGTATCGAGCATGTGATCTACTACGTCAGTAAGAACCTAGTAGGGCCTCCTGTTTCCTACTCACATGAAGAAAAACTAGCACTGGCTGTTGTGTTCTCAGTCCAAAAACTTCGTCATTACATCCTCATGCGTTCCACCAAGGTTGTGACTAATTCCAACCCCATGGCTTTCCTATTGAGTCGCCGCATCCTCACTGGGAAGTACGCCCGTTGGGTCGTCATCCTTCAAGAATTCGACCTCGAATTTGTCACACCAAAAAGTAAGAAAGGTTTAGCCCTTGCTGAACTCATTTCTGAATTACCTACCGGAACACAAGATCCTCCAGTTAATGATGATTTCCCTGATGAGCACTTATTCGCCATTACTTCAGACGATCCTTGGTACGGCGATATCCTTACTTACTTGCAAACCCAAAAGTTCGCTCTTCACCTTGATCGTGACGCTCGACGACGTATCCGACACTAGGCTCCTCGCTACCTTCTTATCGGTGACGACCTCTATCGTCGCGGTATAGATACTGTCCTTCGTCGTTGTCTCACGCACACTGAAGCTGAACAAGTCCTCAATGCCTGCCATAGCGGCGCTTGCGGTGGCCACCTCTCCGGTCTTGCTACTGCCCAAAAAGTCATGCGCGCTGGGTATTTCTGGCCTTCCCTCTTCAGTGATTGCATTGAAGCAGTCAAACACTGTTCCAATTGCCAACATTTCGCCCCTAAGGCGCGAGCTCCCCCAGCTCCCCTCCATCCGGTCATCTCAACTGGTCCCTTTTGTAAATGGGCCATCGAATTTATGGAGTGTCGCCCGCCATCCGCTGGTAACCATAAATATATCATCGTGGCGGTCGACTATTTCACAAAATGGGCCGAGGCTATGCCAACATTTAACAACACCGCAGCTACCGCAACCCTCTTTTTCTTTAACCACGTTATCGCTCGATTCGGGGTTCCGAAACAACTGGTCTCTGACCACGGCCGACATTTTGAAGATGAGATATGGCATGAGCTATCCTCACTGTTGGGTTTTGAGCACCAATATTCCTCCTCCTATTACCCCCAAGGTAATGGCCAAGTTGAAGCAGTCAACAAAATCCTCAAGAATATGCTTCAACGAACGGTGAATAAGCACAAAACCAACTGGAATCTTATGCTTTTCCCTGCTTTGTGGGCCTATCGAACTTCTGTTAAAACCACCACCGAGTTTACTCCTTTCCACCTCGTTTTTGGAGAGGAGGCAGTCTTACCGATCGAGTGTGAAATTCCTTCCCTGCATCTGGCCGTTGAACTTCTCCCTGACACCCAACCTCTAGAACAATGACTTATCATGCTTGAGCGCGCCTCCGAAGACCGTCGTGTTGCCTTGCAAACCATGGAAGCGGCCAAGAAACGCACCAAAGCTTAGTATGACAGAAAATTCCAGCCTTGTACTTTTCACGAAGGTGACCTTGTTCTAGTTTATGACTAGGCCCATGATGTCCTTGGTCATGGGAAGTTCGACTCATTATGGCTAGGCCCTTACATCATCAGTAAGGATCTCGGTAAGGGGGCATACCTCTTAGAGGATTTCGAAGGCAACCCCCTTCCTAATCCTCACAATGCACTCTATCTTAAGAAATATTACCCTTAGCATTTCCCTTCTGAAATGCATGTTTTATTTTCTTTTAGATAGCCAGCATCTTTTTCATTTTTGGGATTTGATACTTCACCAGGACACATTTTTTCCAACATGGGTCACTTCCCCTCTCATTAAAATCGCATTTCTTCACTTACAACACTTGTACTTGGGGCACCACTTTGCCTCCTTACTTGTCTTTGTTTGTGTTGATTTTCATCGTGAGTTACCATCTTGTACTCATGTTTTCATGGTCCCCCATTGGACCTTTACTGTGTGGCAGCACCATCGAGTCGCCCTTGTTTAGAGCATCCAAGTGGAGTCATCATCGCATTCATGGAGTCTATCCCGAGTCCCTTTGTACCCCACTATAGTCCTCCATCCCTCATTGCTTGGTTTCTCTCTTGTGTCGCACATTATGGCCTTCAGTCCCACTGTCCCTTATCCCTAATGATATTGTGTCAGTCGCTGCCATGTCATTCATGCCCTTTATGCTCTAGCAAGGGAAGTCGTCCATTCAAAGGAAGTCGTCCATTCTCTACTCGGTACCCCCCATTCCACCATCATCATTGGTATTAGTCTGTCCGTCGCTCTACTATTTTCTCTCCTGCCTTAGTTGAGGATCTCTCATTGCCTCAACTATGGCAGACCTCCTTCTATCGACATCAACTCCTTCATTCCACAAGATAGGTGTAGAGGGCGTTGTACCTTGGTTCCGGCTTCCACTCTTGTTCGGTGCCTCAGATCAGGCAAGGGGATCTCTCATTCCCCTTTTCTTGATTGTTTCTCCACTCCAGTTCCTTTCAGCACGATCGAGATCCATATACTTGATGGTTCAGTGATGCCGCAATAGCTCTTGGTGATTCCCGGATATGTGTGAGATATCTGCGACCCTCATGTGAGGGGTGGCCTATGGGTAGCCCCATGCCGGATGACCTCCTCCTTGCAGCCTTCGATGCAGCTCCAGATATTTGATGATGTTGGCCTTAGCCACTTGCAACGCCTCTTTGATTTGCATATATCAGTCATATTTTGCAAGCCCTTCCCTGTTTATAGGGGGCATTTGGGTTGCATTTTTATCTCATGTACTCAGATATTATTGTATAAGTCCTAGCTGTTATCCCAGGCACAGCATGTATGTGGGATCCATCATTCTATCTTTTATCTGGCTCATGTTTATGCCAGCATGTACTTTATAGTTTGGTTCCTTGTTTACTGGACAAACTATTCTTTTTTACTTTGTCTCGGTGGGCATAGGTATGCCTCCCCCGCCGCCTTTAGCACAGGTACCATCTCATAAACAGAGACTTTTTGCACCTGTAAGTCTCGTCTCCTCAGGGTATAGTCCTTTAGCACATTAGACTACCTTACATTTCTCTCTTTGACTTCCCTCTTGATGTCTGGTGATTGAGTTCTTACAACGTACTTCGATCATACGATTAGCTCCTAACGCTCGCACGCTGGGGGGGAATATGTTACACCATTTTTTGGTCATCTAACCTATTATCATTAGATGGACCCAAGTACATCATGTAAGACCAATTTTACTCCAAGTAAAATTGCTTTCCCTATGAAAATAACTTAGTAAATCACCTTTATTAAGTTGTTTATGGTCTAAACAGGGGGAAACCCCAAAGGAAATATTAAACAAACCTATATTTGAGCAAGTTTTCCTCATGGAACAATTAATTAAACCATAATTTAATTATTATTCCTAATCATGTTTAACCCAAAACAAAGAGGTAATTAAGATAAGCAACTTTATTTATCTTATTAATTTCTAGTAATAATTATTTAAATCTTATTTAGATATTATTCCTTGTTAAATATGACCAAATCACCCACAAATAATTAAATAAATCATTATTTATTTGATTATCCTTCAACCACTTCCTTAAAAAGATAAATCAATCATTTATTTATTTATTATTGACAAATAAATGAGTTTGACCCAAGTCAAATGCTTTTTCCCTCCAACAAATATAATAAAATATTCCATAAAAGGTGGATCTAGATTTGGGTAACGTTATTTTAATCATGCACCAAGATCTAGAATGACCCAATATTTTGTTATAAATAGGAGGGTTTTCCCTACCATTCTTCACCTTTTGTTGCCTATTGGATCACTTTGGATCTAAACTCTTGGTCTGACTTTGAGCCATCATCATTTTCATATTTTCCATTATTTGTTGTGTGAGCTCCCTTTGAGTTCTATCTTTGTCCGGGTTTTCTACACCAACAGGAGAGAGAAATGCTAGATATGAAGTGTTGAGGACTTCCAAGAACCCATCCCATTGAGGAGAATTGGAAACATCTTCTTTTTTTCCTCCCAGGTGCCCTTAATACAAAAAATTCTTTCAAAAAATATTGTTCTTGTCTTGTCTATTGGATGTATGGAGAAAAACCTTATTTTTACTGCTTAATGTCTTTCTATGCATAGATATGGTTTTTTGCAGCACTTGTCTTGATCAACCAACTGCAGATCTGAAGATATTGGCAGCCACATTTCATGTTAGGGCTATAAGTTATGTGTAGCTAAAGTGGTCTTTTTTTGTACACTTCGACAAAAGATTCATACTAACATAAGGAGCCTTGAGTTGAAGTGATTTGTAATGGCATTCAAGGGTTGGAAACCGCGAGTGGTCCCAACCCGCCAGTGATTCCACATTACTTTATCACATGGCATAGTTAAACATCAACAAAAACCCTATGCGGTTTACGAAACCCAATGGTCAACCCCGGTTCAAAAGTTGAAACCATAGTTTAAATGCGGAGTGGATAAGCGCTTTGACGGTTATGTAACTGCGAGTATGGGGGGTGCGCATGTGGCCACCCCCAATTGCAAACTTTTAATGCTGTGGTAATTTTGGTAAACAGTTAACGGGCGCACCAAAATTTGCGGCCTATGCCAGTTTTAACTCCAGTTAAGTGGAGTTCTCCACTTTTAGTGGAGCTTTTCTAGGTGAAATTGGGAAAAAGTGTAGGAGGCCAATTTTTCGACCATTCAGAGAAAATGAAGAGTCATTTTTGACTAATTGGAGAATTATGGAGCAATTGGTGTAGAGAAAACAACCATTAGAGCACTGTAACTACATGTAATAGAAACATTTTGAGCATAATGAAAGATGGACAAGCCATTGGGAGTTGGACCAACAGATGTAGCCTAGGAGGGGTGAACTACTTCATCATGCCTGCTGTGCAAATTTCATGTAGTGACTTATTTCTCTGTTTTACACTACTGTTCAGTGTTATTTATGCTTATTTCATGCTTCTAATTCACTAAAAATAATCTACAATTCATGGAAAAATACCTCAATCCTTATGCAAACTAATGAAATGATTATGCACATGTTTTTAAACTGAAAAGACACTTAGCCAGCAAAGCTAATACAATCATTTTAGATTAGATTGGTATCAAATCTGGAGTTTATTCTCTGGTGTTGTTTAGTGCAAATAATTGTTTAACTGTTTGCAAGTTTTAGATGCTTACAGGGCTCAAACTCAAGAGAGGAGAATGCAAATTGGTGGAAACAAAAGGGTCTCAAAAGGAGCCAAAGCAAAGGAGAACAAGATTGCCACAATCTCCACCACCTAGTTCACCTCCTAAAGAAAAAGAAGTTCCATTAAGCATGCCTCAAGAGGAAGGATAAATCCATTAAGAAGTTGATCCCAAGGAGGAAGAAAGAGTGTTCAGGAAAGCATTTCTTAACATGACTGAGATGGTTAGAATCCTTTATCAAGAAAGGAATGAGAGACTGGAAGGAGAAGGATCTAAACTTCACAAGGAATGACAGGGATCTTCAGGAGGTCAAAATGATGAAGATAATTCAAAGAAGGGAAATGGAGGAAATGGAGGCAATGGAAAGCCACCATCTTCACCCACATCATCATCATCCTCTACTTCTTCTTCAGTACATCAGCCACACAAGTCCAAGAGCACTAGTAAAAATCCCTTTTTAAGACTTGATGTTAAGTTTTAATTACCAATGTTTAATGGTGAAGTCAATGTAGACAAACTAGATAATTGGATTAGACAATTGTAGGTATATTTGAGAATACATAAACTTCAAGATGATGATACCAAAATTCAATTAGCTTCATTGAGAATGGAAGGTGCATCACTTGTTTGGTGGGAATCCAAGACAAAGGAGGAGATCAAGAAAAATGGTAAGATTATTCTATCATGATTAGATTTCATTACTACTATTAAACAACAGTTTTATCCATTAGCTCATATGTAGAAAGCCATCATGAACTGGCAAACTTTAGGCAATTAAAGGGACAGAATCACAAGAATACACCCAAGAATTTAGGAGAAGAGCTCTTTTATTAGGGGTGGATTTGCAGAGCCAAGATACTTGCTAAAGTACATAGGAGGCTTAAATATCTACCTAAAACATACTATTCTCATGTTTAACCCCACCAATCTAGATGAAGCTTGTGTTCAGGCCACACATCTAGAAGCTAGAGGGAAGAACATTTCTGAAGAGGGTAGAAAGAAACATTTTAAGGGTAAAGCCAATGAACATACCTCAAAAGGTAAAAACAAAAAGAATTCATATGATAAGAAATATGGAGAAAAAGTGGTTTGTAAACATTGTTCAAAAGAAGGCCATGATGAAACTCATTGTTAGAAATTACATCGTGAATTGAGGCCAAAGAAACCCAATAACAAAGGGGAACAGAAAATTGCTCTACAACTCAACATGATTTAAGATCCGATTCAGGTGATGAATCTAAAATTGCAGCCATGGGATTGAAGAACATGAAGGGAAAATAAATTGAAACTAAACCCAGTACCAGTACATCAAACTATCACATAAACACTCCAAATGAAGAAGAAAGAATATAACTGTTTCATGTGAGGGTCATATCTAAACATACCAAGATTGACACATTTTTTTACAGTGGGTCACAAGAAAACTTAATATCTGAAGATTTGGTCAAGAAACTTAACCTTGAGGCCATACCACATCCAAAACCATATCCATTGGGTTGGATTTGTAAGGATGCAAATCTACAGGTTTCAAAGAAATGTATATTGAGGTTAGCAATCACTGCAAGTTTTGTTGACACAGTTGAATTAGATGTGGTTCCGATTGACATCAATGGAATTGTATTAGGGAGTCCTTACTTGTATGAGAGGAAAGCGATCTTCTATCGCCATGAGAACAAGTATCATTTATTCAAAGATGGCAAGGAGTTAATTGTTAGAGCATATCACAAGAAGACAAACATTGATTTGGTAAATATTGGATAGGTAAAGAGGCTGGTAAATTCAAGTAAGATTTTTTCTTCTTCTTATGATTAAGCCCAAAGATGATATTAATCATGAATATTTTGAGGGTTGTGATCCTAACTTGAAATCATAATTATATGATGTGGTTAATGGACATCATGATATTTTTCAGAAGCTAACAATATTGCCTCCAAAAAGGGAAATTCAACATGAGATTCAATTGCAGCAAGATTTTCCTCTTCCAAACATCGGTATATATCGCATGTCGATAATGGATAATGCTGAAATAAAGAGGAAAATCAAAGAGATTTTGGATAAAGGAATCATAAGGTCAAGCACCTCGCCATACGGTTCACCCATAGTCTTGATATCAAATAAAGATGAGACTTGGCGCATGTGTGTAGGTTTTTGAGATTTAAACAAGATTATGGTAAAAAAATCGTTACCCACTCCCAATAATACATGATTTTCTTGATCAACTAAAAGAAGCAAATTTTTTCACTAAGTTAGATTTACAAAGTGGATATCATCAAGTAAGAATTGCAGAAAGTGATATATGGAAAACTGCATTCAAAACCAAACAAGGACTCTTTGAGTGGCTAGTTATGCCGTTTGGTTTATGTAATGCACCAAAAAATTTCATGCGAGTTATGGATAGTGTTTTGCGACCATTCCTTGATGACTTTGTTATTGTCTACTTAGATGACATTTTAATTTTCAGCAAAATAAGAGAAGATCATGTCTTGCATGTGAATAGAGTTCTTGATATTTTGAAGAAAGAGAAGTTGTTTCTTAAGATGTCAAAGTGTGAGTTTGGAAAGAATTCTTTGGTCTATTTGGGACATATTGTAAGAGGAGGAGAATTGAGGATTGATCCTTCTAAAGTGGAAGCCATTGTGAATTGGCCCACACCCAAAACAATTACCGAGGTAGGAAGTTTCTTAGGTGCAACTCAATATTGGAGAAAGTTTATTGCTAACTTTTCTTCCATCGCAGCTCCTATGCATGCAGTGACAAGTGTGAAGAAAGGCTTCCAATGGGGAGGCAAACAACAGAAAATTTTTGAAGCTTTAAAAGACAATATCAGTTCAGCTCCAGTCCTTACACTACCAAATTTGAGACATCCATTTGAGATACAAACCGATGCCAGTGACTATGCCATGGGTGCAGTCCTTTTGCAGCATGGTAAGCCTATCGCCTTTCATTCAGAAAATTTTAATGGTGCTGTGACTAATTATCCTACATATGAAAAATAACTATATGTGTTGGTACAAAGTCTCAAGTGAAAACACCACTTGATGGGTAAAGAGACTATTGTACATACCGATCACCAACCATTACAGTACTTGCAGTTGCAAACAAAATTGCAGCAATCAAGACATTTCAGGTGGATGGGATTTCTTCAACAATTTCACTTGGTTATAAGGTACAAGAAAGGTACATTCAATAAAGTTGCAAACATGCTTTCGATACCAATCATTAGTGCTTCTACTTTACTCAAAAATGATTCTGTTGTACATGAGAGTTACATAGAACAATATGCACATGACATTGATTTTCAATATGTGTATGCTAGTTTGAGTGAAGGGAATCATGTTGAAGAAAAATATTATCACATGCATAAAAATTTGCTATTTCATTTGGAAAAACTATGTATTCCACAAGGAGAGAGGCTAAGTGTAATGAGAGAAGCTCATTCTTCTCTTATTGCTGGACACTTTGGGGTAAGAAAAATAGTGGTGCATCTACAGAGGTATTGTTATTGGCCTCGCATGATAGATAGTGTGTCACATTTTATAATAGGTTGTTCTATGTGTGCAACAAGTAAGCCTAGTAATAGGAAGCTTGGATTGTACACACCACTATCGGTACCATCAAGGCCATGGGAGAGTGTCTCCATGGAATTTTTGGAGGTCTACCTATGTCAAGAAAGCAACATGATTATCTTTATGTAGTTGTGGATAGATTTAGTAAAATGTGTATACTTATGCCATGTAAGAAAACCATTACTGCTGTACTTTATTTTCAAAATGTTTGGGTTCAATTTGGATTGCCAACTTCTATTGTTAGTGACAGGGATTCCAGTTTCATTGGGAATTTTTAGTCAAATCTATGGAGAATGCGGAAGGACACAAAGTTGAAAAAGAGTACCGATTTTCATCCACAAACAAATGGACAAACCGAGGTGGTGAACAAAATAGTTGTGCATCTATTGAGAGGATATTGCAGCAAACATCCTAAGTTGTGGGATGAACAATTGCACTACATTCAACACGCTTACAACAAGGCAAAGAACTCTTCAACACAAACCTCACCTTTTGAGGTATGCTTTGGGTATTTTCCAAAATCACCATTAGACTTCATCTTTGGGAAGGATGTTGCAATTAATGGCCATAGTGATATTGATAAGGCTCAAAATTTCATTGAGAAAATTGAGATTATACATCAACAAGTTCAAGAACATCTTGAGAAAAGTCAAAGCAAATACAAAAAGTGGCATGACAAACATCGGTTTGATCACAAGTTTCAAGAGGGAGATGAGGTACGGTTTCACATTAGTAAAGAAGGGATGTAATGGGAAGGTAAGAAGCTCAAATCAATTCCCTATGGTCCTTTCAAGATCATAAAGAAAGTTGGTAATAATGCATTCCAACTTGACTTGCCTTCTTAATTCAGTTGTTAATGTTGAAAACTTACGCTTGTATGAGCCACCTTTGATCGATGATCAAAGAAGTGATGTTCAACTACCTTCTACAGAAGATTTCTCACCAGAATTTCTTGATGAGCTCAAATAAGATACAATTCTTGACAGGAGGACAAGAACATCGAAAAGGGGAAGTGTTGAATACCTTCGAGTTGGGCTCAAAGGCACTAAACCAAGCAAGAAAAAATGGATGGAGGTTGGAAAGGTGAGGGAGTTGTACTATTAGGTCCCTATATTACTAGTATAGTCCCTTATTGTTATTAGTGTAACCCCCTTATTGTTATTGTTGTACCCTTGTAACCCCCATATTTTTATTATTTTTCCCTTAAATTATTATTGTTAGGTCGGCTAGGATTACATTGTGGCCCCATGGACTCTTATATATAGAAAGGAGGTTTTTTCATTTGTATCATCCAAGAATTTTTCATTTATGTAATGTATTGGAGGTTTCCCCCTTGAAGTGGCTGATTTCTAAGGCGTTGATCTCTCATTTCTTCTATTTTTGGAGCTGGTTTCACAACATTTGGTATCAGAGCTTTGGATTATAGGGTTTTGCTGCTCCAAACAGGTCATCGTGGAATTTTCACTATAAATTTTTTTCTACGAAGGTTAAGAAGATGAATTGTTTAGAGTGCGAAGCTGAAATCTGAAGGAACATCTTCACAAAATTTCAGAGCTTGGTTCGCAATATTTTCAGAGATATGGTTTGTGGAAGTTAGGGCTTTTTGCAGGCTCCTGAATTTAACCTAAAAAAGTCATCGCAAAATTTTGGCTTCAATTTTTTTTCTACGAAGGTTCAGAAGCTGAATTTTTTAGAGCGCGAAGCCGAAATCTCGAGGAACATCGTCGCAAAATTTCGGAGCTTGGTTCACAATATTTTGGGAGATATGATCTGTGGAAGTTATGGATTTTTCAGGCTCCCGAATTTCATCTCAAAGTGGTGATCGTGGGAAAATCTTATAAATATCTCTCTGACCATTGGATTGAAATGCTGTAAAAAGTGGCCACAAGTACACAAACTGTAGTTTCTTGTCTATCAATTTCAGAGCCGAAGGAGGAAACAGTGACACGTGGCAAGTCATACAAGTTCGCTCTACTAAACTAGTCCATAATTAGGTCATTGTGGGAGATTGGACATAAATTTGTCTTGAAGAATTCAAATCAGGTCAGACATGTGGCTTTTGAAAGAGGATTCAGAGGGCTACCTCAATGCTAAATTTCATATATTGAATATTCAAAATCACAGAGATAATTAAGTTTCAATATAGAGCTCCTCAAAAGCAAGAAAAAGGTGTGTATTTGTTTCCGAATTGCATGTCTTGTGTAAAAAATCAATTTGAAATGATTCCAAGGGCCTATTGAGCATATATTTTAGTATTGGGTTCTGAAATGCCTCCTAAAAAGAATTCAACATCCATTAAGCCCTCAGAATACTCTAGTATGACTCATGAAGATGAAGAATTGCAACATGATCTATCAAAATTACAAGAGCAAGTGCACCAAATTTCGCTCTTGCAAAGAGCAGCAAAAAAAGAAATGGAAGTTTTGAAGAAAGGCGTGGAAGCGAAGATGGATGGTTTGAAGAAAGGCGTGGAAGCTAAGATGGATGGCGTGGAAACTAAGATGGATGGCGTGGAAGCTAAGATGGAGGACATGGAAGAAAAAATGAAAGGCAACATGTTTACATGAAGAATGATCTAAAAGCAGACATCAAAGGTTTGACAAAGTTGATACAAGAAATGATTCCTAATGGTGAAAAGATAGTAGAGGAAACTCATGATGAGAACAAAATAAATTTTAATCGTGATTTCATAAACTCTAATGTTGGATTGAAGAACCACCATATTCCAAAGATTGATATGAGGAAGTTTGACGGAAAAGATCCTGTAACATGGATACTACGTACTGAGCAATATTTGATCTCAATAATGTGAAACACACAAAAAGGTACGCATTGCAACTTTACATTTAGAACAAAATACATTTGTATGGTATCGATGGCTTTTCTCCCATTAAAAAATTGTCACTTAGTCAATTTTTACGGAGGAAATGATAGCACATTATGAGGATACAAAGAGCAACGCTTTCTTTAGCCAATTGATAAATCTCAAACAAAAGTGTTCAGTGGGGGAGCATAGTGAGGACTTCCAAAAATTGAATATAAGGGTAACTGATATTCCAGAGGAACACATGATTGATCTCTTCATGGATACTTTAAAGGATAACATCGAACATGAAGTTCACTTTTTGGAACTTGATTCATTGGAGAAGGCATTCAGGTTGGCAAGGAAAATTGAATGTAAAATTATGGCGACAAGGAAGCCTACCACTCACTTCTATAAAGATGGAAGTGTTGCTACTCCTAGACTTCCACAACCTACAAGGTTGACACCACAACAATTGGAAGAAAGAAGAGCAAAAGGGCTTTGTTACGGTTGTGATAGCAAATACACTAAAGGTCATAAGTGCGTTGAGAAGAAATTATTTTACATAGATTGTGAATAGGAGGAAGAAAATGAAGAAGAAACTTCAAAAGTAGAGGATATACACTAGGAAGAAACCCTAGAAGAAGAAGAAATGAGTCCAACCATATCATGTAATACATTGGCAGGAATTACCACTCCTCAAACTCTCAAGATAGAAGGACATATCAAGAAGAAAAAGGTAATAGTGTTGATTGATTCGGGTAGTACCCATTATTTTATTCATTGTACGGTAGCTAAGGAATGAAATTGTTTCCTAAACCCAGCACCAGAATGTCAAGTGATGGTTGCAAATGGAGGAACTATAAAGTGCTCTGGAAAATTCCATAATATCAAGCTAGTCATGGGGGAATATGTATTGAATAGCCCAATGCTTTCCATTCCAATGGGAGGTGTTGATGTTGTACTAGGGGTACAATGGTTACAATCTTTGGGGACGGTAGATTTTAATTTTCAAGAACTTTTCTTGAAATTTTTTTCGGAAGAAAAGGAAATCGAATTACGGGGTATCTCAGGGAAGCCAGGAAAGATAATAAACTCTACTGTCATGACAAAGCTTCTGAAGAAATAACAACAGGGAGTAATTGCACAATTATATTCACTAGAAGTTCCAACATCAAAATCATCTATTTCTCCAGATCTCCAAAAAGTCTTGGACAATCATTCCAAGGTGTTTGATACTCCCAAAGGAATCCCACCTATTCGTGATCATGATCATGCTATTCATTTGATTCCAGGAAGTGTTCCTCCAAACATCAGGCCTTACAGATATCCTTATCTCCAAAAGAGCGAAATTGAATGTATGATTGCAGAAATGTTAGAGGCTAGTATAATTCAACCTAGTCAAAGTTCTTTCTCTGCTCCAGTAGTATTGGTGCATAAGAAAGATGGATCATGGCACATGTGTCCGGATTATAGGGAGCTCAAAAAGGTCACTATAAAAGATAAATTCCCCATTCCTGTGATTGATGAATTATTGGATGAATTACATGGAGAAATTTATTTTACCAAGTTGGATCTTCGTTCAAGATATCATCAAATTAGAATGAAGATTGAAGATATTTCGAAAAAAAACATTTCGAACTCATGAGGGTCATTATGAATTTTTTGGTCATGCCTTTTGGCCTTACCAATGCACCTTCTACATTTTAAGGGTTGATGAATTCCATTTTTAAACCCTTCCTTAGAAAATTTGTGCTAGTATTTTTTGATGATATAATAATCTACAATAGGTCTTGGAAGGATCATGTTCAACATGTTGACAGGGTGCTCAAACTATTGGAGGAGAAACAATTATATGCAAAACATCCGAATGTTTCTTTGGAGTACAAGAGGTGGACTATCCTCGGGGTCATATTGTATCTCAAGAGGGTGTTAAGGTAGACCCTAACAGAATTAAAGCCATTAAGGAATGGAAAATCCCCAAAACCATAAAGCAGTTGTGCGGATTTCTCAAGCTAACAGGGTATTATCACAAGTTTGTTAAGAATTATGGGAGAATAGCAGTAGCTCTAACAACACTATTGAAGAAAGATGCATTTTCATGGACTCCTGGAGCAACTAAGGCCTTTGAACATATTAAAGAGGCAATGTGCCTATCACCAGTCTTAGTTACACCAAACTTCACAAAAAACTTTTATTGTGGAATGTGCCTCAGGAAATGGAATTGGTGCAGTTTTAATGCAGGAAGGAAGACCCATTGCTTTTGAAAGTCGTCCAATCAAAGGAAAGTATTTACAAAAACCTATTTATGAGAAGGAAATGTTAGCAATACTACATGAACTAAAGAAATGGCGAACTTACCTAATGGGAAGACACTTCAAGGTAAAAACTGATCATGATAGTCTTAAACACTTTTTGGAACAAAGACTATCTTCAGAAGAGCAGCAAAAATGGGTCACAAAGATGTTGGGTTATGACTTTGAAATAATATAAAAAAAAGGGAAGCTAAATGTTGTTGGAGATGCACTCTCAAGAAAGAATGAAGAGGTGGAAGCATTGCTTTGTGCCATTTCTATTATCCAACCAGATTGGATAACCAAAGCAAGAGATGAATGGAATAAGGACGAAGAAGTGTGGACACTCATTCAAAAGTTGCAGCAAGATCCTAGTACATCTGATACATTTAGTTGGAAAAATGATTCCTTATGGTACAAAGATCGCTTATATCTTTGTAAGAATTCCCAACTAAAACAAAAGATTCTTCTGGAATTGCGCACTTCTCCTTTAGGAGGACACTCAGGATTTTTAAAAACTTACCACAGGGTGAAGAAAGAATTTTTTTGGGATGGCCTTAAATCTGATATTCAAAAGTTTGTGGCGGAATGTTTGGTTTGCCAGCAGAATAAAGTGGAAACAATTAAGACCCCGGGACTTCTACAACCTTTATCCATTCCAAGTCAACTTTGGGAGGAGATTTCAATGGATTTTATCATAGGTTTACCTAAGTCCGAAGGAAAGAGTGTCATCATGGTGGTAGTTGATAGACTTACCAAGTATGCACACTTTTGTGCGTTATCTCATCCATTTAAAGCAAGTACAGTTGCTACTGCATTTATGGAAACAATTCAAAAGCTACATGGAAACCCAAAGATTATTGTAAGTGACAGAGATCCCATTTTTACTGGAAATTTTTGGACGGAATTATTTTCTTGTTTGGGTACTCAACTAGCTCATATCTCATCTTATCATCCTCAATTCGATGGTCAAACTGAGATAGTGAATAAATGTTTGGAAGGATATATTCATTGTTTTGTATCTTATAAACAAACACAATGGGTCAAGTGGTTACTCTCGCTAAATGGTGGTATAACACTTCCTTCCACGTTGCAACAAAAATGACCCCATTTATGGCACTTAAAGGATAACCTGAATTTGGCACAAAATCGAATGAAACAACAGGCAGATCAACATCGCAGCGAGAAAAGTTTTGATGTGGGAGATTGGGTATTTTTACGGCTACAACCATACAAACAAATGTCCCTCAAGCAAGCTAAGAAGGATAATAAATTATCACCAAAGTACTATGGTCCTTACAAGGTGTTGCAAAAGATTGGTACTATGG
The DNA here is from genome assembly GCA_034641835.2 of Pinus albicaulis. Taxonomy (NCBI): domain Eukaryota; kingdom Viridiplantae; phylum Streptophyta; class Pinopsida; order Pinales; family Pinaceae; genus Pinus; species Pinus albicaulis. The sequence goes on along the minus strand of CM076581.1, from coordinate 1,315,666,664 downwards.
CATACAAATTGGAGCTTCCTGCTTCTTCGCAAGTGCATCCAGTTTTCCATGTTTCATGCTTAAAGAAGGTTATAGGTGAAAATATTCCAGTTCAAACAATATTGCCAGAACTTGATGAGGAAGGAAAAATCATATTGGAACCTGAAGCGGTCACGGAAACAAGAACTCGACAACTACGAAATCGATCAATTTCGGAGTATCTCATCAAGTGGAAGAACTTACCCATTGAAGATTCTACATGGGAGGATGAGAATTTTATACAGAAGCACCCAGAGCTACTCAAGCGTTGAGGACAACACTTTTTTGAAGGAGAGGGGCATGTTAGGTCCCTATATTAGTAGTATAGTCCCTTATTATTGTTAGTGTAACCCCCTTATTGTTATTATTGTACCCTTGTAACCCCCATATTGTTATTATTGTACCTATGTATATTGTTATTATTGTGCCCTTAAATTATTATTGTTAGGTCGGCTAGGATTACATTGTGGCCCTATGGACTCCTATATATAGAAAGGAGGTTTTTTCATTTGTATCATCCAAGAATTGTTCATTTATGTAATGTATTAGAGGTTTCCCCCTCGAAGTGGCTGATTTCTAAGGCATTTATCTCTCATTTCTTCTATTTTTGGAGCTGGTTTCACAACAGATCATAAAGAAAGTTGGTAATAATGCATTCCAACTTGACTTTCCTTCTTACATGCAAATGTATTAAGTTGTTAATGTTGAAAAATTACGCTTGTATGAGCCACCTTTGATCGTTGATCAAGGAAGTGATGTTCAGCTACCTTCTACTAAATATTTCTCGCTAGATTTTCTAGATGAGCTCAAAGAAGATACGATTCTTGACATGAGGAGAAGAACATCAAATAGGGGAAGTGTGACCACATTCGAGTTGGGCTCAAAGGCACTAAACCAAGCAAGGAAAAATGGATGGAGGTTGGAAAGGTGAGGGAGTTGTACCCTCATCTACTGAACAGGTAATCATGTCTTTTGGGGTCCAAAAGCTTCCCAATGGGGAGGAATGATCAGGAGTTCATAATTTCTCTCAAAATTCAAAGTTACAGGATTGGGTTGAAACCATGATGGTTTCGTAGATATCGTCTTCCTGATTTCGGCACAGTAAACAGTTTGAAAAACCGATGTCGTATGAGGGAGATATCATGTTCTGATCAAAATGCCAAATAGGTAAATTGCGACAGTTTGACTGAGATGCACAATCAACAAAGTGGGTGGATGTATAGTCAGCAAAAATGAATATTTCTTGAAATATTCTTTTCCACCGAAACAATCACATGTTGACAAGTGTTTGTTTTCTATTGGTTGAATGGGTTTGGAGGAGCCAATCATAGGGTGCCACATGGCTAGCCCCAAGGCCGCCACATGTCCCCAAAACTGCATTATAAATTTTTTTTGGGTCTGCAGGAATTGACCCCAAGGCCTCCCGTTGGGTATACGCATGGTTTACCATCTGATATACATGGTTTTTCTTAACCCCTAAGGGCGTGGGTTGGTATTAACATGTTTTTTAATGGCATTCGGGGGTTGGGAACCACCGGTGGTCCCAACCCGCCAGCGGTTCCACATTACTTTATCAAATGGAACAATTAAATGTTAACGAAAACCCCACATGTTTTGCAAAACCCAACGGTCAACCCTAGTTCAAAATTTGAAACCACAGTTTAAATGCGGAGTGGATAAATGCTCTGACGGTTATGTAATCGCAGGTTTGGGGAGTGCGCATGTGGCCACCCCCAACCACAAAATTTTAATGTTGTGGTCATTTCAATGGGAAGTTAGCAGGCACACAAAAATTGGTGTCCTATGCCACTTTTAACTCCAGTTAAATGGAGTTCTCCACTTTTAGTGGAGCTTTTGTAGGTGAAACTGGGCAAAAGTGTAGGAGGCCCAATTTTCAACCATTCAGAGTGAATGAAGAGTCATTTTTAATGAAGAGTCATTTTTGACTAATTGGAGCATTCTGGATCCATTGGTGTGGAGAAAAAAACCATTAGAGCACTATAACTACATGTATTAGCAAAATTTTGAGCAAAATGAAATATGGACAAGCCATTGGGAGCTGGACCAATAGATGTAGCCCAAGAGGGGTGAACTGCTTCATCGTGCCTACTATGTAAATTTCATTTGGTGACTTATTTCTCTATTTTAAACTGTTGTTCAATGTTATTTATGCTTATTTCATGCTTCTACTTCACTAAAAATGATCTATAATTCATTGAAAAATACCTCAATCCTTATGAAAACTAATGAATTGATTATGCACATGTTTTTAAACTAAAAAGACACTTAGCACAACAAAAATAATACAATCATTTCATTCTGGGTCTTGATCCACAACTTTTTTGGGTTTTCTCCTCTATTCTACTACTCACAAGCAAATGAAACCTATAACAACACACTGAAAGAAAAACTAAACAACAACTTGAAACATAAGCGAGATTATCAGAAGCGGAACTAATGAAATGACAGAAAGTAGAGAAAAAATACAACATAGAGGCTGAGGCACATGGATTGGGCCCTAACCCACGAGTCTAGCTCTCTGAAACTTAAATCAGTGAAATGAAATAAGTCTGCTCATTTCATAAAAGGATAGCCTCCACTAGTAGAAAATAATGAAATTAGTGACTAGGTGACTAAAAAATTCAGTCACCGCAATTATTTCAAGTGAATTGCTACTAAATTTGAGAAATTTTAAGTGACTGGACTAACAATGACTAACTTAAACGACCAATTTAGTTTAGGAATAAAATAAATGACTAGATAATAAGTGACCAAACTAAAAACGACTAAACAAAATGACTAATTTAGTCCATGACCAAAATATATGACTAGATAATCTCTCAGTGGGATGTCCACTCTCATACTTGGAAAGGTTGGACCTTCCCACGCATTCCTGCTGATATAGAAATTAGTCTCATCAATCTGCAAGACCATCTCCATGGCATAGCACCTTCAAAACGCTTCGATACTGATGATTTTCGATGGGATCCTTCAGGTACTATCTATACTATTAAAGCTGCCTACCATCATATTTGTAGCAACGATTTTCCCATGTCTATTTGGGTGCAGTGGAGACTAGTATGGAAGGCAGAGTCTCTTCCAAAAATTAATTTTTTTCTATGGATCCTCCTAAGAGGGAAAGTCCTCACCTTTGATAATCTTAAAAAGCGAGGAATAAATGGCCCATCTCGCTGCCCAAACTGTCAATCAGATGAAGAGACCAGTCAACATCTTTTCATAGATTTCCCCTTTGCCATAGCTTGCTGGAAGGAAGCTTTCCGGAGCCTCAATCTCCCTTGGGCGCCTAGCACTAGCATCTCTAAAGCACTACAAATATGGAAAAAAAGCTATCCTTGGAAAAAAAAAACAAATAACATTTCCCGAAGAGTCTGGAATGCATTGCCCTGTACTCTTCTATGGAACATTTGGTTGGCAAGAAACCGCATGGTCTTCAAAGATAAAGAAACTAGCGTAAGAAAGCTCTATAAAAAAGCTTGGAGTCTTAATCTGGAAGCTCTATCCATGAAATGTCAAGGGCAATTAAACACGATGGATCTTCATGTTGAAGAAAGAAATTACATAGGGTATCTTCTAGACAGGAAAAACATAGCACAAAGCAGAATTAATACTAGTAGCAGAACCAACTCCAGGTATAGCTGGAAAATTAGGATGAAAGATGAGGAATTTTCATGATGGCTTAGGAATTGCAATACTCATTATATTTTTTTCGATGGCGCCTCCATATCGAACCCAGGAATGGCTAGGGATGGAGGAATCATTTTTAATGGTAATGGTGATGTTTTAATTGAATATGAATGGGGGACTGGGTAATTTATCCAATAACAGAGCAGAAGCATTAGCTCTCTATCAAGGTCTGCTACAACTACAGAGACTTGGCATAAGCACAATAGTAATTATTGGAGACTCGGCCATTGTAATTAGCTTGATGGTCCACAACAGAAAAGCCTCCAACTTGATTCTATAACAAATTATAGGACGATTCCAAGCTCTTGATCAGCAGATGAAAGGAAACCTTTTTTACCATGTTCTACACTCCCTCAACAAAGAAGAAGATGAACGGGCAAACAGAGCATGTCTTCATAATGTTGGAAATATTCGATGTAATGGCTCTGATCAGCAGTGTTATTTGCCATGAACAGAATTATACACCAATGCAGGCTCATCACTCAGAGGAACAACGCCCTTAGAGTCCGAAAACCCATGCCTATCTTTGTAGCTAAGTCTCATAATACAACTATTAATCTTTTTGAAGCGATTCCCTCAGATGTAAAACCTACAGAACATTATTCTTACTCCCTCCGTGACTTTCCCTTAATCCTCGCGCCCCTTCCTGTTCACTACCATTCTCGTGATCCAGCCATCATCCATCAAACGATCGCATCTCATCCCCTCGAAGACTGTTTAAACCATGTGCACCATAATAACTTTTGCAGTTCTGTTAGACCAGACAATGTTTGTCAGTCCCACGGGTCTGTTTGCTCCAGAATCCAAGTTATGGTTTCAAGTGACAACTTGGAAAAAGCCCAAAAGTTTGAAACGTATGGAAATTTTGAAGATTTTAATGAGCGGAAAATTCATCACACACACAAAGATCAAACATGAAATGCAAATTTCGTTTCTTATTATTCCAATTTGTAAGAATTATCACCAATTCATCCTTTCTCATAGTGAAGAAAGTTGGATGTAAAAGGGAAATTGATACCAGTAATGTCTGTAATTGGCCCACCTCTCGCCAACATCACCATGTAAAATTGGAGCTTCGACTTCTATATCTTTTTTGAATACAAATTAGCACCCGACGTTGTGAAAAAAAAATAAAAAATATATGACTAGATAATAAGTGGCAAAATTAATAATGATTAACATAAATTACTACTATAGTCCAAGAACAATAATATGACCAAATATTAAGTATAACAAGTATATGAATTAGTAAATTATGTTAGTAATTTTTAATTGTGATTTTAATGCTTGGTTGTGTTGGGAAAAATGCGAGAGGGGGGGGGGGGGGGGTGGGTGAATCGATTATCTTGATCTGTCAAATCAACTTTTTACTTTTCTTTGCTTTTCGGCTTCTTTACGCTACTTTCTTGAATGCAACTCGCGTATACACGCGCTTTTCATGAGGCGGACCTGTGTATGCTTCTGTGAATTTTCCAGATAAACCCTAACTGCCCATACACGCTTTTCTTGAAGAGTATCCGCGTATACACGCGCTTTTTATGAAGCGAACCCGCGTATAGATCTGTAAATTTTCAGCTCTTCAGATCAGATAGGTATCACAAAATTCATCCTTCACTTCGGCAATGATTCGCCAGATCACAGATCTAAACATTTTGTAAACAAATCTAGAGAATACATAGACATTTCAGATCTAGAGATCCCTCTTCATCATTTTCTTCATAGGTACATCTTGAATTCATATCTATCAATTAAGAACAGAGTTCAACCATGCAAATATAATTCAGAGTGAAGTATTCATTAAAACCCAGACACTTGCACACCCCTTGCACAATGAATTTCTTTTCCTTAAATAGATTTAGCCTTTGTCAATACCATGAGCCAAAACCACATCACTTCCGATGGTATTCCTAGACGGGATCAAATAGAAAATCCAGTGCTTAATACAGTGGGTCAAAACCATGGTAAAGTCCCCTGGTTATATTAATTAGAGAGCAATTAAGCATACGCGACTTGGCATGTACTTTTCCGCGTACATACGCTACTTCGCCTTAACAAACCCGCGTATGCTTTGTGACACACACTTTTCATCATTGTTCTGACCCTTACTGATATTTCTTTCTTTGGTACTTCTGAGCTGCTTGTAGAAAATCAGATTTACATCATTAATAAACTCATCAAAGTAGGTTGCCATCATCTTCATCAAGTTAAGTTCCATCATCTTCATCAAGTGGGTTGCCATCCAAGGACAACACATTTCATCATATTGCCAACCAAGGTTGCTCCTCTTCGCCCTACAAATTTCCCAATTGTCCCTTGACTTCTATATTTTATGTCTCGTTCTTCTCCTCATCCATCATGTGTGTCCTTTATATATATGCGACTTCACCCCTTTTAGTTAGCTTATGCCTTGTGACCTTCCATTCAGTTGGGTCATCTTGTCTCTACGAGTGCCTCTTCCACAACACTACTTTGGTTTGGGGGGACATCCAATGTTCAACTCATTCCATGTTCTTCCACCCTTGTCAGTCTAACCACACCAACTTCACCTTGCATTATATCCATTGGCACTCCTTTCAACTTTTTTAGACTTGTTGTTGGGGGTGTGTTCCTTAGTCATGCCACACCTTTGTCGTGCCCGTGCCACCAATCTCACGTGCGCTCTCACCCACCCTGGTTCTTCCTCGATTGGGCAAGTTGGGATGGTTTCCCATGTTGCACCCTTCATGGCACCCATCCACCAAGCCATCCTTGTGCATAACAAATGTGCCGAAGTGGAAACTCCAAATCTTGGGTTTTTTTTCCATCGTCTTGGTGTCGTTGAAGCCTTGACCCACTTATCAAACCTCTACCAACTCCTCCATAACATTGGATTATTTTTGATATAAACATCACAAATGGTGCAATGAGGATGTCACCTTCCCTAAGACATGTACTTGATTTTGTCCACAATGAAATAATCCTACTATGTTTTTGGTATATTCGATAAGACTACATCTTTAAAGTAATGAAGATTCAATTCTTAATGTTTGGCAATCCTTTAAGAGTGAGAGCCAATCAAAGTCATGTAGGAGAAGGTATTCCCTTTGTTTAGCAAATGGAGATAAAGCAATAAATGAAAAATTGAACTCTTGTTTGTGTGATAATTAGGGAATGTATATCCATTCTCTCAAATATTAGTCCTAGATAATGGGAAATATTCTCCTATTTATTCTAAATAACCCTTAACTCTACTAATAGAGTACCCTCTCACCATCCAATCACAATAGTCAATTTTTAAAAGCAAAATCTATATCAAAACTCTTTGAATATGCAAGTAGATAACCTCCACATAAAAGTGAAAACATATATTGAACATGTTTAAAGCATATTAAAACATAACAATAAAAAAGAGAACAAAAATATTGATACATCAATAATTAGCTTTAACAAAAATATATTAAAAATTATAAATTCACATTAATATTAATAATTAATTAATTAATTAATATAAAATCTCAATTTAATAATAAATAATTATATAATTTATAAATGATTTAGGTATGATATTAATTTATATCAATTTAAAGTGAATGAGAGAATTGAGGTAAACCATTATTATCCCACACACATTGAGGTTCAATTCTTTGGCCTCTTATTTTATATGCCTATTTATTTTTCCATCTAAAAATATTAATCAAGTTAAATAATAAAAATATTTAAAATATTCAAAATTCTTTGAAAATCCCTTTGAAAATATTTTTGAATCAAATACAAATCGGGCAGTAAACATTCTATCCCGCTTTTAGATTCGAAACCTTCTGGTAGTTTGCCGACATTCTAAAAATCCTATCCAGCCTTTAGATTCTTAACCCCTTGGTACCTCGCGAGCCCGCATCTGATGCCCTAGAATCGATCCTCGAGCTAACAGATCTCTTTGTCTACAACTTCATTTATGTTTCTTCGCAGGAAAAACGAGTTCACAGAAGGTATTTTTCTGCAAAAGGGTATTGCAAACTGCCGTTATTTTTCTTGTAGTCAACATGAATCGTATACGCTTTATCCTGATGCAGTTATTTTGAGTTCTTGTTTGGAAAAATTGGCCATATTTCGACTTTTTAGACTATATCTGTAGAAAGAGGTTCTTTCTAGACTTAGTCTTCTTCTTTATTTTCGGCCTGACCCTTCAATGCTTCGCTCCATGCCTGTATTCATTCCCACCCACGTTTGGATCAGAGCTAGTGGTGATGGGAGTTCTGATTCTTGTGATGGGTGTGATCCATAGGATAATTCATTCTCATGCCGTAACTTGCCTTATCTGAGACATGCCACTTCTTTCGGGCAGACAGATGGTTAGGGTATTTGAATCTAGATCGCAGGGCGTTGGTTAGGGCCAGTAACGAATCGACCAACCAAGGTGGCCCTAAAGACCATTAGAAATGCTATTAACCATCCTAGAATAGTGTTATGATATCTGCTGAAAACTCGTGATCCATTCCATCTAGGGTATTTCCGGATCGAAGCGTCTACCGGGCTATAGAAGTTGTTTTTCCTTCCACCGAAGAGGAGCTTGTCACTTTGGTGGGCTGAAAATTTGTTATGATTTTATCTTCCTCAGTATCACTTGCTGTTAACTAAATAACCAAATAAGGAATCAATTCCTTGCATATGGGGTTAGTTGAGAAAGCCAGGTTCTTTTGATTTCACTTCTTCATCTACTGCCGAGGATGTCACTCAAGGAAATGATGCGAATGGCCTCACGAGCATTATTACAGGTTTTTCTTCTTCTCATGTCCTTTTAAAGGATACATTTTCCCAAACTATACACTTTTTATTTTTTTTTCCAATGCATTCATGCATTCAGTTTATGGGCTACAGAAAAATAGTACATGACATATACATTCAATTTTATTAGACTCTAGCAGGGACAAGTGGACTAGGGATAGATACTGTGAGGGTGTTGGCCCTGCCAGGTGCACCAGTGATAATGTCCGTCAGAAACATGCAGAGTGACCACAGGGTGAAAGAATTCATTCTCAAAGACAATCCCAATGCCAAAGTGAATGTCATGAAGCTCGACCTCAATTCACTCAATTCTGTGCGACGATTTTCAGCCTCCTTCAAGTCATTGGATCAGCGTTTGAATATTCTCATGTAAGAACACATTTTTACTTATCTAATGTGTCACATCTATATGTTTGTGCCATTTTCAATGAAATTTTAGAATAAATTCGATTTAACAAGTGCTTAAATTTATTCCTGGACAGAATTGTCTTGAGATATATAATATTCCTGCGAATCTATTTCTGGGTGCATATATATTTTTAACCCACAATTCCTGGAAACGCACATCAAAGAAAACACCTTCGAATAGAAATCCCTATTTTTTCTATAGAAAAAACTACAAAAACATGGGTGCCAATTTCTAGGCTTATGTGGTTATTTATATACGCATTCCTCTGCTCTAGGATGAAATTTCAATCATTTCATTTTGGGGTTGGTGTTGCATTGAGATAGTCAAAAATCAAAAGATGATAGTAGTCACCAAATAGTCACAGTATTCCCAAACAGGTGTGCCCAGGCGGGAATGTGGGTATCATAATCAGCACCACATGATTTGGGTGAATGAATCGAGCATGAGGATGCATGTGGAAAATGGTTTGGCTCTCAAGGAACTCATTGACGCCGCTGCCAAAGTGGGGCTCGTGTTGCCTCATTCGCTCTACTGGTTGGGTCTCACCATTGGTGGCATCCTTGGCACTGGAGCTCACAATAGTTCTCTTTTCGGGAAGGGCAGCACAGTGCACGAGTACATGGTTGGTATGAGATTAGTTGTTCTGGCTTTCCATTTTACTTGGATTTCTTGAAAATCACTCCTCTTTGTTTTTCTTCGTCATTTCCATCGATCATGAGCTCCACTACAAGTTGCGTTTTCATAATTCCACGAGTGGAATTATTTGTAGACACCGGCGGATCCTTGTTGGACTTGGAGGAAAGTGCCCATTTTTGGCGATGGTCAGTAATGTGAGTGGAATTTTCGTATTAGAGAAGCCTCACTGACTGAAAACCCAGAATGATGGTGGCCCCAAATATGCTAAAAAGGCATTGCACTCTCCATTTATCTTCACATCATAGACTTATATAGAGCCGATTTAGTGTTAGGCCTCAACCCATCTAACCAACCAATAGAACATAATTTGTTTTCTTACCTCTGATTTATGGATTTTCCATGGCCGGATTCTCTAGTGAGGCGACATGGATTTTTTTATTATATTTTTCTTCTTCTATGTTGCATTAAGGAAATCAAAATCTATGTTAGTTGCAGTCCTCTGGGTCCTGTGGTAATATGTGGCAACGGATCCACCAACTGCACAATATCTAACGCATATGGGGCATTTCCGAATCAAAGAATCTGCCAGGCTACAGAGGTTTTTTTTCCTTCCATCGAAGTGTATCTTGTCGCTTTGGTGGGCAATGTCACCAAAAAAAAATCATAAAATGAGAGTCGTCACAAGATACTCTCATAGTGTTCCCAGGCAGGGATTAGGGTCTCATAATCAGCACTCAGTATCTAAACCGCGTGATTTGGGTGAATGAATTGGACATGACGATGCAGGTGGAGAGCGGTTTTCCTATAAAGGAACTCATCGAAGATGCTGTCAAAGTGGGGCTTGAATTTCCTCATTCTCCTTATTGGTTGGGTCTCACCATTGGTGGCATGCTCAGCACCGGAGCTCACAGGTTAGAACCCTGTTGTTAAGCACTGCAACACAAAGTTATAAATTGTGACAATACGGACGTGCGGGTTTTTCCATGTAGAAAAATCTTCAAACCCCGCAGTGGTAGACCAGCAAGGAGGACCAACAACATAAGTGACAAGAACCAAAACCTTAAGTTTGCATATGAAAGCAGAAGATTATGAACGCATTGAAAATGAGAGTTACATGTAATAAAATTTTCTTTGAGGAGAATTTGTGAATTTCAACCATAAAATACTGTAATCTCAATTGTTGATTCGATGTCAGTCTTTGTTTGTAGTCATTTCAATTTAAACGCAAATTTACATTTGTGAACGATTATCGAGAGGCGATCAAACACAATTCAAATTATGATAAAAATTTAGTTTGCGTATGGAAATATAAATATACAAGAAAAATTATATATATTTATATGGAATTTTGAAACATAAACAATGTATTAGATGGTATATATTTCATATACATTCGTGGAAAAATCATTGATGCATCTTCAAACTCATTTCTCTGTCATAAATATCTCTCTATTCTGATATGGTTACATATAAATTATTAAAAATATTACTAAACTACACTAGGAAACATTCTGTCTGTCAAAAGATATGAATTTCAGAATGGATTTGGCTCATGGGGGTTCCCATGGTTTCAGTTTGGTGAATGGTCAGTAATGTAAGGAAATAATATCCTTAACATCATAATAATGTACAGGAAAAATCATGGTACATTTTCGCAGTTTTAGCCAGAATAGGCTGTCCAATCACGTCGTTAGAGGTTTCAGACAGAAGCTCTTTATTTTCTTTACCACCTTCTAAAGTTGAGAACTTTTGCCACATTTTGGGGTCACCTATGTCTCTGTTTGTTATAGGAGGCCTTGTAACCTGCTTTGAACTGCCACTTTCTCTTTTGAAAGTTTGTATGGCAAACCAGTGTTGGATGGAAGGTTTACTCATATAAGGATGCAGAAAACTAGAATATTTTAGCGAGTCTATGAAAAAATCCTGGCGAGGAATTGGTGCAGAATGATACCTGCAGCAGAGCCAATAAAGTTCCAAAATTAGAGCCAACTTTGCCCATTAAAAACTGCAAACAACCTAGAATCCTATCTTCATGACTAGATTGTTTGAAGCACCCCAAAAATTCAAGTATGTTGTTACTTGCTACCTTTTTATAGAGTGAAATTATTTCTTTTATTGTTTTAATATTGGTGATGTAGTCCTAGTTCAAACATTTAAAAGATAGACTTGATTTTTCATCCAATTGATTGAGACTTTGTACTCAAGGTGATGCGAAAAAAAATCCAATACTTTTCAGCTAGTCAAGCATAAGTTCTTGAAAGTTAAATAGTAAGTGTCTCTATCTAGCTTCTCACTATGCAATGGGCATATCGATGATTTTAGCAAGCCTTAGAATTTTCCTCTCTAACTTCATAAGGAAGCAAATTTCTGAACTCTTCCTTGACACACATGAAAGTCAGATGCAGTTTCAGCAATGGTCTTCACAAATTGTAAGAATTTTTTGTACAAGATCTTTCTTACAGTCCTTGCTTCTCAATGCCAAGTAGATGCGACAATGAGAATTTGTCGAACCATCCAAAATACATAGCTTCTCCTTCTTCCTTAGTCTTTTAGCTATTGTATTATGATTGACGAAGCAAAGATTTAATTGTGTCCTTATTGTTTATTTTCTCTTTCCAACTTGGATTGTTTATCTGCTCTTACCAGCTCATTTCCTTGAGAACATAAGGTTGCTTTTTAAGTGCCCTTTTCCCCTTATTTATTACACAAATATCCAAAGCAACTTTGATACTTTGCATCTATTCTTAGACTCCTTCCTTCTTCCATTTATCCTCTAGATGATAATATGGAGGTTAATCATAAAAACAAGACATGATACACTTCTCATATTCCAGACAATATTTCTCCATTTCTACATGTGCCAAAACCCAGTTGAATTTTCCTTCTTCTGACAACTATAATATGATACATCGCTCATATTTCAGACAAGATTTCTCCATTTCTACATGTGCTAGAACCTAGTTGAATTTTACTTCCTCTTATCATCTTGATTCTTCCTTAGCTTAGTCCCACTTCTTACTTTGGTAGTTTACAAAATTTTTTATAGAACCCATAACAGCTTGTGTACCTGAGTGGTGCATTTCCAAAATCCATAGGTGAAGCCTTAATTTCCTAGCATCCAAATTTATTCAATTCAATATTGATACAAAACAAGAAATTATAGCTACCCGCTAACATTCTCACTTAAAGTTTTAACAAGATTCCTAGGCATTACATATATCCTTTAGTGTTTCTAGTCATTAGAATTTAAGGAGCAAGTTTAGAAATATCACACATAGAGGGAAATCAACAAGAACATTCTTCAAGAGATTAAAGCGTCACTCTCCTTAAAAATGACATCTATATCATTCATACTAATAAAAAAATGAGTCGATTAGGCTTGTTCTAGTGCAATCTAAGAACATACACCATGCTAGCGACAAATGTTTTATTACTATTTGGCACAAAAGTGTCCAGGTTTATCCCCATTGGCAAGCTTCTATTCCCTATAGGCATAGAAGTTGATTAGGACTATCTTGATTGGCTAGCCTGCAACGTTAGTGGCACCCTTACGAGGGCTTTTGTCCATCAACATGAGCTGCAAGAAAAAATGGTCTACCAATAAGAGTGAGTGCCTATGATGACTTGGGTTCAAACCTTGATAAGCACACTCCATTGTGTTACTATGGGCCCATGATGAGGCCAAGAGGACAATAAAAAATTCAAGTGCAAATGGATTTTATATGGGCATAAAAACCCCTCATATGTAGCAGATTAGCCAATGGTCCACTGTGTTTGGTAGTGCTCCTCCCCATGTTATAGTGGGGAAGTGTTTCCCCTGCTTTTGAGCAAAAAAAAAACAAACTAGAGTGTTGTAATATGTGTACCTAAATGAAATTGATTAATATCAAATGCATGTCTTTTTTCTAGCTTGATAACTCCCTCATTATCACAAAAAATATTATTCTTATCCTAGTGAACTTGCATATCTGCAAGTATTTTCCTAATCTAAATTTCTTGACATGGCGATATTGTTGTTACTCTGTTTTGAGTTTCCTAGATTCAACCTTGGAAGTTAGGAGAGACGGATCTAGTGGACTATAACCTTGTCCAAGGACTTTGATACATTTTGCAGGGAAACAAGGATTAACAGAATGAGGTTCTAGAGTAACAAATCCATCATTGAGATAGCTAAAAGCATGATCCAGGACATGGATTTACGCATGTGTTTTTAAACCATAGCTTGCAACACAATTGTCTATATCTTGAACCAATATCCTCACAGGATCTTGAAGGAAAAAACACCAAAGAAATCTTTGTTTGGTGAGAAGCCACAAGTATTACATCTTGTTTTTTTTTGTCCAATTTATATTCATATTCATGATGAGAAAATGACTAATCTTGAACCCTTGAACAGACAGGCGATATTTGTTGGACAGAGTAAGACTTCCAAGATCTACATGATCTAAATTAAAGTGAAACTTAAGACATTGGTGAGCAAGGATATGAATTTTGATGAGGATGAATGGTCCTCATAATCATAGAAACATCCTATAGTGATTAATGAATGCGAAAATCTTGTTCCAGATTCTATTCTAAAACTGAAAAAGAAATCAAAGTCGGATCAACAAGATATTAGTCAAGGAACATATACCTCATTAATTACTAGTGTAGCCATGAAGTTAAGGTGGCTTACTCAAACATTGTAGGGTGTACATGAACAAGTGGGAGCATTGAATTCCACATCTCAGGTGAGTCATCAACCTAAGAAATTTCGTACTTATGTTGCAGTAATGTCTTCTGTTCTTCAGACATAGCCCTCCCTTTTTTACTTCAATTTCATATTTGAGAAAGGGTGTTTCCTTGGAAAATTTTTGTCATTGTACGTTGAGGGGATTCATTGAGCTGAGGAGATAAATGCGGCACTTGATGAGTAGTGGCTAGTTTAATTGAGGTGGTGACAATTGATGGTGAAATATCTTTTAACAGAAAACACATGAAGAGTGTTCTTCCAAATGATCATTGAGAAATGTTTCAAAGCTACTAAAAAAAAAACTAGGCACAAATTTGGACTAAAATTGACATCGTTGTTATGTCGTTGGGATTGATTTATTTTACATGAAGTTTATAAGTTGCAGATATAAGGATACCATTTTGAGATCATGATGTGAAGATATCCTAAGCTCACATATTTTCGGTGAATGAAATAAGAGGTAGTGGTGGTAATAGTGTGAGAAAGAAATACCATCCTCATTTATGAATTCTTCCTTATAGGTATAACTGTCGTAATGAAGTGAGTTCTAGGTGGGAAGGCTATCTTCAGTAACCTACAATGGTCCATCAAAGTGTTTTTTCTGTTAGTTCTACTACCAAATTTGGCAAGAGATGGCTCAAAATTCTTACAAGTGATCCACCAAATATATATCATGGAGAATTGTCAACTCAAAGTGGCTACAATATAGAATAAGGGATGCATCAGGGATCTGATTTATGATTTCTGGTCATTTACCTTATTTTTTTAGCTGATTGGACTGTTGCCTTAAGGAGTTAATGCTAGTAAAATTCCTTGTGGACCCATAAAACAAATCTATTCATAATCATTTAAATTCATTTCCTGTAGGTTGTCCTATCAAATGAATTACCCATGGCATGATCAATGAACCAGTAAAGAATAAGAAAAGTAAAATTTTCTACGTTTAATGAATTATTTCCATTTCTAAGCTAACTAGGACAACCTTGAAATATTTTCAAGGAATTTCTATGATGGTGTTAAATTGGTCTTGCAAGGTATGTCAATGGAAAATTTTACAGTTTGATTTCACAAATGGAAATTTATGGTGACTAAAATATCTTCTATAAAGTGCAGAGGACCAGTCATATCTTTAGAACATATTCATCCTTCATTAGAGCATGTGCCTCACGTGGAACTGTAGTTCATGATGGCACCAATTATACCACTTATAATGAGGGAAGTGTGGTACACAAATGTAATCAAGAAGGATCCAAACACAATAGGATGTACTTAGTAAAAGACAAAGTACAGAAAGGTGGAACCAAACTTGCTACACACAGGGGTTCTTAACTCGTTCTAAGGGTATTCTTGCACTAGAGTTATAAAAACTTGCACAAAAGAGAGGATATCCATTAGGTGGTGCAATTGCAATGTTGGAAACTCTTATAATTTTTAGGTTCCTTGTATCATATCTATCATCAAAATATGGGGGCAATTTTTTAGGTCAAATGTATTACCTCTTCGCAACCTCCAGTTGGAATGTTGTTGTTAGATATTATGTTCATAAGAAACAATGGTAACATCATTTAAGGAAGTATTGCATACTAGAAGATTTGGTTCCACACAATTTATCGCCAAATTGTTTTCAACGTTATCATGAACAATAATCAAAAGGTTATTCTAATGAATATTTATACAAATATTCTTCAGTGCATGCTGGTAATGGATTTAATGGTGAGGTGCTAGAGCAGATAAATCCAAAGACTAATGAAGAGGAACACATGGTATTAGGGATAGGTCATGTTCAAAAGTCTCTTCACATGTTTTATATATTTGTGCCTATAATATATATCACTAAGCACTTCAGCTTGTTTAGAGGAAGGGAAAAAATGGTACATACGTAATAGAGGGAAATTTTATTATGACCTCAAAAATGGATACAAGAGAAATATCAAAAAAATCCCTTGAAATTCAGGAGAGTGCAGATGGACTATTCCTTATGGATGCTTCTAATGTAGATAAAATATCAACAAAGGACAATGAGGAACATTCAAAGGACTCAAGTAGAGAAACAAATACTGGAGAATCCACACGGTAGCACAAGGTTCCTTATTTTTTCTTATGTTCCTTTTCTTGAAAAATTAAGGGAGAAGTTTCACTCAAAATCTATGAGATCATACAAGTCTTGATTTCTAAACCATGGAGTACACTTGACCAAGGGAATGGATGTCATTCAAAAAATTCTATTTGAGCGGAGTGATTCAGTGTAGCATAGTTTTTTAGGGCCTATAGAATACGTGGGAATATAGAGTTAGAGAAATATGTAGTAGATTGTTTTGTTGAGTTGGAACCCCATGACCTTGTCGCACATGTACCACTTTCAAACACCTATGTGGTATCTAACATGTGGGAATATGTAGCAAGGGAAAAAAAATGATGAAAGACCAGGACTTGAAAAAAGAGCTTGGGAAAAACTAGATTGATTTAAATAAGTCAAATAACATTGTGTATGAATTCATTTGAGATAATAGTTCACATCCCTAGATAGAAGACATATAAAATGTTGGTTAGGTTGTCTAACTAGATGAGGGATGCATGATATTTACCCAATATGGATTTTGTGCTACATGATATCAATAGAAAACTCGAAATAAAGTTTAAGGAGCAAAACCAAAAGGTCTTTGTTTCTTTGTAGATCAAAGAGCAATTTGCATGAGTTAGAGGTGTGGTTATGGAATCCCTCAATCAACAGTTCCACGTGTAGTCACCCAAAGACAATAAAAAAGGTAGGGTAACATGTTCACCACTCATTAACTTCAAGGCTCACAGGATGTAGTTTTTGTAGGGAAAATAATACTAAGTTACCATTCAACGACACCGTCTATAAATTATTCCTTAAATTCTGATATAGAAAGGGAAAATAAGATGCAGAGTTCTCTCACTCGCTCAAATTTACCTTTTAGTTGAATCAATTATCAAATTATTTAGTTGTATTTATGAGTGGGTGATAGAAACAATTTCAATCAAAAAATTTTGAATTCCATATTAATGTAGTTTTGGCCTCATACTAGTGAGAGACTCTTAGCCTTGCAAGTTGCTACCATGTATAAGAGTTTGGGTGAATCTAGAAGGTTTGGAACTTTAAACTCTCAACATATTCCTTTGAGGAGAAAAATTGAGCATTTGTTCCTCGACTCATGTTTAGCACCAATAATTATTCGCCACACTAGTCAGTCAAACATGAAAGACGTTGAATTTGTACTAATTGTGCGAACCCCAATAGTTGTGTCATTTATAATGATGGAGTGCCACATTTCATATCAACACCAATATTATTTATCTAAAGTAAACATTTGAGCTCCAATTGCAATTATTCCTAGTAAACGTAAGAGAAAAAAGTGTCACAACTCATTCCCTGACATGTAGATATTACTCTAGCTTGAGGGCATATTCCCACTACAAGGTTTTGAGCTACCACCTAGAAAATTCACTTCTTTTTTGGTTTTCAGTGTTTTGTGAATTTATTTTAATGGTGTTATTTTTTTTTATTCCTTGTAGTTTGAAATGGTTTATTTTTATTTATGAATACTAAGCCAATGTTCATGCTAGGGGGAAAGTTTTTAATTATCGTTTACCATTTATTTTCAATGATGTTGTGCTAGCATGGGCATATGAAACAAACCACTTCATGGAAAATGTCTAGTTATATTTAAGGTCTTCGTGTCACTTTTTTACTAGTAGTTAAATAATACAAATGCATCCTTTCAAACTTGAAGACATCATATGAAGATCTTTATTCCTCCAAAATTATTCCTATTTTGGCTATAGGAGAAAGACGAGATTGATTATCAAGAAGAAGGGGAAGGATTAATACCTCAGGTAAAGACAAAGTCAAAGCTGATAACTCAACTGATGTAGCAACTAATTCCACCAATACCTTTTGCGATTTGTCATAGAAAATCAAGTGTGGAATATGAGAATGCAACATATAATCTTGCTAAAACAACCTTACAAGATGCATGCAAGTTAGCTTCCACCTCTAATAAAGATATGGGAAAGAAATTTGAAAATGAAAACTTATATGTATCTAGTTGGCTTCACTTAGAATAATCAATCATTTCTATTACAATTAGGATTTTGTTAGTTCTACTTGTATTTTTATATCTGGTCTATTGTTTTATAATATTGACCATCTCTATTAAACTGCTTTTTCTATCTAAAATATGCAAGTTTTCCTTTTAACAAGAAGTCTTATAAGAAATATTTTACACATTTTTTTACATACTTTCTTGAATTTTCTATCACATGGACAAACTATATTTTTACAGCACCAGTAGCATTTTATGAAAATCATTGAAATTCACTTCTTCATTTGGCAAGGCATTTGGGCAGCATCAAAAACCTAAAAGATTGAATGAAAATTTTGTTTTTCGGATAGCAGAAAACTTCATGGATAGAGAAAATAATTTGGAGGATGAGTTCTCTAAGTAGTATTGATCTTTGAACAAGACCACTAGTTTCAATGTATTGTCAATATTTATAGTTTTTTAGCAAGCTTTAGCAAAAAAATTATCCTTTTTTGATTGATTATTAATTGATGGATTTGTTATTTCTACGTGTTTCCATTTCTTAATTTTTTTGTTCTAACTAGTTTGAACTAATTAAGGATCAAACATTGGTGGTATTGTTGTAATATGCTAAATTTTTGTTTATATTGAATCAAGTATTTGCTGTAAAAGATCAATCGATGTGTTATATCTTGGAAATTACAAGTATGGTATATATGGGAAAACTATTGATGTTTTCCATGTAAATCTGCAAAACGGATCAAAAATACTCTAATTTTTATATTTTCATTATAATTTTCACTGATGTTTTGAGTTTGAGTAATTATGGATGGCCATAACTGTTCCCTCAAATTGGAATTTTGGTGTTGAAATTCAGTGTGGATTTTCCATTCAATAATCATATAGCAATTGGAATCTGAAAGTTTCATTCCAAAATAATCCTATTTTAGGGATTACTAGTGGTGATTGCTACATATTTTCGATGTTGGAAATTTGCTCCAAATCACAGCTAATATATTGTAACACATTTCAAGAACACAATGGGAAGGGAATTGTCTTTGCAATTCACTTATATTGTAGTGATCGATAAATATAAGAAAAACATTAATATTTTGATATAGACTAGTTGGCTTTTTCATATGTGATAATGGACCCAAATAGTAGTTCTTATTTGAAGAAATTCTCATCAAAGTTAGGAGTTCTTGACATCATCCACCTCAAGCCATGGACTTATTCACTTAGCTTTCTACATTATCTGGTTATATACATGTATACGAGGCTATCCTATTATTGTATCCTTTTTACTTCATTTCATTTTATTCTAGACTTAGATTTGACATTTTCTACCCACATTGCATAAGTAATCTAAAACTTGAGCTTTTTTAGCATGTAACTTGGCATGATTGTGTTTACTATTTCCTTGAAGGTTGATTATTAAATTTACTAAGGTGTTATTTTCTATGGTGACGTTTTATTTGTTTTGTTTATACAGGTCATCTAGTCACATAGTGGCCACTATTTCCTAACTGAAGAAAACTTGTTCAAGTTTCTTGATTTTATGGGGAAAAATGGCATTGACAATATTGTTGATGTTGAGTTATATATCGTATAAATCATTTATATTCTACTTTAGTTTATTTTCTAATGTTCATCGTCTTTCATGTCTTATACTCTACATTGTATCTTCTTTCCTTTTCAGAAAAGGAACACAATATTGATGGTAAGAAGCGGGAATTAAAGAAATATGAGAACAATAACACTGGAGCAACTAAATGAAAATTAAAGAGCGAGAAAGAGAGAGAGAGAGAGAGAGAGAGAGAGAGAGAGAGAAGATAATTGGTCTAGTGTTACTCGTAGAACCAGTACTTGCATAAGACACACACCTAAAGACTCATGGTCAAGTCTTCAGAGTTGGTGAATTCACTTACAATGCCTTGGCAACACAATAATAATGTTTTGAAGTGATGAAACAATATTTCATGTGTAAATTGTATTCCAACCAATATTAAGTTGGAAACTCATATTGTAATACTTGACCTTTTATATAATATAATTTATGTGGTTGAAATTATTTATATTTGCAATTGATATTATTTACTATTGTAATTTACATATGTAACTTTTCATTCTCATATTAGATGAACGTATACATTGTATGACACTTATTTTTTAATTTAGTTACAAACTCATACTAATTAATTTATGTTGATTAATAATGAACACATCAAATCAATCGAAAACTACTAAATTAGTAGTTTATGTTGATTAATTATGAACAAAAGTAAAATGAATATACGACTAAATTAATTTCTTATAATGATTGTTAATAAAATGAAATGAAATGAATATAAACTAATAAAGTAGTCATTTATATAATGAAAATGAAACCACAAAAAAAATAAAGTACTGCTGCAAATGGTAGATTTGTGATTACAAATGACGACTAAATTTTGCATTTATACGACTATTAGTAGCTAATTTATAGTATCTTATAACACGACCATAATTTAGTAATATTTATTTGGTCATTAATTGGTTTCAAATGATGACTAAAATTTGCATATATATGACTATTAGTAGCTAATTTATAGTATCTTATAACATGACCAACATTTTGGTCATTAATTGGTTTTCTTGGGTGATCATTTAGTAATATATTTTGTTGTATATTTGGTCATTAATTGTGACAATTAATGGCTAAATCAATGACTAAGTTGATGAACATATTTATGACTAAATATACTACTAGACAATAAAATTAAGACAACTAATTAATGACTAAGTCAATAACGACTAAAATTTAGTTGCGTTATAAGATATTGTAAATTAGCTACTATTGGTCATCAAGCGAACAACAGTCGTTTATATGCAAATTTTAGTTGTTTTTTTAGTAACTAATTAGCCATTTTTTACTAGTGCTCATACATTTCTGAAAGTTTGATCACTGAGTAAATAATAAAAATCTCAATAGCTTGCAACAAAGTTCTAACCCTTCCTAGCTCTAGATTTGCTCTATTTATTCTACAGGGCAGCTACCAATAGCTCCCTAGAAAATAATTATTGAGTCCACTTGACTCTAAGTAAACAAATTTTGAGTGCACTCCTCTTTGAGTTGCTTGGCTACCTCTGGAACTCGAATTTCTAGAGAGAATCCTTGGGGATCCTTTGGCTTCCTTTGGAATTCGAATTGCTGGAGAGAATATTTGGGATCCTTTGGCTGCCTTTGAGAGTTAGGAGGGTGGACAATCCTCCTATAATTTCTCCTTGCTGTCTCATCCAAGTATTGATGATAAAATCCTTATAAAAATGCTAATAATTCATGATTTTATGCACTTAACCTCATATTAGGCACTCATAGTATGTAAGCCTTAATCAACACCTAAAATAGCATCATAAAACCAAATAATAATAAAAATGCAAGAAAAAGAGATCTAAAAAGGAAAAAACGTGACCATTAAGCCCTCCAAATATGTCTAATGAGGACCTCATCAGTCATAACCAACATATAAACAATAGAAATAATGAGTATACAATAACCATAAATTCCAAATATGAACCAATACATTTACACATAAAATACCAAGGAAGGGGACCCTTATTAATGAATGCAAAATCCAAACCAATGTGGACTACCACATTCCACCTGGCCATAAATTGGATGAGCCAAATCTCTCTTCAGCTAATCACCCTCGTGCCATATTCTTAGCATGAATGTGGGACTCAAAACCAAAAAAACCAAACAGGGCTTCTCAAGGCTAAACCACCTCACCCTCATCAATAGAACCATGCTTTACTGTAATCCTCACTAGATCACTAGGTCATAACCAAGCATGGATGGCACCAGATTTCCCCACCTACTCCGTGAGGAATTTTCCTTTCTCCTAGTCTCTAGGATTTACCACAATCCACATCATGATCCAGTGATCACTAGGCCATGATCGAGACACCACCTTCTAGGCTTTACTGTATATCCCGCCATTCACCGAGAATGGTTCCTAGGCCTAATCAAGGGCAACCACCTCTAGGATTTACCGTATATCTCGCCATTCACCGGTCGAGGATTCTTGGGCCCAACGAGGCACACAATACCCGGATTTACTGCAACCCACAGTCTGATTCATGGGTTAGCAGGCCAGTGGATTTACTGCAATCCATAGTCTGGTTTAGGGATCACTAGGCCATGTGTTCTTTCATTTAGAGATCCACCTCACTCAGTTTCAAATCTGTTATCACATTTTATTTTATTTTTTATTTTTTTCAAGAAAAGGCTAACAATTTTAGTGTCAACAAATTATTTGTAATAAATAGGGAAAACGTTGATGGTGGGATTATCAATGATATGGTGGGTTCAATAAATTTTCAGAGCAATATGATGACAATTTTTGGGTATAACTGATAAATTTAACATCAATGCGAAACTTAAATTTGAATTTCAATTTTTTGAAATACGTTGACCACGTCAGCAACACAATGATGATTATTGATCGTGCCACATTAATTCTAAATGGTGAAAGGTACGTAATGATTGAATATTTTCCACCGTTGGAGGTATTCAGTTGTCTAAACATTATTGAAGGGTTAATCAAATGTTACATGTAAATCATTACCCAGATGTTGGTTATTTTCCTCTTATGGTTATTTCCCATTTATTATTTGTTAACTCGTTGGCAAGGTCATTTTCATGTAAATTCGTTGCGAGAGATCTAGGATCGAATCTCAACCCGTCCTTCTATCTTCGCTCAATCACACAACTAATGGGGAAGAGTGGGAAAGAAAATAGAAGCGAACTGAAAATTCCCGATCTTCTAGATGTTTATCCATATATACAATAGCAATTCCAATGGGCTGGGTGGAACGAATTCTTTTATTGGTGCTTCGATTACCATGACGCAGTCGCTCAAGGATTTGATCAGGAGTTTGATGGTCAACGTGTAGAGGTAGGAAAAATTTCTTTCCTGGTCATAGAGAAATTGATTACAGAGGCTACAACTCTGACTACAGATGGGGAAAAGGTATTAAGAAGCCATGTTTTAGCTAGGACTAATGTCCCATTTTTCCTAAAAGGCGAGTTCCAGACAGAAATTGGAAGACTGAGTTTCAGAGGAATTAGATGGAGGAAAAGTGGAACTAGTTGTTGTGAATAACACAGTCTTATTTCACCTGTGAAGGTTGTTTTAATTGGGTAAACTTATACCATTTCCATTTCTTATCTCACCTAGCAGGTCAAGTTAGGATGAGTGTTTGTTTTTATTTTCTGGAAAGTCTTAAGCACATGGCGACTCGTTTTCAGGTGAGGACAGACCCATCCCCTAATTTTTTTATCATAAATCATTAATTAAATTGTTAATTAAGAATAAATTGGCAAAGGTCGAAAGGACCTAGAGCCATTTCCTGTTTTTGGGAGGTTTTCAACCCCAGCCTGCTAAGGATAAACAAGGGAGGAAGAAGGGTACCAAACAGGGCAAGAAAACTCAAGCAGGAACCTCATCTTAGGGCACCTCCACTGAATGAGCCTAGAGCCAAAAGGATAAAGATGTACCCTCATCTTCTGGTCCTAAAATTTCTGAAGTTTATGCCAGAAGAAGCGACAGGCTTAGGAAAACACAACCTATTGTAAGCCCTCCCACTAAAAAATTGTCTCCTACTATCAATTCTCCTCATGTTGAGAAACCACCCACTTAGAAATCACCTGCGGAAACTCATTTACTAGAACAAATCGAAGGAAAAGAAGTTGAAGTTGAACCCCATGTTGAAGAAGCTCCAACTGGAAAAGAACCTACACTTTCAAAGATCTTTAAATGAGGTAACATTCCTCACACCAGGCCTACGAACAAAATGAGATTGAAGATAAAGCCGAAAAATGAGCCAGACCTTGCCAAAGAGGTGATAGATGTGGACAATGTTATATTAAAATATCTCATAATAAATAAAAAGAAAATTGTAGGATCTAAGAAGTTAAAGGATAAATCAACTAAAAAGAAAGTCCCTATGGAAACCAGGAAGAGTAAGAGGCAAAGAATGGATAAGGTAGACGTTCTTATGAAGGAGGCCAATTCCCTTAACTAAGAAGCTAAGGGCCATTTTGGGTTTTTGATAATTCATTGTTAAAGCGAATTTTGATACATCATTGATCATGCACCTATTAGTGTTTATATATAGAGAGGCACATACGAGAGTAAACATTCTGGCTGTCAACGATTTTTTGCAGAAAAGCATTGACATTTCCATTGTCAGTGCATTTTGGAAAGAACCAAATTAAGAAAAGTTCTACAGTCGGTCTATCAGTAAAACCATCGGTTCATGTAGCTAAGGAATGGCAGCAGAAGTATTAATGTATTACACCTGGAAAGCCTGATAAAGGAGGAGGTCAAACAAAAGATTAATTTTGAAGGATGACTAAGCCTTATTTGCAGCAAGGGACCTGATTTACAACAAGGGACCCGATCTACATCGAGGGAGGCATTATCATGATACATTTTCTTAGCCCCATTTCAACATAATTTTAAGCAAGTGGTTTTATTTTAGAAAAACTTGATATATTTAGAAGATATTTTCAGATGCATGTACTTAGAAGATTTATATTATTACTTTTGGATTACTGTAATTAAAATTTGAGCTACAAAACTATGTTTTTTATTGTAATGTTTATGTAAGCAAGAAATGTAGAAGGAAAAAGGGTCGATGTTTATTTGAGACATAACATCCTTGTGTATTGATTGAGCATATCTTAATGAATACAATTTTCATGAGCACTTACAGAAATTCTTGTGTTGTAGTTCCCTGTTTGTTTTCTTTGTTTTATATTTCCTCATGTCTGGAAAATTGAGTATATGAGATTGGGATTCATATTTTATGCTCCTGTTTCTTTATTTCCCAGGCATTAATAATTGTTCTTCATTTAACCCTTATACTGATTTCCTTCATTTCCCTCTAAATTCCTTAAATTGTTAAAGGAATTATTGCTAACTTGATTTTGTGTTTTTCTCATCGAATCTGTAAGTAAATATCACTTGATTGGGTTAGGCTCCATTCCCAATGGTGTAATTTCCACATAACCCAACCAAAATTAAACATTCCTTAGAAAAATATGGCCATAGAACTAAATTTGTAAACCTTATATTATAGTGACCTTGAGTAGTTGAGTTTAAGGAGATATCTGTATCTAGGTTGAAGGGCCATATTTCAACCTCAAATAGGTTTGAGGTTACCTTAGAATTTTTCCCACAATCAAGGTTTTCTCTAAGAGATAAAAAGATCCATTCGACAATCCAGCTCAACCAAAACATGAGAACCCCATCACACCATGGATATATGGAAATGGAAAGGCAAGGCTAAAGAACACTGCCACACCTGGAAAAACCCATGTCAATGACATCAAGAGAACCAAGAACACACATGTATACCCATGCATGCCAAATCTAGCAAAATAAATCACACATGAAAATTGATACCTGTAAGTAAACCCATTGTGGCTACTTGATCCTGCTCTTCCTTGCTTGATCTTTGCTTCCTCTTTTCCTTCTATTTCTTTCTTGATCCAATGTTGGAGTGCTCCAAGAAAACTCTAAGTGTCCAAGAGTGTGAGAGAGAGAGAATAGAGAGAGAGCTCCAAAATTGAACTGACAAAAGGTGCCAACTGATCCTTAAAAGCAATTTTATTAATGTGGCCTCTATTTTCTTCATTCTCCATTATTTTCCTTCATTTTCCTCCTCATATGCAACATGTGAACTTTTATCTTACTTTTCTCCTAATTTCCATTATTTTCATAAATAAATCGTGAAAAATTCCATTTTTATTTTTCAAAGCCTTTGTCATTGCCTTTGCCAATTTCCTTAGCCATAATAACCAAAATGAACACCCACACTAGGATGGTTTTCCCAACATTCATCTTGGAATAAGTGTCCCATAACCGTGGTTATTATCTTTCGTTTATTAACTTTTATTACATGGAATCTTCACCAGGGTTGTTACAGAACCCTCCCCCTTGGGGGAACACCGTCATTGGTTTTCAATGCACCTACAACCAACACGACTGTTTAAAGCAAAACATAATTCCCATGGAGATTTATAACTTAGCTCGTTATAGTATTTACAGTGATCAACTTGTTGAGAATCCAACCAAACAACATGAAAACCATAATGACATGACACCCATACCGCTTATTAGAGCTTTATAACACAACTCATGGTGGTATTTACATCCATATACATATTTACATATACCAAAACATTACATCAAAAGAGATACCGAAATATATATCAAGGACATTCTCTCAACCAAATAATAGAGAAGGATACATAGCCCGCATCTAATCCTCCATCTCCCATGTTGCTTCATTGGGCCCAAAGTGCTTCCACTGCACTTTAAACAACTCAATTTCTCGGTTTCGGAGCATTAACACCTTTCTCTTCAATATACACTGAGGTTCTGGCTGGAATTATCCATTTGGATCCACCTGTAATAAAAACTAGTCAATCACATCATAAATATCTTTAACATACTTCTTAAGTAATGATACATGGAAAACATTATGGACTTTCACTGTCGGAGGCAGTGAAAATGGATAGGATACTAACCCAATCCTTTCAGGAATCCTGAAAGGTACACAAAACTGAGGTGTCATCTTGGCTCACGAACCAATCCTCAAGGAGCTCTTCTTAGGCTTGATGCGCAAGTATACATGTTCCCCAAACTGAAACTCCTTAAACAACATGTTCTGATCTGCATAGATTTTTTGCTTGTCCTATATTTCCTTTAGACTCTTTATTACCTTCATTTCATGTTCCATTTTTTCTAACATGTCCGATCCAATCAATACCATGTTCACCGAATCACTCCAACTGATTGGAGCATTACAACTCCACCCATACAATGCCTCAAATAGACTCATCCTTAGTGACTCCTCGTAACCATTGTTGTAAGAGAACTCAACCAAAAAAAGGTACTCCTCCCATCTCCGTTTCTGATGCATCACATACATCCTCAACATGTCCTCCAATACATTTTTGATCCTCTCTGTCTATCCATCTATTCGAGGATGATAAGCTATACTGAAGGCCAACTCTGTACCTAAACCTACAAACGACTCCTTCCAAAAATTAGAAGTGAACTTTTCATCCCTTCCTCACACGATATTCTTTGGAACACCATGCAATCTGATCACATCTCTGATGAACACATGTGCCACATCACTAGTTGAATACGTGGTATTCACTAGAATGAATTGAGCTACCTTAGTCAACCCATCCACCACAACCATGGTGGATATATGTTGTCTAGATGTCCTCGACAAACCCGTAATTAAATCCATGGAAATGACCTCCCATTTCCATTCTAGAAATGGAATTGGCTGTAGTAGTCCACCTGGATGATTGCACTCTGCCTTTACCTGCCATTTGAAACATATAGCCATAAACTCTGCCACATATTTTTTCAAATTCAACCAATAGTAAAAATTTTTCACTGCTTTAAATGTCTTCTAGTATCGTGGGTGACTTGAATATGGTTTCACATGAAACTCCCTCAAGATAATATTCTTGAGCTCACTATTATCTGACACATATATCCTATCCCTAAATTTGATTAAGCCATATGCTGAGAGATGATAGTCCACATCCTGTGCACCTGTACCTACACCTATACCACTACTTGTACCTGTGCCCGTACTCTGTTGTAAACTATGCCTAAGATCTCTATACTTGAAATCCTGCTGTCCTACCTGTAAAATCTGATCCTGTAAGTCTATGCGATAAGATATTATCAATGCTATATGATTCATTGTATATGCCTACTAATATAATCTGCAACCCGATTCTATTTACCCTTGATGTACCTTATCTCAGAGTCAAATTCAGTGATCGTGGTTACCCATCTAGCTTGCCCGACATTCAGATTCAGATGTTCAAACAAATATCTCAACGCATTGTGATCACTCATCAATAAAAACCTCATGCCAAGAAGATAGTACCTCCACATCTTCAATGCATGAATGATCGCTACCAACTCAATATCACATGTCAGATAATTCTTCACGAGCTCATTCAATTTCCATGACTCGTAGCATACTACCTGTCCTTCCTGCATAAGGACTCCACCAAGTCCTATCTAGCAAGCATATGTACATACCACAAACTCTTTGTCGGGATCTAAAATCTTTAACACTGCAACATTTGTCAACAACTGGTTCAACTGTTCAAAACTTGTTGCACATTCCTCTATCCATTCGAATTTATTACCTTTCCTATGTAGTGACATAATAAGCTATGCAATCTTGAAGAAGTTCCTAATGAATCTCCTATAATAGCCTTCTATACCCATGAATGATCTTACCTCATCCACGTTTCTAGGATCTTCCCACTCCATGATAGCTCTTATCTTCTCTAGATCCATTGTTATTCCTTCCTTGGAGACCACATGCCCCAAGTAATGTATCTTTGTCTAAAAGAAACCACATTTACTAAGTTTGGAATACAGTTGTTTCTCTTTGAACAATCTCAACACTTATGCTAAATGCTTGGCATGTTATTCCTCATTCTCATAATACATCAAGATGTCATCAATGAAAATAATAAATTTTTTTTCTAGATAAGAACGCAACACACTATTCATCAAGCACACAAAATTAGTTGCAGAATTAGTTAAACCAAATGGAACTACAACACACTCATAATGTCAATACCTGGTTCGGATAGATTTCTTTTAAATGTCCTCTTCCTTGATGCGTACCTGATCATAGTCAGATCTCAAATAAATCTTTGAGAACATTGCTACTCCCTTCACCTGATCAAATATGCCATCAACCCTAGGCAATGGATACATTTTCTTGATGGTCACCTTGTTCAATTTTTTTTTATCAATGCATAACCTGAGAGTACCACCCTTCTTCTTCACAAAAAATACTGGTGCACCCCATGATGATATACTTGGCCTAATGTATCCCTTGTCAAGCATTTCCTTCAACTGCAACTTCAACTCTACTAACTTTGGAGTGCTCATCTTGTACCGTGCCTTTGATGCTGGTGCTGCTCCTTGTACCAACTCAATGGAAAAGTCCACTTCTCTATGAGGTGACAAATCTGAGATATCTGCTGGAAATACATCCTAAAATTGTTGTAAGATTGGGTACCTGCTCAATATCTCTACATACTCATCCTCACCTTTATCACTAGACATATGCACTACAAATAACACATGCCATTTTTTATGACTGCGCTTTGCCTGCGTAACTGTCACCATCCTAACTGATGTTTGTTTTTTCTTATCTTGCAAGATTCTCTGTTCTCTATTGTCATCCAAGCACTAAATGGCTTTGTCATAACATTCCACTTTAGTCCTATGAAGATATAACCAATCCATACCCAAAAGTATAATATATGACCCCAATAATAATAAATTCAAATGTGTTGATGTAGGCATACCATTCAACTCAAATGCACAAGCTCTTACCCAATGATGAACTCTCTTCTTGGTACCTGTAGTAAATTTCAATAACCAAGATTCTACATGCACTTCTTTATTCAAACCACACTTATCCACCAAGTCAGGCTTAAAATAAATATAATTATATCTAGGGTCAATTAGAATAGAAACAATTGATCACAAATCTTACCGTCCATCTCAATGATAGATACCTGATGATATGCCTGCATGTTATCCAACAGTGCATAGATACGAGGAATTATTTGCCCAACATCCCCAACAGTCTGCGCCTCCTATGCACTATAGATCTGAGGCCTACCACCCTGATTCTATGGACAATCCTTTTTAAGATGCTCCTTACCACATGTCAAACATTCCAAATGTCCTGTACCATCACCTTTACTTTGCTGATGTGACCCATGTCCCTGTCTAGTTGCATTCAACTTCTTATGTAGTGCAACATTCTCTTTCTCTTTTGCATCTGAGGCCTTTTTCTTTTTGGCTGCCATTTACCTTTACCTTTATCTTTCCCCTTCCATCCTTGTTGAGATTCATTTTTACGCTTTGAATTCTCATAACAGTTGTTTAGTTTCCCAATAACTTCCTCAAGTGAACGAGGCTCATCATACTCAATATGATCTCTAAATTCTAATGGAAATCCACTGAAAAAACTCTGAACTTTAGCCTTTTCATCTTTAAGATACAATACATAACTCAAAATATCCAAGAAATTGGTCGTATATAGCTCATATATCATCGATACTATTTTAAGTTCATAGAATTCTCTGGCTTTGATATTGCAGTACCTTTATTACAAGTACTTATTTATGAAGAGTCTCTTGAATTCATGTGAACTCAACTCATCTGTATATATGTCTCTGACCCATTTTACGTCTTCCCACCAGATATACACTTTCCCTTTGAGGCTAAAGATAACTATTATGGCTTTCATATTCTCTGTATACTCATGCAGTTCAAAGAATTTATTCATGCCAAGTAACCAATCCTCTGCATCCTCCAACTTCTTCAACTCTCCATCAAAATTAGGTGGATTTTGTTTCTTAAACTCATTAGGCAAGTATCCCCTATCACTCTCCTATAATGGTGATAACGATGACAATCATAGTGCCTGTTAGAACTAGAACTAGAATAATACTTGTGTCCATCACCTCTCATATCCAGTATCCAAGAATCTACCATCTCTAATTGTGTCATCTCTATCTGACATGTGACCATCAAGAGACCTACTTCCATGTGCCTCGTTAGTCCCATACTCTTGTCCATAGTTGATCCAGAGTGGCCCCTATCTCTGCAATTCTGACAAACTCTGAAGAATTACTGCATTGAACTATGCTTGTTTCTCTTGTGCCTGCATTCTTTTGTAATTATCTGCTTTGCAACTCCTTATTTCTTCCTTCAAACTCCTCAATGTGTCTGCTAAGTCAGAAGAGTGCCCAACACCACACTGCTCATCTGATTCATAGGGAGAATATTTGTAGTATACCATCTTTCTAGTGATATTGATCTCTTCATGCAAGGCATACCGTGTCATCTAAACCAAATCATAAACAAACCAAAGAAGTACCTAAGTATAATTCGGGGAGGATATCTCGTCTGCAAGACCGACTAGATTAGCACAATATATATATATATATATATATATATATATATATATATATATAATCAAGTCACATATAATCATCATTTCACTTATTATCCAGTTACCATGCACAATGCCACAACCATAACACCAACAAGACACAATGCATGCATAAAAATGTATGTATGACACACATGCATACACATTACATACAAACATTGAAATGCATATCTAGTGCATAACCGAAATAAACTCATGATAAACACATCCAACAACAACGCCATTAAGTTTCACATGGCGAAACCATTCCAACCATAACCAACACCATGCATACACAACCTTTACACAGACCACAAAAATGAGAACACATATGCAATCGACATGACCAACATACCACCCATCCAGTCCAAGGGGTGAACCATGCTTTGATACCACTCTGTAACACCCACCTCCCACATCTACCCAAGTAACCAACCAATCAGGGTAAACATGTGACATGAGGATACTATGATCTGATTCAACTCCCTATGTACTGTTAAGGAAGTGGAATTGACACAACACAACCAATCTGACCTTCTACACATGCAACAGAACCCCCATGAGACATCCAACCCTTCTAGGAGAACAACCCCTAAGACACCCTGGAATTTTGATACATTAAAGCCTTAGTTGCTCCCTTGACATAGGCATGCATGCGACTAGGACCCTCTAGTCACTCCCACAACAAGGCATGCCTGTGACTAGGGACTTTTCTAGGTAGTTCTGTGTTAACGACTCTGGATTATCTGCCACTTTTTCAGGGCCAGGACTTAGACCATTGGTCAAAACTCTATGAAACTCTTAGAAATGAAAAGTAACATAGAAATGATGATACAGATGTAAATACTTGAACAAATACTTGACTGGACCCATATTATCCATGATAGACATTTCGTCTAACATGTCACAAATATACATTCTACATGTCATAGTAATAAATCTGAGCATAGGGGTATTATATTTATCTAAGAATCATTGATGCCTTATCACATTAGTTGTATTATCATCTATTAGGTAATATATTCATTGATCATTCATTTACAAAAAAAAAATGATGAAAGTCATACATTTTCACTTTCAGGAGACATATTCTTAACCAACATATAAAAAACAGAAATAATGAGGATACAACAACCATAAATGCCACATATGAACTATTACATTTACACATAAAATACCAAGGAAAATGACTCTTATTAATAAATACAAAAACCAATCCAGTATGGGACTACCACGTTGCACCTGACCATAGATTGGATGGGCCAAATATCTCTTCAGCCAATCACCCTCGTGCGATATTCCAAACATGAATGTGGGACTCAAAACAAAAAGAACCAACCAGGGAATCTTGAGTCTAAACCACCTCACCCTCATCAATAGTACCATGTTTTACCACAATCCTCACTTGATCACTAGGCCATAAAAAGGCATGGATGCCACCAGATTTATCCACCTACAACGTGAGTAATTTTCCTATCTCCTAGTCTCTAGGCTTTACCACAATCCACAGTCTGATCCAGGGATCACTAGGCCGTGATCGAGACACCACCCTCCAAGCTTTACCGTATATCCCACCATTCATCGACAAGGATTCCTAGGCCTGATCAAGGGAAACCAACTCTAGGATTTACCGTATATCCTACCATTCATAGGTTAAGGATTCCTAGGCCCATCGAGGCACACAATACTTGGCTTTAACGCAACCCACAATCTGGTTTAGGGATTACTAGGGCAATGGATTTACCACAATCCACAGTCTGGTTCAGGGATCACTAGGCCATGTATTATTTCATTCAAATATCCACCTCACTCAGTTTTGAATCGATCTGGTAATCCATCTCAACCAAAACATGAGAACCCCACCACACCATGGCTATTTGGAAATGGAAAGGAAAGGCTAAAGAACATTTTCACACATTGAAAAACCCATCCCAATGACAACAAGAGAACTAAGAACATACATGCATAACCATGCATGCCGAGTCTAGCAAGGAAATCACACATGCAAATCGATACCTGCATGTAAACCCACTGTAGCTACTTGATCCTGCTCTTCCTTTATTAATCTTTGCTTCTGCTTTTCCTTATTTTCCTTTCTTGATCTAACGCTGAAGTGCTCCAAGAAAACTATAAGTTTCCAAGAGAGAGAGAGAGAGAGAGAGAGAGAGAGAGAGAGAGAGAGAGAGAGAGAGAGAATAGAGAGAGAGATCCAAAACTGAACTGACAAAAGGTACCAACTGATCCTCAGAAGAATTCTTATAATTTGGCCTTTATTTTCTTCATTTTCCATTATTTCCCTTCATTTTCCTCCTCACATGCAACCTGTGACTTTTGTAATATTCCAAAAAATTTAGCCTTCAGCTAAATGGAATATTATAGTTTGTTTTATCACTGGGTAGGTGAATAAATGGGTGGGACAAACCATAAGTCTCCTAAGCAGCAATAAAAACACTTCAAGTGTGAAAGGAGACCTTTTTAGCAGCTAAATAAAGCACCTCCAAGTGTGAACAGGGGTTGGATCATGTTGATTCAATCAACTTTTACCAAGTCAACAACGCTGTCATGGAGGAGTGGAGATTAAATTAAGAATAACACAGTTTTGGAGGGAGATGGATCTCATGAAGGAAATGACCTAATTGAGTGGGGCCAAGGGCAAGTAAGCTCATAATCTATTTAAGGAAGAGGATGGTAGCCATATGAGCTCATGTTTTTGAATATTATTTTGTCTATGGTTTGTTTAGACTTTGCATTCCTTTGCTGTTTAGTAGGGTTGCTGTGCTGTTTAGAACTAGGTGTTCCCGAGTGGGAATCCCACCTCTTTCCTTGAGAGGCCTCTTGGAAGAGTATTGTATTCATTTCCACATTTAGGTTTTTAGGCCAAGCTACAAATTTCTTCATCAGCGTAGTTTCTGCAGGTTATTGTGTTGTGTTGCAGGGTGCAGCAATGGAGGATTAGATCGGGTGTCTTCAGAGCTAGTTTTCAATGGAGGAAGGTTTCCATCCATTGGGAGGCTTGTAAAGAAGCCCCTTGGGATTATTTCACACATTTGGCACCAGGCCAAGCAATATTCGTCCCCTACAATGTAGTTTCAGTCTTGATCTGCGTTATTTTAGGGAGGAGTTGCGGGGGTAGTTGCAGTGATTGTTTTGGGAGGATATTTCTTTAGTGGAGGAACCACTCTTTCATCCAGAGGGTTCGTTGGAGGAGGGATATAGATTTATACATTAGCTTCAGCCATATCTTCTCATTTCTATTGTTGCAGTATATCTTCAGCCCTAGGGCTGCAGCTTACATTGGCACATTGTGTGCATTTTCTGGAAACCCTCTTGGGTTGTCTTGGAAATCTGATCTAGTGCCCGGATCTGTATGTTTAGATTCTATTGGGGCCTATATAAATATTTTTACATCATTTTATCATATCCAGTTTTATTTATTCATAATATAACTGCGCTATAGCAGCTCTTGGACATTTTGTGTTGCAGCAACATCTCACTTTTGAGAGTGTTTATGTATTGGAGGCTTGTGTGATCACATTCTATGCTTAGTGCCTCATTTCTTTGTACTTATTTGCTGCATATATTATTAATAAAATGGAATTATATTCGTCTCATGATTTCATGTGTTAAATACTTATTGCTGCTTTCATTTTATAAGCTATATTGTTGCTATTTCTGATTGGGAATATTACAATGGTATCGAAGCATAATCTTGGCTCAGCCTGTGGATCTCAACCAATATGTCACCATAAGGAGAATAATTATCACAAGAATAAGGAGATGTATAGAAAAAACAAAAAGAAGACTCCATTATTTGGAGGAAGAGAGGAGGAGGAGCTCTCACAACTTCTCTTTCAAACTATGCAGAATATGAAGGGAGATCTCAAGAAGATGAGAAGAGAGAGAGAGAATCTCCAAAGGAGTTTGGATCTAAAGCCAACTCTAGATTTTCACATGATAAGTGTGAGCATGCAACCACACACTATGATGCACAACACAGTCATATGCCTAGATCTGCTATGAGGGAGATGGAAGAAGAAGAAATGCCTATGAGGGAAGCTCTTAGTGATTATCTGCAAGAATATGAATCTCAAACTAAGAAGTTTAGAGATCATATCACTTTCCAAGAGTTTTGCAAGATCAAGGTGGAGAGGAGCAAGCAGCATGACATGGGT
The DNA here is from genome assembly GCA_034641835.2 of Pinus albicaulis. Lineage (NCBI taxonomy): Eukaryota > Viridiplantae > Streptophyta > Pinopsida > Pinales > Pinaceae > Pinus > Pinus albicaulis. Next base: position 1,315,631,126 of record CM076581.1, on the reverse strand, counting down.
ATATTTTTCGTATCTATTTTTGATGGGTCAGCTAGAGCTTGGGTGGAGGAGTTACACACCTATTTGCAACAACACCAAGTTTTTGAAGATGAAGCCATGAAAGTTGCAATGCTGCATTTTGAAGGTAAGGCCTATGCTTGGTGGATTTTTGAGTCATTTTAATTAAGAAATGAAAATACTTCTTCCTATGCAAGGTTCACTAAGATATTAATGGAAAACATTCTAAAACATCATTGGTGGAACTAAACAAACCACAAAAACAAAACCTTTGCATATGTTGGAGGAATCTATACACCCAACTCCACTTCAGAAAACTATTGAAGAGGGTAACATCTTGCATAATACCTTGCTTGAGGCAAGACCTCTATCTCATATTATTGAACAAGAGGGCATGGATATATTTTTGTTCAAAAGAGGATCCAGTTATTAGAGGCAACAATGCTGTCACATCTAGAGCATATCTAGTACCTCATGCAGAGGAAGGAGGAGCACATGCTCCAACAAGAGGAATTCTTGTATCATTGCAAGGAATTCCCTAGGTCCATCTCATATATGGAGGTTAAGGCACAATCAATGAAAAACATGATTGTGAAACATTGTAGATGGAAGGAGAAGGTAGGGAGGAAGGTCAGCATCACATGATGAGGACCACACACCCCTATCTATTTTAGAGAGTTAATGCAAAGAAGAGGTAGACTGATTTGCGCTGTGAGGACAGGGACAAAGTTGTCCATCCTTAGGTGCAGTCTACTCTTGACATTGATGTCTCATTACATGGAGGCATTCCACCGGGGAGACCACCGGATCAGGAGATGATGAGGAATGCTTCACATTGGATAGCACCACTCTTAGATCTCGGAGTGGTGGATACTTTGGAGGGGTCTATTACAATGCAGAGAGTTTGGGATAGACTCAAGGAGGAGGGAGACATTCTCCCATTTTCAACATTACCCACTCTCACTACATACACTGTGTTGACAGAAGTTGCTACAGTGATGGAGGATGACACCTTCATGGTGCAAGGGAGCTGCTCCATGGAGAAACAAAGGGTATTTCCTTGGAGGAAGTAATCCTCTATACATTGGAGTAGATGGATGCCACTCATGCTTACATTGGCCAGGATCAGGAGATTCTTTTTGGATGGTAGCTTCTCATGGGAAGCCAACTTCCAAAAGTCACCACTTCTATTTGAGCATGAGAAGTTGCATTATGGGCATGGTAGCAATTTGGAGGATGAATTTTGCATAAGGGATGTCAAAGGAGAATATATCAGGATGTGGGGAGCTTCACATTTCAGATCTTTAACACTGTCTATTAACAGGATTGATCCATATTGGAGGTCTCAACTCTTGGTAGAGTACTCTAAGGATCTTGGTGCTTGCATGATTATTGATGACCCAGATGGAGATGATAGATATATGGTGGATGATGTGGTCATCTATTCTTATGGCAGAGTATTCTTGAATAAAGCTTCTGAGCTCAAGGAGAACCTACTACATGCAGCACATGAGGACTTCCTCTCTATGAAATTTGATGCATATCATTCTTTGGCGGAGGAGTTCACTTGGGAGGGCATCCAACATGATATATTTCAACATATGGAGATATGCATAGCCTGGATGCTGATGGAGAGGTTAGCACAACTACTTCCCTACTCATCGAGAGTGAGGGAGAGATTTTAGATGAGCCATTTCAGCTCAATGACCAAAGTACATAGTAGAGAAGGTACATTTTTTCATTATGATTTGCACTTATTTACTTTATATGAGTGGCATGTTGTATTAAGGAGGGTCATTCCTTCTTATACATTATCTTATGATGTACTTGAGGCCAAATGTAGCATGGAGACTAGCTATCCTATTGGTGGTTTGTGGGGGGAGCCACATGATTCTTGGTGTGCACCATTGGCACCACATTTTACTTTCATGATCCTATCTTGCAGGATGATTGTGGCAGAAAAAAAAGTGGCTGGAAAGACACTTGTTATTATTTGTTTTGAGGCAGGCAAGGGATGCATTGCGCTAGTTCTATGTGTGGAAATATGATGCACTTTCTGGTTGTCATATGGCGACTTGTTTTCATTGGTTTTTGCTTCCATATGTTGGAGATGCTCTTATGATTATGAGAAGCTTTGTTTGGAGAGTGGCATAAGAGTTGGAGGTGCCCATTGGGAGTATGATTCTCCCTATTTTATGTTGTATGTTTCAGGAGAAACAATGGCCAAACCATGATTTCCACACTACATCTCTTGTCTTCATCTGGGAGGAGCCATTTGGAGAACTTGAGTTCTTGGAGGAGGCACTTCATGGCTGATTTGTTTGGTGGGGTAACTTGGGCCATTCTTGGAGGCCATGAAATTTCAGCCCAAGATCAGAAAAAACCCCATACTTACCATAAATGGAGAGAGAAACAACTTGGGTGGAAAAATCTAATCTCTCCATGCAACCCCAATACATTGCATAAACCGGGGGTTGATGATTTCTTTGATGAGCTACCTAAGATGGCTTATTTCATTTGGATGATAGCACGGGTAGGGGAGACTCTCATTGGGGATGAGATTCCCTATGTTTATCATCACTCCTACTTTGAGAAGGCCATGGGACAGCAATAATTTTTTCACTTACACCTTCCACCCTTTTATGATGTGAGTCATTTGGGTTTGCATACTTCGGAGGAACCATTGGAGGGAAGATTTATTGTAGATTATTTTGAGAAGTGGTGGGGACCATTGATGAGGAGGCCACAAGAAGAGGAAGGGAGGAATTTTTCTCCACCTTTACATTTTTTTGAGGACAAGCAACATTTTGGAGGGGAGGATTGCAATATTCCAAAAAAATTTAGCCTTCAGCTAAATGGAATATTATAGTTTTTTTTTAGCACTAGGTAGGTGAATAAATGGGTGGGAAGGCCCATAAGTCTCTTAATAAGTAATAAAAACACTTCAAGTGTGAAAATATGTTGGGGCCCTTGTTTTAAATTTTGCATGAAAACAAATTTTGGGTTGCGGATCGGCACGTGGCAGCCACAACAACGGTAGGCAATGGAGCTACCAAGGTTGCGAAGGAGAAAGAGATAGGTGACGAGGTTGGCACAGACAAGCGCAGATGAAGAAAATATGCAGCAAAGGACATGCAGTGGAACTCCTGCTCAACAGGAAGAATCAGAAAGCAATAGAGTGAGAACACAAGAGAAACTAATAGTCGCCCTGGCTAGTGAATAAATAGACCGTCACCCAACAGCAAAAAGGGGGACGCACGCACAGGGAGAGAGAGAGGTTAGGGTAGAACGAGGCCAAGGAGAATATGACAGAGGAGAGCTCTATCTTGGTCTTGACACCATTGTATTTCCTGTGTCTCCATAGATCTGTGATTTCTGTAGTATCTCACTCTGTCCTACGGGACCTTTGTAATTGAATTTGGAAGCTCATTCTGTCGAGTGATGTAACTCTTGATCCTGCTGAATGGTTATTAATATATTAGAAGGTTGCTGGCATACCGTATGTCTTGAATGTGTTGCATGATTCCTGTAGTACTTTAAAATTTTAATTGCTTATTATCTGCATGATGTTCTGAGAGATCTTTTATACACAGTATTATGTATGCTTACGATTCTGCAGTAGCTTTGAGTTGCGGATCCATCTACTGATACTGGTATATTCCCCTCCTTCATGTGGTCGCAGCACGCCTCGAGTGAGACTCTCTGATCTTTGGAGTAGGGTGAAAATGCCGGCGTGATGCTAGACTACAGCGGGCTCCCTTGTTGGCCCAATCCCTGAACCTGGGTCTTGCCCACGAGACCTGTTTCCTCGCCAACAAATGGTTCCATTGTCGGGACCATAAACTTCATCAGGGGAACTAGATCATGGTATCAAGGATCTTCGAAGGATAAATACAGAGATGGTGGGATAACCACCTGGACTAGTTTATAACTCAGCAAGCTAAGCTGAGAAGTCAAAAAGAGAAGGCGATCAAAAATCTAGTTCTGTTCTCTTATTCTGCTAGCGATACCCACGAGATCCTCTGGGGAAAGTTCCCCAACGAAATATATAGTTGGTTGTGGAGGCTGCAGACCAAAGTGACTAAGGATAAATCGCGAAAGATCAACTGCAAGTGGGAGCACGGAGGTCTGGTGGCCCTTCATCGGCTGGATACCGTGCTGACCCAAGTTGTAGATTTCTAGGTAGAATCTACCTTGGACGAGTATATTGTGGAGTTTGCAGTGGAGTGCTACCAGTATTTCTCCAAAGCAGAAGCTATATTCCGATCCAGACTAAGGGGGAAGATGCTGAAGGAAATTCCATTGTGGATTAAGGCCCTGATGGTGGACAAAGGGCTGATGGAGTTCCAGAAATCAAGAATGGAAGCGTAAACCTCCAGTGCTAGGGGAAGGGCCTAAGGGACAAATGCTACAAGAAATGTGAAGAGGGGGAGTAGGGGAATGGATGCTGAAACCGCAAGGAGGTTGAGGGAGTGATGTGATCATCGGAGGGCACAGATCACCGAAAGGTTGCGAGAGAGGGTGATGAGGGAGTTGGAATGACAGGGGAGTAGTTGGAAGGATAAAGAGGAGGCACCTCAGAAGATAGTGGACATGGAAGGCCAGGTGGGTCCCCAGGAGATGGGAGGGACTGTTAAAGGAGAGCGGCAGGTGCATGGGAGCCCATCCCGGAGGAAGGGAGAGATGATGTCTGATGAAGGAGATGCAGATGAGCGCCTCGAAGAAGATTCTGATGTCAAGTGGTACGTCGCGATGCAGTAGTTATTCCAAGAAATGACGACATTCATATCTCCAGGTATTTCCACTCCCCAAAGTTTGAATAGCACGGGTTCCTACCTTCCCCTGGTACTCTATAAACCCCTAAGTGACATTTTTGTTAAGTTAAAACAGTTGAGACAATTGAATAGTAGTCAGTTGTCAGCAGCAACGCAGATTAGTAGTAGCATTTTTAGTGGTATACTTATGCAACCAGGACCCAGAGGGTTCATTCTAGTTACACCTCCGAAAGCGAATATGGCGGGATCATTCACCCGGTACCCAGAATTTTCTAGGCGGGGTAACGACGATGTGGAACAACACTGGTACCTCTGTGAAGCCATATGGAGGGCTAGGCAGACACTAGATGCAGGAAAGCTGATCGAATTCCAAACCACGCTGAGAGAAAGGGAATTACGCTGGTTCATAAAGTGGTTAGAGTCCCACCAGAATCCAGTGATTGTGGATGTCAAGCGGGACTTTGTTAGAGAGTTTAAGCTACCCCAAAGGGACCAGCAAGGTCTGTCCGAACTATGGGAGATCAAGCAATGAGAAGGAGAGACTATGTGGGAGCTGATGTGCAGGTTCAAATATGCGATCAGGAAACTCAGCTACCCGATTGACCTGAATCATCAGAGGGACTGGTTCATCAAGGCTCTGCTTCCATTGACGCGAAGCCCCCTCACTCAGCAAAAGATCGACAACTTGCAGGATGCATTGGAACAGGCTATGAAGATAGAAGCAATGGTGGGTTACCCGCAAGAATATAGGGGGGAGAAGCCTCACAGGACCCGTCCCTACTGGGACCGCAACATCAAATTGCCAATCTGACCGAAAAAATTAAGAAAATGCAGCCCATAAGACCAGCTAGACCAAATTTTTGGTGCACACATTGCCTGGTAGAAGGACATGTGGCGACCGAGTGTCCTCGGTTGCGAAGCCAGGGAGTGGGGACCTCAACAGCGGCAGTGCAGGGGGCTCCACCTATCAGAGGAGTTGCAAGATAAACTCGCAAGGGGACTATCCACTGCAACAACTGTATACTGAGTTCCCAAATCAACCGACCCAAGCCGCAACAGAGTATTGAAAATCTTCCGAACAGTGGGTCATCAACCTCGGATGTGTCTGATTTTGCAGAAGTACTCCAATGTTCCGAACAACATGTATTGTGAGTTCTGTGCTTCGACAAATCACAACACCGAACAATGTAGAGCTCTAGATGCACTGGTAGACCGATTAGATCGGCCCTCCTATAGAGTGAATGAGGCTCACAGAAGCAGAGGAGGCGGTATGAGGGGAGGTCGTACAGGAGGACGGGGTCTGCTGAGATGCTACAACTGTGATAAAGAGGGTCATGTGGCTCGAGAATGTCCCCTACCCCGAAGACCGTGGTGTTCCGAGTGTCGCGTGAACACACATGCGATAGAAGACTGTCTTGAACTTATCAAGAAATGGGAGGAAAGAGCAAGGCAGAGAGGCACAAATCTAGTGAACGCAGAACCTCGAGGGACAATGACTCTAGACATGCATAACGTAGCCATAGTTACGTGAGGAGGAAATAAAATGGGGGAAGATGCACATGAGAAGGATCAGATGCAGGTGATCAGGCCAGCGTCCCCGAAACAACTAATCAGGCCATAAATGCAGAAGAAATATTTTCGGGAGGCTATAGAAACTTTTGCCCAGCTGAGGGGAGACAAAGGTATTGAGTTACCTGTGAAGAAAGATACTGGAAAATAGAGCGATATAGGGGCTCTGATTGAGGAATGGCTCCACCTATTTCTCAAAATTGTTGACAATGCTTCAATGTGGGAACAACTCAAGCATACCTTGGAGGAAGTGTTGCAGGGGAATGCAGGAGCGACGGAATCCCCAGAAACAACACCACAGTATGTATAGTGAGTAAAGTGGAACAAAAAGAGAACAGGAAAAGAGTTCCAGTTAGACACGTAGGTTGCGAGATTTCAGATTAGGGACACCATGCTCGATTTGGGATCCGACGTCAATATCCTGCCTTGGAAGACTTGGGAAACTTTAGGGCGACCACAACTGACTTATCCACCGATCCAACTTAGGATGGCAAACCAATACTGCATTGTGCCGATCGGCAGACTCGAAGAAGTCGAGGTAAACATCGTAGGGTAAAGACCTACAGAGACTTTGAGGTAATAAATATTATGGGAGACAAAGACCCATACCTTGCATTTCTTGGGATCGACTGGGCTTTTGAAAAATATGCCATCATTGATCTCAAGAAGGAGTTAATGATTTTTGAAGATGGGGAAGTTAGAGTCACTCAGCCTCTAGACCCGTATCAAGGTCCGAGATATACAGAAACAATAGATAATAGGGAATATTCTCAGCTGTTGGAAAACCTCTATCAGATGACAACAGGAAAGCAGGAGGATTACATTAACCCGACAACAAACGGCTCCGTAAGCTGGCGAAGTATCCAGAGCTCGGAGTTGGGCTCAGAAATAACTTGGGAGGACTGGCAGCAAGGCGGGTATGAGATGCACCAGTATTGCAAGAATCCATTGCATTGGGGTTGAGATGAGGGAATACCCCACCTTGTCCAACATGCAAGCAATAAATACCTTCATTGCAAAGGTAGAAGATAAATTACCGGAGGAGAAAAGAATCCCACGAATTGACGTAGCATTACAGTCCACCTCAGCTAGGTGGTGGAAAAATCACTGCAACTCTTTGTCACGGTGGAGTTGTGTTGCGGCGGCTTTGAGGGTGCGGTTTAAGGAAGACGAAGGACCTTGAAGCAAGAGAAGGTACCAAGGAAATTCTGATCCGAAAGACCATTTGAAGGGATGTCAGGAGCAGTGGAGGAGTGTGGGATATCTGGAGGAGCTGTGGGTACATCAGTTTGTCCACTCCTTGGATACCATTCCACAAGCCTGCTACTTAGAAGAAGAAAGGAAGAGAGGGACCAGTTCCTGGCAAGAGGTTGCAGAATATTTTGTTGAATGCTTCTCATTTGAGGGGAAGACAGACCCAATATCCCAAGCATTACAGGCCATAAAAGGAATACTGTTTTTCCCCAATCAGAGCGCAGGCGGGAGTCCATTGGTGTTGAACCCCAATGGCAGACACAAGTTGGCTTGCCAAAGGATTGACAATGAGCCAGAGGATGACAATCTGGAGGATCTGAGGCACCTGTACTTTTAAGAGACAGAAGGAGAGCGGAACATCAAAGAAGAGCCTACCACCGAAGGAATACATCTACTTCCATTGAGGACTCAAAATCTAAACATCGACACGGAGGAAAAACGCAAAATAGCTATAGTTGGGGACTACTAGGCTGAGGAGACGACGAAGGAAATTTTTAGTCTCCTAAAGGAATATGAAGATCTATTCCCTTCATCGGTTGCAGATTTGAAAGGGATCAAAGGGGATCTTGGTGAGATGAGGATTATATTGAAGCCGGACGCCAGGCTCGTGAAGCATCGAACTTACCGGTTGAACGCGTGGATAAAGGAGAAAGTCAAAATGGAGATCGAAAAAATGTTGAAGGCAGGCCTGATTTTCCCTGTGGAAGAATCAGAGTGGATGAGTCCCATCGTCATTCAAAATAAGAAGGACAAATCAAAAATCCGCGTCTGTGTGGACTACCGAAGTTTGAACAACGCCTGCATCCATGACCCATTCCCCACCCCATTTAGTGAAGAAGTACTAGATAATGCTGCGGGGAACGAGGCATAATCCTTCATCGATGGGTTCTCAGGATACCATCAGGGGCGCATTGCAGAAGAGGACAAGAAGAAGACAACATTCACCACAGAGTGGGGGTCCTTCACATATCACGTGATTCCCTTTGGGTTGAAGAATGCACTTGCTGTGTTTTCTAGGATTGTCATAGCTGCTTTCCAGGAATATATTCATAAGTTCTTGGAAGTCTACATGGACAACTGGACAATCTACAACTTGCTAAAGGATCACGCCACCCTGCTACGCATAATGTTCGACCAGTGTCGGCAATTGAAAATTTCGTTGAACCTGAAGAAATGCATCTTCGCGGTTCCGTTCGGAACGCTCCTAGGACATGTGGTGTGTAGGCAAGGAGTCTGTGTCGACCCTGCCAAGGTGGTAGTAATCGTCCACATGGAAGCATCGGAAACCATGAAGCATTTGAGATCACTACTGGGGCACACGGGCTACTACAGGTGATTCATTAGAAACTATGCGAAGATAACTGCTCCTTTGGAGAAGTTACTACGGAAGTCAGAGGTGTTCCAATGGACAGATGACTGCAAATTAGCTCTCGACGCTTTAAAGGAGAAGTTGGCAACTGCGCCCATTCTGGCTCACCCAGATTGGGATAAGCAGTTCCATGTGCATATCGATGCTTCCGGTATTGCACTTGGGGCTGTCTTAGTGCAACCAGGGGAGACGATAGTCGACCACCCACTGTACTTTGCCAACCGCAAGCTGTTTTATGCGGAGCGGAATTACACCACCACGGAGAGGGAGGCACTATAAATGGTGTACTCTCTCCAGAAGTTTCGCCACTACCTCCTAGGAGGTAAGTTCAAATTCTTCATTGATCACTCTACATTGAAATACATAGTCAATAAGCCAGTTTTGGAAGGACGGATATGTCGATGGCTCCTACTCTTTCAAGAGTTCACCTTCGAAGTGATTGTCAAGCCCGGGAGGCTAAATGTCGGGCCTGATCACTTATCTTGGTTGGAGACTGGAGAAAATGAGGGCTCTCTAGATGATTAGTTGCCTAATGCTGATCTTTTCCGGGTGGAAGCCATACTAGATTATTTGGCCGAAATCGCCACATACCTCACCATGGGGCAGTGTCCACAACACTATACCCCGATCCAGAAATGACACCTGGTCTTCCGAGCGGCTGAATACCAACTGATTGCGGGGTAGTTGTATAAGTTGGGGCTTGACGAGATTCTGTGGAGTTGTGTCCTCGATCATGAATGCGAAGCCGTTCTGTGGGAATTCCATAGCAACATCGCGGGAGGACACTTGGGGCCGAAACCCACTACCAGGAAAGTGCTGCAAGTTGGACTATGGTGGCCAAGTGTGCATGCCGACAGTAAATATTTTGTCAAGAAATGCAATGTTTATCAAAGGACAGGGAAGCCCTCTCATAGAGACGAACTCCCACTGCACCCGGTTAATGTATTACAACTGTTCGATAAGTGGGTTGTCGACTTCACAGGCCCCGTAGCACCTGTAGCTAGACATTCAAAGGCCTGGTACATCATCACTGCCACAGACTATCTAACCAGATGGGCCGAAGCAGCGACGGTACGGGATTTTACGGTAGAAACTACAACTCGGTTTATCTTTGAAAACATCATCAACAGATTTGGCTGCCCAAGGAGCTTAACTAGTGATCAAGGTACACACTTCATTAATGAAACAATCAAATCGCTGCTGGAAAATTTTATGATACAACATCACAAAAGTAGCCTATACCACCCATAGGCCAATGGCACTGTCAACGAATTTAACAAAATCCTCAAAAAAGGCTTGACGAAGATCTGCAACGCAAAAAGGGATGATTGGGATGAACGTCTGCTAGCCTCAATGTGGGCCTATCGAACAACAGTGAAGCGCTTGACAAATCAAACACCTTTCTAGCTGGTGTATGGCCGTGAAGTTGCGATTCTAGCCGAGTTCACCATACCGAGCCTTCTGATTGCCGCATCCCTAAAATTCTCAGGGGAGGAATCACTACAGGAATGCCTACATGAATTACATGAACTTGACGAGGCACGGTTCCTTGCCGAGTTCCATCAAAAAGTTCAGAAAGACAGTTAGAAGGCATGGCATGATCGCCACATTAAGAGAAACATTTTCTAGGTTGGTGGCAAGGTTCTGCTATACGATAGCAGGTTTCAAAAATTTCTAGGGAAACTGCAGATGCATTGGTTGGGACCATACTACGTCGTCGAAATTAAGGATTTCAGAGCAGTTCGGTTGGCTCAAATGGACGATACTATTTTACCTGGATGGGTGAATGGCGCATGCTTGAAACCCTACCATGAATAAGTTTCTTTAGCTTTCTTGCAATAACTCTCGCACCCGAGAGAATTCAGTAGAATAGAGTAGTTGAATAACTCTCTCGCACCCGAGATGAGCATAGGTAGTGTCACTTGTCCATGCATAAGTTTTCAATCACTACTAGGTTGTGGGGACCACAATGCAACTGATTGTGGTAGGGGAGAGGTGCGTCCAGGGTGCCATCCACGTAGGATAAGAAAACGTGTCAAGTGTCAGTCCCCATCATTTCATCCAGTACTTGTGTCAGTTCATAGGATCGCTAGGATTTGCAAAATAAATTACCATAATTAGAAGTAACCTTACAGTAATCATTTTTCCATAATTAGAAGTAACCTCAGCCGTCATGTTTGGCCATTTCCCCACACCACCATCAGCATATGTCAGAACACACCTCAACTGGCAACTAATCACACGATTATCGCCGCGGAGGACCCCAGAAAGAATTAATTAGTTATGGGGTCTCATCAACCTCACTTGTGCTGGTTAATTACATAGCCTGCATGCCGAAAAGAGCGAGAATGCTGGAGATTCTAAGTTAGAAACATCTCAAGGAGAAAGAAAGGTCGTGAGCGCAGAAGAACAGGGAAGGTTGCAAGAGGAAGAGAGCCAGGGACGCAGAGGTGAAGCAGTGATACAGGTGTATCAGCGCAGAGCGAAGACGACTAGAACAATCCCAACAGTTGTCAAGCCTGAGATAGACGAAAGAATTGAAAAAATGGAGTCCCTAGTCGGGAAATATGATAGTGCAACTTTTATAGACTCGGACCTCCCAGACTGGTTTGAATTCCCGGCCATGAAGCGGCAATTGTATATGGAGGATTATCTGATGGCAGCTAGGACTCCTGCATCAATAACACGGCCAGAATTCTGGGGCCTTGGACAATCAACATTACTGAATCTAAGAGACTTGCTGGTATTTGGCACCACGGGTGCTGCCATGCAGTGTATAAAAATCTTACTCAGCCGGATTCATAACGGCTCATTGTGGTTGGGGAAGGAGATCCCCATACATGCAGAGGATATTAACCGGTTGACAGGATTATCACAAGAAGGTAGGGAAGTCTCGACTACGTTCCAAACAATATCAAAGCGGGATAGGAAGGACGAAGAGCAGAACATATACACCAAGTATGGTACACGACGCGGAGGCAAGGGAGCTAGGATAGACCTGATTGATTAGCCCAATATTAAAGTTGCATGCTACCTCATCGCTAGAAAAATGATGAGGCACTATATGAAGGGAGTGTACACCCTAGCCACCATCTCGGTGGCAGAGCACTGTATCCAGGGAACGCAGCTCAATTGGTGTTCATTCATTCTCCGCGAGTTGTTCGAAGCATGCGAGGACAACTATCGGAGAGTGACAAGATTCATATATGGGTACTTGATCATGGCCTTCGCCATGTGGAAATGGTCCTTCCCCGGCAGGTGGACACCAACTAAGATATTAGACAACCAACCACTAGTAATGAAATAGACTCCCTGGAGGGTATCCAGCAACCCAGGTTCGAAGGAGGCCAATGAGGAGGGATTCCGGGTTTGGTATGGGATGATGGTAGACATGGTCACGAGCCAGCAGTGAATACCGGGGGTTATGCTGGAAAAATACAGTGAACAGGTCTGGTTCGAGGTTACACACAATCACACTCTCCTCTGGCCAAAAGGTGTGCTGGCAATGCCTTTTGAAATGACGCCCCTAAAGCTACACATTGATGAAAACACCTTCCACTCGGAAGTCTGCGGATGGCTGGGAGTGCAGATGGAGGTCCGGGAGGAGGAATACGTCTATGACTTCGCATGAATGATGGCTGTGCCACTACTAGGAGAGACACTAGAGAAAAAAACAGCCAGGGTGACGCGACTGCAACTGAATCCAGTCATCAATCAGCTAAATGACAAGGTACACTGTCTCAATCATACTTTTCATAATATAGCCAATGAGTCTCCTGAATTCCCTACCTTTGAATAATTATAAACCTCCCAATCTGCTTCACTCTCCATCCCAACTCTTATTTTTATCCCATTTCCTACTATTGTGTTTACTACACCAACCCTAGCACCCACAACACTGGTACGTAAGTCAAAAGCTGTAAAGCCAGGCGCAGCGCCAAAAGCAAAGAAACCCAGGGCGGAAGTCTCCAGCTCTGTGGTTGACCTCACTGGCGAGGATCAGCCATGACAAAGTAGCTGGGGAGTCCTGATCAGAGAAGAACCCCTCGTGGAGACCCTGGTAACTAGTGAGCTTCCACCCCACAACCCACTTTTTCCACTTAACTTTCTGAATATGTGTACCTCCACCACCAGCAATTACCAATTGCCACAATTCACCTTGTTCTGGGAACCTAACACCTCCACCCCATCCACTTCATCCGCCACCGTGTCCGATCCCATCACCAGAGAGAGGACTAGTGGGGACCTCAGGACTGAAGTTAACTCAGGTACTGCAGAAGTACCCGTGGTTAGCCAAACCCTAGCCCCCCAAGTCACATTCGCTGAACTTATCAGCTAGGCAGAGCAAGCTATAAAAGACAAATCTGATCAACTTCCAGTGAAGACTCCAGAACAGCCAGCTCACTCGACCCCCTTAGACACAGGAGCAGCACCCGAATCACGTCTCGATGTCAACATGGGCGATTCTAGCAACCAGGCCAAGAATCCAACCCCGCCGCCGTCACCAACAGAACATTCGGCCAAGTCAGTAGCCAGCGGGCAACCCTTATAGGCAAGGTTTCCAGAGCAGGGTACGTTAAGAGCAGAAAGCATGGAAACATGGGGTATGCCCCAGCTATTCCTCTTCATACAACGGGCAGCACAGGTGGCCGATGGGTTCCATGCCGAACTCCAACAGAAATGTGAGCAACAACATCAAAAACTCATTGCGCTTACTGAAGAGCGTGATCAACTGTGAACTAAGAAGGGGGCCCTACAGTAAGAAGTTGCGCAAGTGACTCAAATATTTCAGGACATATGGCCTACTGTAGCGGCCTACAACACCCGAGTACCACCAATGGAAGTCCCCGAAGATGCTGTGGGTGACTGAGCTATCCACGTCAAGGTAGCATGGGACAACCTTCGGTATGAGAACATTGAGCTCAAAGCAGCTCTAGCGGCCTGCCCAGCTCTTCCAGACCCCCAGGTCACTTATGCCAATCAGATAACAGCATGACAGGAATAGGTTGAGAGAGTGTAGGAAGCCTTGAGTACTGCAGCCCAGGAAGCGTATGACCTACTGAAGGGTCTACAAGAACATACGACGACATTGACTCTCAATACCCAACCCTTGTCCCTACAGCTTCAACAAATCAACCAAGAAATTCAGAATGCACAGGACCCAGTCCGCCTTGATCCGTTATACGCCGTAGCAGACAGCCTGGAAGTCCAGATTCAACAGACAAAGGCCAGTTTAGCAACGGCCAAGTAGGCCCTCCAAGAGCTCAGGCAGCCTGTCATGGCAAGTGCTCAGTAGATGCAGCAACTAGTTTCCCAGGCCAACACACAAGTCTCAACCATCTTTGGCAAGCTCCCGACTGAAGGGGGAGAGGACGCCATCACTCAAATCACAGTCGCAACTGAACCAATTCTGCAGGAGTGGCAAAAGGATGTATCTTCCTTCCAGAAAATCAAGGTCTCGGCCCTTGCAAAGGTCAATGAGTTGGGGACCTTGTTTGGGAAAAAAGAGGAGGGATGGCTGGTAGAACAGGAGACGGAAACAACCGGAGCCATGGAAGTGGAGACGGTGATCTACGATTAACTCGGGACGAGTCAAGAGACTGTGGTCGGAGCCTGTTGGGGCCCTTGTTTTGAATTTTGCATGAAGACAAATTTTGGGTTGTGGATCGGCACGTGGCAGGCGCAACAACGGTAGGCAGCGGAGCTACTGAGGTTGCGAAGGAGCAGGAGACAGGTGACGAGGTTGGTGCAGACAAGCACAGATGAAGAAAAGATGCGGCAAAGGACAGACAGTGGAACTCCTGCTCAACAGAAAGAATTCGAAATCAACAGAGTGAGAACACAAGAGAAACTAATAGTCGTGCTGGCTAGTGAATAAATAGAACGTCACCCAACAAAAAAAAGGGAGACGCACGTTCAAGGAGAGAGAGGTTAGGGTAGAACGAGGTCGAGGAGAAAATGACAGAGGAGAGCTCTGTCTTGGTCTCGACACCATTGTATTTCCTGTGTCTTCATAGATCTGTGATTACTGTAGTATCTCACTCTATCCTGTGGGACCTTTTTAATTGAATTTGGAAGCTCATTCGATCGAGTGATGTAACTCTTGATCCTGCTGAATGGTTATTAATATATCAGAAGGTTGCTAGCATACCATATGTCTTGAATGTGTTGCATGATTTATGTAGTACTTTAAAATTTTAATTGCTTATTATCTGCATGATGTCCTGAGAGACATTTTATACACAGTATTATGTATGCTTACGATTCTGCGGTAGCTTTGAGTTGCGGATACATCTACTGATACCGGTATGTTCCCCTCCTTCACGTGGTCACAAAACGCCTCGGGTGAGACTTTCTACTCTTTGGAGTAGGGTGAAAATGCCGGCGTGATGCTAGACTACAGCGGACTCCCTTGTTGGCCCAATCCCTGAACTTCGGTCTCGCCCGCGAGACCTGTTTCCTCACCAACAAAGGAGACCTTTTCAGCAGCTAAATAAAGCACCTCCAAGTGTGAATAGGGGTTGGATCATGTTGATTCAGTCAAATTTGACCAAGTCCACAATGCTGTCATGGAGGAGTGGAGATTAAATGAAGAATAACACAGTTTTGGAGGGAGATGGATCTCATGAAGGAAATGACCTAATTGAGTGGGGCCAAGGGAAAGTAAGCTCATAATCTATTTAAGGAAGAGGATGGTAGCCATATGAGCTCACGTTTTTGAATATTATTTTGTCTATGGTCTGTTTAGACTTTGCATTACTTTACTGTTTAGCAGGGTTGCTGTGCTGTTTAGCACCGGGTGTTCCCGAGCGGGAATCCCACCTCTTTCCTTGAGAGGCCTCTTGGAAGAGTATTGTATTCATTTCCACATTCATGTTTTCAGGCCAAGCTACAACTTTCTTCATCAGTGTAGTTTCTGCAGGTTATCGTGTTGTGTTACAGGGTGCAGCAGTGGAGGATTAGATTGGGTGTCTTCAGAGCTAGTTTTCAGTGGAGGAAGGTTTCCATCCATTAGGAGGCCTATAAAGAAGCCCCTTTGGCTTATTTCACACATTTGGCACCAGGCCAAGCAGTATTCATCACCTACAATGTAGTTTCAGTCTTGATCTACGTTATTTTAGGGAGGAGTTGTAGGGGTAGTTGCAGTGATTGTTTTGGGAGGAGATTTATTCAGTGGAGGGGCACTCTTTCATTCTGATGGTTTGTTGGAGGAGGGATGAATTTTTCTAAATCATCTTCAACTATATCTTCTCATTTCTATTGTTGCAGTATATATTCAGCCCTAGGGTTGCATCTTACATTGGCACATTTCACTAGAAAATTTGGCGGAAATTCCGACGGCCAATTCGTCGCTATTCCGACACATAGCCGTCGCAAGAGCGACAGTTCGAGGGTAGACAAAACATGGTTTGTCATGCCGTCGCAGTTCCGACACACCTAAAAAGTGTTGCACTATCGACACTTCTTCCGTCGCTTCCGAACAAGCGTCACTCTTCTGAAGTCTCACAAATCGTCGCGCTTCTGATGTTTGTAAACGGTCGCACTTCCGACGAAATGTGGTCCGACGTTTTGAACGTCGCTCTTCCGACGTTTGTAAACGGTCGCAATTCCGACGCAGTGTGGTCTGACGTTTTGGATGTCGCTCTTCCGACGTTTGTAAGATGTCGCAATTCCAACGAAATGTGGTCCGACATTTTGAACGTCGCTCTTCCGACGTTTGTAAGCTGTCGCAATTCCGACGAAATGTGGTCTGACGTTTTTATACTGTCGCTCTTCCGACGTTTCTGAGTTGTCGAAATTCCGACATCTACAAGGCGGCGGTATACCAACGACGGGTTCAATTTAAAAAAAAAAGATGAAAATTTAAAAGACGAGAAACGCTGTTTTGAATATATTATATGAAGTAAAACAGTCCATGAAGTCATTACATTTTCACATCTGAAGATTGGAACCCAAATATCCATCCAGAAAAGTGGAAGTCCCACCCCAGACAATGATAGAAAATACCCCATGTCACATACAGGGACATGATATAAAACCCAGTAACGGTCCGCATGGAGATTATCTACAAATCTAAGAAAGCATCCAAATATGCCCGAGGCATCTATAAGAAAGTGAAATAGTAGTATGTAGAATAGTAAAGCAACAGATAGAGTACCGACGACCATTCTTCCAAATACGAATTAAAGTACCCAAAACCCTGCAACAGAGAAAAACGCTAATCATGTGAGGAGTGTGATATGTCCAAAATATAAAAAGACCATCAGACCATATCAATAAACCAGCAACATAGACCAGCGTCGCTAGTTTTGAAGGCAGAGTGATAAACATTAATCATTTTTTTTTCACAAGAGAAAAAACGCTGTTTTGAATATATTATATGAAGTAAAATAGTCCATGAATTCATTACATTTTCACATCTGAAGATTGGAACCCAAATATCCATCCAGAAAAGTGGAAGTCCCACCCCAGACAGTGATAGAAAAATACCCCATGTCACATACGGGGACTTGATATAAAACCCAGTAACGGTCCACATGGAGATTATCGACAATCTGAGAAAGCATCCAAATATGCCTGAGGCATCTATAAGAAAGTGAAATAGCAGTATGTAGAATAGTAAAGCAACAGATAGAGTACCGATGTCCATTGTTCCAAATACAAATTAAAGTACCCAAAATCCTGCAACAGAGAAAAACGCTAATCATGTGAGGAGTGTGATATGTCCAAAACATAAAAAGACCATCAGACCATATCAATAAACCAGCAACATAGACCAGCATCGCTAGTTTTGAAGGCAGAGTGATAAACATTAATAATTTTTTTTTCACAAGAGAAAAAACGTTGTTTTGAATATATTATATGAATTAAAACAGTCCATGAAGTCATCACATTTTCACATCTGAAGATTAGAACCCAAATATCCATCGAGAAAAGTGGAAGTCCCACCCCAGACAGTGATAGAAAAATACCCCATGTCACATACAGGGACTTGATATAAAACCCAGTAACGGTCCACATGGAGATTATCGACAAATCTGAGGAAGCATCCAAATATGCCCAAGGCATCTATAAGAAAGTGAAATAGCAGTATGTAGAATAGTAAAACAACAGATAGAGTACCGACGTCCATTGTTCCAAATACAAATTAAAGTACCCAAAATCCTTGAACGGAGAAAAACGCTAATCATGTGAGGAGTGTGATATGTCCAAAATATAAAAAGACCATCAGACCATATCAATAAACCAGCAACATAGACCATCATCGCTAGTTTTGAAGGCAGAGTGATAAACATTAATCATTTTTTTTTCACAAGAGAAAAAACGTTGTTTTGAATATATTATATGAAGTTATTACATTTTCACATCTGAAGATTGGAACCCAAATATCCATCCAGAAAAGTGGAAGTCCCACCCCAGACAGTGATAGAAAAATACCCCATGTCACATACAGGGACTTGATATAAAACCCAGTAACGGTCCACATGGATATTATCAACAAATCTGAGAAAGCATCCAAATATGCCCGAGGCATCTATAAGAAAGTGAAATAGCGATATGTAGAATAGTAAAACAACAGATAGAGTACCGACGTCCATTGTTCCAAATACAAATTAAAGTACCCAAAATCCTTGAACAGAGAAAAACGCTAATCATGTGAGGAGTGTGATATGTCCAAAATATAAAAATACCATCAAACCATATCAATAAACCAGCAACATAGACCGGCATCGCTAGTTTTGAAGGCAGAGTGATAAACATTAATCATTTTTTTTTCACAAGAGAAAAAACGTTGTTTTGAATATATTATATGAAGTAAAACAGTCCATGAAGTCATTACATTTTCACATCTGAAGATTGGAACCCAAAAATCCATCCAGAAAAGTGGAAGTCCCACCCCAGACAGTGATAGAAAAATACCCCATGTCACATACAGGGACTTGATATAAAACCCAGTAACGGTCCACATGGAGATTATCGACAATCTGAGAAAGCATCCAAATATGCCCGAGGCATCTATAAGAAAGTGAAATAGCAGTATGTAGAATAGTAAAGCAACGGATAGAGTACCGACGTCCATTGTTCCAAATACAAATTAAAGTACCCAAAACCCTGCAACAGAGAAAAACGCTAATCATGTGAGGAGTGTGATATGTCCAAAATATAAAAAGACCATCAGACCATATCAATAAACCAGCAACATAGACCAGCATCGCTAGTTTTGAAGGCAGAGTGATAAACATTAATCATTTTTTTTTTCACAAGAGAAAAACGTTGTTTTGAATATATTATATGAAGTAAAACAGTCCATGAAGTCATTACATTTTCACATCTGAAGATTGGAACCCAAATATCCATCCAGAAAAGTGGAAGTCCCACCCCAGACAATGATAGAAAAATACCCCATGTCACATACAGGGACATGATATAAAATCTAGTAATGGTCCACATGGAGATTATCGACAATCTGAGAAAGCATTCAAATATGCCCGAGGCATCTATAAGAAAGTGAAATAGTAGTATGTAGAACAGTAAAGCAACAGATAGAGTACCGACGTCCATTGTTCCAAATACAAATTAAAGTACCCAAAATCTTTGAACAGATCAAGAAAAACGCTAATCATGTGAGAATTCTAAGTAAAGTTAATCTATTAACATTGCGAATAAAATTACACCGAAGTCAAAAACATTGCCTGGCCAGACTCATGGCAAATTTGTCATCAAAAAATAAAAAAATTAAGAAGACTGCCCTCATACGGGGAAACCAGTCTTGAACGTTTAATTTACAGAATTCAAAAATATTACAAAGGTCCAGCACAGTAAAATAATCTAAAAGCAACCCAATTAAGTGGGCTTGCTAAGCAAGAAAAACAAATTAACCAAACTACTCCTCCGGTGGTTCCTCCACGATTCGGCACCATCCTTCGGAAGGTCCAGGATCGCTAGGTGCTACCTCCACATGCATGCCACGGCTCCCCTCCTGAAGGCCCGAATGCTGGCTGGATTTTTCCGAGCTCAGACCCGCCGGACGGGTGCATTCTTCCTCCGTTTGGGCCTCCTCGCGGAAGACCACAGTGACTAAAGCCGTGATTCGCGGGCGGTTGAGAGAGCAATTAAAGGAAAATTGCGCAGTGCGCATCGTGGGAGAAGGTGAACGAGCGGTGGGGAAGTGAGGAGCAGGGGAATCCATACGGTGGCCAGATCCTACAACCCAACCCCGCCCACTCCTAGTATTTGGATATCGACCTGCGTAATAATCACTGGACTGGCCGGAAGTCGACTCTGTTGAGGGGCTGGAGGGAGCCCGCAGGGGTTGACCTCTAGTGCTCCCCCTGCGGCAACACATCCTATGACGCACGCGAGGCATGGGTGCAGTCTCAGGCGCAGTGGGCACAAGAGGAGACGGAGAAGCATAATTCCAATTAACAGAGGAAGACAAACAGAGACAGAACCGAGAGAAATGCAGATATGCTGCAAGGTCTAGGCAGCTGTTCAGCTGGCCACTTCTCCTTATCGTCACAGTTAGCAGGCAGTGTAATCCAAAAACCGGCTCGTCTGAAAAACCATAGATAAACGCCATTTTTTCAACCCGACTCCGTCATAATTAATATCTGATCATTAATAATGAGAGCCGAAGGCCGGATCATATTGGAGCATGCGAAATCGCTAAGAGGAGTGCAGGTCCGATCTTGAACAGTGTTAAAAATTAATTAATGCGGATTTGATGTGAAAACTTAATTGAACATCGTTAAATGTTAATGCGATTGATATGAAATCACCATATCCATGTCCCATCGCCTTAAACGCCATCGAATGCACCCGCAGCCGAGATTAGGGCAAGTTTTTATTGAGGACATGTGGCAGAAATTAATTGGAGCGGATCTTTGTTTGGGCCGTTCGCGCAGTGGAAATCCTGACCCGAAAAATATTAGGGCGAATTTGATAAGAAATTCGCGTCACAACTCTCCCTCCGTACGCCAGCCCAACTTCGGACCCGAAAAATATTAGGGCGGAATTCATTTGGTTTTCGCGTCACAAAATTGGCCGACGTCAGCAGGCTATTTTGGAACGCGAATTTCGTTTGAATTATGGTTTATCGCCGTTTGAAGTCCGACAGGCTCGACTTAAGAACAATTTTGTTTGATCCCATCTTATAAAATTTGTGTTGGTTTTCTTTTATAATACACATATTTATAATAAATCATGGGAATACCACACTAAACATGTGGAAAATTTATATAAATAGTTATTGAGAACAATCATTTTTATGTAAAAATATCTAAATGTGCTTTTGGGAAATAAGAATTCGAGTATTTGGTTCATATTGTTTTAAAGGAAGGAGTGAAGTTGGAGCCTCAAAAGATGCAAGCTATTAGAAAATGACCTATTCCTAAGAAAATCAAGGTTCTTAGAAGAGTTTTTAGACTTACATGATATTATTGATCATTTGTTAAGAATTATGCATGCATTTCAAGTCCACTCACATATCTCTTGAAGAAAATATCATTTATATGGAATGATGAGGCTACTTTGGCATTCTCTCTTTCAATGGATGCCATGTATTCTACACCAACATCGGTTGTAGATACTTTTGGTAAACATTCATAGTAGAGTGTGAGGCACTAGGACAAGGAATTTACGTAACATTAACACAATAAGGGATATCATTGGCTTTTAAAAGCAAGGAATTCAAAGAAAATATTTGGTGAAATTCAAGGAATTCACTTTTGTTAATAGGTTTATGTCACACGATGATGCAGGTGCATTAGGGACTAGCCAGCAATGTAGGAGGTTTTGTCCACATGTTGTGGCTAGGAGGGTTCGAAAACATTTGAGTTGTAACAGCTAGGTGTCAATACCTCAGCTGACTCTATTACTTAGACTAGTTAGAGTTGTAGGAGTCGAACAGTTTCAGTTAGTTGAATTATTATAATTATACCTTTTTATTTCTAGAACGGTCCTCTCAGAGGAACCGAAGAGCCATATGTTATGTATATAAATTGTAATTCCTTGGATGAATAAAAGTAGAGAGGGAAGAGGAGAGTAGAGAGGGGATTTCTGCAATAAACCTCTGTGTGTGAACAATTGTTTCCAGTTAAATGATTTCCAAGCTCAGTTGCCATTGAATTATCTCGAACTGCTAATTGTGAAGAATTGTTTAACTGTGAGGTGATTGGGTACTGATAATTCCATTCTTTTGTCTTTGAATTCCCGTAAATTGTTGGATAACCTTGTGAAATCACCCCACCCAAAGGCGAGGTCTGTGTAGAGAACCGGGGTCGTGAAAACTGTTCAAATATAAAAATATCGTTTAATAAAGAGACAAAATTGTTGTGCTTTCGGAACCTGACCCAAGGATTGGATATGAGTTAACAAACAAAAGGATAGCGGAACCAGACTTGCACCCATGGTCAAGCCCTCTACCAAAACCATGAGCCGAATCACAAAAGCAGGTTGCCCATATCGCACCGCTTTTGCGGAGTAGGTGGTATTTCCTATTCGCGAGTGATTCCATAGGGAATGCGACACGTGGCGAAGTGACCCCCGGAAAACCACCGTTTAACCCGCACCATCGCACGTTAAAGCCCGACATTGGAAGCCGAGCGAAATTGCCAAGAGTCGTTGATTTGGAGAAGGGCCATCAGACAGTGGTCGCACGTTGAACTTGCCCGAAGGTTAACTAAGGTGTGCGGAGGATAGCCAGGTACGATACGAGTGTTTGATTGGTTATTGATATATATAGGTGGGGCCGGAGTATAATGAAATTGTTTAATTAAATGATTGGCGTATAATTAGCATAAGTCTGGAGCGTGATTGTTGTAAGGCTGGGTGGTGAAATATAGAGCCGAAATTTCATTACAAGTTATTTATTTAAAAAGAAACGTGGAGTATAAATACAAAGTGTTGAAAGTTAAACATTGGTTATAAGGCTTGGAGATAATATAAAGTTGGGAATATAAATTAAAGTCCAACCATTGTGGATAGTATTTATTTATCAAATTCTACGAATTTGATAAATAAACCCAAAGAAAGAAGAAGTCAATTAAGACTCAGGCTGGAGGAAAAGAACGGGGTAAACCAAGGGAAAATGCTGACAGAGTGATTGTAGACACACCAGCTCTCCATGGGGGTCCAATTTCAATTTTTTTGCGTCACATGATGATCTCTCTTCTCTGGAATTTACTTGTATTGAAGATCACTATTCTAGGAATAAGGAGTTATTTTCTCCAAAAATAACCCTAGCCAAACATTGACAATGCATCAAGGATATCTTTCTATGCTTCATAAGCACATTTTTTCTACTTCTAAATCATGTATTGGAAGTGGTTGTTGTGCTGGAAATTATTCACCAGTTGGTTTCATACCAAAGTCTTTTTCACATTTTCAGCATCCAATACATGAAAAAGATAATGGTTTAAAACAATATAAATATTTGAAATTTTGCAAGAATTGTCTGGCACACTTTGAATATGAATTTTGAAGTCAAGTGCATGATGTTGTATAGGATCAAGTGTCATTTTGAATACCAAATGTTTCACAAGAAACTTCTCAACATGCTACCCTGCAGTAAGGATTAAATGACAATATTGAATCAACTATTTCCATAATAAAAGTGCACCTCGGCCATAAGACTAAACAACTACAAATGTTGTAGATCTAACAAGACCACACAATCAAATGTATTCCACAAGGCCAATACCGTATGAAAAATGAAAAGGAGTTTGCAACCAAAAATACCTTAGGCAACTAATTCAATTAGATACACCAAACCATCAGCAAAAAGGAAAACCAGCCTACTCAAAAGGCAAGCGTTTACCTCCTTTGACAAAATTTTGAGTTCCTAAACAAGGGCCTTTATTGTCTTGTCAATGCCCCTAGTAATTTGAACGGGGTTTGCACCTGCTACAACAACCTAAACAAAAAGGTTTCATTTCAAATTATTTTCCACAAATTTAAGATACAACCATTGTCAATTTTTTATTTCCTAACAAGCTCATAAATTTTGACAAAAGAACCAAAATTTTTTAATACCTGATAGCAATTTTTTCACTCAAAAACTATCTTAGACTCAATAAGCCCAACCCAAAACTAAAAAACCAAACACCATAAGACCCTACAAAAATGAATAGATGATCTTAATCCAGTACTATCGACAAAAAGTTACCTTTACACCCTCACTTATAAAACCCTGTGCTGTTGAATTTTAACTTCAACTGCTGCAGCAGAAGGATGGATGCAGCAACAACATTTTTTTTTGGAGGTTGCTTGCATGCCATCCAGAAATTTAATTCAGCATTTAAAATTCCTGCAAGTTTTTTTTGTAGACGGCCGTAGCCATATTTTTGTACAGGATTGTATTTAAACACAACAACCAACATTAACGCAATTCACCAACCAGAAATTAAACAAACATAAATTTACCCGACAGTTTTGTAAATTCAAAAGGAGGACACGTGGAGCATTAATATTGGATCGCATGAAATTGAAGGGAATCTGAAAACCTGAAAACCGGACCCTAATTTTTTATAGGGCACATTGGATTGAGAATTCGAGTTAAAATTAGGCAGACGTCAGCATCCCATTTTGGAACGCGAATTTGGTTTGAAATTCAATCTATTCAGACTTTTGAAGTCCGACGGAAAGGGTTCTTTAATGTTTTGATAGTTTAATATATACATATGTTTTAAACATATGTTATATATATATCATATGTGAAATGAAAGGTGGGCCATAGAATTTAGTTTTAATTTTATTTTTTTAAAAAGAGGGTTTATTATAATATGTTTTATATGTTACAACATATAAAAATAAAAAGTACGAAAAACCTTGGTAGTTTTTTTTTATAGACAGTACGTAAATTTTTTATTACACAGCAATGTGTAAAAAGTGAAAGACTGAGTGTAAATTTTTAAGTCTGTATGCACAGCAGTGCGAAAGGGAAAAACACAATAGAGTTTTTTAGAGACAGAGTATGTTTGTTTTGAACAAACAGTGAGTTGGTTTTATGCATTGCTTTTTGTAGCAGTCATAATTTTGTAATCCCTCTCAGTGAGGAAGAAGTGTAATAGTTTTTTTTTGAGTTATTGAAGGGAATAGAAGTTTGTTTTCAAAGTATTGAAACTCTGTCTCCTGTCAAAGAAATTTTTATTTTCTCTGTGTTAGAGGAACGGAGATTTATTCTCCATTCATTGTTCTGAAATTTTTCAATATTCCAACATGTGCAAGAACAACAGATGTTGTGGTTCCATCCCCAGCTAAATCATTTGTCTTTGCCGCAGCTTGCCTTACCAACTTGGCCCCAATATTTTCAATTGGGTCCTCTAATTCAACCAATAAAAAGGCCAAAACCATAGCATTGAGATACATTTCATTACATTGTCAATAACAATAAAATTTGACTCAGCCATAACCCTTTCCTTTTATTGTTGTGAAAAGATTTATGCATTACTCTAATGTGGCTAGTCCATAGGCCAAGTAGACCACTGGGTAACAAATATGTTTCCTTTCACCTTTGAGTTTTCAAATTATGCCTACCAAATCTAAGACATTTAAGAGGGGGAACTAATACAACGTTAAAAAGAAAACCAGAGCACACATCAACAAATTACCTCCTTAGCTACTGTCACACCATCATTAACTATTTTCGGAGAACCATGCTTGCTATCAAAGACAAAATTTTTCCCTTCGCGCCAAGGGTGACTCCAACAAGATCAGCAAGTTTGTTCACACCGCCTGCAAGACAAATTGACAATGCTTTTAGTAAGTGTGCAATTGAATGCCAGACCATATGCCAAAACAAACCTCCATGAAAAATTAAAATAACACATTAAAATCGAATATAAGTGGACAAGGAAAGATCCACCGCAGTGAAGTTTCACGTGCAGGTGACCTTCCTTTAAACATAATTTTTCTCTGACCTGCAATTTTTTTGTCACTGAGCCATCCTTGTTGAAGTACAACTCCTTTTCCATAGCTCTTGTATTAACTACCTTCTCTCTGTCGCGTAATCTCAAGTCCCTCTTCTGCTTGAGTGATTAAAGGAAATGGGTGAAAAAACTGAAAGAGAAGACAATTGTCCGCCATAATTATCAAACATTGCACCCAACTTCTTCCCCTTTCCATTGTTACCCAATGAGGTAGATGTGGCAATTGTTGTCATACTGCCCAAAGCAGAGGCCATCTTCTCTTATGCTGAATATAGAATTACAAGATCTTCATATTAGTATGAACCTTAAAAAACATGAATCCCATTGCTAAAAACCACTTTTAATTTGTAACAGAAAAATTAAACAACTATCGCAACTTTTGGCAACTTCTGGAGCATTAAGAGAGAAAAAACCAAAGAGAAATACAACCACAATCCTCATTTTAATGAGACCGGACTATATATTTTCATTAAGATAATAGAAAGAAATCACGACTATATTAAGGCTAGCACAAAACAATCTTTAACCAGTGTCTCTCGCGGCCTTCAGGTTTCCACGCTAGAGGTTGCATATTTTTAATTTAAATTCTTGACCTCTCGTGCCCATCTATGAATGCATCCAATGGGATATCTACATCAAATGCTCCTTTATATCCCCAAAAACAAATTCCCTACTATAAGAGCACCAGTATTGATGGATCACCCCACATGGTGAAAAAGGAAACCCGAGAAACCTTCTGAAATATCTCAAGATGAATATATGGGTGGTTCTTATGAATCAAACAACCATTCAGAACATGCTCATCAATCCAAACCATGAGTATTATGTGACAATATTCAAGCAGGCACTGAATCGGATTTCTGAAGCTATGTTAGAGAAACCCTAAACTCTCACTGAAAATAGGTGAAATGTGGCACCACTCGGAGATTGACATGTGCCAATTGGTACAAGTGGTAGACAATTGGCATGCTCAAACAACGAGGTGATGCAGGAATGACATGAGGGAGAAAATATCAGAAAAGCCCCAAATTTGGAGAACTAAATCTCATCACCAACCTGAGATTGACAACTTTACATGATGTAACCTATGAAATCGTAAATGGAGAAATCATAGTAACAATAAAGTAACCTATGTAACAATAAAGTTAGATTCATCCTGGGAGTGGTAATGGGAGAAATCATAGTGAACAACAGGAAACATGCAGAGTTGCTTACAATCAAATAGATGAAAAAACACATACAAAAAACCTAGATAATAATCATGAACAAGCTTAATATTGAATTATGAATTGTAAAGGAACTTACAAAATGTGACATTACGAACTTGGTCAAGCGCACAAGCAAAAATATCCTGGACATGACCCTGGTTGACAAGTTGCATTGCTCATGATGCAAGAGGATTTTTACCTGCACTGCCAAGTCAATCAAAATCCATCATTATCTATACAATAAATACAAGTAATTGATGTAGTATTTTTTACTCTAAGATGCATTCTTATGATAATGTTAGAACATATGTTGAAAATGTCAAAACATACTTGAATAAGCTCCTCTTCGTTTCAAGAACAATTTATTGGAGTCGCATGAACTTGGAACAAGCCTCCCACGATCTGAAAGAGTAGCAACTAAGTCAACGGTGACTTTTTTGTTGCTACGCTGGATCAAGGGAGGTTTGCTCCAAGATTAAATCGCTCCAATAAATTATTCTCTACTAAACAGGGCCAACCACGTGAAGGTGGAAGCTCTTATGGCCCCTCCCCCCCTCACATCACTCTCAATTCCCCAATACCCAATCTATATTTCATTTTTTACTTTCATGAGCATAAAAAAAAATTCAATAACTAATAAAAAAAAAATTCAAAAAAAAGTACGCAAGGAAACATTGCAATTAATGCTTGACATAAAAATAGTATGATAAATGAGTTTTTTATATAACGCAAAAAACGTTACAAGTATGGTAACGTTTGTCTTATAATAATACAATATTTTACATTATCGAATTTTCTTTTCTTCTTCCTATTTCTAAAGCTCCTAATTACATCATCAATATCATCATGCTCTGCTCCTGTTTCGTGCCTTTCACGACTTTCTGCTTGCTGATCTAGTTATTATTCCACGATGTCTGATTTTCCCATGTCAGGTGACGGGCATAAGCCTACAAAAGCAGATAATATTAATTTTAATTATCAGTTTTTAAATATCATTGAACTAGTTGGTAATAATAAAAAAAATTGCAATTAAGATTATTTACCTAGTGCACAGTTATGTATTATTTAGTTGCGTTGTCCACGATGTACGGTCTCATCGGTAATGAACATCGCCTACAAAAACGAGATAATAATGAAATTTTAATTGTCAATTTTAAATATCATTGAACTAGTTAAATATTAACAAAAAAATTGAAGTGATTATTTACAGTACACGATTTAATAACCCATGACCTAGTTGCGTTGTCACGATGTCTGGTCTCATCCAGTGACGGGGTATCACCTACAAAAACAGATAATATTAAATTTTAATTGTCAGTTTTTAAATATCATTGAACTAGTTCGGCAATATTAATAAAAGAATACAATACGATTATTGCCAATTGCACAGTTTTTCGCCGTGACTGGTTGCGTTGTCACGATGTACGAGTCTCATCCGGTGACGGGGCATCGCACAAAACAAATAATATTAAATTTTAATTGTCGATTTTAAATATCATTGAACTAGTTGATATATGCTTAAAAAATTGCAATGAGATTATTTACAGTGCACGATTTATCATTATGAGGCCCTGACCTTCCTGTCTTCCTCTCTGGTGGTAAGATCCTCAAGGGAAAAATTCTCTATCATTTAAATAAAAAACGTTATAAGGACAACCATCAAGGTATAATTATAAAAAATTATAAGTGGAAATTAATTACCGTCACGACCCTCACTGATAGTAGCATTGTCGACCCGATCCCCACTACAATGATCAGGTTGCATGTGAGGATCATCTACATCTGGCTCTAAAACTGGGTTATTTGCCTCGTCGGTAGTGCTTCTCCCCTGATTTAAAAAAATTTGTTAGACATTAAATTTATGGACGAAAACAAACATGTTGAAAGGTTAATGTTTTACCTTATTAGGCATTCTGGATCTTGGGACCTGCCCCAAGCTTCTGCGACGTTCAACTATGGCTTGATAGCTGAAATGGAAAGCGGTATTTTTATCTTCCTTTGTAGTTTCTGTTCCAAAGTCATCACCCTACATTACATATTATTGTGTATTTTTAATGTTATTTGATGGGATTACAAAAATATTGAAAGGCAATACAATTAATTATAAGATGTTTAGCTACTTAGAATTCTTGCAACTAATTTCAAGTAGCCACCCTTGCCTAGCTTGTGATGGCCTCTTTTTTCAATCCTAGCTTTGGTTTCCTTCGAGGTGTCAGGAAACCTATCATTAAAAGCTTGAAGTCATATATGACGTAGTACACTTTTATTTTAGACATAGAGAAAATTAAAGCTAATGATTAAAGATATAATTTACCTTACCCAATTGATTGGCATTTTCTTTCTTTCTTTGCCTTTTCTCTTTCGAGTCATGGATGAGTGCTCTCCACTGCTCTTGAAAGCTGAGGGGCAGCTCATGTCTGGGTTAAATTGCAGTGCGTCTATAGGTGTCTACGGTATATTTCAAATATTCTGACTCTTGAGAACCCCTTGTGTTACGTCGAGAATGTCACGAGCCAAAGAGCTTCTAGATACAGAAGTTCTTTCGAGATCAAATTCCACCACAATAAACAGTTGGGCCAAAAATTACCAACGCATGGCTCTCCAGAATCCTGTAGAACTCATTTTTTCCTACACAGAATAAAACCAAAAGAAAAAGAAGATATTATCATTAATTTAAAAAAAAAAATCATGATAAATATGTTTTAGATAAAGTACATGAAATAGTTAAAATATTAAAATTTACCTGGGAGTTGTACATGCTTTATAGGGACACCCTCATCGTTCACCAACAGCGTGCCATTAATGGTCCCTGTGGAGCTGACACGTGTAGCTCCAGGAAACGCAATAATGTAGTTGGCCATATCAGCCTCATCATTGCCAACACGTTCAGCGGTTGGCTGGGTGTCTTCTTGGGCAGGGTGTGTTTCTTGGCTGGCACCTAAAGGAGTAGAAGGTGTACGAGAGGGTTGTTGGGCAATATCTTTCCCTTGTGTCCCACTACCACCAACACCAGGTTCAGCAAATGCCAGAAAACGCTACATACAAAAGAACTTTTTGTTAGTTTAGTCAATGTAAAAATTAAAAATCAAACTATCACAATTCATCTCATGTAGAACAAAAAAAATATCCTTTTGACTTTTTATTATTACCTGATATGTTTCTAGCTAGCTCATAAGTTTTTTTATCCTCTCTTCTGTTTCAGGTGTTTGAGGCGCGTCTATAAAAGTATTAAATTTCGACCTTGCATCTCGTGCCTTTTTTCGCAACAAGAACACTGGAGATAGGGATGAAGAAAGCTCTTCCTCAAAGAGGGAATCATCGGGCGTACCATGGCTAGGTGTCTGCATATTTGAACAAAATTAATATTATTTCAATTATGTAAATAACTAAAATACCTGAAGATAGAGCAATGCTGGCACTTTACATGTTCTTCCGCTGGCCTCTTTCCGCGTCATCCCGTCTCGGGGTTGTTCCTGCACTGCTCTGATCAGTCTGCCACATTGCAATAAAATTATAAATGTAAAAACTTGAAAACAATATCTAACTTGAAAACACAAAATGAAAACTGAAATAATTTCTAATAAGACACCGGAAGACAGAGTTAGAGGTTCAAATATGCCTTGCATTGAATTCAGTCCTGGAAACATGTCATTGCACATTAAGGCACCCAAACATTCAATCCACGAATGATATATTTAAGTAGGCTTCTCCTATTCTGGGAAAAAACCATACCTATAATGCATTCACTTGCATGTATAAAGGGAAAGGAAAACATGTTTTCATACAATGGTGACAAAGGCATCTTGGGGAAAGGTATCTTCACTTTTTATTTATGTTGTTCACCCACACCACTCTCGTGTTTTCACTAATCTGTTTTGTCATTTTTGGATTCAAATTAAGTTAAGGCCTTAAGTATTTTTTGACCTTTCGGTGTAGTTTTTATAAGTGGCATGTATGGATTTTCCATTAATTCTGCACTTTTTCTCTTCATGCGCATGTTTCCCTGGAAATCAAATGCATGATTTAGTCCCATACATTTAACAAGTTGTTGGATCAAATCCATTGGAAATATCATTTTTCCTATTCAATCAAAATTTATCTCAATTAGGGTAGGTAGGAAGGTTTTCCCTTTGTATTAATAGGGCACTTCTAGCTTGCATTTTTATTATATCTTTCAAATTTAGTGTCGTTTCAATTAGGGCATGAATTTTTGCAACTTTCAAGGTGAGAATGAACAAAGACAAATTTTTGTGATGGATGACTGTATATGACTCCATGGCCGGAGGAAAAGGCACTAATCTACTTCTTCAAATATCTATAGTTCTCATTCACCTCATACGGAGATGGTCCCTGATTTTGAGCCAAATGTTGCAGCAAAAAGTTCCCCCCTCCATAATTTGATATTCAATGGAAATTTCTTAAATTGATGATGGGGCATGATTATGGAACATTGGCACATACATATGTAATGGAATTCAAAGATCATGATATATGTTTGCATATGTTTATGGAGGTGGTGGAGCAAAAAAGAGCTCAAATAGAGCTGAAATTTTTCACATAAAAAGGACTGTGGGCTTGACTAATGGTTCCATTTAAAAAATGATATCTAGACGGAGAATAAGTGTAGCATGCAAACATGCATTGAAAATCCATCTGAGTTTGCATTGTATTACTTATGATGGATTCAAATTTGGGTTTCAAAATGCCAGGTTATGGCATGATTTTTTCGAGAAACCCTTAGTTGGATTCTCATGTTGGTTTAATTTATATTTTAAGTTTGTTTTGCAGTCTTTGGGTGATAGTAACTCATGAAATAGGTTACCAATGTGTAACAATCATATTTCAAGAATAAAGTTGTGATTTGTTTATATTATTATTATTATCTATTAGCTACGAGTATTGACACCTAATGCCTGGAATTTTGACATCTTGATAGCATGGATAGTTTCGAAAATGTTTCTAGTAATGTTAACATAATAACTATCATTACATGTCTTCACTTTTGTCACCATAATAGACTTGTGATATGGACTCATCACACAACTTCATATGCTATGTCCCAACAAGTTCAAACTGGTTGAACCTACCTCATAGTGTGGTTATTAAGGACAAGTTGCTTGGTATATAACTCGATAGCATAGACCGCGTTGCAGTTCTAAAAAGAATCCTCAAGTGTCAAAAAACTTCACAATATGTTCTACTATAAAGCCTTTTGGGATACTTGAAATAATATATGTATCATTGATGACTTTTAAAGTATGACAAGATCCAGAGGGAAAGGAAATCAATGGAAGAGTGATCCACCAATGAGAACCTAGAATTTAGCATCAGATGAGTTAGAGTCTAGGAAATTGAAACTCTATAATTTTAATTAGTGATGAAGGACATCACATAGGTAATTATATTTTCATGTAGAATAATCTGTTAATTCAAATTTAAACTACATAATATGAAAGGCATACCATAAATTTTTCCACGTAAGTCCAAACAACCTATAAAAGGGAAAACCTTCTTTTTCCATGGGAAATAATTTACCTTTCCTTTTTCAAGATAATCTAAATCACAAAAAATATGAACTATACTGCACACATTCTTGGATAATGTGAAAGTGGAAAAGGAATACCCTACACAAGTGATGCACACATGTACATTTGAACACTAATATATTTTTGTAGGTGAAATGCAATGCTTGTTTTCATTTAAATGTAGGGTTTTTAAAGCAGGGAGAAATAATGGCTGCCAAATTAATAAGCGTTTCTTTGGGAAAAATTTAAATCTTGTATTGGGTGATGAAGATAATAGAGGTATTGAATCTTGATTCTTGACATCTAGAGAGAACCCTACAGCCTAACACAATCTAATGGAATTGACCAAAAAAACCCAAATAGAGTCAACCCTACTATAGGAGGGAAGGGCATATAGGTAAGAACTTACCATTTTGCAGAGTGAGGGGCGAACGTGAGGAGCGAATCTTTGAGGGAAAATCTTGTTGCAGAGGCGAGGAAGATACACGGCAGGCTCTTTGATACCTGGAAGGCGAGGCGAATGCGAGCTGATCTTGATACTTGAAGCTCGGGCGAGATGCGTGCCAGGCGAGGAGGCGAGATACGAGGGCGAATCAATTTACAACGGAAACTCGGGCGAATCTTCGTCATGAGGCGGGCGAATCTTTGAGGCGGGTGCGTGCAAGAGCTAAAAAGCGAATGCGAGGCGAATCTTGTTATAAGAAGCGGAGAGCGAGATACGCGTGATATCGAGACGTTAATGTAGCACACATGTGCATTTGAACACTAATAGATTTTTGTAGTTGAAATGAAATGCTTGTTTTCATTTAAATGTAGGGTTTTTAAAGCAGGGAGAAATAATGGCTGCCAAATTAATAAGCGTTTATTTGGGAAAAATTTAAATCTTGTATTGGGTGATGAAGATAATAGAGGGTATTGAATCTTGATTCTTGACATCTAGAGAACCCTACGGCCTAACACAATCCAATGGAATTGACCAAAAAACCCGAAATAGAGTCAACCTCATAGGAGGGAAGAACTGCAATGAAACTTAACATTTACGAAATTTGCGAGGCGAATGCGTGCCATGGGCGAGAGGCGAATCTTGAGCGGGCATCTTTGAGGAAAATGCTGTTAAGAGCGGAAGGGCGGAGTGCATTGCAAGAGCGGAGGGCGAATGCGCGTGTGATATCAGACGTTAATGTAGCTATTGCGACGGATACGAAACAATAAAATCATTTTTATGTAGCGCGCATATAAGTTTCGAATTTTTATGTAGTGCGCATATAAGTTTCGTATTTTTATGTAGTGCGCATATAAGTGTCATTATACTGACGGCGGAAAAAGCGTCGCTATTGCGACGGGTGACTCCAAACGTCGCAATGGCGACACCTAGACATTGTGTCGCACTTGCAACGATTGGAGTCGTCTCAATAGCGACGCTTTGGGCCATAGTGTCGCAATTGCGACGTCTTCCTCCAAACGTCGCAATTGAGACACTTTTCTAAGTGTCGGTATTGCGACACTTTTATATAAATGTCGGTATAGCGACGGTTTCGGGCGGGATGGAAAAAATTTGGGGAAATTTCCGACATTTGGTCAAAGGCGTCGGAACCAAGTGTCGGAATTTCCGCCAAATGTAGTAGTGTTTACGGAAACCCTCTTGGGTTGTCTTGGAAAGATGATCTATTGCCCGGATCTGTATGTTTAGATTTTATTGGGGACTATATCAGTATTTTTATATCATTGTGTCATATATAGTTGTATTTACGCATAATATAACTGCGCTGTAGCATCTCTCCGACATTTTGTGTTGCAACAACATCTCACTTTTGAGAGTGTTTATGTATTGGAGGCTTGTGTGATCACATTCTATGCTTAGTGCCTCATTGTTTTGTACTTATTTGCTGCATATATGATTAATAAGATGGCATTATATTGGTATCATGATTTCATGTGTTAAATACTTGCTGCTGCTTTCATTTTATGAGCTATATTGCTGCTATTTCCAATTGGGAATATTACAACCTTTCACCTTCCTTTTCTCCCAATTTCCATTATTTTCATAAATAAATTGCCAAAAATGTCATTGTGCCTTTCTAAAGCCTTTGCCATTTCTTTTTCCAATTTACTTAGCGATGATAACTGAAATGAACACCCACACTAGGATTTTTTGCCCAACATTCACCTTAGAGTCCCATACCATGGTTATTATTTTTCATGTATTAATTTTTCTTACATGGAATTTTCACGAGGGTTGTTACAATTATTGTATTCCCTTCTTATGTGATAGAAGCCAATAGTTTCAATTTTTTTTATTTACTGTATTATCCTTAGATCTAGGGGGATCCAATATTGATCACTTGGCTCCTTATTTTTATCAATTTTTTTAATGTTTAACATCGAATCTCCTATTGCAATTAGTTGATGTATACCTATTTCTAAGGCTAGATTAGAACCTAACCATAAAGCTAGTGCTTCTGCTTGGTTATTAGTGGAAATACCAAGACCCCATGCATATTTAATCTCTATGTTTTTGTCGGGGCAATAAATTACCCCTCTCGCTCTTACCTCCCCCATATAAAATTTACTATTAATAAAAAATAATTTAAATATTTAACCAAATTTATTAAGTTAATATTTTTATTAAATAATAAACAAAGGGAATGAGTTTAATTTAAAAAATAAAGATGAATGAGTATTAGGTTAAGGCATAATTAAATAATTAAAAGATTTAAAGGTAAAACGTAAAGAGTTAAATAAAAAAGAACGAGTAATATGTTAAGGCATAATTAAATAATTATTAGATTTAATTATAAAAAATAAAGATTTTTTTGGGTGTGTCTCATATTCTTTCCACGATTAGTCGCACATGGTTTTGGGCATGATGTTTTTCTGTCTATGGTATTTTGTAGATCTGGTCAAGGGAATTATGGTTATGTACTAATCCAGGGTTAATGGTGTTATCACTCAGTAATTTCTCAAGGTTAAAGAAATAAATAGTCCGAGGTAACTACAAACCAACTTTTAAACTATAGGATCTAGCCTTCCTAGGGTTCAGAGAGGGCTCTCTTTTTAAGATTTAACTTTGTTTTGATTATCTGATATTAGAATAGTTATGATTGTGCAAATTGGTTTTGATTTGGTTTGGTTTGGTGAGAAAAAATCACTTAGTGATATGGATAGTGATAGATGTGTTTGTCCATTGGGCTAAGGAGTCAAAATTTAAGCAGACATAACTAGGATCAAGGTCAAAAAGTAAAATGTTTTCAAGGCAAGATAGATAAGTCTTTGAAGATCTTGGAAGGTTGATTTGTGAAGTGTTTTGAATCGGGATAAAGAGCAATGAAGGATTCTTTGATCCGAATAAGGAAGGAGTAGACATAGGTTGTTCGAAAGAGGGAGCAATTAAGGGTTCCCTACTCTGGAAATTAGAAAAAAACATAGAAACGATAAACAGTTAAAGACAGGGTGCTTTTAAAAAATCCTGTAATAATACTCCTGATTTATCATTCAAATTTAGAGTGCATAATGGATGCATGAAAACATGAGAAGATAAACAATGACAAGTAGAAGGTACTTCACTTCAATAGCTCATCACATGAATCTTGAAACATGATGCTAGATGATTTGATCCAGTCTGCTACTCGAACTTGCAACTCAAAACCTTCAAGTACATAAATATTGTCTATAGAAATCTTCAACAATTTATTCCACAATAATACTTCAAAGAGTGAAGTATTTATACAAATTCTAAACTAGAATATCTTGAAAAAATATCAAGATTGGTTTAAAAATATCTCAAAATGTATTACATAAATAGAACTTAAATAAAGGACACTAAACAATAATGAATCTATTTGGCACTATATTTATTAATTTATGGTGAAAAAGAATATAAATTCGAATTTGATAAAATCTTAGTTGATGATGAGGCATCCAAGTCACTAACTGTCTCCTTCCTTTGTGCATTTTTCTCCATAAATTCTGCAAAATTGGGGTCCAATGATACCTTTGTATATCTCAATAAGAAATATATATGTAAAAAGTGAATGAGGTTTTTGTAGATAAATATGTTACTAAGTTAAACCTCTCTCAGAATCCCAAAATTCAGTTCCATATGTTCACCATATGCTCTGCAAAAATGTGTGTAAAACTGGATTTTGCACAATTTGAAAATTAGGTTGTGAAGATGTGCATGTATCTCTCATTCTGTAATAAATGTGCATAAAGTGAGATAGATTTTTGTAGGTTGAAATCTTAGTAACATAAACCTCCTCTAGTTTTTCAAAATGCATCTTGGATTGGCCACAATATTCTCTGAGAAACTATGACTTAAACATGAAATCTCTAGAAAATATCCCTTCCTGCTCTGTTTTCATCTTTTAACCTTTTTGTTCTTTTAATTATTTTTTCTTTTACTTTGGATAAATTTCATTGTTGATGGTAAAAATGTTTTCATCTCTTTTTAATCATTACTGCCTCTGTATTTACTTTTACTGTTTTACCTTGATTTCTCTGTTACTTTTTCACTTTTATCCTGTCTCAATAATCTTCATCATATGAATATTTATTTTCATCCTGTTGTTGTAAATTTCATATTTGAATAAATTTCCCTATTTGTTGCTAAAAATGATCTCATCTATGTTTAATAATTATTGTATCTGTAAATTATCTCATTATGCTATATTGCCTGGAATCTACCATTTATGAAAACTTTTTAGAATTCATACCCTGGGAATATGGAGTAAACAGGTTAGGGACTAGTGTCCAACTGTTTATTCATTTTCTGGTAATGATAAAAACCTGCAAAAAATACAAAAAATTGATTAATGAATTAAAGAGTTTGCAGGGGTTGCGCAATGGCTTTGGTTTCATTCGCAAATCCGCATAAATAACTCAATTGCAAGTTTTTGAAACAATGTTGGCTTTGCACATAGTGCCAGAGTAGAATGATGGTTTTTGGCACATCGTAGAAGGTGAACTAGAGGTTTATCACATGTGCAAAGGGGTTTTCAAATTGGCGTTGGCAGTGATATTCTAGTTTATACAAATGAAAATAGAAATAGGCAATTTGGATGTAATAGTCAAGGGTTTATTGTGAGCATGGTTGATAGGAAGTGCATCATAAAGTGGATGAGTGGATAGGTGGCACGATGGTTTATCATAGCGCGTGGTGGAAAAGTAAGCGGTTTATCGCATCATCAGAGGGCGGTAAACGGTTTTTTGCAAATGGATGCGATCCAGTGAAAAGATGACGCGTGGAGGAGAGAGAGTGGGGCAATATCACTCATATCGCATATCAAAAATTGATTAACAAGTGTGCTATTGAAATTGCGATATGGATTCTAGGCCTTTGGATCTGGTAGAGGGATGCGAATGTTCAGGATTTAAACATTGGAGCTACGGGTAGTGGGCGTGGGGCCTGGAAAACTTAATGTGGTGGGGATTGATATATATAGTGAGTCCGACATATTTGACATGTGTGGAATTAAGATTATAGGTTATAATTAAAATTTGGGTGGGGAATTAATATATAACATGAATTAATATTACGGGCTAAAGGGTAAATAGGGAGTTAATACATTATATTAGTGTTAATATGAATTGAATGAGCAGGAATGAAAAAATAGACTAGGTATAGTGTAAAATATGACTTTTAGATTGAATTTTTTTATTGTAAGTCCAAATATCATCACTTTAACATTTATACTTAGGCTAAAAGCATTTATGTGGGTTTTTTGAGTGTTTTTGTATAAAAATGGAATTATTCAAAGGGGTTTTACTTTTCCTAGGTAAATTGTGTTTAGGAAAAGGGGTTTTATTAGGGTAAAATGAATGATGAAGGGGAAAAAGGGCTTCTTATGAAGGGGATTCCAATATTTTAGTACCAATCAATCATTAAGTCGTGGGTCTGGTCCCACCAAAAGTTAGAAAAATGCTCTGAGCCTTTATAACTGAAGGTTCTTAATACTAGAATGCTTTTGAGGGGAGGGAAATTAGTAATTTTTCCAGATAAAGTTTATTTCATGCCTTGTGCAACTGCTTTCTACCTACCCATCATTATTCTAACATTTTTTACTTCATTTGCATGGGTTCATTTGAGCTTGCAAACCTAAATCCATTTTTATTTTTTAAAGCATGAAACTATCTAATTCTAACCTTATTTCATCCGAGGGCTTAGATTAAATTGTTGAACTCCTCATTTATTCTTTAACTATCTACTGATTTGTCAAGTTTAAACTGTTTGTTAGATCTTTATTCTCTATTTATAAACATGAAATTTAAAGCATGAAAAAGTTAAGATTAAACTATTTAACTCATCATGGATTATGACATTTTGAACAAGCTGCACATAATCATTTATTTGCAGTGAAAAGTAAATAGTAGTGGCATTTAAACTTGCAACGCTTTCATGATATATTTTTAATGGCGTTCATATTTAACATTCTTTTTTTATCTTTGTTTCTTTTTGTCCTTTGATTTTTCTCTTAGGACATACCCTCTTTTCATTTTTTAATTTGGGAATACATTTGTAGAAAGCAATGGGATGTACAATATTTCAAGATTTTAACAGAGCCAAATCAAAATTATGAATCCTATATTTATAGGACCCTAACAACGGCTTCACATGGGGATGGCATCTCCTTGTGAGATGTCAAGAACATCGTCGACTAGTAGCCTGATCCTTTGGGCCAATCCAAAACATGCATTTGATTTGTTATAAAATATCTGTGACTGAAACTATTGAACTGAAATTTACACCTTTTTTTGCAAGCTGAAATCTGATTTGAGACTAAAAGGTGCTGCAACCTTCAAACCAAACTACTAAATCATCAAGACCTTAGGGCATTTTTCTTGGCTTCAAATTTTAATGAATTATTTCAAAACTAGCTGAAAACTGAAAACTGAAATAGGCTGAAATCCTACCTACTTACTCTAATCAGTTGTCCAACTACTGGTTAGGTAAAATGAAATAACCAATGCAACCATTCAAGCATTATGTACTTTGATAGATTTTGCTACATTTTCTTGTTGATTATCAAAACTGTAATTCTGCAACCTTTTAGAAACTTGTCAACAAATGAGAGGATAAGGAAATACTTGATTTCCTTTGTTGACTCTAGAAACTTTTCAAAAGGATCTTACAAGATATATACACTAATTTTTAACCGATCTAAACAACTGTACATCTCTTCTAGATGGTCTCCATGCCATGAAACTGAAATGTTATCATTAGGAGAATTTTGAGGTCTAAAATGGGCCTCTTAAGGAAAATGTACAATCAAAATTCACTTTATGAGAACCAATCACATTTTAGGGGATGACATCATCCCTAATGGTTTAGGTGGCATTGCTTGAGTTAAAGGTACTTACTTTTCACATTCCCAATGGTGGATATAAACTCATGGTTAACCATGGTAGTGCTCTAGTACTTTTAAAGTCAAAGGAAAATACTCATAATAAATGTTATTTCACACTTTTTGAATAAAAATATATTATTGTCATTTCATATTTCTTGAAAGAAACAATGCATATCCAATTACATTTATTATATTATATTATATTATTTTTATATAATATATTAATTATATGTTATTATACAATTTAAATAATATAAATTTTAATTAATAGCATATAATATAACTAAGAATTTATAAATTTATATTTATATTTTATTTTAAGTTATTTATATACAAAGGAAAAATGCATTAGTTGTTCAATGATAATGACTTCTTCTTGAAAAACTCTTTCTTATTTATAATCACATCAATACAATTTTGTTATTACTTTTATTTTAGTACAAATTTTGAGTTGAATTTAACTATGGTTACATGGATTGTGGTGTAAAAAGTGAATTGAAAATTCATAAATATTATGTTATTGGTTTAGATATTATTTTATTATTTCCTTAGGAGGCCCATTTTAGACCTCAAAATTCCCCTAATGTTTTATCTTTATCTCCCTGCAAACTTTCAGATAGACTTTGTGATGATATTTCTACTGATGGAAATGTCTGTTTGAGGAAACTTTTATCATCTTTATCTTAAAGCTCATAGTCAATAAATGGAGAAATATTTTGAATGCATTCATTATCCAACATATCTGCTATTGGATCATGAAAAACTTGGGAAAATTGCTGCAACCTATGGCATATAGGATTCCATGGGACTTCATAAACTTCAACAAGTTGCTCATCCTTTTCTTTAGAGATGTTATACCACATTTCCTTTATAAGCTGAAATGATTCAAAAAATAGTGGTATGGAACTTTCTTGTGTTATTTTATTAGATGTTTCAATGGAATCTGATAACTGAAATTGTGAAACTGAAATATCTTGATCAAGAGTTTCATTATCTTCTTTGTTGTCAATCACAATTCCTAAAGACTGTTGATTATTGATTGCATGAAATTTGTTTCTAATGAAATGAAATGAAGCAAAACAAACAGGTAAATAATCTTTACTTATTTCCACATTTTCTGCTATTTCTTCCTCACTTTCGTAGCTGATTTGAATTAATTGATCATTGTATTCAAGCTGCTGAAATTGAGTTTCCTCATCCCACAAACTAGTTTCTGATTGCTTTGTAAAGTTAGCTTGAGTTTGGAGAACATAAATATCATCATAATGATCATATTTAGGCAAATAATCAAATGAAGGAATGTCATCAAACATACACATTAAATTGGTAGATTCCTCTTCCACATATTGATCTGTAAATCCATTTTCTGATCTATGATAATTGGAACTAGAAGGAATTTGTTCATGGCTATCAACCTCTTCTATTTCTTCATGGTGATTTTGAATAAAAAATTCATCTTTCATAGTGATCTTCTGTATGATTTCATCTAGTTTTCTTACCAAAAGGCTGAGTTTTACCACTGCAATGTTGTTTTTCTCTTCTTCTTCTACTTTCAATTTCTTCTTTTTGATTTGCAGATTAAATTCTACATCAACTGCAATGTTCTGCATCTGTACAAGTGTTTCTGAATCTCTTTCTCTTAACTGAAATTCTATTTCTGGATCAAAGGCACTTGGATAATGCAAGAGAGTTGAATCATGAGGAGGTCTTATATTTTCTGGTATTGAATAATAAACTTGATTAAATTTGTCAGAAAAATGTTGTATTGTTATTTGGATGTCTTTTTAACTAATTATATTCTTCTATGATCACAAAAATATTGACTTTAATTATCGATCTGTCAAGAATTTTTTTGACAAACTGTTAGAAATTTGAGATGCTTGCATTAGGTAGATTCTTGAACCAAATTTTTATTCTGTTTTGCGAAGAAAGAGCAAAAATTCTGATTTTAACATCATCTTCATCAATCTCAAATCGGTCCTGATAATTCTCAAAACCTTGAATATGTTTTTGGGCAGTGATGTTATTATTTTCTCCATCAAACCTGGGAAGAAATTTGTAATAGTTATTAGGGAAATCATGGAGTATAGGAGGTAAAATGAGGGGCTTATATCTATCTGGAACATTAAAAGGTATAGGAATATATACAGGGATTGTAAGACCAGTCTTGATTATTTGAGACTTCTTAATTGGAAAATTATCATCATTAGATTCACAAGAAAGCTACTCAAAGAGATTAAGAGAATTAGTACTTACAATCTTCAAAGGAAAATAATTAAAAACTAATCTAAGATCTTCTCTAAAATACAATATACATTGAAAATTTTTCTTAATGAGAAAGAAAATGATGTCTTGGATTTTAATCCAAGTTAAAAGCCCGCTCTTTCCATATTGTTCTTTCAGGTTCATTCCTCTAGTGGAGTTTTGATTGTGAAATTGATTTGGAGTCGCCAGGTGGATGATTTTAACCTTTGTGTGTCTTATCACTGTCCACCATCATAGATCAGATATGAACCTATAAAATATTTTTGAAGAAAATGTTAGTTTCCCCAGTATGGTTGCCAATATGTTATCACTCAGTAATTTATCAAGGTTAAAGAAAGAAATAGTCTGAGATAACCACAGACCAACTTTTAAACTCTAGGATATAGCCTTCCTAGGGTTCAGAGAGGGCTCTCTCTTTAAGATTAATTTTTTTTTTTGATTATATGATATTAGGCTAGTTATGATTGTGCAAATTTGTTTTGATTTGGTTTGGTTTGGTGAGAAAAAATCACTTAGTGAGATGGATAGTTATAGATTTGTTCTTCCATTGGGCTAAGGAGTCAAAAGTCAAGCATACAGAATTAGGATCAAGGTCAAAAAGTCAAATGTTTTCAGGGAAATATAGATAAGTCTCTGAAGATCTTGGAAGGCTGATTTGTGAAGTGGTTTGAATTGGGATAAAGAGAAATGAAGGATTCTTTGATTCGGATAAGGAAGAAGTAGACAGAGGTCATTCGAAAGAGGGAGAAATTAAGTGTTCCCTACTCTGGAAATTAACAAAAAACATATAAATGATAAACAATTAAAGACAAGGTGCTTTTAACAAATCCTTTAATAATACTCCTGATTTATCATTCAAATTTAGAATACATAATGGATGCATGAAAACATGAGAATATAAACAATGACAAGTAGAAGGTACTTCACTTCAATAGCTCATCACATGAATCCTGAAACATGATGCTAGATGATTTGATCCAGTTTGCTACTCGAACTTGAAACCCAAAGCCATCAAGTAAAAAAGTATTGTCTATAGAAATATTCAACAATTTATTCCACAATAATACTTCAAAGAGTGAAGTATTTATACAAATTCTAAACTAGAATATCTTGAAAAATATCAATATTGGTTTACAAATATCTCAAACTGTATTACATAAAAAGAACTTAAATAAAGGACACTCAAAACTAATGAATCTATTTGGCACTATATTTATTGATTGATGGTGAGAAAGAAGAGAAATTCGAATTTGATATCAACTCTTAGTTGATGATGAGGCATCCAAGTCACTAACTGTCTCCTTCCCTTGTGCATTTTGCTCCATAAATTCTGCAAAATTGGGGTCCAATGATACCTTTGTATATCTCAATCTGAAATAGATATGTAAAAAGTGAACGAGGTTTTGGTAGATAAATATGTTACTAAGATAAACCTCTCTCAGAATCCCAAAATTAAGTTTCATATGTTCACCATATGCTCTGCAAAAAGATGTGTAAAACTAGATTTTGCATAATCTAAAAATTAGGCTGTGAAGATGTGCATGTATCTCTCATTCTGTAATAACTGTGCATAAAGTGAGATAGAATTTTGTAGGTTGGAATATTAGGAACATAAACCTCCTCCAGTTTTTCAAAA
This sequence comes from Pinus albicaulis, assembly GCA_034641835.2. Lineage (NCBI taxonomy): Eukaryota > Viridiplantae > Streptophyta > Pinopsida > Pinales > Pinaceae > Pinus > Pinus albicaulis. The sequence continues at coordinate 1,315,587,257 of CM076581.1, read as the reverse complement.
TTAATCTTGGATTGTCCAAAATAAGCTCTGAAAAACTATGACTTAAACAGGAAATCTCTGGAAAATATCCCTTCCTATTATGTTTTCATTTTTTAACCTTTTTATTCTTTTAATTGCTTTTTCTTTTACTTTGGATAAATTTCATTGTTAATGGTAAAAATGTTTTCATCTCTTTTTAATCATTACTGCCTCTGTATTTAATTAAACTGTTTTACCTTGACTGCTCTGTTACCTTTTCACTTTTATCCTGTCTGAATAATCTTCATCATCTAAATCTTTATTTTCATCCTGCTGTTGTAAATTTCATATTTGAATAACTTTCTTGATTTGTTGCTGAAAATGATCTCATCTCTATTTAATAATTACTGTATCTGTAAATTATCCCATTCTGCTGTATTGCCTGGAATCTTCTGTTTATGAAAACTTTTTCGAATTCATACCCTGGGAATCTGGAGTAAACAGGTTGGGGACTAGTATCCAACTGTTTATCCATTTTCTGGTAATGATAAACACCTACAAAAGATACAAACAATTGATTAGTGAAACATGCGTTTGCAGGGGTTGGGAAATGGCTTTGGTTTCATTCGCAAATCGGCATAAATAACTCAATTGCAGGTTTTTGAAACAATGTTGGCTTTTTGCATAGTGCCAGAGTAGAATGATGGTTTTTAGCACATCGCAAAAGGTGAACCAGAGGTTTATCGCATGTGCAAAGGGGTTTTTAATTTGGCATTGGCAGTGATCTTCTAGTTTATACAATTGAAAACAGAAATAGGCAATTTGGATGTAACAGTCGGGGGTTTATTGCGAGCATGGTTGATAGGCAGTGCATCATACAATGGACGAGCGTACAGGTGGCATGATGGTTTATCATAGCACGGGGTGGACAGGTAAGCGGTTTATCGCATCATCGGAGGGTAGTAAACGGTTTTTTGCAAACGGATGTGATCCAATGAAAAGATGACGTGTGGAGGAGAGAGAGCAGGGCAATACCACTCATATCACATATCAAAAATTGTTTAACGAGTGTGCTATTGAAATTGTGATATGGATTCTAGGCCTTTAAATTTGGCAGAGGGATGCAAACAGTCAGGATTAAACATTGGAGCTATGGGTAGTGGGCATGGGGTCTGGGAAACTTAATGTGGCGGGGGTTGATATATATAGTGAGTCCGGCATATTCGACATGTGTGGAATTAAGACTATAGGTTATAATTAAAATTTGGGTGGGGAATTAATATATAATGTGAATTAATATTAATATGGGCTAAAGGGTAAATAGGGAGTTAATATATTATATTAGTGTTAATATGAAATGAATGAGCAAGAATGAAAAAATAGACTAGGTATAGTGTAAAATATGACCTTTAGATTGAATTTCTTCATTGTAAGTCCAAATATCATCACTTTAACATTTATACTTAGGATAAAATCATTTATGTGGGTTTTTTGAGTGTTTTTGTATAAAAATGGAATTAGTCAAATGGGTTTTACTTTTCCTAGGTAAATCGTGTTTAGGAAAAGGGGTTTTATTAGGGTAAAATGAATGATGAAGGGGAAAAAGAGCTTGTTATGAAGGGGATTCCAATATTTTAGTACCAATTGGTCACTAAGCCGTGGGTTCGGTCCCACCAAAAGTCCCACCAAAAGTCAGAGAAATGATCTGAGACTTTATAACTGAAGGTTCTTAATACTAGAATGCTTTTGAGGGGAGGGAAATTAGTAATTTTTCCAGATGAAGTTTATTTCATGCCTTGTGCAACTGCTTTCTACCTACCCATAATTATTCTAACATTTTTTACTTCATTTGCATGGGTGCATTTGAGCTTGCAAACCTAAATCCATTTTTATTTTTTAAAGCATGAAACTATCTAATTCTAACCTTATTTCATCCGAGGGCTCAGATTAAACTGTTGAGCTCCTCATTTATTCTCTAAATATCTACTGATTTGTCAAGTTTAAACTGTTTGAAAGATCTTTATTCTCTATCTATAAACATGAAATTTAAAGCATGAAAAATTTAAGATTAAACTATTTAACTCATCATGGATTATGACATTTTGAATAAGCTGCACATAATCATTTATTTGCAGTGAAAAGTAAATAATAGTGGCATTTAAACTTGCAACAATATCATGATCTATTTTTGATGGGGTTCATATTTAACATTATTTTTTATCTTTGTTTCTTTTTGTCCTTTGATTTTTCTTTTAGGACACACCCTCTTTTCATTTTTTAATTTGGGAATACATTTGCAGAAAGCAAAGGTATGTACAATATCTCAAGATTTTAACAGAGTCAAATCAAAATTATGAATCTTATATTTATAGGACCCTAACAAATGGAATAGGGTTTATGAATGCTTTGACATGTATATATATGTATTGTAACTTTGAAAGGAATATAATGAAACATCAATCTAGCAGTCCCATTTTTGGGATCTAGGGGAAAATATCTGTGTATATTTGTTTTATGTTTTAGCTCTCACCATTGTTTTTTTTTTAAGAATTTGTTTGCTGGTAATTTCTGTACAAGGTTAAAATATAAATTTGGTATCAGAGTTGTTTCAGCTTCAAGGGGACGCCTTTGCTTCTTAGGGGTTTTCCTCGAGCTTGTGGTAGACCCTGTTCAGTTAAATATCTGCAAGGTCAATTCTTGTGGTGAAAGAAGATGGCGAACAATGGAAATATAGAGATCAAGAAATTTAATGATCAAATTTTTGAGTTTTGGAAGCTCAAAATGGAGGATCTGTTGGTGGATAAAGATCAATGGATTGCAATAGATCCGAGTACTAAACCAACGACAATGTCAGATGAAGACTAGGCGAAGTTGGATCGGAAAGCAAAGAGCACAATACAGTTGTGCATCTCACATTCAGTATTGTTGAATGTATCAAGGGAAGCTACGACAAAGGATTTGTGGGACAAGTTAGGGAATTTGTACCAATCTAAATCTCTGGTGAGAAATTTGTTCCTACAGAAAAAACTGTATAACCTGAGTATGAACGATGGAGACTTGGTGAAAGAGCATCTGAACGATTTTAATACCATGGTAAGCTAGTTTTTATCTATTGATATTAAAAGCTCAGAACAAGATAAGTGCATCAGTTTTTTATGTTCTCTGCCATATTCATGGGATAGTCCGGTTGTTGCAATAGGTAGCAATACAACTACCTTGAAGTTTGATGAAATAGTCTCATCCTTGATGTTGAAGGAGATTAGATGGAAAAATATGGAGGGCCAGAATGGACATGCCTTGTATTTACGAGTACAGTCCCAAAACAGTAAAAAAAATAAGTCCTAAAGTGGGATATATAAATCTAGAAGGAGATCTAAATCTCTAGGAAAACTTGTAAAGGTGTGATGGAAATGCAGAAAGGAAGGGTACTTCAAAAAGGGCTATAGATCTAAAGCTCTTGAGAAAGGAAAGGGATCTGATGATGCTCCTTCTACAGAGGTGAAAACCACCTCAGATGAAGGTGGGGATGTTTAATTTTCTTCTTCTTCAAGTACACATGTAAATCATGAGGCATGTTTGATTGAATCAAGTGCATCCTTTCAATTCACCCCCCATAGGGAGTGGTTCTGCAAGTATGAGAAATATGACGGTGGTGATGTATTCTTAGGGGATGACAGGAAGGCCATAATTGCTGGGTGAGGAAAATTGAAGCTGAAGTTGCAAGGTGGAAGGATTATAACACTTCTTGGTGTTCTGCACACTACCACATTTGGCGGAAATTCCGACACTTGGTTTCGACGCTTTTGACCAAATGTCAGAAATTTCCCCAAATTTTTTCCATCCCGCCCGAAACCATCGCTATACCGACCTTTATAGAAAAGTTTCGCAATACTGACACTTAGACAAAGTGTCGCAATTGTGACGTTTGGAGGAAGACGTCGCCATTGCGACACTATGGCCCAAAGCGTCGCTATTGCGACGACTGCCTCCAAACGTCGCAAGTACGACACAACGTCTAAGTGTCGCAATTGTGATGTTTGGAGGCAGCCGTCCCAGTAGCGATGCTTTTTTCACCGTCGGTATAACGACACTTATATGCGCGTTACATAAAAATACAAAACTTATATGCTCGCTACATAAAAATATGAAACTTATATGCGCGCTACATAAAAATACAAAACTTATATGCGCGCTACATAAAAATGATTTTATTGTTTCGTATCCGTCGCAATAGCTACATTAACGTCTGATATCATGCGCGCATTCGCCCTCCGCCCTTGCAGAACAAAATTCGCCCTCAGCTCTTGCAGAAAAACATTTTTCCTCAGCATTCTCCCTCAATGTTCGCCCTCAGCTCTTGCAGAACAGCATTCGCCCTCAGCTCTTGCAAAATGGTAAGTTCTTACTGCAGGCCCTTCCTCCTATAGTAGGGTTGACTCTATTTGGGTTTTTTTGGTCAATTCCATTGGATTGTGTTAGGGTGTAGGGTTCTCTCTATATGTCAAGAATCAAGATTCAATACCCTCTATTATCTTCATCACCCAATACAAGATTTACATTTTTCCCAAAGAAATGCTTATTAATTTGGCAGCCATTATTTCTCCCTGCCTTAAAAAACCTACATTTAAATGAAAACAAGCATTGCATTTCAACTACAAAAATCTATTAGTGTTCAAATGTACATGTGTGCTACATTAACGTATGATATCATGCGCGCATTTGCCCTCCGCTCTTGCAGAACAGCATTCGCCCTCAGCATTCACCCTCAGCTCTTGCAGAACAACATTCGCCCTCAGCATTCGCCCTGAGCTCTTGTAGAACAGCATTCGCCCTCAGCATTTGCCCTGAGCTCTTGCAGAACAGCATTCACCCTGCATTCGCCCTCAGCTCTTGTAGAACAGCATTCGCCCTGCATTCGCCCTCAGCTCTTGCAAAATGGTAAGTTCTTACTGCAGGCCCTTCCTCTTATAGTAGGGTTGACTCTATTTGGGTTTTTTTGGTCAATTCCATTGGATTGTGTTAGGCTGTAGGGTTCTCTCTAGATGTCAAGAATCAAGATTCAATACCCTCTATTATCTTCATCACCCGATACAAGATTTAAATTTTTCCCAAAGAAACGCTTATTAATTTGGCAGCCATTATTTCTCCCTGCTTTAAAAACCCTACATTTAAATGAAAACGAGCATTGCATTTCAACTACAAAAATCTATTAGTGTTCAAATGTACATGTGTGCATCACTTGTGTAGGGTATTCCTTTTCCACTTTCACATTATCCAAGAATGTGTGCAATATAGTTCATATTTTTTGTGATTTAGATTATCTTGAAAAAGGAAAGGTAAATTATTTCCCATGGAAAAAGAAGGTTTTCCCTTTTTATAGGTTTTTTGGACTTACATGGAAAAATTTATGGTATGCCTTTCATATTATGTAGTTTAAATTTGAATTAACAGATTATTCTACATGAAAATATAATTACCTATGTGATGTCCTTCATCACTAATTAAAATTATAGGGTTTCAATTTCCTAGAATCTAACTCATCTGATGCTAAATTCTAGGTTCTCATTGGTGGATCACTCTTCCATTGATTTCCTTTCCCTTTGGATCTTGTCATACTTTAAAAGTCATCAATGATACATATATTATTTCAAGTATCCCAAAAGGCTTTATAGTAGAACATATTGTGAAGTTTTTTTGACACTTGAGGATTCTTTTTAGAACTGCAACGCGGTCTATGCTATCAAGTTATATACCAAGCAACTTGTCCTTAATAACCACACTATGAGGTAGGTTCAACCAGTTTGAACTTGTTGGGACATAGCATATGAAGTTGTGTGATGAGTCCATATCACAGGTCTATTATGGCGACAAAAGTGAAGAAATGTAATGATAGTTATTATGTTAACATTACTAGAAACATTTTCGAAATTATCCATGCTATCAAGATGTCAAAATTCCAGGCATTAGGTGTCAATACTCGTAGCTAATAGATAATAATAATAATATAAAAAAATCACAACTTTATTCTTGAAATATGATTGTTACACATTGGTAACCTAGTTCATGAGTTACTATCACCCAAACACTGCAAAACAAACTTAAAATATAAATTAAACCAACATGAGAATCCAACTAAGGGTTTCTCGACAAAATCATGCCATAACCTGGCATTTTGAAACCCAAATTTGAATCCATCAAAAGTAATACAATGCAAACTCAGATGGATTTTCAATGCATGTTTGCATGCTACACTTATTCTCTATCTAGATATCATTTTTTAAATGGAACCATTAGTTAAGCCCACAGTCCTTTTTATGTGAAAAATTTCAGCTCTATTTGAGCTCTTTTTTGCTCCACAACCTCCATAAACATATGCAAACATATATCATGATCTTGGAATTCCATTACATATGTATGTGCCAATGTTCCATAATCATGCCCCATCATCAATTTAAGAAATTTCCATTGAATATCAAATTATGGAGGGGGGGAATTTTTGCTGCAACATTAGGCTCAAAATCAGGGACCATCTCCGTATGAGGTGAATGAGAACTATAGATATTTGAAGAAGTATATTAGTGCCTTTTTCTCTGGCCATGGAGTCATATACATTCATCCATCACAAAAATTTGTCTTTGTTCATTCTCACCTTGAAAGTTGCAAAAATTCATGCCCTAATTGAAACGACACTAAATTTGAAAGATATAATAAAAATGCAAGCTAGAAGTGCCCTATTAATACAAAGGGAAAACCTTCCTACCTACCCTAACTGAGATAAATTTTGATTGAATAGGAAACATGATATTGCCAATGGAGTCGATCCAACAACTTGTTAAATGTATGGGACTAAATCATGCATTTGATTTCCAGGGAAACATGCGCATGAAGAGAAAAAGTGCAGAATTAATGGAAAATCCATACATGCCACTTATGAAAACTACACTGAAAGGTCAAAAAATACTTAAGGCCTTAACTTAATTTGAATCCAAAAATGACAAAACATGATTAGTGAAAACATGAGAGTGGTGTGGGTGAACAACATAAATAAAAAGTGAAGATACCTTTCCCCAAGATGCCTTTGTCACCGTTGTATGAAAACATGTTTTCCTTTCCCTTTATACATGCAAGTGAATGCATTATAGGTATGGTGTTTTCCCAGAATAGGAGAAGCCTACTTAAATATATCATTCGTGGAGTGAATGTTTCCTTGACCCAAAACCTCATAGAAAGTTATCACTGAAGTTGATGTTTGGATGGGATTGTAAAGATAACAACCTCTTCATTCCTACAAACTAGATTCCTTCCTGGCGTTAGGACACAGAGTATTGAATCAAAGTTGTAGTTTCTAACTTCTTGTATTGGTTCATCAATCTTGAAATTCAGACATTGAATGTCTTCATTGCTTCATGTTTGAGTAATTTGCATCATATCGTACAATAGGAAATTAGGAATTATGATTATTATTACTTTAAGGATTTGTTAAGTTACTTTTAAATTTGCATGGTTTAGTGTGAAATTATTCTAGTGTGCCCCTAGGCCCAGGTGAAGGAATGCCAAGGACTAAGAACCCTAGTTTTTAAATGGTATTGTTTCTTATACCCAGAAACCCCTCAACATCACTTCTTATTAGTTCTTAACACTAGTGTTGTAAACAATTTGAGAATTGATATAGCAAAATATCGCACTTCTCAAGATAAAGTCCTAAAGCTAAAGTGTGATACCATGTGTAATTCAATAGCCCCATTGTCACCTCACCAACCTCTTTTCACTTCGGGCTAGCTCTCCTCCAACTCAAGGGGGGTTCTCCCTATTAGATGTTAGGGATCTAATGGCCCAACCAAACCAAGTCAAGAGCCCCCTAACTCTCTATGTTTACTACTATCAATCAAAATATTTAACAATAGGGTCAGACATGCATCCTGAAGATAAAATTGCCAGGGTATTTTTGGGTAATTTCAAAGGGAAAGTCCCCAAACACATATAATCAAGGAATTGTAACGTGATTTCAAACATTAAATATCAACAAAATCGTTTAAATGATATTTAAAGGAAAAAGGTGATGGAAGATAGAAAGTGCCTTACTTAAATGCTCTAAGGATTTTTCAATAGTTGCTCCAAAAGCTTCACTTCAAGGCCCTTCAAGATCGTCTCCAACAATGCTATACCATCGGCTTCAACAATGTTGCTCCAAAAATGTCCTCAAGGTCTTCACAACAAGTTTACTAGAATTTTCTCCAACAATATATTCAATAAGGTCTTCATTGTCAACTCGTCTCTTGTTTGGGTGCCTTAATGTGCAATGACATGTTTCCAGTACTGAATTCAATGCAAGGCATATTTGAAACTCTAACTCTGTCTTTCGGTGTCTTATTAGAAATTATTTCAGTTTTCATTTTGTGTTTTCAAGTTAGATATTTTTTTCAAGTTTTTACATTTATAATTTTATTGCAATGTGGCAGACTGATCAGAGCAGTGCAAGAACAACCCCGAGACAGGATGATCGCGGAAAGAGGCCAGCGGAAGAACATGTAAAGTGCCAGCATTGCTCTATCTTCAGGTATTTTAGTTATTTACATAGTTGAAATAATATTAATTTTGTTCAAATGTGCAGACACCTAGCCATGGTACGCCTGATGATTCCCTCTTTGAGGAAGAGCTTTCTTAATCCTTATCTCTAGTGTTCTTGTTGCAAAAAAAGGCACGAGATGCAAGGTCGGAATTTAATACTTTGATAGACGTGCCTCAAACACCTGAAATAGAAGAGAGGATAAAACATCTTATGAGCCAGCTAGAAAGATATCAGGTAATAATAAAAAGTCAAAAGGATATTTTTTTTGTTCTACATGAGATGAATTGTGATAGTTTGATTTTTAATTTTTACATTGACTAAACTAACAAAAATTTCTTTTGTATGTAGCGTTTTCTGGCACTTGCTGAACCCGGTGTTGGTGGTAGTGGGACACAAAGGCAAGAGATTTCCCAACAACCCTCTCGTACACCTTCTACTCCTTTAGGTGCCAGCCAAGAAACACACCCTGCCCAAGCAGACACCCAGCCAACCGTTGAATGTGTTGGCAATGATGAGGCTGATATGGCCAACTACATTATTGCGTTTCCTGGAGCTACACGTGTCAGCTCCACAGGGACCATTAATGGCACGTTGTTGGTGAACGATTAAGGTGTCCCTATAAAGCATGTACAACTCCCAGGTAAATTTTAATATTTTAACTATTTCATGTACTTTATCTAAAACATATTTATCATGATTTTTATTTTTAAATTAATGATAATATATATATATTTTTTTTGCTGTGTAGGAAAAAATGAGTTCTACAGGTTTCTGGAGAGCCATGCGTTGGTAATTTTTGGCCCAACCATACGCACAGGGTGGAATTCCCAAAATTCCAACCTGAAAAAAGAACTTCTAGATTATCTAGAAGCCCTTTTTGGGGTCGGCACATTTGACAGAACAACGGTGGCTTGGGTCGACAAATATTTGAAATATACCAGGGACACCTATAGGACGCAATTGCAATTTAACCCTAGATATGAGCGTCCTCTCACAGTTCTAGAGAGTGAGTGGAGAGCACTCATCCATGACGGAAAAGAGAAAAGGGAAAAGAAAGAAGGAAAAATGCCAACTGGACCCGCAAGGTAAATTACAACTTTAATTCAATAGCTTTAATTTTCTCTATGTCTAAAGTAAGTGTGTGCTACGTCATATCTGACTTCAATTTTGTTGATGCTAGGTTGCCTGACACCTCAAAGGCAACCAAAGCTAGGATTGAGAAAAAGGGCCATCACAAGCTAGGCCAGGGCGGCTACTTGAAATTAGCTGCAAGAATTGTAATTAAGTAGCTAAACATCTTATAATTAATTTTATCGCCTTCCAACGTTTTTGTAATCCTATCAAATATGATTAAAAATACACAATCATATGTAATGTAGGGTGATGACTTCGGAACAGAAACTACAGAGGAAGATAAAAATATCGCTTTCCATTTTGGCTATCAAGCCGTAGTTGAACATCGCAGAAGCTTGGGGCAGGTCCCAAGATCCAGAATGCCTGATAAGGTAAAAAATTAACCTTTCAATATGTTTGTTTTCGTCCATAAATTTAATGTCTAACAACTTTGTTTAAATCAGGGGAGCAGCACTACCGACGAGGCAAATAACCCAGTTTTAGAGCCAGATGTAGATGATCCTCACGTGTAACCTGATCATTGTAGTGGGGACCAGGCCGACAATGCTACTATCAGTGAGGGCCGTGACGTTAATTAATTTCCACTTATAATTTTTTCTAATTATACCTTGATGGTTGTCCTTATAACGTTTTTTGTTTAAATGATAGAGAATGTTTCCCTTGAGGATCTTACCACCAGAGAGGAAGACAGGGCAACAGTCCCAACGACGACAACTGGTGCACCAGGTAAATAATCTCATTGCAATTTTTTTTTTTAATATTACCGAACTAGTTCAATGATATTTAAAAACTGACAATTAAAATTTAATATTATCTGTTTTTGTAGGCGATGCCCGTCACTGGATGAGACCAGACATCGTGACTACGCAACTAGGTCAGCGGCGACAACTGGTGCACCAGGTAAATAATCTCATTGCAATTTTTTTTATTAATATTACCAAAATAGTTCAATGATATTTAAAAACTGACAATTAAAATTTAATATTATCTTTTTTTTTAGGCGATGCCCCGTCACTGGATGAGACCAGACATCGTGACTACGCAACTAGGTCAGCGGCGACAACTGGTGCACCAGGTAAATAATCTCATTGCAATTTTTTATTAATATTACCGAACTAGTTCAATGATATTTAAAAACTGACAATTAAAATTTAATATTATCTGTTTTTGTAGGCGATGCCCCATCACTGGATGAGACCAGACATCGTGACTACGCAACTAGGTCAGCAGTGCGGGTCAAAAGGCACGAAACAGGAGCAGAGCATGATGATATTGATGATGTAATTAGGAGCTTTAAAAATAGGAAGAAGAAAAATAAAATTCGATAATGTAAAATATTGTATTATTATAAGACAAACGTTACCAATGACCATACTTGGAACGTTTTTTGCGTTATATAAAAAACTCATTTATCATACTATTTTTATGTCAAGCATTAATTACAATGTTTCCTTGCGTACTTTTTGTTGAATTGTTTTTTTATTAGTTATTGAATATTTTTTTTTATGCTCATGAAAGTAAAAAATGAAATATAGATTGGGTATTGGGGAATTGAGAGTGATGTGAGGGGGGGGGAGGGCCATAAGAGCTTCCACCTTCACGTGGTTGGCCCTGTTTAGTAGAGAATAATTTATTGGAGCGATTTAATCTTGGAGCAAACCTCCCTCGATCCAGTGTAGCAACAAAAAAGTCACTGTTGACTTAGTTGCTACTCTTTCAGATCGTGGGAGGCTTGTTTCAAGTTCATGCGACTCCAATAAATTGTTCTTGAAATGAAGAGGAGCTTATTCAGGTATGTTTTGACATTTTCAACATATGTTCTAACATTATCATAAGAATGCATCTTAGAGTAAAAATACTACATCAATTACTTGTATTTATTGTATAGATAATGATGGATTTTGATTGACTTGGCAGTGCAGGTACAAATCCTCTTGCATCATGAACAATACAACTTGTCAACCAGGGTCATGTCCAGGATATTTTTGCTTGTGCGCTTGACCAAGTTTGTAATGTCACATTTTGTAAGTTCCTTTACAGTTCATAATTCAATATTAAGCTTGTTCATGATTATTATCTAGGTTTTTTGTATGTGTTTTTTCATCTATTTGATTGTAAGAAACTCTGCATGTTTCTGTTGTTCACTATGATTTCTCCCATTACCACTCCCAGGATGAATTCGACTTTATTGTTACATAGGTTACTTTATTTTTACTATGATTTCTCCATTTACGATTTCATAGGTTACATCATGTAAAGTTGTCAATCTCAGGTTGGTGATGAGCTTTAGTTCTCCAGATTTGGGGCTTTTCTGATATTTTCTCCCTCATGTCATTCTTGCATCACCTCGTTGTTTGAGAATGCCAATTGTCTACCACTTGTACCAATTGGCACATGTCAATATCTGAGTGGTGCCACATTTCACCTATTTTCAGTGAGAGTTTAGGGTTTCTCTAACATAGCTTCAGAAATCCGATTCAGTGCCTGCTTGAATATTGTCACATAATACTCATGGTTTGGATTGATGAGCATGTTCTGAATAGTTGGTTGATTCATAAGAACCACCCATATAGTCATCTTGAGATATTTCAGAAGTTTTCTCGGGTTTCCTTTTTCACCGTTTCTAGTGGGTGGGATGGTGTGGGTGATCCATCAATACTGGTGCTCTTGTAGTAGGGAATTTGTTTTTGGGGATATAAAGGAGCATTTGATGTAGATATCCCATTGGATGCATTCATAGATGGGCACGAGAGGTCAAGAATTTAAATTAAAAATATGCAACCTCTAGCATGGTAACTTGAAGGCCGCGAGAGACACTGGTTAAAGATTGTTTTGCGCTTGCCTTAATATAGTCGTGATTTCTTTCTATTATCTTAATGCAAATATATAGTCCAGTCTCATTAAAATGAGGATTGTGGTTGTATTTCTCTTTGGTTGTTTCTCTCTTAATGCTCCAGAAGTTGCCAAAAGTTGTGATAGTTGTTTAGTTTGCCTATTACAACTTAAAAGTGGTTTTTAGCAATGGGAGTCATGTTTTTTAAGGTTCATACTAATATGAAGATCTTGTAATTCTATATTCAACATAAGAGAAGATGGCCTCTACTTTGGGCAGTATGACAACAATTGCCACATCTACCTCATTGGGTAACAATGGAAAGGGGAAGAATTTGGGTGCAATGTTTGATAATTATGGCAGACAATTGTCTTCTCTTTTAGTTTTTTCACCCATTTCCTTTAATCGCTCAAGCAGAAGAGGGACTTTGAGATTACGTGACAGAGAGAAGGTAGTTAATACAAGAGCTATGGAAAAGGAGTTGTACTTCAAAAAGGATGGCACAGTGACAAAAAAATTGCAGGTCAGAGAAAAAAATATGTTTAAAGGAAGGTCACCTGCACGTGAAACTTCACTGCGGTGGATCTTTCCTTGTCCACTTATATTCGATTTTAATGTGTTATTTTAATTTTTCATGGAGGTTTGTTTTGGCATATGGTCTGGCATTCAATTGCACACTTACTGAAAGCATTGTGAATTTGTCTTGCAGGTAGTGTGAACAAACTTGTTGATCTTGTTGGAGTCACCCTTGGGGCGAAGGGCAAAATGTTGTCTTGGAGAGCAAGCATGGTTCTCCGAAAATAGTTAATGATGGTGGGACAGTAGCTAAGGAGTTAATTTGTATATGTGTGCTCCGGTTTTCTTTTTAACATTGTATTAGTTCCCCCTCTTAAATGTCTTAGATTTGGTAGGCATAATTTGAAAACTCAAAGGTGAAAGGAAACATATTTGTTACCCAGTGGTCTACTTGGCCTATGGACTAGCCACATTAGAGTAATGCATAAAGCTTTTTACAACAATAAAAGGAAAGGGTTATGGCTGAGTCAAATTTTATTGTTATTGATAGTGTAATGAAATGTATCTCAATGCTATGGTTTTGGCCTTTTTATTGGTTGAATTAGAGGACCCAGTTGAAAATATTGGGGCCAAGTAGGCTGGTTTTCCTTTTTGCTTATGGTTTGGTGTATATAATTGAATTAGTTTCCTAAGGTATTTTTGGTTGCAAACTCCTTTTCATTTTTCATACAGTATTGGCCTTGTGGAATACATTTGATTGTGTGGTCTTGTTAGATCTACAACATTTGTAGTTGTTTAGTCTTATGGCCGAGCACTTTTATTATGGAAATAGTTGATGCAATATTGTCATTTAATCCTTACTGCAGGGTAGCATGTTGAGAAGTTCTTGTGAAACATTTGGTATTCAAAATGACACTTGATCCTATACAGCATCATGCACTTGACTTCAAAATTCATATTCAAAGTGTGCCAGACAATTCTTACAAAATTTCAAATATTTATGTTGTTTTAAACCATTATCTTTTTCATGTATTGGATGCTGAAAATGTGAAAAAGACTTTGGTATGAAACCAACTGGTGAATAATTTCCAGAAAAACAACCACTTCCAAGACATGATTCAGAAGTAGAACATATGTACTTATGAAGCATAGAAAGATATCCTTGATGCATTGTCAATGTTTGGGAAGGGTTGTTTTTGGAGAAAATAACTCCTTATTCCTAGAATAGTGATCTTCAATACAAGTAAATGCCAGAGAAGAGAGATCATCGTGTGACGCAACAAAACTGAAATTGGACCCCTAAGGAGAGCTGGTGTGTCTGCAATCGCTCTGTCAGCATTTTCCCTTGGTTTACCCCGTTCTTTTCCTCCAGCCTGAGTCTTAATTGACTTCTTCTTTCTTCGGGTTTATTTATCAAATTCGTAGAAATTCGTAGAATTTGATAAATAAATACTATCCACAATGGTGGGACTTTAATTTATATTCCCGACTTTATATTATCTCCAAGCCTTATAACCAATGTTTAACTTTCAACACTTTGTATTTATACTCCACGTTTCTTTTTAAATAAATAACTTGTAATGAACTTTCGGCTCTATATTTCACCACCCAGCCTTACAACAATCACGCTTCAGACTTATGCTAATTATCCACCAATTGTTTAATTAAACAATTTCATTATACTCCGGCCCCACCTATATATATCAATAACCAATCAAACACTCGTATCATACTTGGCTATCCTCCGCACACCTTTGTTAACCTCCGGGCAAGTTCAACGTGCGAGCACCGTCCGATGGCCCTTCTCCAAATCAATGACTCTTGGAAATTTCGCTCGGCTTCCAACGTCGGGCTTTAACGTGCGATGGCATGGGTTAAATGGTGGTTTTCTGGGGGTCACTTCGCCACGTGTCGCATTCCCTATGGAATCGATCGCGAATAGGAAATACCGCCTACTCCGCAAAAGTGGTGCGATATGGGCAACCCGCTTTTGTGATTCTGCTCGTGGTTTTGGTACAGGGCTTGACCACGGGTGCAAGTCTGGTTTTGCTATCCTTTTGTTTGTTAACTCATGTCCAATCCTCAGGTCAGGTTCCGAAAGCACAACAATTTTGTCTCTTTATTAAGCGGGATTTTTATATTTGAACAGTGTTCACGACCTCGGTTCTCTACACAAACCTCGCCTTCGGGTGGGGTGAGTTCACAGGGAATTCAAAGATAGAAGAATGGAATTATCAGTACCCAATCGCCTTACAGTTAAACAATTCTTCACAATTAGCAGTTCGAGATAATTCAATGGCAACTAAACTTGGAAATAATTTAACTGGAAACAATTGTTCACACACAGAGGTTTATTGCAGAAATCCCCTCTCTACTCTCCTCTTCCCTCTCTACTTTTATTCATCCGAGGAATTAAAATTTATATACATAAAATATGGCTCTTCGGTTCCTCTAAGAGGACTGTTCTAGAAATCAAAAGGTCTAATTATAATAATTCAACTAACTGAAACTGTTCGACTCCTACAACTCTAACTAGTCTAAGTAATACAGTTAGCTGAGGTATTGACACCTAGCTGTTACAACTCAAATGTTTTCAAACCCTCCTAGCCACAACATGTAGAAAAAACCTCCTACATTGCTGGCTAGTGCCTAATGCCCCTGCATCATCTTCTGACATAAACCTATTAACAAAAGTGAACAGGGAATGATTATTAATTATGGCATACTAAGTTGCTTTTCTAAAGAGTAACATTGTAGATAACCTTAAAAACATTTGTTAACTATTTTTGTTTGACCATTTGATTGTGTTTGATATGTAGAACTCATGGCGGCTAGTGTTTCTCCACTCATATTAAATAATTATTTCCAAAAGTTTCTTGTTACTATTACTTTAGGAAAACCATGAAGACTATGAATTTCTTTCACGGACACTTCTGCCACTTGGCTTCTTGTTTATGTACTTTGAGCTCTACAAAAAAAATCTACAAAATTTGTCTATATAAATGACCACAAAAATGTAATACTTACCTTTATATTTCAGTAACCCTGTAATAAAGTCTATTGATATATCTTCTAATCTTTGAATATGTATGTGGAATGGTTGAAATAACCCTAGAGATTTTACTATCTCTCTTTTATTTATTATGCAAACCTGACCTTCTCTTACAAAATTTTGAATATCTTTCTTCATTCCTTCCAAAAATATATTTTTTGATCCTTTGAGATGTTTTATGGAACCCGCGTCCTACCATTAGAGAGACATGGGACTCCCTTAATATTTGTTTATTCAAATATGCTTGTGTGCATAAAAATATTCTACATTTTCACCAAAGTATATCTCTCTTTCACTCCCAATGCTTCATAGAGTTCATCCCATCCTTTATAAATTTTAGTTTTTGTTTAGTACTATTGTCATTTTTCCATTATGGCAAGCTTCTTCTAGCCACCTAGGAATAGAAAATGTAATTGTATATAAATTTGAGGCCTCTTCTATTTTAGAAAGAGCATCATGTACTAAATTTTCCTTACCCTTTTTGCAGATTATCTCAAAATTAAAACTTTGCATTTTTTCTCCTCATTTTTGTTAATCTTCCAATGAAATCCATAGCTTCAAAAAATAATTTATGCTATCATGGTATATCTTGACTTTAAAGTACCTCCCAATGATATATTATCCCCATTTTTTATTGCATGTAATATTGCTTCCATTTATTTTTCATACGTAGATTTCACCAAATATTTTCTTTGAATTCCTTGCTTTTAAAAGCCAATGATATCCCTTATTGTGTTAATGTTATGTAAATTCCTTGTCCTAGTTCCTCACACTCTACTATGAATGTTTTACCAAAAGTAGGTGCAACCGATGTTGGTGTAGAAGACATGGCATCCATTAAAAGAGAGAATGCCAAAGTAGCCTCATCATTCCATATAAATGCTATTTTCTTCAAGAGATATGTGAGTGGACTTGAAATGCATGCATAATTCTTAACAAATGATCAATAATATCATGTAAGTCTAAAAAATCTTCTAAGAACCTTGATTTCTTAGGAATAGGTCATTTTTGTAATAGCTTGCATCTTTTGAGGCTCCAACTTCACTCCTTCCTTTAAAACAATATGAACCAAATACTCGAATTCTTATTTCCCAAAAGCACATTTGGATATTTTTACATAAAAATGATTGCTCTCAATAATTTATATAACTTTTCCACATGTTTACTAGTGTGGTATTCCCATGATTTATTATAAATATGTGTATTATCAAAGAAAACCAACACAAATTTTATAAGATGGGATCAAACAAAATTGTTCTTAAGTCAAGCCTGCCGGACTTCAAATGGCGATAAACCATAATTCAAACCAAATTCGCGTTCCAAAATAGCCTGCTGACGTCGGCCAATTTTGTGACGCGAAAACCAAATGAATTCCGCCCTAATATTTTTCGAGTCCGAAGTTGGGCTGGCGTACGGAGGGAGAGTTGTGACGTGAATTTCTTATCAAATTCGCCCTAATCGTTTTTGGGTCCGGATTTCCACTGCGTGAGCGGCCCAAACAAAGATATGCTCCAATCAATTTCTGCCACGTGTCCTCAATAAAAACTTGCCCTGCTCTCGGCTGCGGGTGCATTCGATGCTGTTTAAGGCGATGGGACATGGATGTGGCAATTTCATATCAATCGCATTAAGATTTAACGCTGTTCAATTAAGTTCCAAGGTTTTCACATCAAATCGCATTAAATTTTAACACTGTTCAAGATCGGACCTCCACTCCTGTTAGCGATTCTGCATGCTCCAATATGATCTGGCCTTCGGCTCTCATTAATGATCAGAGATTAATTATGATGAGCGTCCTTCGATTGCATTGCATTGATAAAATGGAATTGCGCTATGGTTTTTCAGACGAGTCGGTTGCTGGGTTACACTGCCTGCTCACTGTGACGAGAAGGAGAAGTGGCCAGCTGAACTGCTGCGTAGACCTTGCTGCATGTCTTCATTTCTCTCGGTCTGGTCCTTGTCTGTCTTCCTCTGTTTCTTGGAATTCGGCTTCTTCATCTCGTCTTGTGCCCACTGCTAGTGAGACTGCACCCATGCCTCGTGTGCGTTAAAGGATGCGTTGCCGCAGGGGGAGCACTAGAGGTCAACTCCTGCGCGCTCCCTCTAGCCCCTCAACCGAGTTGTCTTCCGGCCAGTCCAGTGATTATGAAGGTCGCTATCCAAATACTAGGAGTGGGCGGGGTCGGGTTGTAGGATCTGGCCACTGTATGGATTCCCCTGCTCCTCGTTTCCCCATCGCTAGTTTACCTTCTCCCATGACGCGCACTGCGCAATTTTCCTTTAATTTCTCTCTCAACCGCCCATGAATTACAGCTTCAGTCACTATGGTTTTCTGCGAGGAGGCCCAAACAGAGGAAGAATGCACCCGTCCGGCGGGTCTAAGCTCGGAAAAAGCTGGCCAGCATTCGGGCCTTCAGGAGGGGAGCCGTGGCATGAATGTGGAGGTAGCACCTAGCGATCCTGGACCTTCTGAAGGATGGTGCCGAATCGTCGAGGAGCTGGAGGAGTAGTTTGGTTAATTTGTTTTTCTTGCTTCGCGGCCCACTTAATTGGGCTGCTTTTAGATTATTTTACTGTGCTGGACCTTTGTAATATTTTTGAATTCTATAAATTAAACGTTCAAGACTGGTTTCCCCGTATGAGGGCAGTCTTCTTAATTTTTTGATTTTTTGATGACAAATTTGCCATGAGTCTAGGCAATGATTTTGACTTCGGTGTAATTTTATTCCCACTGTTAATAGATTAACTTAGAAAAAAAAATGTTGCCCTGTTTCTATTTTAAACCTGTTTTTTGAAATACAGAGCCATGTTTATATGGTCTACGTATTATACTATTTCTCTGTATATCTACAGGAACCTTTTTGCTATGAATAGGGTGGATGCTATAGTAGGCTACTAATGGAAACAAGCGAGCCTGAACCTTACATCTCAGATGCAACAGATGGTTACCAATTTTGGAATCAAGCGAGCCTGATATTACAAGCGAGCTTGGGTTTCTACAGATGGTTATCACACTCCTCACATGATTAGTGTTTTTCTCTGTTCAAGGATTTTGGGTACTTTAATTTGTATTTGGAACAATGGACGTCGGTACTCTATCTATTGCTTTACTATTATACATACTGCTATTTCACTTTCTTATAGATGCCTCGGGCATATTTGGATGCTTTCTCAGATTGTCGATAATCTCCATGTGGACCGTTATTGGGTTTTATATCATGTCCCTGTATGTGACATGGGGTATTTTTCTATCATTGTCTGGGGTGGGACTTCCACTTTTCTGGATGGATATTTGGGTTCCAATATTCAGATGTGAAAATTTAATGACTTCATGGACTGTTTTACTTCATATAATATATTCAAAACAACGTTTTTTTCTCTTGTGAAAAAAAAATGATTAATGTTTATCACTCTGCCTTCAAAACTAGCGATGCTGGTCTATGTTGCTGGTTTATTGATATGGTCTGATGGTATTTTTATATTTTGGACATATCACACTCCTCACATGATTAGCGTTTTCTCTGTTCAAGGATTTTGGGTACTTTAATTTGTATTTGGAACAATGGACGTCGGTACTCTATCTGTTGCTTTACTATTCTACATACTGCTATTTCACTTTCTTATAGATGCCTCGGGCATATTTGGATGCTTTCTCAGATTGTCGATAATCTCCATGTGGACCGTTAATGGGTTTTATATCATGTCCCTGTATGTGACATGGGGTATTTTTCTATCATTGTCTGGGGTGGGACTTCCACTTTTCTGGATGGATATTTGGGTTCCAATCTTCGGATGTGAAAATGTAATGACTTCATGGACTGTTTTACTTCATATAATATATTCAAAACAACATTTTTTCTCTTGTGAAAAAAAAATGATTAATGTTTATCACTCCGCCTTCAAAACTAGCGATGCTGGTCTATGTTGCTGGTTTATTGATATGGTCTGATGGTCTTTTTATATTTTGGACATATCACACTCCTCACATGATTAGCGTTTTTCTCCGTTCAAGGATTTTGGGTACTTTAATTTGTATTTGGAACAATGGACGTCGGTACTCTATCTGTTGCTTTACTATTCTACATACTGCTATTTCACTTTCTTATAGATGCCTCGGGCATATTTGGATGCTTTCTCAGATTGTCGATAATCTCCATGTGGACCGTTGCTGGGTTTTATATCAAGTCCCTGTATGTGACATGGGGTATTTTTCTATCATTGTCTGGGGTGGGACTTCCACTTTTCTGGATGGATATTTGGGTTCCAATCTTCAGATGTGAAAAATGTAATGACTTCATGGACTGTTTTACTTCATATAATATATTCAAAACAACGTTTTTTCTCTTGTGAAAAAAAAATGATTAATGTTTATCACTCTTCCTTCAAAACTAGCGATGCTGGTCTATGTTGCTGGTTTATTGATATGGTCTGATGGTCTTTTTATATTTTGGACATATCACACTCCTCACATGATTATCGTTTTTCTCTGTTCAAGGATTTTGGGTACTTTAATTTGTATTTGGAACAATGGATGTCGATACTCTATCTGTTGTTTTACTATTCTACATACTCTATTTCACTTTCTTATAGATGCCTCGGGCATATTTGGATGCTTTCTCAGATTTGTCGATAATCTCCATGTGGACCGTTACTGGGTTTTATATCAAGTCCCTGTATGTGACATGGGATATTTTTCTATCACTGTCTGGGGTGGGACTTCCACTTTTCTGGATGGATATTTGGGTTCCAATCTTTAGATGTGAAAATGTAATGACTTCATGGACTGTTTTACTTCATATAATATATTCAAAACAACGTTTTTTCTCTTGTGAAAAAAAAATAATTAATGTTTATCACTCTGCCTTCAAAACTAGCGATGCTGGTCTATGTTGCTGGTTTATTGATATGGTCTGATGGTCTTTTTATATTTTGGACATATCACACTCCTCACATGATTAGCGTTTTTCTCTGTTCAAGGATTTTGGGTACTTTAATTTATATTTGGAACAATGGATGTCGGTACTCTATCTGTTGCTTTACTATTCTACATACTGCTATTTCACTTTCTTATAGATGCCTCGGGCATATTTGGATGCTTTCTCAGATTGTCGATAATCTCCATGTGGACCGTTACTGGGTTTTATATCATGTCCCTGTATGTAACATGGGGTATTTTTCTATCATTGTCTGGGGTGGGACTTCCACTTTTCTGGATGGATATTTGGGTTCCAATCTTCAGATGTGAAAATGTAATGACTTCATGGACTGTTTTACTTCATATAATATATTCAAAATAGCGTTTTTTCTCTTCTGAAAAAAAAAATGATAAATGTTTATCATTCTTCCTTCAAAACTAGCGATGCTGGTCTATGTTGCTGGTTTATTGATATGGTCTGATGGTATTTTTATATTTTGGACATATCACACTCCTCACATGATTAGCGTTTTTTTCTGTTCAAGGATTTTGGGTACTTTAATTTGTATTTGGAACAATGGACGTCGGTACTCTATCTGTTGCTTTACTATTCTACATACTGCTATTTCACTTTCTTATAGATGCCTCGGGCATATTTGGATGCTTTCTCAGATTGTCGATAATCTCCATGTGGACCGTTACTGGGTTTTATATCAAGTCCCTGTATGTGACATGGGGTATTTTCTATCACTGTCTGGGGTGGGACTTCCACTTTTCTGGATGGATATTTGGGTTCCAATCTTCAGATGTGAAAATGTAATGACTTCATGGACTGTTTTACTTCATATAATATATTCAAAACAACGTTTTTCTCTTGTGAAAAAAAAAATGATTAATGTTTATCACTCTGCCTTCAAAACTAGCGATGCTGGTCTATGTTGCTGGTTTATTGATATGATCTGATGGTATTTTTATATTTTGGACATATCACACTCCTCACATGATTAGCGTTTTTATCTGTTCAAGGATTTTGGGTACTTTAATTTGTATTTGGAACAATGGACGTCGGTACTCTATCTGTTGCTTTACTATTCTACATACTCTATTTCACTTTCTTATAGATGCCTTGGGCATATTTGGATGCTTTCTCAGATTGTCGATAATCTCCATGTGGACCGTTACTGGGTTTTATATCATGTCCCTGTATGTGACATGGGGTATTTTTCTATCCTTGTCTGGGGTGGGACTTCCACTTTTCTGGATGGATATTTGGGTTCCAATCTTCAGATGTGAAAATGTAATGACTTCATGGACTGTTTTAATTCATATAATATATTCAAAACAACATTTTTTCTCTTGTGAAAAAAAAATGATTAATGTTTATCACTCTGCCTTCAAAACTAGCGATGCTGGTCTATGTTGCTGGTTTATTGATATGGTCGGATGGTCTTTTTATATTTTGGACATATCACACTCCTCACATGATTAGCGTTTTTCTCTGTTCGAGGATTTTGGGTACTTTAATTTGTATTTGGAACAATGGACGTCGGTACTCTATCTGTTGCTTTACTATTCTACATATTGCTATTTCACTTTCTTATAGATGCCTCGGGCATATTTGGATGCTTTCTCATATTGTCGATAATCTCCATGTGGACCGTTACTGGGTTTTATATCATGTCCCTGCATGTATGTGACATGGGGTATTTTTCTATCATTGTCTGGGGTGGGACTTCCACTTTTATGGATGGATATTTGGGTTCCAATCTTTAGATGTGAAAATGTAATGACTTCATGGACTGTTTTACTTCATATAATATATTCAAAACAACATTTTTCCTCTTTTAAAGTTTCATTTTTTTTTTTTTTAAAATTGAACCTGCCGTCGCTAAACTGACGCCTTGTAAGCTTTGGAATTGCGACAGATTACAAACGTCGGAAGAGCGACAATATAAAAATGTCGGATGAGCGACGTTCAAAACGTCGGACCACATTTCGTCGGAATTGCGACCGTTTACAAATGTCGGAAGAGCAACTTCCAAACGTCGGATCACATTTCGTCAGAATTGTGATAGTTTACAACCGTCAGAAGAGCGACGTCCAAAACGTCGGACCACATTTCGTTGTAATTGTGGCAGTTTACAAACGTCGGAAGAGCGACGTTCAAAACTTCGGACCACATTTCGTCGGAAGTGCGACAGTTTAGAAAGGTCGGAAGTGCAATGGATTGGGAAACGTCGGAAGAGTGACGCTTGTTTGGAAGCGACGGAAAAAGTGTCGATAGTGCGACACTTTTTTATTGCGTCGAAACTGCGACGGTATGGTAAACCATGTTTTTCCTGCCCTCGACCTGTCGCTCTTGCGACAACTGTGTGTCGGAATAGCGACGAATTGGCCGTCGGAATTTCCGCCAAATTTTCTAGTGGCATATTCCTACATTGGCTAGATATCTGATTTATGTAAGCAAGATGGATGATTCAGGTGTAAAAACAATGCTCAAGAAGGATACCTCCAAGATGGTTCAGGGAGTACTGTTATTGATGCAGGGAGTTCATATTGGAACTTTTTACAAGCTTCTAGGTAGCACTTTTATTGATGGGTGCAACAACTCTGTGGTTCTTGAAAGTGGAGTTGAAAACCTTGTGGTCTCTATAGAAAAGACCATGATGTGGCATCAAAGGCTTGGAGATATTGGAGAGAAGGGCCTTCAAATACTACATGGTAAAGGTATGGCAAAAGGTATGTCTAATTTCTCTCTAGATTTCAATTTCTGTGAACATTGTGTATATGGGAAGCAGTTTTGGGGTGAGTTTCCCCTCAGGTGGTAAGAGGGAGAAAGGGATATTAGAGCTTGTGCACAATGATGTGTTTGGACCTATGTCGGTTCCATTACTGGGTAATTTTGTATACGACATATCATTTATAGATGACTTCTCAAGGAATACATGGATATATTTCCTTAGGAAGAAATCTGAAGTCTTTGAAAAATATAAAGAATTTAAGGCTCCGGTGGGAAACCGGATAGAGAAGAAGATAAAGGTGTTGATGACAAATAATGGTGGAGAGTTCTATAAGAAGGAATTTGAAGAGTTCTATATGAAGTGTGGTATATCATGTTGGGCCTCCAAAATTCATCCACTTTTACCCACATTTCCATCATTTTACACTCATTTTGTAACTATGTAACTTCATAAGCCCTACATTAGTAACCATTTTCATGACCATAGGGTTTATCATTGTTATTTTCCAAGTCACTTATTTTGATTATTTTAAGAGAATTTATTATTAAATACTACGAAATTAACATGATTGCACATATATATAAAAGTGTTATGAGTTTTATGATATTGTAGGCCTACTTGGAGATTCTAGAAGGGTCCTATTTGGCCACCTAACTACAAATTCGAATTTCAAATTCCAACTCATGAGGATTTGTAGAATATTTGAGGAAGATGTGGATCATTAAGTTAAGAAAATTCAAAGGAGAAGAATCATTAATGTTTTGATATGTGTCCTTCTCAAAACTATGAGAGAATTTGGAGAGGATTTGTATCTTGTATTTTTAGATGATTGGTTGTAACCACAAGAGATAAATCTGGATTTAGGAGAGATTTGAGGGATTTGTATTTATTGATGAATTATCTTCTGTTTTTGTATAAATAGGAGTGCATCCTTCAAAGGAGCCAACTCTTATCAACCATTAGGAAACTAATTATTCATTCTTGTAATATGTTATCACTATAATTTTTTTTTCCAAACTTGGACAATTTTCTTTGTTCCTAGTCATGGTTTTTAAATAGGTGTTAAGTCATTTTAAGTTTTTAGGGGTTAAGTGATAGGGTTATAGTCTCATTTTAATTCACATAATAAAGTCCAACAACGTTATTTCATACCTTGAGAGTCTCATACCATGTTTAGAGAGTCAAGTTTTTAACCATTTTAATTTTTTTTTTGATTAAGCCACGAAACCACGTTTTCGTAGCGTAGACAGTGTTAAAAACTACTTTTGTGCTACGAAAACACTGCTCTTTTCGTAGCGCAAAACCCTGAAATTACATTAGGCGCGCTACGAAATCAGGGATTCGTAGCAAGTCTTGTCAAAGTATCAAATCCATCAAATTCCGTTAATCTTTCATGATTAGGTGTCAGCCACAAGTCTTTTCTCACACATGCAACCATTCATAGCCATCATGACATTCGTTAGAGGTCATTTATCTTAGTCATTTTCAAATTTGAAAAGGGCTTGTTTTTGGTTTTATTGTCTCATGCAAGAAACACATGATGCATACCCTTTTCTGAATGGTAAGCTCATGGTAAGCATAAACCAAAGCTTCTCTCATTCATCAAAGTGAGGCTGATTATTACTTTCAAGCGAGGCAGTGTCCCTAATCAAGCGAGGAAGTTTACTCTGAAATCAAGTGAGGATTTTGGTTACAGGTTTTCAAGAATCACACAGGAATTTAAAGGGAAGGATGACAGAGGAAAGAAAGAACCACAGGTCAGGCCACTGTTTAAGGACAGAGCATGAAATTATAGAGGCTCTAACCAAGGAAAAATCAGTTGAGGAAGCCTTCAAAAAGAAAGGATGCTGGAAATTCTATGAAAAATTGCAGGGAGGTAATAATCAAGTGACAAAAGAGTTTGCTCTTAATTTCACTAGGTCGAATACTAAAGTTGGAGTATTAAATTTTCCAATTTCCCCTTAGATCATATCTTTAGTGACAGAGATTCCAAGGGGAGAAGAAATATGGTTCAAAAAATTCAGGTTTGAGATGGAACTTTGTAAAATATTTCTGAAGCCAGAGTTTGTAGAGACAGAATTAACTAAAGCAGTTCCAAGAAGTTACATCACGAACACATATGCCAACCTGCTCTTCAACATTCAAAGGTATTTCACCTGTGAGGGAAGATACCATAAGGTGTATTCTTATCATTTCAAACTCTTGTTGCATTTTACTGGAATAATTTCTTTGGATTTGCCTTTCTTCCTGTTTCGAAGTTTAGCTAAGATGGCAGATAAAGTGAAAATGAAGACTCAAGGATGTGAAACTTCAGTTTTCCATCATGGTCTAGTTAAATTGACAGTTTTACATGAACTTTAGAGGATAAACAGAGAATGGTCTACATTCTTGTTTTTGTGTGGATTTGGGGTGGAAACACAAGAAACAGATGTTAGCCCTAAGACTAAAGAAAAGTCACCATCAGAAACCAGTGACCCTGCAGAGATAGGATCAAAAAGATTTGTCAAGTTGAAAACCAGAAAGCTAGTGAAAGAGCCAGAGATTAAAACATCAATGATTATTCAAGAGACCCCTCAACCTGCACAAAAAAGGACAACTAAAGTTAAGGAAACAATACAAGAACAATCAACCAGCAAATCAACCTAGAAGAGATTGACTAGAAGTCAAATAGCAAAGGAAAGGGGAAAAACAATGGTTTCAGAAGAAATTCCAGGTTTAAAGGGTAATTTGAATGATATTTTATAGGCTATTGATATTGAAGAATCTCCTTTAGTTCAGGTAGACTTTATAAAATTGGATGAAGGGAAATCTAAGAAGATGAAATCTTCAAAAAAGCTAGGTTTTGATGATGAAATTTTAGAGTTTGTGTTCAAGCCCATAAGGCCTTTCACTAGGTAATCAAAAAAGCTGCAAGAGCTAGATATGGAGTTAGATAAAGCAGGGGAAGTTTCCAATGTTTATGAAGAGCCCATAGACATATTATCACCAATGCCTGAAGGTGACAAAAACAGAGTTTTCAACATTCAAAGAGAAAAGAGCAGTTATGAAGAAATTAAAGAAAAGTTGAGACCAACTAATATTGAAATTGCTAAGCTTAAGAAGAAAGAAAGAAGACATGCTGTTAAGAAGACAAAATTCAACAGAATAAGGGCTTCATGGGAGGTTGAAGGAGTTTCAAAACCTGAAACAGTCAGCAGTGAAGCTCAGTACTTTACCTGGACTGTCCATACAATCAAAGAGGAAAGATTTATGAGAATGATAAATGTTAAATTGAATGCTACTAATAGGAGACTGAAGAGGCAGATTGAAGATCTTGAAATTCAATTGACAAATTCTTAAGGTAAGCTACAACAGAGATAGAACAAGAGCAGTAAGTGACAAATCCTTAATACAGTCTTGTTTTTGGGAAGGACATCACTTTTTGAGGACATTTCAAAGTTGACTTATTTTGATTGTTAAGGTCTATAGAATTCATGGAAATCATTAAAAGGTGCAAATATTCTTAAAGTATGAGAATTGTGAAAAAACTGTGTAAAAAAGACATACACAACAGTTTCGTAGCGCGCTACGAAACTGCTGTAGGTGCATTTTTGAATATTTTTATAAGGGTTTTGAGAGGTAAAAACACTTGGTTTCCAAATTTTGTTGCTTCTAGTGGATGGAAAGGGCTCACAGATGAAAGTTTAGGTGTCAAAGCAAAAGAAAGTGGATGGTTAAGAGATGTTTACAGAGATACATATTCTGCGCTACGAAAACAACTGCTATTTTCGTAGCGTAGCCATATCATCTCTCTTTATACTTTTTCAAAGGCTTAATTTATGTTTAGGTGGAAAGGCATGGATACATGGAAATGATAACACATGTCACTTATCTCAAAAATTCAATATTTCCAGCAAAAGGGTTCGAAGATCATCAATGAAGGTAAAAGCTAAATTACAGGAAACATGTTCCCTATTTTGTAGGGTAGATAAGACATGAATCAACATGATTGCATACCAAGATTAGAGGCATCACCAAGGTAGAAGATATGGAGAAAGAACTGTTAGAGATATTATTTAAGTCTTAGATAAGGTTGTTTTAGACATAATAAGGAGTTTTACTCCTATTTGTATTAGGACTTCTAGAAGAGACAGTTAACTGTCAGATGTAATTAAGAGTCTGTTTTAGGAGGAGATAGGTGTCAAACTTAGAAATTTGAATTCTCTTCAAGATGGATAAGGGAATCCAAGATTGTAATGATGACTCTATAAGAGAAATGAAGTCGAATTGCTAAAGGTTGGCAATTTTCATTAACAAGCAAACTATGTTATTATAGCAGACTGTGTGTTTTCATCTTAATACAGATATTGGCTTTACTACTCAAGATTCAGAAAGAGTTTTTGGTGTTTGATCTTGCTATGGATTTCCTTATCTACCTATTTTCAGTGGTATGAACATGTGTTACTTAGAATTCATTGGAAAATGCTCTAACTTCCTTCATATGTTTGTAAACTGTGTTTTATTCACTGTGTTTTAATCTACAAGATGTGATAATTGTTCGGTGTGCTTACTGGGGAATAGTGGGCCCCCATCAACCACAATTTGCATATCTTTGTACAGATTGGTAACATAGTGTAGTTATGTTATTTCATTTATTTTCAGCAAGTGTGTTTTCATTCCAACAAGTGTGATTTCAATTATGCAAGTGTCGTGTGATTCCATTTTAGCAAGTGTGATTTTAAGTGTGGATTAGATTGATTTGATTGCTTAGTTTCAATTGCATTAGGTTAATATATTCTGATAAATAATCACCTAGTACATATAGTACACATATAACTCATTAGTTCATGAAAAATGGGTCGAAAAATGAAATGAAAGGGATTTAACTTGCAATTAAATCATCCAAAATTTTGGCACCGTTGCCAGGGAGGTATACATAGGTGTTTATTTTGAAAGTTTAGAAAATTTATTATAGTTGCATTAATTCTTATATGCATAGTTAAAACCATATTAAAATCATTTTTCATTTTAAATTTCTATAAAATTTTAATACTTTGTACTAATTTTCATGCACGACAGGAATTATAAACCACTTCGAGTAATTCACAGACAATTAAGGGTTTGAAGAAAATTTCTCAAATCCTAGCAACCACTAGGATATCTGCTTCTCAGAAAGAGTATATTTTAACTACATTCTAAAACTTGTATATTTCTCCACCTCCATAAGAAGGAATAGAGGGCCCCCATCAACCATAGTTTGCATACCTTTGTACATATTGGTAACATAGTGTAGTTATGTTATTTCATTTATTTTCAGCAAATGTGTTTTTGTTCCAACAAGTGTGATTTCATTTATGCAAGTGTGATTTCAATTATGCAAGTGTGGTGTGATTCCATTTTAGCAAGTGTGATTTTAAGTGTGGATTAGATTTATTTGATTTCTTAGTTTCAATTGCATTAAGTTAATATATTCTGATATATAATCACCTAGTACATATAGTACACGTATACCTTGTCAGTTCATGAACCTCGATTTGACAAATTAAATGACAGAGATTTAACTTGAAATTAAATCACCCAAAATTTTGGCGTCATTGCCAGGGAGGTATACATAGGTGTTTATTTTGAAAGTTTAGACAAGTCATTATAGTTTCATTCATTATTAGATGCATGGTTAAAAGCATAGTAAAATAATTTTGCATATTAAATTTCAATAAATTTTCAATACTTTTTACTAATGTGTGTGCATGGTAGGAATTATCAAATGCTTGGAGTAATTAATAGACAATTAAGGGTTTGAAGAATGTCCTTCCAAGGACTTTATCAAATGCTAGCAACAGATGGGCTATCTGCTTCTTAGGAAGAGTACATTTTTACTGCATTCAAAAACTTGTCTATTTCTCCACATCCACAAGAAGATATTCAAGTCTCTTTTGATTGTTCTTGTCAATATGTTGAAGAGACTAAAGAATCATGCAATAATTTTGATGGAGAGAAACCACTAGAATATAAAATTGATGAATGAATAATAAAGGAGGATATTCAATGTTATCTAAACCAATAAAGGAATCAAGAATGTCATAGACTTATTGAAAATTGGTTCCAATCAAGGATCAAGTCACATCACTCTTTCATTCTTCCTTAATTCTTAATTGCATCATCAAACCAATTGGTTTTTCATGCTTTGATGTGTTTTAATGTATATTTTTCAAAAACAAGCATGAGTATTTTTTTTACTCCTATTATGCACATGGTTACACTGGAAATATGCATACCCTTGAAACAAATTTTCTATTTCCAGTAGAGTAAAGTAAGATAGAATCAATAAATAAAACCAAGTTTGGAGATGTGTGTGTGTGTTTTTTAAAGTTTTAAAGTTAGATTTCATTTTATTTCAAATTTTATTTATTGGTGGTAAATTAAGAGCCACCTCACTCACTAATCATTTGTGGGAATATGAATAAAGAGAAGGAACATTTGTGAAGAAGGAGAACAAACAAAGTTTTGAGAGCCAAATTTAAAGTTAGAGATTGAATCCTTTTGCTTTGTTTTTGAATAAAGAGTTTCAATATTGTTGAGTATGCTCTCTTCTTGTGCTCTCTGTGATTTGGAAGATCAGAAAAAAATAAATAAAAAAATTGAACAAAGTTAGTTTTAAAATCTTGGAATAAAAAATGGATAAAAGATCTAAATTCATACTAAAAAGTAAAATTACAATCTTTTACAAAGCTCAAACAGAAAAACATATGTCTCCAATGGATCCAAAATTGTTGAAAACCCCTATTTTGACTCTTTTTTCACCTCATTTGGCCAAAAATTGAGTAAAATATGACTGTTTCAAGGTTTTGCCCAATTATGTTG
This sequence comes from Pinus albicaulis, assembly GCA_034641835.2. NCBI lineage: Eukaryota > Viridiplantae > Streptophyta > Pinopsida > Pinales > Pinaceae > Pinus > Pinus albicaulis. The sequence goes on along the minus strand of CM076581.1, from coordinate 1,315,556,699 downwards.
TTAATAATCCTACAATTTGATCCAAACCCAGCCAGTGCGCCCCAAAAACTGGAACGGTGAGCAAATATGGCCTTCCCGATCAACGATATAATTTTTAGGACAGTTAAAACCACCCCCATCTCCTCCGCCACGCCCATGGTCATATGGAACCATGTGCCTTAGGGCTTCTGCCGCCCTCTCCCCAATAACACACATATTAGAAATTAAATAAATTTTTGGAGTATATTTAAAAAAGAAGCAAGTTAGGTGGATTGGTAAAGCACTTTGTTGATATGTATGAGGTTGTGGGTTAAATTCTTGTGGAGGTTGTTTTTCCTCACACAAATTTTGGCCCACCACGAGGAGGCCACGTGGCAGCCAATGGTTGGCCCACGTGGCACTCCCACATTGGCCACCACAACAAAACCATTAACTAATAAAAAATAACCACATGTCAACGAACCAAACAGTTCCAAGTGTCAACCATCCATTGGCCAGTGAAGGTCCAGTCAACTTGCCACGTCATAGGCCCAGTCAGTGTATGGACGACTGACTGGGCATTGCTAAAAACTCAAAAATTCATTTTTTTAGTTGTTTCACAAAACGATCAGAACGCGATTCTGGGAGCATCCAAAGTCAGATTTTAGTGAAAATAATTGCGTTGGATTCAAAACGATGAGATCTACGCTTTGGCGTTGGTTGCAATCTGATCCAAGAATTTTGATTTTTGAGCATTTTCTTGATCCACGAGATCATGGACAAGGATGGAGAGCTAAAGAAAAATGAAAAACGTAGATACATGCTTATACTTTCATAAAACCATGAAAATATTAAAAATCCAACTATGATAATTGAAAAACCACCCTCCGAGTCTAATTGCAAATTCTAAACCAGCAACACAATCCAACGATCCATATTTTTGGTAGCTACAGAATCGACATAATTCAATAGCTTATGAAAATTTGGTTTACGATCTATTGTCGAAGCATTAAGTGTATGTAAAATAGGTCTCAAGCTCAAAAATTGGTTAGAAACACAATGAAGAAGGTACCGCTTTCCAAACAGGTAAAATTGCATTTAATTTTTCTTCCTTGAATTTGTTTTATAGTACTATTTCTAAATTTTTGTGTGTATATATCAAATGAAGAGAGACTAATCGCATCTCTCTCTCGATAGACTTACATTTTATTGCAAACAAGTGCTAAGTTTTTGCAGGTTCTAGGACGATGAAAGAATATCACTATATGCATGAGTACCTCTTACAAGACCAAGTGTCTTTCAAACAGAGCATGATCATTAGATCCATTACACCATTTATATTAAACAAATATCAATTTTACCATTGCTACTCATTCCAAGCCTCTAGTCGATCCATAAAATTCCATCTCTCTACTACCAAAAACTCATTTCCATTTGCATTATTCATATTTTCCTGCCTCATTTTCGCTCAACCTTAACCCAAAAGTAAAGTCATTCAGCTCCCTTACAAAGTTGAGTCACCCAGTTTTCCTCTTCCTTTTTGTCAAATAAAACCTTGCTTCAATGCAAATTTTTCAACTATATTCCTTCAAATTATCATTTTATACTCGCGTTAGATGATGGAGGATTCATTAAGGCCTCCCTTTTAACAATTTTTGACCCATCGACTCCAACACATCATATGGGATCAAGACTAGAGATCTTTAAAGTACATTGAGGCTTGCATGCCTTAATGGCAAGTTCTCTCACCAATAAAAAATGGGAATACATCAATGTCCCTTGTTTGTTTGATCTTCTAGGTGACTCTACTACGACACATCTATTCGTACCTAGTAAGATGTACTTAGGCATATCGACTCTCATTGACATCAATGGTGAGTAGTCTCGTGTTGGTTAATGACATTCATTAATGACCAGTAATCCAAAAATTATTTTCTATGTTCGACATCGACACATCTATTCACATAGATAAGAATTAGGCCACCGAGTGGGAACGAATGAAGACTATATGATTTCAGTAGTTTGCAGCAAGACTCAATTCAGAATTCACCATCCATAGCAATGAAGATTCCAATCTCATCCTCAATTCATACAACCAAGAGAAACAAGAAGAAAATCAAATTCTTTTACTACATATTCCATGATCCAACAACAACAACCACACTATTCTCGATATACATGGCTTGTCCAATTTTTAGGTAAGTGAAGGTATGTTGTTTTATAATATTTAATCATGTAATTCCTTAAATACTAAAATTGTGATTTTGGAAAAACCCTCACCACATTCATACTCCCTTTTTCATTTGTCAAAAAATGAAAACACCTTTAGTTGGGGGGAAAGGACATCAATTCATATTCACATGACACATTTCATTTTATTCTAACCAACATGTTTTTTCCAACCAACTATTATGGCATTTTGATTCTAAAAGATTATGTGTTTTGAAATGATCAATTGATGAGCATATTAAATGGATAATAGTCACTATGGGACTTAAAAATAAATTCTCAATATTTTCAAGCATTTTGATGCAATAAGTATTGTTACACAAGAACCAATACTTATAAATTTTGGTTTTCACACAAGAACTAGCCATAAAATATGTTGCAATCAAATATTTTCAAAGTACACTTTGAAAAAATAATAAATGATATGATTATGCAAAGTTAACAGAGAATTAGCATAAAGCCAAAGCTCATATAGAAGCAAAACATTTAAAAAATATCAACTTATGATTAAGGAATCAATGCAATAATTGCATGAGGACATGTGACATCTTCAGTTGGGGGGGGGGTGGGGGGGATGTTGGGCCTTCAAAATGTGATCCACTTTCACCCTCATTTCCATCATTTAACCCTCATTTCATAACTCTGTAACTTCATAAGCCCTACATTAGTAACCATTTTCATGACCATAGGGTTTATCATTGTTATTTTCCAAGTCACTTATTTTAAGTATTTTAAGTGAATTTATGATCAAATATTAGGAAATCAACATGTTTTCATATATATATGAAAATGTTATGAGTTTTATGATATTGTAGTCCTACTTGGAGATTCTAGAAGGGTCCTATTTGGCCACCTAACTACAAGTTAGAATTTCAAAATCCAACTCAGGAGGATTTGTAGAATATGTGAGGAAGATGTGGATCATTAAGTTAAGAACATTCAAAGGAGAAGAATCATGGATGTTTTGATATGTGTCCTTATCAAAATTATGAGAGAATTTGGAGAGGATTTATATCTTGTATTTTCAGATGATTGGTTGTAACCACAAGAGATAAATGTGGATTTACGAGAGATTTGAGGATATCTATTTATTGAATAGTTATCTTCAGTTTCTGTATGAATAGGAGTGCATCCTTCAAAGGATCCAAATCTTATCAACCATTAGGAAAATAATTATTCATTATTGTAATATCTTTGGAGCTTTTCTCCAATTTTATGAAATACATACTGTTTTTTTGATCTCTAAGATGTGATAATTTTTCGGTGTGCTTGCTGATAATGGAGGGCCCCCATCAACCATAATTTGCACATATTTGTACATATTGGTAACATAGTGTAGTTATGTTATTCCATTTATTTTCAGTAAGTGTGTTTTCAATTTATGCAAGTGTGAGTTTCCTTTCAGCAAGTGTGATTTCATTTAGCGGGAGTGAGTGTGATTTCAATTCTGCGAGTTTGATTTCAATTTCAAGCAAGTGTGATTTCCTTTATGCAAATGTGATTTCAATTTATTTGCGTTGGTTTGGATTGGAATGATTTGATTTCTTAGTTTAAATTGCATTAGGTTAATCTATTCTGATAAATAATCACCTAATACATATAGTACATGTATACCTCGTCAGTGCAAGAACCCCGAGTTGAAAAATTAAATGATAGGGATTTAACTCACAATTAAATCACCCTACAACATGGCAACAGACTACTCCATAGAAACCTCAAAAAAAAAGATTTGAAAAAAGAATGAATAGGACGTTGATGGAAAACACAAGAATCATGCTCAGTAGTGTTGGGTTACGACAAGAATTATGGGCAGAGGCAATGGAGATTGCGTGTTACCTGGTAAACAGATCACCTTCATTAGCGTTGGCGGATAAGAATCCACATGAGGTATGGAATGGTAAGAAAACTTCTCTTTCAAATTTAAGGGTATTTGGCTGTGATGTATATGTACACATTCCAAAGGAGAAAAGAACCAAGTTGGATAGTAAATCTGAAAGGTTAATCTTTATTGGGTATAAAGATGGTTTAAAAGGCTATAAGTTTTAGAACCCAGAAATAAGGAAGGTTTTGTACAATCAAGATCTAGTGTTTAGAGAGCTAAAAGATGTTATTAAACATGAATTCCTACCAAAGGAACCTGAGAAGATAGAGGTTGATCTAAAGGAGGAAGAATTAGACTTTACAACAAAACAAGAATTAGAAGAGGAAAAGCCTCAAACTCCAACTTTGAGAAGATTGGATTGAGAAAGAGGGCATCCAGATAGGTATAATCCATCTTCTTTCTGCTCAATTTTTTCTTTATCTATCACTAATGATGATCCCATAACTTTCAGGGAGGCAAGGGATTCAGAGGATGGAAAAATCTGGAAGGAGGCCATGGTTGATGAAATGGCATCCTTGCACACAAATGACGTATGAGATCTGGTGGAATTGTTGGCTGGAGGGAAACCCATTGGCAACAAATGGTTGTTTAAGAATAAGATGAATGCATAAGGAAAGGTGGAGAAATACAAAGCTTGGTTGGTAGAAAAAGGTTATTCCCAGGTGTCAGGAATTGATTTTGGTGATATTTTTTCTCCTGTTGCGAAGGTAGCTTCTATTAGATTACTTTTATCTGTTGCTGCTACATTTGATTTTGAGGTAGAACAGATGGATGTGAAGACAACATTTCTTCACGGGGATATGGAAGAGGAGATCTAAATGAATAAACCTGAAGGATTTGTGGTGAAGGGTAAGAAAGAATTGGTATGTAGGTTAAAAAGGTCTCTTTATGGGTTAAAACAATCACCAAGGATGTGGTATCATAAATTTGATACATATATACGGGGACTTGGCCTCACCAGAAGAAAAATGGACCACTGTGTGTATTTTAAATTAATTGGTGACCGTGTTATTTATTTGGTCTTGTATGTGGATGATATGTTATTGATTGGAATTGACAAAGAAATTATCCAGGATTTTAAGACCCAATTGTCCTCCAAATTCGACATGAATGATCTTGGTGCTGCAAACTATATTTTGGGCATGGAAATTAAACGATATCGGGCAAAGAGGAAGCTCTAGTTAAACTAGAGGAAGTATGTCGAGACAATACTGCAGATGTTTAACATGCAGGATAGTAAACCAGTGAAGGTTCCTATTCTTGTAGGTGTAAAGTTATTTTCTGAACAGTGTCCCAAGACACAAGAAGAGGAAGAGGACATGTCCTGTGTTCCATATGCAAGTGTAGTGTGTAGCCTGATGTATGAAATGGTCTGTACTAGATCAGACATTACACATGCAATGGGAGTATTGAGAAGATTTATGTCAAAACCAAGGAAGCGACATTGGACAAAAGTGAAGTGGGTTTTTAGATATTTGTCTGGCACTAGTGATTATGGTCTGTGTTACCAACGAAGACTAGGATTGGACAAAGTTTTGGACATCTATGGCTCTGTTTAAACAAACTGGGTTTGAGATCTAGATCGAAGAAGATCTACAAGTGGTTATGTGTTTAACCTATTTGGAGGAGCAGTCAGTTGGATGAGAAAAAGACAGTCTGTAGTGTCTCTTCCAACTACAAAGGTTGAATACATGGAAAACACTCATGCAAGTAAGGAAGAAATTTGGTTGCAGAGATCGTGTTCAAGTATGGGGTTAGTAAAACAAGTTATAAGGATAGACTGTGACAACCAAAGTGCAATTTTCTTAGCAAAGAACATTTCTTATCATTCAAAGACAAAGCACATTGATGTTCAATATCACTTTGTGAGGGATATGGTTGAGGATAAAAAGGTGTTGCTGGTAAAGGTGGACACTTTGAAGAATGCTGTAGATGCATTAACAAAGTCTGTGAGCACTGAGAAGTTATCTTGGTGTAGGGAAACAACGAGCGTTGTAGGGTTAGACCAATGATTGAGCTCTCTTGTGACCCCTTGTGTGGAAAAGAAAACAACAAGTGGGAGAATGTCTGGTCTATATTTGTTTTATGTTTTACACTTTTACCATTATTTATTTTCTATTATAAGAATTCGTTTGTAGGTAATTTCTGTATAGGGTTAAAACCTATAGAGTTTTTCAATATTGGGAAAAGTTCAATTGTTGTGACCCTTGAACTTAAGGGTGGTCAAATGCGTGGTTCTTACTGAGAGTGTAATAACCCAAGTCACTCTAATTTTAAAAAATGTAATTTAATGGGTTGAGTTTGTGACACAAATTATAGAGTTGAGGTGGAGGGGAAGATTACTTGGGATGTTGACTTTCTTGGTGGCAGCCATGGAGGTTGACAGGTGTCAAGCAAGGGATAGAGGACCAAGTAGCATATTAATGATTGGCCAACATTCCAGTAGGTAAATCAAGGATGAAAAAATAAACAAACAAAAAGATCAAGGATGACAAGACAAAGAAACAAAAGACAAATCAAAGGAAAAAGGGACAAGTGGAACAATGTTAGAAGGCCAAACTGAAATAAAAAAAATGACCATAGAAAGGTGGGATTCAATGAGTTATAGGAATAAGAGGAGGAGGATGGAGCTTTGGAAGGTATGATACATAGGAATGCAATTTTTCAGGAGGGAACTAGCAACTAGAAACACTCTCCCAATAGAAAATGAGATCCATGTATGCAAGTATGTAAAGTCAAGAAAGGGAGAGTTGCACAATAGGGTAGAAGGATCGATGAGAATTTGAAAGGAGGAAATTGGTAATGAACGAGAGTTGAATAGGCCTTGGAGCCTCTATTCTAGCTAGCTACGTGGTTTAATACCATAAGCAGGGATCAACACCCACACCCTAGAATCTGGCTCGGGGGTGACATTTTCAAGTGAATCTAGCTATAGCTTGTCTATGGTTGGGTGGAAAAATACGTCCCCACCTCAGTTTCCAAAACCAAGGTTAGAAGATGAGCACTATTTTACCCAACATTCCTTTTCATTAGTTGTTTTAGTAATCAGACACACCGTCTGTTGGAAATGTGGGACTTGCCTAGAAACATTTAGTAATATCCATGTTCTTATTGGTTGATGCATTAATTCCTTTAGAGTCCTTTGTCTATGATGTAATTGGTGGATGTTCCTAATAATAGGCAAATTTTTAAACAAAATTGGCACTGGAAATATTAAGAAACTTTCTTATAGAGTTTGGCTCCATATATTTTATCTTCTGCTTTGTTAGGAACATAGAATCTTGCCCCTGATCCACTTGTCATGGTAGCGGTGAAATATTTCCACTATTGATCTACGACTACTCCTTATGGAAATGGAAATGCAAACTCTAGGTTCCTAATATGGTGTTAAATGAACACTTTTTTTTCTTCCATGGCTTGGCGATTAGTCATGGCACATCCATGGCTTGAAATAAGTGAGTACTTAATTATATGAGCATATAAAAAAAGGTTCGTTAGAGTATTATACATCATCTTGGTTATGAATATTATGCTCTGATGCATTACTTGTGATATTTTAATTTATATTTCATAACAATTAACTTCCACATGAATTCCATAGTGGAAGAATCTAATTTTCATTATAAGAATAGACACATTTTAATTGTCTCGACACTAATACCATAAATTAATTGGAAATATTACCCAAGCTTGTATGGATATTTATTCTTTGTAGGCATGGTGTGTAAGGGAGTAAAGAAGCTATCCATGATGAATGAATATGATTCAGAGTCTTTTTCGGCACTAATACCATACATTAATTGGAAATCCTACCCGAGCTTGTATGGATTTTTATTCTCTATAGACATGGTGTGAAAGAGAGTAAAGAACCTATCCACAATGAATGAATATGCTTCAGATTCATGTTCATTTAATTTCCAACTTCTCAATCCATGATTTATGTACCTTCGTGCACTTTGCAGTAAGGAGTGGAAGGTTTCCCATTGTGATTTGAAAAAGGGGAAATTGCAAAGATGTAAGGTGCCAAAACATAATCTGTAAGATAACATGCTCTCAACACACAAAGTACCTTTGATTATTTCTCTAGTTTAGTTTTTGTGCGATTTTAGAATAGGGATCTCATGCTATAATTAGTTTTTGCAAACCCTCATTTATTTATAGCAAAAAATTGATTCACCAATTTGTGTTAATCCTATAGCATCACAAAGTATTAAAAGGGGATCTATTCAATGTAATTTCGAGGTGATCTAATACCCAAAAAAATGAAGCATTAGAAACTTCAAAGGTAGTGTCATTTCAACAAAAAAATTTACAAGATTTTCAATTAGCGATTTTCTTTCCTTACCAAGTCTGATGTAACGGGAAATAATTAAACCATTATTACATTACATGAGTACTATTCAAATATAGTTTTATGCTTTCATTTAAGGTTGTACTATTTGTCATAATTCATATGTTAGATTCTTAATGTTGACCTTGTAGAGCTTAGAGCTCAAAAATAATTTTATTAATTAAAAATATCTTATATGGCGAAATCCATAAGTGATATCCACAATACTTTATGTTTGATAAGTATCCACCTGATAGCAGTTGGATTTGGAGGTGCATATTATCTTTACTTGTCAATATATTTTTCATAAACATTTTTGGATGAATGTGGAAACTAGATAGATTATGTGTCCTCTGTGCATAAAATTGCTCAACATTTATGATGTGTGATAAAGGTTGACTATTTCCATTTGTGAGTCTAAGGTTAGTAGACTTAGGCCTCTTAGTCTTGTGGTTGTGGTCCAATGGTTAGGTGGGGAGCTTGGTCCCTATAGGTCTTGTGGTCCAATCTCGGGCAGGACTATGTATGCCTGAGAGCTGCTCTAGGCGCGATTTGTTTAGGTGAAGAAAAATTAGACTTAGGCATCTTACAACAAAGCATTAGAATTAATATGAAGTTGGAACACAAAATGAGTTTGGATGTTGGGTGGTTGGTAGTTAATGAATGTTCTAGCCTCATTTGTGTGGAAAGGTATAAGAGATAAAACTCAAACTTACTTTTCCCAAAAAGGATAAGTCAACAAAATAGACACATATAAGATGACCCATGAGAATGTGCTTTTGAACAGAGTAATTTTTCATGATTACTCATTAGCTAAGTCCTACAATTCGATGATTGCAAGTTGTGTCCACCAATGATGAGGAGAATAATGGATGGATCTGAGCCTTCCTTAATCAAGATAATGATATAATGAAGTGGTGAAAAATTAAGGCTTGCAATACAATTTCTCTCACACACAAAGGTATTGGTGGCATTGAAATATAATTGAATATGACTTGTATAAGACTTTGAGCCAACCTAAACTGTAGGAGTCAACCAAATTAAAGTGCATATAAATATTTATGTGTCCATTTGAAGTTTTCTACTTAGAAGTTTTTCAAAAATACCTAAACTAGAAGTTGGATAGTGCTCACATTTTATTAAGCTAAATTATGAGCAGTAACTCTTCATAGAACATGAACTCACCCTTCCCTCATATATGAACTCATATTTTTCAATCTAAGCATTTTACCAATAACTTGAAACCTGTGCTGGAGAGATTATCAGAATGCATGAGTATGCCATTGGTTAAGATGGAGGAAGTGTTATTATTGTTTCCAATATTCCGTGAATACAAGGTACAACCAAACTTTGCAACCAATTCAATGTTTACCTAATTATTGTAGTAATTCTCCAAAGAGACAACTTATTAAGCCCACACTGAGCCACTTGACACAATATGAAGTATATGCCAAGAAAATTGCTATTGAGGAAGGCAATGTTTCCTTCTTGCATCCTTTCAAGGGTAAGAAGGCATGTCCTATATTTTAGACATTGTTTTAATTTAAAAAAATGCATCTTGAAGGATCAACCAAACAAATGAGATACATCAACCAGACATGAGCATAATGCAAATATCTCATGCTTTTGATTCCTATTCATAAAAAAATTACCAAACAGTAAAGTTGCACTTGACTCTATTATTGGCATGGTACTAATATCCCAATAATTCTTGTTGTGTAAGGAGTGATGAGTCAATAGTAATGTTAAGCCGGTTGATGTTCTCTTAGAGGACCACATGGTAATTATAGAAGGTTTCATGCGTAAGGTGTTCCCAAGGAATAGTCCTGAAACCATAACTTGCCCTTGGTTTACTTTTGAAATATCTCTCTCACCTTGGGTATATTTTGTTTTATGCTCAAAAACTTAAATTTAAATTTTTGAGGTGATTGTCATGCTATCTATTTTTATTAAGTTTAAAAAGGCTAAGAATTCCTTGTTATCTTGAGTGGAAAACATGTTATTTCTGCCAAGTCAAAAATGCCTTAAGGGTCCAATGTTTCTAGAAAGTAAATAATTTGAAATTGTACTTGTCCTTGCTTGCCTTGTTTCTCTCATCATTACCAATTCGTTGATTAAAGGGTTATCCCTTTTGTCAACTTTTTCAAGATAAGAAAACCATGCAAGGAAAGGGTCTTACTAAAAAACACCAAACAAGTAATGTTAGTTGATCGCCATGGTGGAGTTAGAAGTTCTACTAGCTATGACTATATTTTTCTCTTACATATAAGAAGGAAGTTGGTAAAAGATTACCATTTCAAAATTTACAAAGAATAATAATAAGAAAGATACTTTTAGATCCCATTCCCAATACACTACATTGGGAATCAACTATTGATAGTGACCACCTCTCCTTATTAGGGTGATAATGGGGTGTGTTACACAAAGAGATTATAAAAATGTCTCTTCACCAATGCACACACGTGGATCATAACTAGGGTTATAATTTAAGACCATTTTAACTCGATTTCTACAAGTTAAATCTCTCAGGATGTAAAGTTATTTTTTAGTGTAAAATTGAGGAAAAATCAAATTCTCAAGATGAAATCCTCTTTTTTAGTGCAAAAATTGAGGAAATATGCAAAGTTATGTTTAACTGTAAAATTTGAGAAAAGGTTTGCACCTTGAGAGATTTGATCCCTCTATAATTTTGATGGACTCTGAATCAAATACTATTTATATTATATATAAATTTCACATCTCTACATATAGAAATAAACCTCTTTTTGAGTGCAAAATTTGAGGAAAAGTTTGCACTTTGAGAGGACCAAATATTTCAAAATGAAAACCTCTTTTTGAGTGCAAAACTTGAAGAAAATGTTTCACCTTGAAATATTTGATCTCTTAATTTTTTATTAATTTAGAGCTAAGATGAATCTATGCTGGTAGAGTGAGGTTGCTAGTACCAGGGTTAGTTCACAAGTGTACTCACTTAGGAGTTGATAAGGATCTAAGCCCATACACCATTATTCATCACAACATTATAACTCATCATGTCACTAGTGGGGATTTCAACCTGGGCGGAGAAGATAACATTTATTCTACCCAACCACCCGAGATAACCCTAATTAACAAGGTGTTGTCTAACTATTATACGCTTTGGAGTTTTTGGCCAAAATTCGATGAAACATTTTTTTCTAAAATGGTGATATATTTTTGTTTAAAATGTGTTTTTTACTATATATGTATTTAATACCCTAAAAAATCCATGGGTATTAGAATTATGGAGAGTCCACAATTCAAACTTGTGATTAAAACAATTTTTGCTCAAGTGGTGATCTTTTGTTGTTTAAAATGCATTTTTGATTGCATATATGAATTGAGCACCTTAAAAAATCTCAGGAATTCAAATTATGGAGAGTTCATGATTCAAACTTATGATTCCAACAAATCCCTACTGAATTCTATGCAAATTATACCAAAAAATTATGCCTAGAAAAGCTCCAAAACTTGGATCATTCTTATTTAAATAGAATGTCAAATATATTATAAGTATTAAGTAGTTATATGGTTATTAATTAAATTTAAACATGAAATTATAAAATATCATGGTTACCTATATAAATCATCATTATTTAAATTTCTTTCAAAGTGATATGTATATTATTATTATTTTACTTCATTAATAAAAAAAAACAATATAAAAAATTGAATTGAGTGTACTTTTTTTTTTGGTAAATCAATTTGTATTATCTCAAATCAAAACCAGATTACATCATTCCTTCCTTTAACACAATAAAAAGTGATACATTTACAACCTTCTTGGGATTGATCATGGGTTTTTCCTTCTTTCCTTTTCTCTTGCAAACATTTATCCAACCCGATGGATTGTCCAAAGCAGATGAGACAACAATATAATTTCCTTGAGATGTTTCCATTGCTGAAGATTATGGCACATTTTCAGTTTCATTACCACTATATGAGTGATCTGGTTTGTGGGTACATTTTGTTGGGTATGTGTTATATTCTTTCCACGACTAGCCCCACGCATTGTACGTTGCGCCGGGCGCAGTAGGGGGCTCATAGGGGGGGCGGCAGCCCCCCCTGTCGGGGTCTGGGGCAGCGCCCCAGTGAATTTTTTTTTGGTATGTGGTCCCACTCATATGCGGACCCACCCATGTTTTGTGCATGAGTTTGCACATGGTTTTGGGGTACGATGGTTTTCGACCCCTAGTATTTTGTAGATCCGGTCAAGGGAACTACGGTTATGTTCTAATCGTGGGTTACTGGATTGGGGTTTATGTATGCTTCGACATGTATATATATGTGTTGTAACACTAAAAGGATTATAATGAAAAATCAAGCTGGTCGTCCCAATTTTGGATCCAGGGGAAAATCTCTGTGTTTATCTGTTTTATGTTTTATGCTCTCGCTATTGTTTATTTTCTGTTATAAGATTCGTGTGAAGATAATTTCTGTTCAGGGTTAAAACCTACATTTGGTATCAGAGCTGTTTCGGCTTCAAGGGGATGCCTTTGTTGTTGAGGGTTTTTTTTTTGGGCCTGTGATAGACCCTGTTCAGTGGGAGATCTGCGGGATCGATTCTTACGGTGAAAGAAGATGGCGAGCGGCGGAAAGATAGAGATCGATAAACTTAATGGTCAGAGTTTTGAGTTGTGGAAGCTCAAGATGGAGGATCTGCTGGTGGATAAAGATCAGTGGATCGCGGTAGATCCAGGTACTAAACCAACGGCAATGTCAGATGAAGACTGGAAGAAACTGGATCGGAAGGCTAAGAGCACAATACAGTTGTGTGTCTCAGATTCAGTATTGTTGAATGTATCTGGGGAAGCTACGGTGAAGACCTTGTGGGACAAGCTAGGGACTTTGTACCAATCTAAGTCTCTGGTGAATAAATTGTTCTTACGGAAAAAGTTGTATAACTTGAGGATGAAGGATGGAGACTCGGTGACAGAGCATCTGAACTCCTTCAATACTGTGGTAAGTCAGCTGTCATCTGTTGATATTAAAATCTTAGATGAAGATAAGTGCATCAACTTGTTGTGTTCTCTACCAGATTCATGGGACAGTCTGGTTATTGTAATAGGTAGCAATATAACTACCTTGAATTTTGATGACATTGTCTCAGCCTTGCTGTCGGAGGAAATGAGACAGAGAAATATGGAGGGTTAGAATGGAGATGCCTTATCTGTACGAGGAAGGTCCAAAAATAGAAACAAGAATAAGGTTTCGAGTGGGAGATCTAAATCTAAAGGGAGATCTAAATCTCCTGGAAAGTTTGTAAAGGTGTGCTGGAAATGCGGAAAGGAAGGGCACTACAAAAAGGAATGCAAATCTAAAGCTCCTGAGAAAGGAAAGGGATCTGATGAAGGTCCTTCTGCAGAGGCAAAAACCACCTCGGATGAAGGTGGGGATGTGTATTTGGCTTCTTCTTCCAATACACATGTAGATCATGAGTCATGGTTGATTGACTCAGGTGCATCCTTTCACTTCACTCCCCATAGGGAGTGGTTCTGCGAGTATGAGAAATATGATGGTGGTGATGTCTTCCTAGGGGATGATAGGAAGGCCAGAATCATCGGACGTGGAAAGGTCAAACTGAAGCTGCAAGGTGGAAGGATTAGAACACTTCCTGGTGTTCTGCATATTCCTGCATTGGCCAGAAATCTGATTTCTGTAAGCAAGATGGATGATGCGGGTGTAAAAACAGTGTTCGAGAAAGATGCCTGCAAGATGGTTCGGGGAGCACTGGTATTAATGTGGGGAGTTCGAACTGGAACTCTGTACAAACTGAGTAGCCTTGTTATTGATAGTGTAACTTGATTGTGGTTCCTGAAAGAGGGACGGAAAGCCTAGCTATCTCTGGAGAAAAGACCATGCTATGGCATCAAAGGCTTGAACATATTGGAGAGAAGGGCCTTCGGATACTGCATAGAGATGGTATGGTAGAAGGTATGTATAATTTTTCTCTAGATTTCGATTTCTGTGAACATTGTGTATATGGGAAGCAGAATCGGGTGAGTTTTCCTTCTGGTTCTAAGAGGGCAAACAAGATATTAGAACTTGTTCACAGTGATGTGTTTGGGCCTGTGTCAGTTCCATCACTGGGAAAGTCTGTGTACTATGTTTCATTCATAGATGACTTCTCAAGGAATACATGGATATATTTCTTGAGGAAGAAATCTGAAGTCTTTCACAAATTTAAAGAATTTAAGGCTCTGGTGGAAAACCAGACAGAGAAGAAGATAAAGGCATTGAGGACAGATAATGGTGGGGAGTTCTGCAAGAAGGAATTTGAAGAGTTCTGTAAGAAGTGTGGTATAGCACAGTAGAAGACTACTCCTTTAACACCTCAGCAAAATGGAGTTGCAGAAAGAATGAATAGAACATTGATGGAAAAGGCAAGAAGCATGCTCAGTGGTACTGGGTTAGGACAAGAATTCTGGGCAGAGGCAGTGGAGACTGCATGTTACTTAGTTAACATATCACCTTCATCGGCGTTGGAGGATAAGACTCCACATGAGGTATGGACTGGTAAGAAACCCTCTCTTTCACATCTAAGGGTATTTGGATGTGATGCATATGTACATGTTCCAAAGGAGAAAAGGACCAAGTTGGATAATAAATCTGAAAGGTGCATCTTTATTGGGTATAAGGATTGTTTAAAGGGTTACAAGCTTTGGAACCCAGAAACAAGGAAGGTTGTGTACAGCCAAGATGTGGTGTTTAGAGAGGTGAAAGATGTTGTTACACATGAAGTCCTACCAAAGGAACCTGAGAAGATAGAGTTTGAGCTAAAGGAGGATGAATCAAACTCTACAACAGAAGAAGACTCAAAAGAGGAAGAACCACAAACCCCAGCTTTGAGAAGATCAGTTCAGGAAAGAAGGCAACCAGAAAGGTATAGTCCATCTGCTTTTTGTTCAGGTTTTGCCTTAACTATAACTGATGATGATCCCAGAACTGTCAGGGAGGCAGTAGATTCAGAGGATGGAAAACTCTGGAAGGAGGCCATGGTTGATGAAATGGCATCCTTCCACAAAAATGAGGCATGGGATCTGGTGGAGTTGCTGGCTGGAAGGAAGCCCATCGGGAGAAAATGGGTGTTTAAAAGAAGATGAATGTAGAAGGAAAAGTAGAGAAATACAAAGCTCGGTTGGTAGCAAAAGGTTATTCCCAGGTGTCGGGAATTGATTTTGGTGATATTTTTTCTCCTGTTTCCAAAGTTACTTCTATTAGATTACTTTTATATGTTGCTGCTGCATTTGATTTTGAGATAGAACAGATGGATGTGAAGACAACATTTCTTCATGGGGATCTAGAAGAGGAGATCTACATGAAGCAACTTGAAGGATTTATGGTGAAGGGTAAGAAAGAACTAGTGTGCAGGTTGAAGAAGTCTCTGTCTGGGTTAAAGCAGTCACCAAGGATGTGGTATCAGAAATTTGATACCTATATACGGGGACTTGGCTTCACCAGAAGCAAGAAGGATCACTGTGTTTATTTTAAATTAATTGGTGACCGTGTTATTTATTTGGTCTTGTATGTGGATGATATGTTGCTGATTGGAAATGTGTTAGGTCCCTATATTACTAGTATAGTCCCTTATTGTTGTTAGTGTAACCCCTTTATTGTTATTATTGTACCCTTGTAACCCCTATTTTATTATTATTATGCCCTTAAATTATTATTGTTAGGTCGGCTAGGATTACATTGTGGCCCACTAGGATTACATTATGGCCCCATGGACTCCTATATATAGAAAGGAGGTTTTGTAAATTGGATCATCCAAGAATTTTTCATTTATGTAATGTATTGGAGGTTTCCCCCTCGAAATTGGCTCATTTCTAAGGCGTTTATATCTCTTTTCTTCTCTTTTTGGAGCTGGTTACACAACATTTGGTATTAGAGCTTTGGATTCTAGGGTTTCGCTGCTCCAAACAGGTCATCGTGGAATTTTTGCTATAAATTTTCTTCTACAAAGTTTCAGAAGCTGAAATTTTTAGGGTGCGAAGCCAAAATCTGGCAGAAGCTTGTATAAAAATTTCAGAGCTTGGTTCGCAATATTTTCGGAGATATGATCTATGGAAGTCAGGTCTTTTTTTCAGGCTCCTAAACAGGTCATCGTGGAATTTGTGCTATAAATTGTTTTCTATGAAGGTTCAGAATCTAAAATTCATATGGTGCGAAGCTGAAATCTGAGGAAATTTTTCAAAAAATTTCAGAGCTTGGTTCTCAATATTTTTGGAGATATGATCTGTGGAAGGTAGTGCTTTTTCAGGCTCCTGAATTTCATCTCAAAGAGGTGATCGTGGGAAAAGTTCAATAACTCTCTCTCTGGGGATCAGATTGGAGTGCCGTAAAAATTGGTCACAAGTACACAGAATTTAGTTTCTTTTCTATCAATTTTAGAGACAAAGGACAAAACAGTGACACGTGGCAAGTCGTACAAGTTCGCTCTACTGAACCAGTCCAGAATTAGGTCATTGTGGGAGATTGGACACAACTTTGTCTTGGAGAATCAAAATTAGGTCAGACCTGTGGCATTTGAAAGAAGCTTCAGAGGGCTACTACAGGGCTGAATTTCAGATATAGAAGATTTTCAATTACAGAGATAATTCAATTTCAATATCGATCTCCTAAAAGCTAGTAAAAGGTGTGTATTTTTTTTCCGAATTGCATAAGTCTTGTTTGAAGAATCAAGTTGAATTGATTCCAAGGGAATCTTGTAGAATAGATATCAATATTGGATTCTAAAATGGCTCCTAAAAAGAATTCAACACCCATCAAGCCTTCAGAAGGCTCTACCATGACTCATGAAGATGAAGAATTGCAACATGATCTATCAAAATTACAAGAGCAAGTGCAACAGATTTCACTCTCGCAAAGAGCAACAAAAAATGAAATGAAAGTTTTGAAGAAAGGCATGGAAGTGAAGATGGACGGTTTGAAGAAAGGCTTGGAAGCTAAGATGGATGGCATGGAAGTGGACATGAAAGACAACATGGAAAACATGAAGAATGATCTAAAAGCATACATGGAAGGCTTGATGACAAGCTTAAAACAAGAAATGATTCCTAATGGTGGAAATATAGTAGAAGAACCTCATGATGAGAACAAAATAAATGTTAATCGTGATTTCATAAACTCTAATGTTGGTGGGAAGAACCACCATATTCCAAAAATGGATATGAGGAAGTTTGATGGAAAGGATCCTGTAACATGGATACTATAGATGGAGCGATATTTTGATCTCCATAATGTGAAAAACACACAAAAGGTACGCATTGCAACTTTACATTTAGAACAAAATACATTTGTATGGTATCGATGGCTTTGCTCCCGTAAAAAAATTGTCACTTGGTCAAATTTTACGGAGGAAATGATAGCACATTATGAGGATACAAAGAGCAACACCTTCTTTAGCCAATTGATAAATCTCAAACAAAAGGGTTTAGTGGGGCAGCACATTGAGGACTTCCAAAAATTGAATATAAGGGTAACTGATATTCCAGAGGAACACAGAATTGATCTCTTCATAGGTACTCTAAAGGATAACATCCAACATGAAGTTCGTGTTTTGGAACCTGATTCATTGGAGAAGGCATTCAGGTTGGCAAGAAAAGTTGAATGAAAAATTATGGCGACAAGGAAGCCTACCACTCAATTCTATAAAGAAGGAAGTGTTTCTATGCCTAGATTTCCACAACCTACAAGGTTGACACCACAACAATTGGAAGAAAAAAGAACAAAAGG
Source organism: Pinus albicaulis (assembly GCA_034641835.2). NCBI lineage: Eukaryota > Viridiplantae > Streptophyta > Pinopsida > Pinales > Pinaceae > Pinus > Pinus albicaulis. The sequence continues at coordinate 1,315,538,544 of CM076581.1, read as the reverse complement.
GCTTTGCTACAGTTGTGATAGCAAATACACTAAAGGTCATAAGTGTGCTGAGAAAAAATTATTTTACATAGATTGTGAAGAGGAAGAAGAAAATGAACAAGAAGAGGATATAGACCAGGAACCAGCCCTAGAAGTGGAAGAAATGAATCCGACCATATCGTTTAATGCACTAGCAGGAATTACCACTCCTCAAACTCTCAAAATAGAAGGACATATTAAGAAGAAAAAGGTAATAGTGTTGATTGATTCAGGTAGCACCCATAATTTTATTCATTGTAAGGTAGCCAAGGAATTAAATTGTTTCCTATACCCAGCACCAGAATGTCAAGTGATAGTTGCAAATGGAGGAACTATAAATTTCTCTGGAAAATGCCATAATATCAAGCTAACCATGGGGGAATATGTATTGAATAGTCCAATGCTTTCCATTCCTATGGGAGGTGCTGATGTTGTGCTAGGAGTACAATGGTTACAATCTTTGGGGACGGTAGCTTTTAATTTTCAAGAACTTTTCTTGAAATTTTTTTCAGAAGGAAAGGAAGTCGAATTACGGGGTATTGCAGGGAAGCCATGAAGGATAATAAGCTCTAATGTCATGACAAAGCTTCTAAAGAAAGAACAGCGAGGCGTAATTGCACAATTATGCTCACTAGAAGTTCCAACATAAAAATCATCTATTTCTACAGATCTCCAACAAGTCTTGGACAATCATTCCAAGGTGTTTGAAACTCCCAAAGGACTCCCACCTATTCGTGATCATGATCATGCTATTCGTTTGATTCCAGGAAGTGTTCCTCCAAACATCAGGCCTTATAGATATCCTTACTTCCAAAAGAGCGAAATTGAACGTATGATTGTAGAAATGTTAGAGGCGGGTATAATTCAACCTAGTCAAAGTTCTTTCTCTGCTCCTGTAGTATTGGTACACAAGAAGGATGTATCATGGCGAATGTGTCCGGATTATAGGGAGCTAAATAAGCTCACCATTAAAGACAAATTTCCCATTCCTGTGATTGATGAATTATTGGATGAATTACATGGAGCAATTTATTTTTCCAAGTTGGATCTTCGTTCAGGATATCATCAAATTAGAATGAAGACTGAAGATATTCCAAAAACAGCATTTCGAACTCATGAGGGTCATTATGAATTTTTGGTCATGCCTTTTGGCCTTACCAATGCACCTTCTACATTTTCAAGGGTTGATGAATTCCATTTTCAAACCCTTCCTTAGAAAATTTGTGCTAGTATTTTTTGATGATATACTAATCTACAGCAGGTCTTGGAAGGATCATGTTGAACATGTTGACAGGGTGCTCAAACTATTGCAGGAGAAACAATTATATGCAAAAAATCCAAATGTTTCTTTGGAGTACAAGAGGTGGAATATCTCGGTCATATTGTATCTCACGAGGGTGTTAAAGTAGACCCTAACAAAATTAAAGCCATTAAGGAATGGAAAGTTCCCACAACCATAAAGCAGTTGCGAGGATTTCTCGGGTTAACGGGGTATTATCGCAAGTTTGTTAAGAATTATGGGAGAATAGCAGCACCTCTAACAACATTATTGAAGAAAGATGCATTTTCATGGACTCCTGAAGCAACTAAGGCCTTTGAACGTCTTAAAGAGGCAATGTGCCTAGCACCGGTCTTAGCTACACCAGACTTCACAAAAATCTTTATTGTGGAATGTGATGCCTCAGGAAATGGAATTGGTGCAGTTTTAATGCAAGAAGAAAGACCCATTGCTTTTGAAAGTCGTCCAATCAAAGGAAAGTATTTACAGAAACCTATTTATGAGAAGGAAATGTTAGCAATACTACATGCACTAAAGAAATGGCGAACTTACCTAATGGGAAGACACTTCAAGGTAAAAACTGATCATGATAGTCTTAAACACTTTTGGGAACAAAGACTATCATCAGAAGAGCAGCAAAAATGGGTCACAAAGATGTTGGGTTATGACTTTGAAATAATCTACAAAAAAGGAAAGCTTAATGTTGTTGCAGATGCACTCTCAAGAAAGAATGAAGAGGTGGAAGCATTGGTTTGTGCCATTTCTATTATCCAACCAGATTGGATAACCGAAGCAAGAGATGAATGGAAGAAGGACAAAGATGTATGGACACTCATTCAAAAGTTGCAGCAAGATCCTAGTACATTTGATACATTTAATTGGAAAAATGATTCCTTATGGTACAAAGATCGCTTATATCTTTGTAAGAATTCCCAACTAAAACAAAAGATTCTTCTGGAATTGCACACTTCTCCTTTAGGAGGACACTCAAGATTTTTAAAAACTTACCACGGGGTGAAGAAAGAATTTTTTTGGGATGGCCTTAAATCTGATATTCGAAAGTTTGTGGCGGAATGTTTGGTTTGCCAGCAGAATAAAGTGGAAACAATTAAGACCCCAGGACTTCTACAACCTTTATCCATTCCAAGTCAACGTGGGGAGGAGATTTCAATGGATTTTATCACAGGTTTACCTAAGTCCGAAGGAAAGAGTGTCATCATGGTGGTAGTTGATAGACTTACCAAGTATGCACACTTTTGTGCATTATCTCATCCATTTAAAGCAAGTACGATTGCTACTACATTTATGGACAGAATTCAAAAGCTACATGGAAGCCCAAGGGTTATTGTGAGCGACAGAGATCCCATTTTTACTGGAAATTTTTGGACGGAGTTATTTTCTTGTTTGGGTACTCAATTAGCTCATAGCTCATCTTATCATCCTCAATCTGATGGTCAAACTGAGATAGTAAATAAATGTTTGGAAGGATATATTTGTTGTTTTGTATATGATAAACAAACACAATGGGTCAAGTGGTTACCTCTCGCTGAATGGTGGTATAACACTTCCTTCCATACTGCAGCAAAAATGACCCCATTTATGGCACTTTATGAATATCATCCACCATCCATCACATCATCTTTAAGAGAAAAGTCAAAGGTTCAAGCAATGGAAGATCACATCGAGCATCAGCAAGAAGTTCTCCAACTCTTAAAGGATAACCTGAATTTGGCACAAAATCGAATGAAACAACGGCAGAACAACATCGCAGTGAGAGAAGTTTTGATGTAGGAGATTGGGTATTTTTACGGCTACAACCATACAAACAAATGTCCCTCAAGCAAGCAAAGAAGGATAATAAATTATCGCCCAAGTACTATGGTCCTTACAAGGTGTTGCAAAAGATTGGTACTATGGCATACAAATTGGAGCTTCCTACTTCTTCGCGAGTACATCCAATTTTCCATGTTTCATGCTTAAAGAAGGTTATCGGTGAAAATCTTCCAGTTCAAACAATATTACCAGAACTTTATGAGGAAGGAAAAATCATATTGGAACCTGAAGCAGTCAAGGAAACAAGAACTAAACAACTACGGAATCGATCAATTTCAGAGTATCTCATCAAGTGGAAGAACTTACCCACTGAAGATTCTACATGGGAGGATGAGAATTTTATACAGAAGCACCCAAAGCTACTCAAGCATTGAGGACAACACTTTTTGAAGGAGAGGGGCATGTTAGGTCCCTATATTACTAGTATAGTCCCTTATTGTTGTTAGTGTAACCCCCTTATTGTTATTATTGTACCATTGTAACCCCCATTTTGTTATTATTGTGCCCTTAAATTATTATTGTTAGGTCGGCTAGGATTACATTGTGGCCCACTAGGATTACATTATGGCCACAGGGACTCCTATATATAGAAAGGAGGTTTTGTAAATTGTATCATCCAAGAATTGTTCATTTATGTAATGTATTGGAGGTTGCCCCCTCGAAGTGGCTCATTTCTAAGGCGTTTGTATCTCTTTTCTTCTATTTTTAGATAGTTACCATGACAAAATGACAAAGGGGTATCAAGATTTGAAGACCCAAGCCCCATTCTCCAAATTAGACATGAAGGATCTTGGTCTGCACATAAACTATATTTTGGGCATGGAAATTAAGAGAGATCGAGCAAAGAGGAATCTCTGGTTAAACCAGAGGAAGTATGTCGAGACTATATTGCAGAGGTTCAATATGCAGGATAGTAAACCGGTGAGTGTTCCTATTCTTGTAGGTACAAAGCTGTCGACTGAACAGTGTCCCAAGACACAAGAAGAAGAGGAGGATATGTCTCGTGTTCTATATGCAAGTGCAGTGGGTAGCCTAATGTATGTAGTGGTCTGTACTAGACCAGACATTGCACATGTAGTGGGAGTATTGAGCAGGTTTATGTCAAACCCAGGGAAGGAGCATTGGACAGCAGTGAAGCGGGTTTTCAGATATTTACGTGGCACTAGTGATTATGGCTTGTACTACCAGGGAAGACCAGGATTGGAAAGAATGTTGGACATTCTTGGTTTTGTTGATGCAGACTGGGCTGGAGATCTGGACCAAAGAAGATCTACAAGTGGGTATGTGTTTAGCCTGTTTGGAGGTGCAGTCAGTTGGATGAGTAAAAGACAGTCTGTAGTGGCACTTTCAACTATAGAGGCAGAATACATAACAGCCACTCATGCAAGCAAGGAAGCAGTTTGGTTGCAGAGATTGTGTTCAAGTATGGGGTTGGTACAACAAGCTATAAGGATAGACTGTGATAGCCAAAGTGCAATTTTCTTGGCTAAGAACCCTGCCTATCATTCAAAGACAAAGCACATTGATGTTCAATATCACTTTGTTAGAGATATGGTTGAGGCTAAAAGGGTGTTACTGGTAAAGGTGGACACTTTGAAGAATGTTGCAGATCCATTGACGAAGTCTGTGAGCACTCAGAAGTTCTCTTGGTGTAGAGAAACAATGGGTGTTGAAGAATTGGCCAAATGACTAAGCTCTCCTGTGGCCCCTCGTGGAAAGAAAACAACAAGTGGGAGAATGTTGGGTATGTGTTATATTCTTTCCACGACTAGCCCCATGCGCTGTACGTTGCGCCGGGTGCAGCAGGGGGGTCACAGGGGGGGCGGCAGCGCCCCGGCGAATTTTTTTTTGGTATGCGGTCCCACTCATATGCGGACCCACCCATGTTTTGTGCATGAGTTTACACATGGTTTTGGGGTACGATGGTTTTCGTCCCCTGCTATTTTGTAGATCCGGTCAAGGGAACTACGGTTATGTTCTAATCCAGGGTTAATGGATTGGGGTTTATGTATGCTTTGGCATGTATATATATGTGTTGTAACACTAAAAGGATTATAATGAAAAATCAAGTTGGTCGTCCCAATTTGGGATCCAGGGGAAAATCTCTGTGTTTATCTGTTTTATGTTTTATGCTTTCGTTATTGTTTATTTTCTGTTATAAGATTCGTGTGTATATAATTTCTGTTCAGGGTTAAAACCTACACATTTTTCCCACTCATTAACAGAGCCAAAATCATGGCAGAGCCTTTTTCGGGTTCTGTCAAAGGGTGAGCTTCCTCTATAGAGGGATGTGATGTATTTACATGAGGCTGAGTTGAGTTTGAATAAGTTACTTTGGTTGTAGGTGACTTTTTTTGAGTGGAGATCTACTTGTGATTCCTAGTAGTCTTAGGTCCTTTTGATCCCTACGAGTCTTTCCAACCACAATTCTTTTTCTTAGGATCCTTGCGGGTATTAGACCCTTGCGACAAAGGGAAAACATTCTGGAGATGATCAGTTTGTGGACAAGTCTTGTAATGAAAAGTAGCATTCTCATAATCCATCAGTTGAATATAAACCAAATAAGGAGGATTTTATCAAAGAATCCTTTACTGAGGTCCACTTCGACACATATGTGAAAAAAATTGATAATTCCCTTCCCTATCCTATCATTGTAAGTTTTGATGTAGTGACCATTTCAGTTACCCACATTTTCCAAGACAACAAGATGAGACTAATGGATGAGCAACCTAGGGAGCCTTTCCTAGACATGTGTGGTCTGCACTCGCATTACCAATCCATAAGCATTACCATTGAATTTTCTAGCCATTGAAAATATATTGATATGAAATTGATAAATTGATTGCCACTTGTAGAAGAGGAGTTAAAATATCCCTTAAACAAGAATACGATTATGAAGCCCGAATGGTTAGCTCAATTGGTCGAGTCCTCGTTGTTAAAGCACCTGTGCTATTAAGAGGTCATGGGTTCAATTCTCTCGACACTCTTAGGTTTAGGATCCATGGTTGAGTCATCATGAAGTAATCCTTTCAAGTAGATATGGTTGGTACAATTATTTCATGGATGTAGCAATATTCGATCTATGAGGATCATGAACCACACACACACACACACCTATGAGATTTATAATTTGTATTTAAACATCAATGAGTACACCCAAAAATCTACTTTTCATTCCTTAAAAACCAAGGAAGTTCATGTGGTCACAAGGAACCCTTGGTTGAAATCTATTAATAATTTTACTAAGTACCTTACCAATAAAATAATGTTGAAAGATATTGATGATCTCCGAGAATCATGAACCACACACACACAAACACATGAGATTAATAATTTATAATTAAACATCAATGAGTACACCCCAAAATCTAATTTTCATGCCTTAAAAACCAAGGAAGTTCATGTGGTCCCAAGGAACCCTTGGTTGAAATATATTAATAGTTTTACTAAGCATCTTACCAATAAAATATTGTTGAGAGACATTGATTCAAAGCACCTTACGCTATAATTGAATTTAGATAATTGCCATGAGAAGATCTCTACAACTTAGTATGGGGCAGATGTTTTAGTGACGAGTTATATGATATTTTGCAGTGAAGAGTTAGGTCAAATAGTAATAATAATAATAATAACGTTGAATAAATTATTACAATAATAGAAATAATGAATTCACTCAATTAAATTTTTTATATTACAATTTTTTTTTTATTAATAAAATTATAGACAATTTAAAAAAAAAATCTTCTAAAGGAGAAAAAAATCATCATATAAATATCACATTAAAATAAATTAAAATAATGATAATTCAAATATATTCATAATCATGATATTTTCCATGTTTAAATTTAGTTAATAACCATAAAAAGTTAATACTTACAATAAATTCTTTTCTAAAGCTATTATACACACACACATTATAAAAATTATAAATCATGTTAAAGAAAAATGTGATATACATATGTATGTAGCTATGTGTATTGAGGGTTTTAATACAATTAATTATTGCTAGAAGAACCAAAGGATCAACGTGCCAGGTCCTATTTCAATTACTTTAAACGTGTTCGGGTAATATTCATTTTCAATTGGGTATGGTTCCCACCATTCTCAGAGCTAAACAATTAGTGAATCATGGTCATATCCTTGCACGTTAAAGATTCATTTTCTTTGGATCGACCCATGATCATCAATGTAAAAACTATTGAGAGACTCAATAAGGTTTTTTCTCAATTATTGGACACCCCAACCTAGAGTTATTGAACTCTAAATACAATAGGATCTATTATTATTGCTGCCATTCAATTATTTTATTACTTAAAAAACAAATAATTTGATTATATAGAAGCTTGAAATAAAGAATCTATAAAGCATAATTTTACTCTGCCTTGGAATCTATCTTCTGCATTCTTTGATCAGTGCAAACAACACTACATATTGCAAAACAATTTATGATCAAAAATGAAAAAAAAATGTTATAGAAATCTCTCTTCCTTGCCCATGGATGAAATAGGACCCATTCACTCATAAAAAAAACTATTTCATTCTTAAAGTCACAAGAGTATTTTCTATATAGAGATATGTTAAATAGGGATGGTCGGATCGGGGGAGATGTAGCACCCCGAGGATCAATCGAAATGCCCCTTCTCTTAGGCTCTAGGAATTGCCACAAACAACCAAGCATAGGAATACACACTTCTACAAGGTCTCTCTCTAGCTATGAAGAGAAACATTCAAGATCTCATTATCATTGGTGACTCTATCATTCTTTTGCACCACCTCATTAATGGATCTCTTCTGTATCATTTCAAACTCCAAGCTATTGTAAAAAAAATCTATCACATGCTAGAAAGATTTCACTCCAAATAATTTATTCATGTCCATAGGCACACCAATAAGAAGGTGGACCTCCTCACGAATGAGGGGGTCCATCTAGGAAAAGTAAACCTTAAATTGGGTGGGGTTCTAAGTTTAATGTCAATTCCTTAAGCCTACCTACAAACCATGTTTTGCAAATGTCAATTTTTAGTTGGTATTTTTTGGAGGATCTGCAAGCTAGAATTTTTAAAACAATATAACGCCCCTATGCTTACTCTAGGTGTGGTTTTGGATCACAGTTTGGAATTTGTTGCTTACTAAATTGTTGATCAATATGGACCAATAGGAAATACTTGTAAAGGTAGTATAGTTGTGCCCCACAACATAAAATTTATGAAATATAAGTATATTTTTAGTTTTGGTTATGGCACACACACACACACACGCATAAAATATGATGATTCATATTTGTAATCATGGTATTTTAAAATTATATATTTAAATTTAATTAATAAATATATAAATACTTAATTATAATCAAATTTTAGTAATAGAATTAAAAATAAGAATATTTATATAGAGAGATGTGAAATTTATATATAATATAAAGAACCGACAAAGATCCAACTCAAAATCTATTGAGTGTTGAGAGGGATCAAATTTCTGGAGTTGCAATTTTTCCTTTATTTTTTACTCTTAAAAAGAGTTGCATTTTGAGAGATTTAATCCCTCCCAACACTTGGTAGATCCAAAGTTAAGATGGGTCTAAGCTAGTAATCTATGACAAAATCACATAAACTTGATGAAAAGGTTTTAAAAATTAAATAAAGTTGCTATTTGCAAAGATGAAGAAATTGTGCGAAATCAAAAAGAATTGGAGAAACAATATTAAAAAAACTCGTAAATTTTGATAAAAAAACATAATCATAAAAAATGTTCACAAAAGAGAGATTAAAAATATATTACTAAAAAAATTGTCAACCGAATATGAGGAAATTTCTTGCTTGGAAAATCATAATAAAACTCTACTAACATAAATGAAGAAAGAGAAGAAGGCACAACAAGAAGCCTAAGACAAGGACAATGGTACTAACATTGAGGTAATCAATGTAGAAAACCTAATGTTAATACTACATAAGTTGTATCAATGGAGGAGCCTCCAAAAGTTGAGACTAGAGATAAAATTCCTCTGACAGAAGGGATTGAAACTATAAATCAAAGTTTCATTACTAAGAAAGTCTAATCAATGGAAGAGATTTCAAAATTTGAGCTCAAAAAACAATTATGTAGTAAAAGCGACATCCATGAATTTAGTAATGGTTGACATACCATTGATCACCATTAATGATGTCATATTTCAACCAAAGGACGTTGACACATCAATAAATAAAAATATATTAGATATCACCGGGATGATTTAAGTAAATCATGACAAAATCAAGCCAAATATTAACAATCATAAATTTATCAATGTACGATATCGACACCCAAATTGTCGTATTCATGGGATGCAAGAATCAACATACCAATATCCCAAGGTACGTAACCAAAGTTCTTACATATGGAAACATATGAAGATTGATGCACCTCAATTTGAACTACAAAATAGAGAAATTCTAGAATTTTATCATCATAGAGTTCTAGAAAGAATCCACCATGGATGACATGATATTTTTTGATGTGTGAATGTTGTTCATTAATTCAATTGTCATATCACCTCATGTCCTCAACCTTATCAATTAGGTAAAAGTTACAAGGAGATGCTTTTTTAGGAAGTTGTTTTCCCTTCCCATGCTTTGTCGACAAATACATTTTTAAGGGGGGGGGGATTGGTAATATACCTATGGTATATTACAACTAGGACTATAATGTAGTCAACATTATGTATTAAATAATAATATACATGTTATAGTTAGAACAATTACTATGAAATAATTAATGTTAATTAGTAATGATGATAAGCCATGCCCTTTACCAATGATACACTTCGAGGGGGGAAACCTCCTTTTATAGTGAATACAATATATAAGACAATATTTGATGATCCTAACACTAGGTTTATTATGTATATATATAGGATACAAATAGTACAATTATAATGAAATTGTACAATGAAAGGTTCTAGTTGACATAAAAATATAACAACAAAAATGTAATAAGTCATTATCTAGGCTTAATAAGGGGTTTTAGGGTTAAATTGGAGCTTGTATAGGGCTTAACATGTTTCTCACCTCCAAGCAGGTTTTATCCTCAACACATGACTAATTGTGGGTGTTTCTATATGAATGAATCATCCTCCCGTGTCACATGTTCCACTACTAGGTTCTTCCATTTGTTGAAGTACTGACTAATTGCTTAATTTCTCAACTACTTAATCATGATTTCTAAGATTGTTTCTAGTTCTAGTATGAATTTCCCCTTATTCATTAATCTAAGGTAAAATATTTTGGATTGGGGTCTTGTCAATGATTAAATTCTTTAAGCAAGAAACATGGGTGACAATATGTACATGTGAAGATGCAAGCAACTCCAATTTGTAATCCATACTTCTAATCCTACAACACCTTTAGCACCATAATACCTCGGTGCTAATGTAATGCCCTTCTTTTGTTTCTTGAGAGACATTTATTTATATGGTTGTAATCTCACAAATATCCAATCACCCACTTCAAATTCCCTTTCACTGTAATGTTTATCTATTTGTTGTTTCATCCCGTTTTGTGCAATAACCAAGTAGTTCTTAAATGGTTTGAGAACCTCTTATTAATTCTCTATGTGGTCCTCCACTACTTGAGCCTTTATAGTCCTTTTCAAGGGTGATTTTATGGATGGAAGATGATATCCATAAAGTGCATAAACGAGACATTTTTAATGAAGTATAGAAGGATGTGTTGGACCACCATTTTTCCAAGTGAAACGAGTTGACCCATTATGTTTTTTAATTAGATGAAAAACAATGTAGAAATCATTCTAAAAATTGATTCAAAATTTTAGTTTTTCCATCATATTGAGGATGGAAAGATGGGATATGAGTCAATTGAGTACCCAAACAAGAAAATAATTTAGTCCAAAATTTATAGTGAAAATGGGATCTTCGCCACTTACAATAATCTTCAGGATTCCATGTAGATTTTGGATTGTTTCCATAAATGTTTATACCATTCTCCTTGTTTTAAAAAGATGATAAAGAGATAAAAAAAGGGCATAATTTTTCATTCAATATACCACTACCATAATGACATTATTTCCTTCCGATTTTGGTAAACTTGTAATAAGATCCATTGAAACTTCTTCCCAACATTGTTTTGGTATGGATAATATCTGTAAGAGCCTTGGGGTCTTGGTTGTCTCTTCCTTATTCTGTTGGCGCACCACACTTTCAACCACAAATTTTTTCTCATATGTTTTAATAATTTATCAAAAAAAAGTCATTCTTGATCCTATGGTATGTTTTCAAGAATCCTAAATGTCCTCCTAAAGGAAAAGTGTGTAATTCAAAAGGGCCTTATATTTGAGTTGAGAATTCTTATGTAAGTATAAGAAATCTTGGGACCACTATTAGAAAGTGTAGCAATAAAGGCTCAATTTGACATTAGAATTAGTCAAATTGAGTAAATCAAATTTCCACATCAGCAGGACAATTTGGAGGTAATTAACTAGTGTGACATGGCTCTTGTCACTTAGTTTGATCAACAAATTTGAGATAGCGGGCTTGGAATTCTTTCATGCATGTGTGATTGATAAATTTTCGCAATCTAGTTCAGTTGTTTTCAGTTTTACTCAGTTAACTTACCTCTAACAATTAATAGAGTCAATTGAAGGTCAGGTGTGTAGTGAGACAAAAATGCAACTCACATATATGTCAGCTAATTGATCAATCAACCCAAAATAGCTCATGCGTGCAGGAAATTATAATTCCTCAGATGAAGTGGAGGAATTAAGGCTAATGTAAAATTATTTGTATACTAGTGGAGCATATAGAATTTTGCATGCATGCAGTTGATCAATCCTTGGGAATTGTGCAAGGAAATAGGGACTCCCCTATTGTTTAGGAGCTCGAATTAGCTCAGAATCGTGAAATGAAATAAGAGGTTGGGGGAGGTAGAAATTTGATAAGTGTTGCCCATAGGTTCTCATTCAAAAGAGAGACTAGAGAGAAGGAAGAAATTGGCTAAGTGTTGCCCATAGGTTCTCATTCAAAAGAGAGAATAGTTTTTCTTTTATAGGTAGTGGTCAGAGCTAGAGCATGCAATTGTAATAGTTTCTCTATTCAAATATTTAATTCAAAAAGGCTTGAGGGGTTTTTCCTAGTTGGGTTCCCTTAGAAATCACTGTGTACTTGTGGTTTTGCTTATTGCATGTCTATGCATTTTTTCTAGATTAGTAGAGTAGAATTTGTGTCTCCTAATTTCAGTTCGATTTTCTAAGAAATTGAAATTTATATCAAATTTATACATGGTATAAAAGCCCTAAAATCACATTAGAACTAGTATTTCGAATTTTTCCCTCAAGAATTTAAAATTGCATATTGATGAAACCCTAGTTCAAGGAAGATCCAAAAGAACCGATATGCAAAATTCATAGTGGAGCTAGAAGGTTTCTAGTGAGAAGATTAGGGAGCCAATGTTTAGTGATAAAAAAAGGATTTGTGATCATTGATATTGGTAGATTAAGGAGTAGAGAGATTTCCCACAAGGAGATCGAAACTTCGAGGCAACCTATTTTCAGAGGGAGCATCCCTGTGGAAGCTAGTACTTTAGGATTTGGGGAGATCAAACTCAGTATTATAGTAGTTGAAGCAACAATGCAGAAGCAACAACAGAGTAGTATGAGTAGATCAAATTTCTCCATGCATGAAACTATACCTCCAAGAGTAAGGTGGGGCGATGTAGAGCCTTAGTCCTAGAGTTGGAAAGATTTGGGTAGGGTTCACAAGAGAGAAATAACAGTTGCAATATTATTTCCTCATGGATAATTACCTTGCTAAAGGGGCCCACAATATTTAGTAGCAGAAGGATCAGTGTAAGTTGGTGTAATTAGATCATGAGGAGCACATAACAATGTTGATAGGAGTGCAGGAGGCATGATGCATAATCAACATCAATGTAGTTTTCCCAGTAGACATTTGCAGAGACACAATTGATTCAATTTTTTTTTTTTTTGGATGCTTCTCAGTTATAGTTGTTGTAGTAGCAATAAAAACAATGAGAGGTAGTGCTACAATACATTCCATAGGTGCTAGATGTGAAAATTCTGAATTCGAAATCTTGCTGTAATACTGATGATGTTTCTTCTATTGTTAAATTAGTTAAACACATTACTTGCAATTTTCTATGGCAAATATCGAGACATACACATTGCAACCTTCACAAAATAAATACTAGGATTAAAATAAATGTTGAAAACTTGAGAAACTCTAGCATACACACGAAGATATTGACACAACTATTTTTGGACAATTGTCCCCAGAAAAAACCAATGTGGGAAAAGTGACGTAGCAGATGAGGGTTTATTTATTAATCTTCGGCAGTAATTCATGTACAAAAATTCAAACACAAAAATATAGGAAAAAACATTGAGAGAAATTTAGTGATAAATTCCTCACTCTCCATAGCGATCAACAGACCCTGAAACATGCTCTCTACTCTTACGTTGGTCTCATTGCATCACCCTCTATGCAATGATTACACAATGCTGTGGTGTATTGTGTCCTTCCTCACATTGGCCCTTTATGAATTCTTCCTCTACTCCCAAACTACTGTTGATACCCTATCTCTCTCTCACCTGCAACTCACCCACTGGCTCTATCTCCTTTGCTGAACTTAAATCACTAAGAAAATTGAACTGCTTGGGCAACTGAGTAACTAACTGCTCTAGTGTTTTCTACAACTTCCCTTCGATTTCTTCTTATAATATCTTGTTGAGACACCAACGACCATGACTAAAAATTAATCATTGGATAAGACAAACTAAGACTTGATCCATGCCTTTTTCTAGAAGATCCGCACCTGACTTAATTAATACCTTTTAATTAATCATATTTCCTAAGTTTAGACTTAAGAAATATTAAAAATTGATTAATTATTTAATTAAGCCATATTTGGGTTGAATTTCTCCAAACTATTTCCGAGTTTTGCAGAATACATGTGTCTTAGCCTCTCTGCAAAATCTCAAGGCTAGAGCACATCCGACGCTACAAAAATCAACATTCCCTATTAACGAGGAATGTGCACTAGTACTGCTGCCCTCCTGATAGCCATACTCTAAAACCGTACTACCTCCTTTTGTGCTGCTGATGTCTGGCCTCACTTCCCACCAACTGCTACACAACTCTTATTCTGCATTGCGTATATGTTGCTGCTGACTCTGCATACTTCTGCCAACTACTGCATCTGCACTGCAACTCTGTTGCTGCTGTCACTGCAACATTTGCAACTTTCTGTCATCTACTACTGTTGCAACAAAGAATCCATATAATATTGAAATGGGTTCTCTACCATAACCATTTGTTCCCTGAACTGGATGAACTTAGCTCTACTTAGAGATTTCATGAGTACATCTGCTACATGATCTCCTACGGGAAAATACTCTAGCTAGACTGCCCCACATTGAACATAGTCTCAGATGAAATGACATCTGATATCAATGTGTTTCTACCTATCATGAAATGCTAGATTCTCAAAAGGTTTTATGAAAATCTAAATATCACAGTAAACACTGGTTGCTCCCATCTTCTTCCTGAACAAACTCACTAGCAATTTCCTAAGCCATATAGCTTCACACATAGATGTGTTTGATGCCATATATTCAGCTTCTGCTGAGCTCAGCGCTACCGAATTCTTCTTCCTACTGCACCAAGAGACCATATTTGATCCAATATTGAATCATTACCCGGAGGTACTTTTCCTGTCCACTGAACTACGTGCCCAATCTGCATTTGTAAATCTGCTCAATTTGACGTAATTTCCTTGAGTATATTTCAACCCATATCCGACTGTCCCACACACATATTTAAGAATGTGCCTAGCTGCTGCCCAATGTACCCTTTTCGGTTCCACCATGAATTGACTAAGGGTATTGATAGTGAAAAAAATGTCTAGCCTGGTTTTGACCGGATACATGAGCGACCCAATGAGTTGTATGTACAATGTGGGGTCGACTTCCTTGTCCCATGATGCATATATCTTCTTCCAATTGGTGATTATGGGCATTGCCATGGGTTAGAAATCCTACATTCTGGATCTCTTCAGAATATCTGTAGCATATCTCCCCTGCCCAAGGAATATCTCCCCATTCTTTTTCCATACTTCCAAACCTATAAAATAGTGCATCAACCCCATATCCTTCATGTCAAATTTTGCTTCAAAGTTCCCTTTGCAATAATTTATGAGCCCTTATGATCCTGTTAAAAATAGGTCATCCGCATACAAAACTAGAATTAGAGGCTCATTATCCACCATCAAATAGTTGAGAATGAGATCTACATCACTCTTGATGAATACCAACTATTGAAAATAACTATCAATTAGACCATACCATGCTCTGGGTGCCTGCTTGAGCCAGTATAGGGCTTTCTTCAACCTGCATACATGAGTGTGATTTTCATGCATCTCAAAGCCTTTAAGCTACTCGATATATACCACTTATTCTATGACCCCGTTCAAGAATGTTGTCTTGACGTCAATCTAGTGAATCTCCCATCCCATTTGCACTGCTAGGGATATAACAGAGCTGATAGAGGTATATTTGGAAATTGTGGCAAAGGTCTCCTCATAGTCCATCCCTTCTTTCTATCCATACCCATTTGCCATAAATATGGCCTTTTACTTCTCTACACTTCTGTCTACAACATACTTGATATTTTATATCCATATGGAACCTACAATTGATCTATCCTATGGTATAGGAACTACCTCCCAAACATCATTAGTCACGATAGAACTGATTTTTTCTACCATGGCATCCACCCACACCTAATGTTGTGTGATTTCCTGAAAGATAGAGGGTTCTTCAACCTGAGCTACCAAGGCTTGGTATTTGTCAGGCTTCCTGTGCTGCCTCTTATCGATTCTAGGAGCTTCGACAAATGCCTGTGCATCCCTCAAAGTCTAACTCACTTCCCTACTAGTTCTACCACTAATTGTTGGAGGTTCAATCAATTCCTCCTCCTATTCCTAATGTTCTGTGTATTGAAAAATGCTTGGATCTCCTACCCCTGAGGATATATTAGTACTAATCACTGTACTCGATCCCTGTGATTGTCCTCTTGCTTTTCCTACCTGCTGTCCTTGCTTTTGTTGGAACAATGAAACATCTGCAAACAGATCACCTACAGACATCTCTCGAGATATTCTAAAATATCTCTCTTCCATGAACTTTGAATCTCATCTTACTACAATATTTTTATTGCGAGGAATGCAGATCTTGTCTGCCTTTGAGGTATCACTATACCCAACGAGGTACCCCTTATCTGCAGTCTGATCTATCTTACTGCGCTTATCATATGGAATATGGCAATAAGCCACACTCCCGAATATCCTTGAATGACTTACTTCCAACTTCTTCCCTATTGTTGGGGTCCTGTGACTTGGCTGATTGGAAAACCCAATGACAAGGCAACATATAAACCAGTCTTTAGAGCTCTAGGATCTAGCCCTCCTAGTCTCAGAGAGGGATCTCTCAATTGTTTGCAAAGATATGAATTGTTTGCTTGTAAAAGGTTGATTTTAGGCTAGTTATTAAGTGCAAGTTTTTTTGTTTGGGTTTGGTTGGTTGGACATGAATGGTCTAGGAAACATAGATAGAAAGGGGAAATATCAAAGTCATTGGGAAATGGAGTCAAGAAGAAGCTATAACAAGCTCAATCAATGGATATGGGATATCAAAGGGAAAATCTAACTTGGCCAATGGATCAAGATTGCTGAGAGAAACATAAGTGAGCAAGTAGATGTAAATACAACAAAAGCGATAGTTCCTTTCAGCCTCAAGGGAGAGATTGCAAAGATTAAAATTAGCACACCTCTGCCTGAATTAGTGACACAGGTTGTGTACAGAGACCAGGTCCTAAAATCCTTCAATATACATGTTGATACTGCTACTTTGAACTTAACATATGATAAGCCAGAGTTGTTGTTTGTGTTAGAAAATTATATATTATGGAGCAATGCAACACATAAAATATGCGAAAAATACAAGCACGCAAAACACATAAAACAAGAGAGACACATATATACGTGGTTCACCCATTTTGGGCTACGTCCACCCCGAACAACCAGTCCTTCCTTTCTATTATCCAGCAAAAATTGAAGAGACAAAACCTACAGTAGATCCGCTGTAATATCCTCTGTTATCTCTCACAGTCTCCCTATCTGTTTCTTGCTATGAGAATACACACATAATACACAACCGCAATACAATACCCTCATATATACAAGGGGGTTGCCTTCTAGGGCAAAAAACCTTAAACTAAACATAACTTCTACCGTCAGATCATCCGCCTATGAACGGCCCAGATTGACTAGAAATTACTATACTTTTACAAGGCAATTTTACATCGATTTTTAGCTTCGAGGGCGCCGCCCCCCTGGACCCCCCACGGCAAGGATTAATTACGGGTGGCATTGCTGCCCCTTTTAAGGTACAACGGTCCAATGTTGTGATACAAAGTAAACAAGATAATCAGGCTCCACACCCAACAATCTCCCACTTGGAGACTGATTGTAGCAACTCCACCGCTGCTTCATTTGCTGGACAATGACTCCTCTTTGGACATGGCTGTTCCTCATCTTCATCGTCATCCTTGAAGACCAATTGAAACTGAGCATGTTCTCAGTTTCTCCCTGGTTACAACTTTTGTTAGCATATCTGCAGGATTCTGGCTAGTGTGTATCTTTTCCAGCTTCAACTCTCCATCTTCCAATATTGATCGTATGAAATGGTACTTGAGATGTATGTGTTTAGTCCTGGAATGAAATGCTGAGTTCTTTGCAAGATGAATGGCACTTTGGCTATCACTGTATAGCGTGCCCATATCATGCTTCTTACCCAATTCATCCATAAACCTTTATAACCAAATCATTTCTTTACTAGCCTCTGTAGCAGCAACATACTCTGCTTCTGTTGTTGAAAGTGCAACAACACTTTGGATTTTTGAAACCCAACTGACAGCTGTTCCACCTACAGTAAATACATATCCTGTAGTGCTCCTCCTGTTATCTCTGTCACCTGCCATATATGCATCAACATATCCATGTAGAGCAATGTTTGAACCACCAAAGCATAATGCTTGATTTGTGGTACCTCTCAAATATCTGAGAATCCATTTTACTGCCATCCAATGTTCTTTTCCTGGATTATTCATGTACCTACTTACAACTCCCACTGCATGTGCAATATCAGGCCTTGTGCAGACCATTGCATACATTAAGCTTCCAACTGCTGATGCATATGGAAATTTAGACATATAATCCATGTCTTCTTGGGTATTTGGGCACATCTCCTTACTAAGTTTGAAATGGCTAGCAAAAGGTGTACTAACTGGTTTTGCATTCTGCATATTAAATCTTTTCAACACCTTTTCTATGTACTCATTATGAGACAATGTTAATTTGCGATTTTTCCTGTCTCTAGTTATCCTCATACCAAGGATTTGTTTTGCAGCTCCCAAATCCTTCATTGCAAATGAATTTGCCAATTTTCTTTTGAGCACATTTATTTCCTGCATGTTAGACCATGCAACAAGCATGTCATCTACATACAATAACAATATAATATAGCTGCCATCATTTTGCCTTTTTAGATAAACACAATGATCAGAGTGACATCTAGTATAACCTTGTTCGGACATAAACTTGTCAAATTTTAGATACCACTGCCTTGGAGCCTGTTTTAAGCCATACAAGCTCTTCTTTAACCTGCACACCAATTTTTCTTTCCCTTTTACCTCATATCCTTCTGGTTGCTGCATGTATATCTCTTCCTCCAAATCTCCATGGAGAAATGTTTTCTTTACATCTAACTATTCAAGATGTAAATCTTCCGCTGCTACAAGACTTAAGATAGTTCTGATTGAATTCATCTTAACAACAGGAGAAAATATTTCATCAAAATCAATACCTTTCTTCTGTGCAAACCCCTTCACCACAAGTCTAGCTTTGTGCCTCTGTTTTCCTCCATCTTCTTCCTTCAGCCTGTAAACCCATTTATTCTGCAATGTAGTTTTACCTGCAGGCAACCTGACTAAGTCCCAAGTCTGGTTATGCATTAAAGAGTCCATCTCTTCTTCCATGGCTAGCTCCCACTTCTTCCTGCTTTCAACCTGCATTGCTTCTTCATAACATTCAGGTTCACCAGAATCGGTCAGCAATAAATAATATAATGAAGGAGAGTATCGTTCAGGGGGTCTACTTATCCTGGTAGATCTTCTAACACCACTTTCAGGTGTTTGAGGTGCCTGTTGCTGTTGTGGTGGTTGCTGCTGTTGTGGTTGTTGATTATTATTATTTTGAGGCACCTTTACTTTTTCAGTTATCTCATCAAGAACCGTGTATTCCTTGCTTTCTTTTTCCTGTTTCTTTTCCTGCAACTGATTCTTATACAAGACCTTTTCATTGAATATTACATCTCTGCTCCTGATGATTTTGTGATTTTCATAATCATATAAGCGATATCCAAAATCATTAACACCATATCCAATAAAGGTACATTTCTTTGATTTTGCCTCAAGCTTTGTTCTATTTTCTTTATTAATATGGACAAAGGCCTCACAGCCAAAAGGCTTTAAAAAAGAGTAGTTTACCTTTTTACCTGTCCATGCTTCCTCTGGAATAACACCATCCAAGGAACTTGAAGGCCCTCTGTTTATTAGATAAACAAAAGTATCTACAGCATCTGCCCAAAATTGTAAAGGCAATCCTGCATGCAATCTCATGCACCTTGCACGCTCCATGATTGTTCTGTTCATTCTTTCTGACACACCATTTTCTTGTGGTGTTCTTGGAACTGTCTTCTCTTTGCGAATTCCATGCTCTGAACAGTACCTATAAAACTCTTTGCTGCAATATTCACCTCCATTGTCTGATTTGAGACACTTCAACTTCTTTCCTGTCTCAATCTCAACCAATGCTTTCCATTTCTTGAAAATATCAAATACATCAGATTTGTTCTGAATACAATAAATCCATGTTTTTCTTGTTGCATCATCAATAAAAGTAACATAATAACGAGAGCCAGCAAGAGATGATACCTGAGCAGGTCCCCATACATCTGTATGCACAAGCTCCAATTTTTCGCTCTTATTTTCTTTCCCAACTTTGAGAAATCTGACTCTCTTTTGTTTTCCATAAATGCAATTTTCACAGAAATCCAAATCAACATTCTTCAAACCTGGCAAAAAATTTCTTGAGTGAAGAATCTTCATTCCCTTCTCACTCATGTGTCCGAGCTTATGATGCCAGAATCCTGCATCTGCTCCTTTGGAAGTTAAAGCATTAACAGAGTTAGAAATACCATTGCATAAATACAATGTACCAACCTTTTCACCTTTTGCTATTACCAACGCTCCTTTGGTGACCTTCCAATTTTTATCTGTGAAAGTTGTCACACAACCTTCACTGCCTAACTGCCCTGTTGAAATCATATTTTTCTTCAGATCTGGAACATGACTTACCTCCTTTAGTAGCCATTGGTTTCCATTTTGTTGCTTTACAAGAACTTTACCCATTCCAACAATTTTAAAGGGTTTATCATCACCCAAACGAACTTGTCCAAAATCTCCTTGAACATAGTCATGAAAATATTTCTTATTAGTTGTGGCATGGAATGAAGCCCCTGAATCTACAACCCAAGAATTAGTAACATTTTCGAAAGAAAGAATCAAAGCATCTTGTAACACATCACCTGTCACATTTGCTTCATGATTGTTTTCTTGCTGTGCATCTCCTTCTTTTCCCTTCCAAGATCTACAATATTTCTTTAGGTGTACTCTCTTTCTGCATTTTCAGCACACTATCCCCGATCTAGACTTGGATCTACCTTTCCTTGATTTACTGCGATAACCCGAGCTCTTTCCTCTTTCCATTCTTCTTCCCCTAGACTCCGCACTCAAAGAATTACCTGATGTCTCACCAGAGATTTTCCGTCGCATTTCCTCGCTAAGGATAGCACCGACAACATCATCAAACTTTAAAGTACTAGATGCAGAGACAGAGTTACTAATGGCCATAACTAAACCATTCCATCTTTCTAGCAATGAGCACAGAAATAAAAGAGCCCTAACTTCATTATCAAATTTTACCCCTACAGAACTTAACTGACTGGTAACTGTATTAAAATCATTTAAATGGTTTGCAACAGATCCACCTTCTGACATCTTCATATTAAATAATCATTTCATAAGAAATACCTTGTTTGAGGCTGAGGGTTTTTCATATAGTTTCGCCAACATCTGCATCAAACCCTCTATTGTTTTTTCCTTCGAAATATTGAAGGCGACTG
The DNA here is from genome assembly GCA_034641835.2 of Pinus albicaulis. Taxonomy (NCBI): domain Eukaryota; kingdom Viridiplantae; phylum Streptophyta; class Pinopsida; order Pinales; family Pinaceae; genus Pinus; species Pinus albicaulis. The sequence goes on along the minus strand of CM076581.1, from coordinate 1,315,517,108 downwards.
ATGCCGCAAGGCACAACCATACTGTTCTGAGTGCCTTTCTATCGAGAAAGTTCCATTCCACGTCTGTCATGACCGCTGGCTTCTTTTTTTTTCCGCTCAATGGTAGGTACAGATCTTTCTGATACAGATAATCTTCCATCTGCATCTTCCACAACGGGAAGTTTTGGCCATTAGATTTCTCGACCCTAAATTTACCATCTTCTTCCATTTCTCCCACTCGAACCAAGAATCCTTATTTCTTGCAAGTTTATCAGCCAAATAGACCTTCGGCTTTGATACCAGTTGTTAGAAAATTATATATTATGGAGCAATGCAACACATAAAATATGCGAAAAATACAAGCACACAAAACACATAAAACCAGAGAGATACATATATATGTGGTTCACCCAGTTTGGGCTACGTCCACCCCAAACGGCCAGTCCTTCCTTTCTATTATCCAATAAAAATTGAAGAGACAAAACCTACATCAGATCCACTGTAATATCCTCTGTTATCTCTCATAGTCTCCCTATCTGTTTCTCGCTCTGAGAATACACACATAATACACAGCCGCAATCCAATACCCTCATATATACAAGGGGGTTTCCTTCTAGGGAAAAAAACCCTAAACTAAACATAACTTCTATCGTCAGATCATCTGCCTATGAACGGCCCAGATTGACTAGAAATTACTATACTTTTACAAGGCAATTTTACATATTTTTTTAGCTTCAGGGGCACTGCCCCCGAAACCCCCCACCAAGAGGGGGGATTCGAAAAGCATTGCCACCCCCCCTAGACCCCCCATGGTAGCGATTAATTACGAGCGGCGTTTCCGCCCCTTTTAAGGTACAGGGGTCCAATGCTGTGATACAAAGTAAACAAGATAATCAGGCTCCAGACCTAATAGTTTGGTCCAGAAATTGAAGGAAAATATCAAGAAGGGGATGTCCCTCCCTTCTATGTCAGTCTGAACATACATGACAAAGTTTTACACAATGCCATGTTGGATTCAGGATCATCACACAACCTTATGCCTAAAGCAGTAATGGAAAGCTTAGGCTTAGAGATTACTAGACCCTACAAAGTCCTGTACTCCTTTCATTCCAGAAAGGTCAAGTGCTTGGGATTAATCAAAGATTTGTGTGTTAAATTATCCCAAATTCTTGCTAAGAATCTTGTAATGGATGTGGTAGTAGCTGAAATTCCACCAAAATATGGAATGCTCTTATCTAGGTCATGGGGAGCTAAGATTCAAGGCAGCCTTCAAATGGATATGTCTTATGCCACCATACCAGTATTTGGTCAGACCAAAATATTATATAGGGAAACCCTTATGAAATATATGGTGAGCAGCAAGGACAAAACTCACAACACTCCTGTTTATTCCACCGATTCAAATCTGGATTCCTTTATTTTATACAATGAAGATGAAGTCATTCAAACAGAGAAAGAAAATGAGCAGGACAATAGTGCACCAGAACATTCAGAGTTGTCTCCCTCTCAACCTCTAGATACCTCGACCCCCAGTAGCCTTGAGCAACACAAAACAAATGAACATGAAACATAAACACTTTAGAAAATGAGTTTTGATGGCTCTTGTAGTAGAAATAGTGCAGGGGTTGGTATATGGATCCATAAATCAAACAAAGGACATGCCTGCAAATTAGAATTTTCATGCACTAACAACATTGCAGAGTATGAGGCCCTACTCCTTGGCCTACACATACTTAAAGATTTAAAGGCCAAAAAGATATCAGTGCAAGGAGATTCTGAGTTGATCATCAGAAAAATAAAAGGGTAATATTCCACCAAAAACCCCAGACTCAGAGAATATAGGAACACTGTTTTAGACCTCCTAAAAACTTTCAAAAAATATGAACTGGTGTTCATACCAAGAGCCCAAAATCATCTGGAAAATGAACTCACTTTTGCTGCTAGTAACTGCCAGATACCACAAATTGAGGAACAACTCGTTATAAATGTAAAGAATAGACCAGTAGTGCCTAATAATGAAGATCATTGGCAGGTTTTTAACAATGAAAAACATATAGAGGATTTCCTGCAATCAAAGAATGAGTTTGACACAGCATCACCAAGTTGCAGCCATGAAAAGGAATGTTCAGATGGGGAACAAATTCCTGAAAGAGAGCCCCCCCTCCTACTGATGTAAATTAGTTTGATCATTTTTTCAAAGAAAATTTATCTAATGATCCAGACTAAAAAGACCTTGAGGTTCTAGAGTGTAAAGGTGATACCATACCCAAGGGCCTTGCGCCACTAGAATAGCTCTTTGATTTCAATGATGTGGCTAAGGAACCAAACACAAAACTCATGGAAAATAACATGGAGGAGCTCAATATAGGCAGCCCAACTGAGCCTAAAATGATTAAGTTGTCTAGCACCCTTCCTGCCCACATCAAACAACAATACATAGCACTCTTCAAAGAGTTTATAGATGTGTTTTCCTGGGAGTATAAAGATTTAAAATCTTATGACACTAGCATCATTCAGCACAAGATTCCCCTTAAGGAAAATCAGAGGCCTTTCAAACAGAAATTAAGGAGGATAAACCCTGTCTTATTGCCTGTGATAGAAAAAGAAATTTGGAAGATGCATGATGCAGGGATTATTGTTCCTGTCAGGTACTCAGAATGGGTCTCCAATCCGGTATCTGTCAGGAAAAAGACAAGGGAGATCAGGTCGTGTATTGACTTCAGACACCTGAATAGAGCCTCTCTGAAAGATAACTACCCCTTGCCAAAAATGGACCACATTCTACAGAGGGTAGCTGCGTCAAAAAGAATATCCTTACTGGATGGGTTCTCCAGTTATAACCAAGTGTTAGTCCTCCCAAGTGATCAACATAAGAAAACCTTTACCACACCGTGGGGGACATTTATGTATGTCAAAATTCCATTTGGCTTGATGAACACAGGGGCCACCTTCCAGAGAGCCATGGACATAGCCTTCTCAGAAGACATAGGCTACTTTATAATCATCTACCTAGATGATATCACAGTTTTCTCCAAAACTGATGAAGAACATTTAGAACATCTAAGGAAAGTTTTTGAGAAATGCAGAAGATTTGGCTTATCATTAAATCCTAAGAAGACTCTCTTTGGCCTCCAAGAAGGAAAGCTTCTTGGTCATATAATCTTTGAAGAAGGGATTAAAATAGATCCTGAAAGAATTGATGGCATACTGAATATCAGCCACCCTAGGAACCTCAAAGAATTACAGTCTTTCTTTGGAAAGATTAATTTTTTGAGGAGGTTCATCCCCAACCTTGCTGAGCTATTAAGAAAAATCACTAACATGCTTAGGAAAGAAGTAGGCGTTAAATGGACAGTGCAAGCCAAATAGTCATTTGAGCTGGCGAAACAAGCCCTTACTCAAGCACCAGTCTTGATCAGTCCTAATTTCACCAAAGATTTTTGTATTTTTTCCTTTGCCTCTGAACATACAATAGCTACAGTATTGTTGCAGAAGAACAACTTGGGGCAAGAACAACCTATATCCTTCTTCAGAAAATCCTTAAGAGATGCCCCACTCAAATACAACATTATGGAAAAGCAAGCTTTGGCATTGGTAAAATCTTTGAAGGATTTTAGAGTATACATCTTACACTCACATATCATTGCCTTAGTGCCACACACTGTAGTCAAAGACATTCTAAGTCAGGACCCCGATGGTAAAAGGGGAAAGTGGATTGCCACTATTCTGGAACATGACTTGGAAATCAGGCCTACTAAACTTGGCAAAGGGCAAGGATTAACAAATATTATGGCCAAGTCTAACTTCAAAGTTCTGGATATGAATATGGTTGACACCTTAGAAGAGATAGAAGAGTTCATAGCACCATTCAATGAAGAAACATTCACAAACTCTCCATGGTATGCTGATATTATCTATGTACTGCTTTACGTGAAAACTCCTCCTTCTTTATTGAAAACAAAGGCCAGATTTGTAAAACAGAAGGCTTTGAATTATTGCATGATAGATGGAGTGTTATATTGGAAAAATGATGTTGGGATACTACTAAAATGTTTACTTGAGAATGATGCAGGAAAGATTATGCGTGAAATGAATGAAGGGGAATGTGGGGGGCATTTAAATTGGAAGACCACAGCAAACAAGATCCTCAGATCTGGTTATTATTGGCCCATGCTTTTTCCAAACACCCACAAACTAGTATTGTCTTGCCACAAGTGCCAGATTTTTTATGGTAGAAGAAAGCTCTTGCCCTTACCCTTGAAGCCTATTAGTGTTGAGACACCCTTCCAGCAGTGGGGTTTGGACTTCATAGGAGAGATCCACCCACCCTCCTCAGCCCAACACAAATGGATCCTCATAGCCACAGACTATTTTACCAAATGGATAGAGGCCATACCCACTAGGAATTCTACTGACTCTGTCATTATTAAGTTTCTTAAGACCAACATATTGTCCAGATTCGGCTGTCCAAGAAAAATAATCATAGAAAATGCTGCTGCCTTTAAATCCAAGAAGATGGTTGAGTTCTGCCATAAATATCAAATCACCTTAGGCCACTCTACTGCCTATTACCCCCAAGGAAATGGACTTGCTGAATCTTCCAACAAAAGCCTGATCAACATCATCAAAAATCTATTGGAGCAGAATCAGAAAGCATGGCATGGTAAGCTGGTTCATGCTTTGTGGGCAGATAGGTTAAACACCAAAAATTCAATCAACACATCCCCCTATCAGCTGGTCTATGGCATGGATGTTTTTTTCCCAACATCCTTAGGAGTTCCAGTGATGAAACTCCTTCAAGAAGTCCAAGTGGAAGAAAATGACATGCAGAGAAGGATTAATCAAACCATCCATTTGCAGTAGACCAAAGAAGAAGTTTACCAGAGAACTCAAGCAGTCCAAGAAAACATCAAGAGGCAATTTGACAAAAGGACTAATGAAAATGAATTCCAAGTTGGGAACGTGGTTCTAAAATGGGATTCAAGAAGAGAAGAAAAAGGTAAACATGGTAAGTTTGAGAACCTATGGAAAGGGCCCTACATTATTCATTCTTTAAGAGGGCACAATACATTTTTCCTGCAAGAACTAAATGGTGAAGAAGTGTTAGGCGGTCCTGTCAATGGCAGGATTCTTAAACACTACTTCTTTCAAGAATATCAAGTTTCAGAGTTTTTCATCCATTGTACATATCATTGTATAGAGAAAAATAGAAAGAAAAATACAAAAAACAATATAAAATAGAAAAGAGGGTAGGAATAAAACAAGAAAGGTATAGCCGCATACCAGAAAGAAAGGTTCAAACATGCTGAGAATCTGAACCATAGAAGCATAAAAAAATATGGATCTAATACTCTCAAAAATTGAGCCAAAAGAAGAAGAAGCAGAGCTGGTTCTAACATGCTCAAATATTGAACCAACGAAGAAAAAGGAAACAACTCTAACATGATCAAAACCTGAGCCGAAGGAAGTGAGGACAACTGGTTCTAATATTCCGAAAACCTGAACCAACAAAGGAGGAAAAAGACCAGCTCTAACAAGCCCAAAACCAGAGTTGGGATGAAGAAGACAGTGGCTCTAACAAGCTCAAAACTTGAGTCACAAAGAAAATAAGGATGCCTCAAGAGTCTCAAGATTTCAAGCCTTCGAAATTTTATCCCCAATTCTCTGCAATTTTAGTCCATGTGCAACTGTCTTTATGCCTTGGATATGCAACAAACTAGACTGTCTAATCCTAGTTTGACTGTTTTTAAATTTTTGTTGTAGAATGTAGAGAAGAAATCTGCTGGATAGTTTAATCCCAGCGGATATTAGATTAGGAAGAGAAACATATGAGGCCAATAGTTTAATCTGGTCTCATGGAGAAATAAGGGTAGAAGTAGAATAGGTTTGTGTTTTCTGTTTTCAATAAAATGATGAAGAAGGTCTGCCAATTCAAGTGCACTCAAAAGAAGAAAAAATGCTAGGACAGTAGGAATGGGTAGGCAGAAATGGTGTTTTGAAGAATGACAATTTTTCGGGTTGCTGCAAAATTTATCAGATCAAAAGAAGACCAATCAAGGAAAGAAAAACTGCTACCCAATGGAGAGGCACTAGTATGCTAAATACAGATATTACTGAGGTTTTGGACACCTGAAGAGCTAGATGTCCTCCCCAAGTGGAGCCACTTTTAGCTACCTATAAATTCTGATATACCAAATGGTGTCTAAATATGTTTCTGAGCCTTCAAGAGATATATTTACTCTGAAAATATCTCATTCTTGAAGCCTCTATGTGTCTTTTTCCCTTGAAAATATCTTCACTGATGTTTCCGTCCAAAAAGCCTCACTGCCTGTGGAAAATTGTGCTCAGAAAGGCCCTCATTTGCCCCTTTTATCTCTGCAAAATTCCCTATTTTAACCCTTTTTCCCATTTTCGAAGTTCCCCCTTTAACCCCAAAAATCCCTCCCAAAATATCCTAAACCACCCATTTCCCCTTTAGAACCATGTGAAATCCTTCATTTGATTTTAAATTCCTTTTTTCCCTCTATCGAAAGCCTCCTTGTAGCTTTAGAATGCTATCCCTAAGGCTGAAAAACCCATTTTCCTCTATAAACAGGCTAGCCCCCTTTGGCCCAGCCCCAAAAACCACTTCCCCACATGACCCCAGCGCTAAGACCAAGCGCTAGCCCATAAGGCACTTATCGCAATCGGAGAGACGAACAGAAGTGCATTCCTGTGTTAAACAAAGAAAAACTCCGATGCGATGACGTTTGTTCTAGGAATCTCGGGAGTGATATCCACCGTCGATATTTTAAGATCTGGTGGCCAGCGTTGATTGCAATCGCAACTTTTAAACTATGCCGCCCACTACACTCCCTGATTGCAATCCCCCGATTGTAATCTCCGCCGTTGATTCCCATTTCGATCCGACGGTCACCGCACCATCGCCCGATCGCTAATCGCAAATCATAAAAGGTGCCACCCTTCGCCCTTTGCGATTGCGATCCTTCGATTGTAATCCCCGCCGTCGATTTCCCTTTTGATCTGACGACCCTCGCTTTCCCACTTTGATCGCAATCACATTTTTCAGATAGAGCCACCTTCCGTTCCTCCCGATCTGCAGTCCTCTGACGCGATCTACGCTATCGATCTCACATAAGATCCAACAGTCATAGGCCAATCGCTCCATATCTCATCGGATATTGACCCTCCCATTACCCCTCTGATTTGATCGTAATTTTCCATTCTGTTCGATATAATGGTCCATATCTAATCGCCCTCTGCCCGCGGCCGGGTCCACCATTCTAACTCATTCCGTATGTTTTTCATTGCATTTTCCGCACATTTCTGTGTATTACGTTCAAAGGCCAAAACCTTGGGTTTTACATTAAAACATTATATAATTCTGCCCGGCATTAAGATTTTAATGTTTTACATTAAAGTTTTTTCATTTCGCCCAACTTCCACATGCATTTTCTCGCTGTTTCACTGCATGTTTCCCACCGCTTTCTATTTCATACATAGCATTCAAACATGTTGCGCTGCCATCTTCAAAGCATTCCACCGCAGCCACCTTCCCCATGCACGGATTTCTTAAGAGACTTGCATCTTTTACAGGGTATAGGCGGTGAACGCTGCCATTGTTCACAGTCACTGTTACAGTGGCACAGAATGCAGGGAAGACCATTTTCAGGGACTGAAATTATGGAGAAGAGCCTAGGAAAGTGTTATGACATGATTTTCATTAAAGAACAAAGTTAAACTCTGTAAAACCTTCCTAGCGCCATTAAACCTTCAAATACACAGAAAGAGATAGTCAACAATAGCGGAAGAGAGTATTAGTGAATGATTTAAGGGATTTAAAGCCCGTTATTGAATATTAATGTCATAATCCAATGTTTAAAATACAACGACTCAGATTGAAGACCATAAGAATGATTGAGAATGCTTGATGAAGCCTGGAGCACATAAACAAGTCATATCAGTGCTCTCATATCAGCAGAATGTCCTTTCCCTAAGAAGGACACTTTCCTACAACATTTTCCATGCCTCCTCGAGCCCTTAACAGTTAGTACACTGATAGAAGTTTCTAATCTGTCAGGACAAAAATTATGGAAGCATGGAAGACCTGAGAGACCTTCAGTCACCTTGCTCACTTCAGAAGACAGATCATAGTACCTACAGTCAGCAAGTACTTCAAAGGACATACCTGAGGTTATTATCAACCTAAAAAAGGACTTCTGAAATAGCCTAAAAAGAGTACACACAATCAATGTAGAGCTATTAAGCAGAATGGGCAATCGATACTTCCATCCCATCTGTCTTAATGGACCATTTAAGTCCATATCTACTACTCCAATTCCTCATTCACCTATAAAAACTCATTGAAAATACATTGTAATGGTTGGCATTTTGTGATTTCTAAAGTAATACATATTGCTGCTTTGAAGAAGCTTTGGTGTTCTGAAGGAGTGTGAAGATCTGTGTTTTTCTATTGATGAAGGAAGCTGGACCATCGGATCCATGAGCCTGGTTTTGGTGATGTACTTCTTATTGTCTATGTTACTTCCTGTGTTTCCACTTTGTTCCATCATGCTTTGCTTACACTAGGATAAAAAGTTTAGGTAGAGAAATGTATCTTAGAAGCACCTCTAACCTGTTTATCCTTCACTGTTTATATGTTTTCTGCTACTGAATGTGACAGGGTAGTCTAATAGCTCTCTTATATTTAGTTTGTCTTACTTCAGAAATGGTTAATTCGGTTGTGTCAAAGACTATTTAGGAATTCCCTCTTTCTTTACCACTGAATATTATGTCTGAAGTCTACCTTTGATTATTAGTGCTTGCAGTTTAACAGTGAGGTTTGTCTCAATCATACCCTCTGTTCTTTATTGTTATCATTGTGTTGAAGGCCCCTATAATTGAAACCCTATATGTCTAAGGAATTCCCTCTTCTTTGAATGCAATTGTATGTTCTATTGGTTAAACTCTCAAAGGTGAACTTGAAGGAGGAAATAGGGCATTCCCCAAATCCTATAATTCATTTAGAAGGTTTAGTCTACATTTCTCCTTTCTCTGAGTGTTTATATTGATTAAGTCCAAAGTAGTGAGCTTACTGGAGGAAATAAGGCGTTCCTCGAATCCTTTAAGCCATTGTGAAAGGGTTTAGTTTGTTGTTCACTCTTAGTCCTTAATGTCCATTCCATTTCACCTATATTATTCAACAGACCCTAGACCAAGTTAGATTTGCCCTTTGGTTTCCCTTCCTTCTCAGTCAGAACTATTCGGAATTAACATGACTCCATTGCCTAATGGCTTGTAGATTCCCATGCTCTATCTATACCACATAAAACATACTTGTCCAACCAAACAAAAACAAACAACCTTTAACTTCATAACTAGCCTAAAATCAACTTCTAAACCTTTCAAGACACATATTTATAAATGTATTGAGAGATCCCTCTCTGAGACTAGGAGGGTGAGATCCTAGAGCTCTAAAGTTCGGTTTGTATGTTGCCTTGTCTTTTGGTGAGCCAATCTATCAAAACATAGGACCCCAACAACTTCTACTGTCATATCATCTGCCTAATGAACAACCTAGATTGACTACAAAATTACAATGTTTTACAAGGACATTTTACATCTGGTTTTAGCTTCGGGGGTGCTTGTCTCCATCGCCCCCCCCCCTAACGGTGATCAAATGATGGGCGGCGTTGCTGCCTCGTTAAGAATAGGGGTCCAACGTGGAAATACATTTAAATAAATAAGATAATCAGGCTCCACACCCAACAATATCCCACTTGAATACTGATTGTAACATCTCCACCGCTACTTCATTTGCTGGAAAATGACTCCTCTTTTGACCTAGCTATTTCTAATCTTCATCATCATACTTGAAGACCATTTGAAACTGATCAAAATCTCAGTTTATCCCTGGTTACAACTTTTGTTAAAATATTTGCAGGATTTTGGCTAGTGTGTATATTTTAGCTTCAACTATCCTTCTTCAACCACTAACCGTATGAAATGGTACTTGTGCTATATGTTTTTAGTCTTGGAATGAAATGCTGAGTTCTTTGCAAGATGAATGGCACTCTGGCTGTCACTGTATAACCTTCCCATCTCCTGCTTCTTACCCAATTCATTCATAAACCTTTGTAACCAAATCATTCTTTACTAGCCTCTGTAGTAGCAACATACTCTGGTTCTGTTGTTGAAAGTGAAAAAACACTTTGCATTTTTGAAACCCAACTGGCAGCCGTTCCACCTATAATAAATACATACCCTGTAGTGCTCCTCCTGTTATCTCTATCACCTTTCATATATGCATCAACAGATCCTTGTAGAGCAATGTTTGAACCACCAAAGCATAATGCTTGATTTGTGGTACCTCTCAAATATTTTAGAATCCATTTCACTGCCATCCAATGTTATTTTCCTGGATTGTTCATGTACCTGCTTACAAATCCCACTACATGTGCAATATCAGGCCTTGTGCAGACCATTGCATACATTAAGCTTCCAATTGCTGGTGCATATGGAACTTTAGACATATAATCCATTTCTTCTTCTGTCTTGGGGCACATATCCTTACTAAGTTTGAAATGGCTAGCCAAAGGTGTACTAACTGGTTTTTCATTCTTCATATTAAATATTTTCAACACCTTTTGTATGTACTCATTCTGAGACAATGTTAATTTGCGATTTTTCCTATTTCTGGTTATCCTCATACCAAGGATTTGTTTTGTAGCTCCCAAATCATTCATTGAAAATGAATTTTCTATTTTTCCTTTGAGCACATTTATTTCCTGCATGTTAGACCCTGCAACAAGCATGTCATCTACATATTATAACAATATTTCAGCATGTCATTTTTTTTTTTCTTCAGATAAAAAAAATGATCAGAGTGACATCTAGTATAACCTTGTTTAGACATAAACCTGTCAAATTTTAGATACCACTGCCTCAGAGCCTCTTTTAAGCCATACAAGCTCTTATTCAACCGACACACTATTTTTTCCTTCCATTTGACCTCATATCCTTGTGGTTTTTCCATATAGATCTCTTCCTCCAAATATCCACGGAGAAAGGCTATCTTTACATCTAACTGTTCAAGATGCAAACCTTCCGCTGCTATAATACTTAAAATAGTTATGAATGAAGTCAATTTAAAAAAAAGAGAAAATATTTCATCAAAGTCAATACCTTTCTTTTGTGCAAACCCCTTCACCACAAGTCCATCTTTGTAATTCTGTTTTCCTCCATCTTCTTCTTTGAACTTGTAAACCCATTTATTCTACAATGTTGTTTTACCTAAAGGAAACCTGACTAAGTCCCAAGTCTGGTTATGTATTAAGGAGTCCATATCTTCTTTCATGGCTAACTCCCACTTCTTCTTGGTTTCTACATGCATTTCTTCTTCATAACATTCGGGTTCACCAGAATCAATCTACAATACATAATATAATGAAGGAGAGTATCGTTCAGGGGGTCTACTTATCCTGGTAGATATTCTGACACCACTTTCAAGTGTTTGAGGTGCATGTTGTTGTTGTGGCTGTTGATTATTATTATTTTTAGGCACCTTTACTTTTTCTATGATCTCATCAAGAACTGTGTATTCTTTGTTTTCTTTTTCCTATTTCTTTTCCTGCAACCAATCTGTATACAAGACCTTTTCATTGAATATTACATCTCCGCTCCTAATTATTTTGTGATTTTCATAATCATATAAGCGATAACCAAAATCATTAACACCATATACAATAAAGGTACATTTCTTTGATTTTTCCAACCTAAAGGCTTTAAAAAAGAGTAATTTACCTTTTTACCTATCCATTCCTCCACTAGAATACCACCATCCAAGGAACTTGAAGGCCCTCTTTTTATTAGAGAAACACCAATATCTACAACATCTGCCCAAAATTGTAAAGGCAATCCTGCATGTAATCACATGCACCTTGCACACTCCACAATTGTTCTGTTCATCCTTTATGACATACCATTTTCATATGGTGTTCCTGGAATTGTATTTTATCTACGAATTCCATGCTCTAAACAAAACCTATCAAATTATTTTCTACAATATTCACCTCCATTTTCTGATTCTAGACACTTCAATTTCTTTCCTTTCTTAATATCAACTAAAGCTTTCCATTTCTTGAAAGTATCAAATACATCAGATTTATTACTAATAAAATAAATCCAAGTTTTTCTAGTTGAATCATCAATAAAAGTAACATAATAATGAGAGCCACTGAGAGATGATACCTGAGCAAGTACCCATACATTTGTATGCACAAGCTTTAATTTTTCACTCTTCTTTTCTTTCCCAACTCTAAGAAATCTGTCTCTCTTCTGTTTTCCGTCTTCAAAACCTGACAACAAGTTTCTTGAGTGAAGAATCTTCATACCCTTCTCACTCATGTGTCCGAGCTTATGATGCCATAATGATACATCTGCTCCTGTGGAGGTTAAAGCATTAACACAATTAGAAATGCCATTGCAAAAAAATACAATGTACCCAAATTTTCTCCTTTTGCTATTACCAGAGCTCCTTTAGTGACCTTCCAGGTTTTACCCGTAAAATTTGTCACACAACCTTCACTACCTAAATTCCCTGTTGAAATCATATTTTTCTCCAGATTTGGAACATGCCTTACCTCCTTTAATAACCATTGGTTTCCATTCAGCTATTTTACAAGAAATTTACCCATTCCAACGATTTTACAGGGTTTATCATCACCCAGAAGAACTTGTCCAAAATATCCTTGAACTTATTAATGAAATTTTTTCTTATCAGGTGTGGCATGGAATGATGTCCCTGAATATACCACCCAAATAATCTTATAACACATCACCTGTAACATTTGATTCATGATTGTTTTCTTACTGTGCTTCTCCTTCTTTTCCCTTCTGAGACTTACAATATTTCTTCAGGTGTCTGTTCTTCCCGCATTTCGAGCACACTATCCCCGATCTGGAATTAGATCTGTCTTTCCTTGATTAACTGCGATATCCTGAGCTCTTTCCTCTTTCCATTTTCTTCCCCTAGTATATGCACTCAAATAATTTCCTGATGTCTCACCAGAGCTATTCTGTCGCATTTCCTTGCTAAGGATGGCACCGACAACATCATCAATCTTATAAAGTACTAGATCTAGAGACAGAGTTACTAGTGGCCATAACTAAACCATTCCAACTTTTTGGAAATGAGCACAGAAATAACAGAGCCCTAACTTCATCATCAAAATTTACTCCTACATAACTTAACTGACTAGTAACCTTAATAAATTCATTTAAATGGTCAACAACAAATCCACCTTTTGACATATTCATAATAAATAAACGTTTCATAATAAATACCTTATTTGAGGCCAAAGGTATTTCTTATAGTTTCGAAAATGCCGTCATTAAACCCTCTGTTGTTGTTTCCTTCGAAATATTGAAGGCTGCCGACACCGCCAAGCACAACCTTATTGTTCTAAGTGCCTTTTTGTCGAGAATGTCCCACTCTTCGTTTGTCATACTCGACGAATTCTTTGTTTTTCCACTTAATTGTAGGAAAAAATATTTCTAATACAGATAATATTCCATCTACATCTTCCACAACTGGTCGTTTTGGCCATTAAATATCTCGAACATAAACCTTCTATTTTCCACCATTTCTCCCACTCAAGCCAAGAACCCTTCTTTCCTACGAGTTTATCAGCCAAATAGAACTTCAACTCTGATACCAGTTGTTAGAAAATTATATATTATAGAGAAATGGAACACATAAAATATGTGGAAACACAAACACAAAAATAACATATAAAACAAGAGAGACACAGATATATGTGGTTCACCCAACTTGGGCTACATCCACAGAAACAACCAGTCCTTCCTTTATATTATCTAGCAAAATGAAGAGACACAACCTACAACATATCCGCTATAATATCCTCTACTCTCTCACATAGTCCCCATTTCTATTTATCGCTCATAATATACACACCGATACATAGCCACAATATAATTCCCTCATATGAACTGTAATATTCCCAATTTTTGCAGCTAATGGGAATATTGAATTTTAATTTCAGTTTGCTCAACTCATGAATAAAAGTATAAAGGAGGAACTCTAAAACTCCTAATTAACAAAATAAATCAATGCCCAATGTGAACATGGAAAAATATGGGCCATTTCAATAAAATACGCTTAGGTGTGAAAAGGAATGAAGAAGGTTGAATAGGTCAACAAGACCAAATCATATCAGTGTCTAGATGCATTGAACCTCCTTATTGATCATCGCAGTTTTAGATGGAGACCCTTCATGTGAAAAGGGTTAACTCATTGGAGGTGGTTTAGGGTTTTCTAAGCCCTAATGTTATAAAATGAGGAGGAAGGCCACAAGAAAAGGTTGTTGAAGATAATTAGATTTTGAGATTGCTTGGGCAACTCAAAATCTCTGGCTGTTTAGCTAGAGAGAGGAATTTCCTGTTTAGGAATTCCTCCTCCTTCATTGAGGAGCTCTTGAAGGAGTATGTTTTGAAATGCCTCACATCTAGGCTTGAGGTCAAGAATCCTCCATCAAGACAACGCTATTTCTACATTAGAATAATACTGTGTTTCTGGGTGTTGCAGTGAGGGGTTTTCAACACCACTTCCAAATCTAGTTTTGCAGAAAATGGAGAATTCCTTTCTCTGGAATATTAGTGAGGAAGCATTGAGCTTCAGTGCCAAATCTTGGCATCAGGCAAAAGGTCCTTCCAACATAAACTATGAATTATACTTCAGAAACTGCGTTATTTTCCAGTGCATTGCTGCAGCAGGGTCTTTACCCTAGTTTGGTGCTCATTTCGTTGAGGAAGGGCCATCCCCTCTTCCGGAAAGTTTGTACTTTAGCCTCTTCTGTAATTTTTTATATTTCAACTCATCTATTTAGAGTTTCAGTGATTCTACATTTTTCAGATCCATATTCTATAGATATGATACTTGTATGTGTTCTTTCATGAAATCCCCTTGCCGGGTGATCTATTTGATGTATAAAAGGAGATGAATCTCCATTTTTCTTCATGCTTAGTTATAATAAACTTTAGATCTGATGTTTCAGACATATTTTTTTTAATTTCTTCAGAAATTACGCTATGCATACTTCATCCATTTTCTGCATACTCAAGGTCATGGGAAATCAACATTTTTAAGCATATATGGGGATGGAGGAACTGTTTAACATATCTAGAATGCTTTTTTTGAGTTTAAATTCAGAGCATAGGTCCCTCATGACCTAATATAAAATAAAATCCTACCATTTCCATTAATTTTACGTATATTTCTGAATACATCTATTTTAGGGTCAAAATCACTGCTTTTCCTCACTTTTTGGATCCTAAATTCAGATCTGAGTTGCTGCTGTACTTTAAATCAGTTGCTGAGTGTCTATCAACATATTTTATGCACTAATATCTCTCTGCACTTTCAATAGAGCATTTTAATTTTATGCAGCCCCTCATTGGGCCTTCTCTTGAAGATAACTAGGTGTGGGAGATCTGTTTAACCCACCTAGTATTATTTTTTTCAGCTCAAATCTTGGATTTAGTTTTTTTATTGTTTGATATATAGGATATAAGAGTTATTTTCCTATTCTAAAGCATATTTTTTTGAAAATTCATTTTTAAGTGCATGATTCATGAGCTGTTCCTAAATAGGAATATTACAGTGGTATCAGAGCAAGATCTTTGGCTCAGCCTGTGGCTTCAAGCCAAAGTGATGACTCCCTAAAGGAGGAATATTTCAATCTATATAGACAAATTCTGCAGATGTCCAGGTAGCCTCTGGATCTCATCCTTTTTTCAAAGGTGACATATCCAGTAATGCCCCTGCAGTCAATCTCTAGAATAGAATTTTGATATTCCTGAAAAGGGAACTTTATAGCAGTATCAAAGAAGATAAGAGAAGAAACAGAGATCATAATGATGGAGAGGATGAGTTTACTCTCATCAGTGTTCAGATCTAAGAAGAGCCTCTCCAAAGAGGTAAATCAGAAGAGAGAAAGAAGATGCACCGAGACTCCTAGAGGGTTTCGAGAAGAAGCAAGCTGCAGTGAGACCTGCATAAGGTTTCAAGAAGAATAAGGAAGCCCTGGCACTTCCTATCAGCAAAGAAGAAGACCAGAGAATCCTAAATCTCCTCATAGATCTACTATGCTCACTTTCCTTGAAGAAGGTGAGAGGTATAGCAATGAAGGAGAGAGATGCAAAGAAACTCCTAAAGGGTTTCAAGGTGAAGAGGAAGATACCAGCGCTAGTATGCTTGAAGGAAGAAGACCATCATTCTTTCCAGAAGTTGGAGGCATCATTGATCCAGGTGGAGGAAGTCTTGTGTTTTGTCAAGAGGTTCCCACATATCAGTTGATCCAAGGTATGCATGAAATTTCAGCACATATTGTTTCAAGATTAATGCATAGCCAAGGATTAAGTCAAAATTCTGATTTGAAGAAAAGACATGTCACAGTGTAGAGGACCCTTGATCTAATCAAGGATGAGATTGGAAACTATCCCTATGCACCATTTTTGGGCTGCATTCAATCTCTTGGGTTGAGATGTAGGGTCTCAAGAAAGGGGATTAGTACTATCCTATGTTCAATGGTTGATTGTGAGATCAGTAATGGAACTTGCTTTGAGACAGTACATGCATCACTTTGCAGATCTACAGCGCTGTCACTTAGTGACTGTGACAAAGAGGCTTCATCTCTCTTGGAACACTCTAGAGGCAACTTCAACCTTTGGGCAATGGAGAAGAAGAAGATGAAGAGTAGACATCTTGATATGATAAACATCTTCTCCCCTCTAGATGACACTCTCTCAATGAGCATGCTACAACTCAAAGAGAGACTTCTACTTACTGCAGATTCACAGCCTCACTGGTTTTGGAAGGCCATAGATGGGAGAGAGGTCTCACTAAGAGATCTCAACAAAGATGCATTTCAATATTTCATGAGATGCAAGGTTCTTCATTGGTTCAAAGGAGATGGTATTCTACAAAGGGAGGATGCCATGATTATGCAGCACATCATTCATCTTTCATATTGTAGTGAGTGGATGAGGATGATGAGAAAGAGATCACATGATCACTTGCAGACATATATGGGCCAGCAAGCTTGGTTACGCTGGTTGCCCTTGGGAGACTCCTATCACTCTCCAAAGGCACCCATTTCTCTGATCTATGCCTTGAAGAATGGTCATGAAATGAATAAGGAGGCATGGCAACGCTGGTTGCTTTGGGGTAAGCATGATCACTACCCAAAGATTCTCATTCTCTCATCTCATGCTTTATGCATCATTAATAGAGTATATGAAAAGGAAGCATGGTTGATGTGGTTGTTAAAAGGAGAGTTTGGAAATCACATGTTAAATCTCATGTCCATGTATTTACCCATGTTTGAAATATGTCTCATTTATCCACATGAATTTCTATTGGAGGTATGTTTCATGCATGAACTTTGGCTTGGGAGGAGGGATGACTCCCACATGATGTGGTATGAGGGATCTTTCTTGTACTATGTTGATGAGACATTTCACATGTCCATCATTGTGTTTTTGTTGCTCCATGATCCACATATTGATAAGGCAAGAAGGCTGCAAAATCCCTTATTTCTATGGCTGCTCTTGGGTGAGTATGGTTACTACCCAATAGCTCATCATTTTCTGAATCATGCCTTGAATTTCAATGTTATGTTGCAACAAGAGAAGGCATGTACCATTTCTATTCACTTGAGAGAGTATGGCCACCACATGACATCTCCTATGTCTATGTGTTTTTCATTGCGTAAAAATTGGCATCTTGATCTCATGATGTGCATTGATGATGATAATTTGTATTGGGCTGATGTGACATATCATATATCCATTAGTATGGTTTGGTTTCATGATGCACAGGAGGAGGAAAGAAGGCAGCAAGACCCCTTGTTTCTTTGGTTGATTTTAAATGAGTATGGTGACCACCCCATAGCTCATCATTTTCTGATTCATGCCTTATGTATCAAAGATAAATTGCAGCAAAGAGGGGCATGTACATCATCTTTTGGAAAGCTTAGCTTTCCCATCTTACATGGAGGAGATGGAGGATGGTAGAAAAGGGCCTTGCTCTAGTGGTTATTATTAGGGGAATATGGTTTGACATCTTCATCCACCCATGTTGCTCCTTCACTTCTTCTTTTGCATAATGCTGGAATGATGGAGTTTGGATCCAACAAGGCCAACAAGGATAAGAATGAAAGCATAACAATGCTTAATCAAGTTCATAAAACATGCATGGAAGAATGTTCTTGCATGATGAAGCTTTTCCTTTATGGAAGAATCTACTTTATTTTATATCTCTCATGTGTTTATGATGCTGTTGGACATTATGTAGTCGTCATTTTTTACTTCATGATAAGAAGAGGACATCTAACCTTACAGTTGGAAGTCATCTCATGCATTTGTGGAAGACAGCTTTGGAACCAAACATACATAACCTATTGCAGCAAATGGAGGAAGCCTTCCTTATGTGGATGCCATTTGGAGGGGAAAAGATGGTTTGCATCTACAATAAGATTTGCTTGAGGGCAAGCAACATTTTTCTAGGGGAGACTGTAATATTCCCAATTTTTGCAGCTAATTGGAATATTGCATTTTAATTTCAGTGTGCTCAACTCATGAATAAAAGTATAAAGGAGGATCTCTAAAACTCCTAATAAAAAAAATAAATCAATGCTCAATGTGAACATGGACAAATCTGGGCCATTTCAATAAAATACACTTAGGTGTGAAAATGAATGAAGAAGGTTGACTAGGTCAACATGAACAAATCATAGTAGTGTCTAGATGCATTAAACCTCCTTATTGATCAGCGCAGTTTTAGATGGAGACCATTCATGTGAAAAGGGTTAACTCATTGGAGGCGATTTAGGGTTTTCTAAGCCATAATGTTATAAAATGAGGAGGAAGGCCACAAGAAAAGGTTGTGGAAGATAATTCGATTTTGAGATTGCTTGGGCAACTCAAAATCTCTGGTTGTTTAGCTAGAGAGAGGAATTTCCTGTTTAGGAATTCCTCCTCCTTCATTGAGGAGCTCTTAAAGGAGGATGTTCTGAAATTACTCACATCTAGGCTTGAGGCCAAGCATCCTCCATCAAGACAATGTTATTTCTGCAGCAGAATAATACTATGTTGCTGGGTGTTGCAGTGAGGGGTTTTCAACACCACTTCCAAATCTAGTTTTGCAGAAAAGGGGGCATTCCTTTCTCTGGAAGATTAGTGGGGAAGAATTGAGCTTCAGTTCCATATCTTGGAATTAGGACAAAGATACTTCCAACATCAACTGCGTAGTATACTTCAAAAACTGCGTTATTTTCCAGTGCATTGCCACAGTAGGGTTTCTACCCTAGTTTGGTGCTCATTTCCTTGAGGAAGGGCCATCCCTTCTTCCAGAAAGTTTGTACTTCAGCCTCTTCTGTAATTGTATATTTCAGCTCATCTATTCAAAGTTTCAATGATTCTACATTTTTTAGATCCATATTCTACAGATTTGATACTTGTATGTGTTCTTTTATGAAATCCCCTTGCCGGGTGATCTATTTGATGTATAAAAGGAGCTGAATCTCCATTTTTCTTCATGGTAAGTTATAATAAACTTCAGATCTGATGTTTTAGACATATTTTGTCTAATGTATTCAGAAATTACGCTCTGCATGCTTCAACCATTTTCTGCATACTCAAGGTCATGGGAAATCAACATTTTTAAGCATATCCGGGGATGGAGGAACTGTTTAACATAGCTAGAATGCTTTGTTTGAGCTGAAATTTGGAGCATAGGTCCCTCACAACCTAATATGAAATAATATCCCACAATTTACATTAATTTTACGCATATTTCTAAATATATATATTTTTAGGGTCAAAATCACTGCTTTTCCCCACTTTTTGGATCCTAAATTCAGATCTGAGTTGCTGCTGTACTTGAAATCAGTTTTTGAGTGTCTATCAGAAAATTTTATGCACTGATAGCTCTCTTCACTTTCATTAGAGCATTTTACTTTGCTGCAGCCCCTCATTGGGCCTTCTCTTGAAGATAACTAGGTGTGGGAGATCTGTTTAACCCACCTAGTCTTGTTTGTTTCAGCTCAAATCTTGGATTTATTTTTTTATTGTCTGATCTAAAGGATCCAAGAGTTATTTTCCTATTATAAAGCATATTTTTTTGAAAATGTGTTTTTAAGTGCATGATTCATGAGCTGTTCCTAAATAGGAATATTACATGAACTGAGGGGTTGCCTTATAGGGAAAAAAGCCCTAAATTAAACATAACTTATATTTTCAGATCATCCACCTAATGAATGTCCCAGACTGACTAAGAAATTACAATATTTTACAAGGCAATTTTACATCTGTTTTTAGCTTCGAGGGCGTTGCCCCTGAAAGCCCCAGTCATGGGGGGGGGGATGATGATCAAATGACGAGCAGTGCTGCTTCCCCATAAATAAAAATGGTCCAACGTGGCGATACATCTAAATAAAAAATATAATCAGTCTCCACACCCAACAAAAAATTATTTGGCATGGATGATTAGACTTATTATTTTTTGTTACTGGATGGCTTATCATGCTGTTAGGTGGCCAAGAGATCTGGTTTCCCTTTGGGCAGGTTGAGGCCTCCTAACCATAAGGATATGGATTTAACTTTCCCACTTTTGATATTAATGAAAAAAAAGGCCCTACCAAGCTTACAAAAAAAATGAAATCTAAAACTATTACCAAAATTACATTTATATATTTTTTAAATATGTTGAAAATTTCATGCTCTGAGTTTTCCTAAAAAACGATAGTGGAAACTCCAAAATCACTTGTTTGAAACTAATTTTAGGACCACTCAAAAATCCTAACTTAAATAGGGTATATCTTTGGAGCATAGTGAGTCATATTATAGTTTTTTTATCAGATTTACCTTGCAATGTATTCTCTATCTATTCAAACTTTTGTTTTTTGAAACATCCAAAAAAACATTATAGAGAAAATTCCAAGATGACTTTTTTTAAGCAAAAAAACCATAATATCATATCTCTATTACCAAATGTTATGAACCACGTGCCTTAAAAATGATAAGAAACCAATAATTTCAATTCGCTTCAGGAGAAGGGCTTCATTTTACAATGAGTATAATGTATGAGACGATATTTGATGATTCTACGGCTAGGTCTCCTTGGTATACATATAGGAGAGAAAGGGAACAAATAAAATGAAATGTTACAATGAAAAGCTCTAGCTAACATGACAATATAAAAATAAAAATTAAATAACTCAATATATAGGGCTTAATAAGGGTTTTTAGGTTTAACATAGGGCTTCTATAGGGATTAATAATTACCTTATGTATTATTTTAGATTATAAACTTCTGTGATGTAGAATTCTAGGTTTACTTCACACACCCATGTCCTCCTTTTGAGAAATTGAGGCACGTGTAGGAGGGGTGTGTTTTGGCCCAAGAGGAAATATTGAACTATCATTCCATGGAAACTAGAATTAGCATAAGACAACCAACTGAATTATACATTATGTACCTAGGACTAAAACTTGTTTCATCACTCAATATCCCTAAGCTCATCATTGTTGGAGACTCCAACAACACAATATGACAACTCCATTTGGATACACTCCCCTTTGAGGCTAGATTGTGTTTTATTTTCCATCACATAAATTCATCTCTCCCCTAGTTCCCTTAATTCTCCTCTTCCCATGTCCTTCATAACAATAATTATCTTGTCGATAAATAAGGCAAATTTAGCTCTTCAATACAAAATGGGGGACATTTTAGTGAATGGTCATAGTTCCACCCCCCAGTTCCATGATGGATCTACCTCCTATTAATGATAATTTGCATAGACCTCACATTACCTCATTATGTCACTCAATGTGTAGGTTTACTACACAACTATAAGCCTCAAATGTTAATTTCCCATGGCCCGAGCCTTGGATTAAATCACTCCCACACACTTCTTGGTGATGAAGTGGGATTTCCCCTTTGTTGATGGATCCTTTGATCAATCCTCTCCATTATTGTAGGACAAGGGAGTCTCCAATGATGGTATTTGTAGTTATGGTTCAAATTGAAAGTTTGATTCCACCCAACCTCCAATAATGCATTCCATTTTGTCTTCAACTCTCCTATAGTTTTCTTTGCACGTCTTCTGCCCTAGATTATATAAACTCACTTGCTCGATTTTTCTTCTCCCTTATTTGGCCCATGGTGAATCACAAGCTATCATATCTCATGTTTTCCCTTCATCATATCTTGAGAGAAATTGAGAAGCTTCATTCGTCCCTCTACCATGTTAAAGTTTGTTTCTCTAATCTAGTAGTGCAAGAGGAAACTTCTCTAGACATTTTATTCTAGAACCATCAAACTATCTAGCAGATCTAGGATGAATGTGGCACCATTCTAATTTAATATAGGGGTCTCCTGGATCAAATAATGATTGTCATGCATTGCAATTCTCCTCCATCTCACTTAGAAATGGAATCAATTGACATAATGAACCAACAAATCTATCTAGAATATTTTGAATGAATGTGGCAGGTGTCTGCAAGATCAATAGTTGATTGGCATGAATTTCAATTTTCCTTTGGCTCACTTGGAAATGACATCAATTGACACAAGGAAACCTTCCATTCCCAGTTTAAACACTCCATCTGTATGGGACATGTAGTCCAACAACTCATATTAATGGTCTCCATTCCCTCTCAGGATTTTTTGTATGTAGTGCTTCATAATTCACATACTAGGCATGTTTTGTAGGGATTATGCAATTAGTTTTCTACTAGAACTTATGTACTCTTTTTTTTAATCTATATTTCTAAGATTTTTCATAGAATCCACAATTATGAACTAATTCCCTTTTTTGTGGATTCTGGTGGCCCTGGTATTGCACCAAGAGCGCTGCAACTCCCAGGGGCTGCCCTACTTTACTTTATCAACCCGGGGTTCATACAAACTTGGAGGTGAAAGTGCTATATACATAGCAGATGCATTCTACTCATGTCATCCTCTTATGCTCTACGAAATGGTGCTAATTATAGGGTTTCTCAGTGAAGTCTGTCACACTTCAATAAAACTAAAATAATTTGCAGAAAGGAAATGACAAAAAGGAAACTAAACTAAATTGTTGAAAAGAAATGGAAGGAAAGGAAACTAATTTAACTTACTGAAAATAAATGGCAGAAAATAAACTAATTTAAATCATACTTAACTTGGCCAATCGGCTAAACACACCCTACTTATCTTATGTTATATCTATCATGCTTCTATCCATGTAGCTAAGTTATCCATGACTTAATTCTAATTGAAAAAGTGTTGATTGCAGTCTGAAGGGAAAGGGCTAAAGATGCTAATGAAAGGCTTAACGCATGAAACAAGGCTCAAAGGAGTGAAAAAGGTGTTTGGACTTTAAAGCACACAATATCACAAATGAAAAGTGTGATGGATGAATTGCGATGGGGGGACGAAAGTGCGATATATGATATGCGATATCGGTTCGGGAGGTGGATGCGATAATAATATTGCAATCAGCGTCGGGAGTGAGAAGTATTAACGAAAACCACATGAAATGCAATTTGTGATTGTGGTAAGTCTTAAAAGGAAAAAGGGAAAATGTTGTGAAATGCGATGGGTGATGTGGAAAAGGAGGGTCGGTGGTAGAGTATGACAATGATATCACAATCGGCGTTGGGAGCAGAACGTGTTACGAGAACCAAATGAAAAATGTGATTTTTGATTTGCGATGTGGCGGAGTACGGAGAATTATCGCAATCGGCATTTGGAGCGGTAAGTGTTAATGGGAACCAAATGAAAAATGCGATTTGCGATTGCAGTAAGTCTTAAAGAAAAGAGGATCGGGTCTAATGTTTCATGAGGTTTTTGATAATAAGCGGAAAAGGTAAGGTGCAAAAGGATATTGCAAAAGAGCTATAGAGCGGAAAAGAAAGGGGAGAAGAGATCCTGTGAGATGTGAAGTGCAATAAGTGGGAGTTTTAAGGAGAAAGGCAGAGGTGAAACTTTTAATGGATTTTGTGAATAAAAAAGCGTGCAAAATATGTTAAGGAGAGAAGAAGGAGGTAATAAAAGGCGCCACAACAATGTTCAGGCGTGAAAACAGAGTTGGAAAATGAACCGGGATGACTTGATGAAATTTTCTGGGACTATTGATACTTATTCTTGCAATCAAACCTACTGATTCATGTAGAAAAACAAAAAAAATGTGTGATAAAAATAATGGACAGAAAGAAGTTTTTTGGCTTGCTCAAACTCTATTGAAAGAGATGAGAGGGGAAAGCTTGACCACAAATTTTGGATTTTTCCTCTACCTTATTACTCTCGTAAGAAAATGAATAAATACAACAACAAAGTGAAAGAAAAAACTAAACAACAATGAAACTATGAGAAGCATAAGTAACTAAATAATAGAAACAAAACTAGCTAAATGATAGAAAGGAGAGAATGAAACATGAGAGAAGCTGAGGCACATGGATTGGGCCCTAACCCACGGGCCTCACTCCTTGAATTGGCTTATTTATAAGGCGTTGATATCTCTTTTCTTCTATTTTTGGAGCTGGTTTCACAACATTTGGTATCAGAGCTTTAGATTCTAGGGTTTCACTACTCCAAATAGGTCATCGTGGACTATTCGCTATAACTTTTTTTCTACGAAGGCTAAGAAGCTGAAATTTTTAGGGTGCGAAGCCAAATTCTGAGGAACATAATCAGAAAATTTCAGAGCTTCGTTCACAATATTGTCTGAGATATGAGCTATGGAAGGTAGGGCTTTTTGCAGGCTCCTGAATTTCACTTAAACAAGTCATCGCGACATTTTCACTATAAATTTTTTCTACAAAGGTTCAGAAGATGAAATTTTTAGAGCACAAAGATGCAATCCTGTGGAACATCATTGCAAAATTTCAAAGCTTGGTTCGCAATATTTTCGGAGATATGATCTGTGGAAGGTAGTGCTTTTTCAGGCTCTCGAATTTCATCTCAAAGAGGTGATCGTGGGAAAAGATTCATAACTCTCTCTTTGAGCATCGGATTGGAGTGCCGTAAAAAGTGGTCACAAGTACAAGGACTGCGGTTTATTTGCTATCAATTTCAGAGCCGAAGGAAAAAACAGTGACACATGGCAAGTCGTACAAGTTTTCTCTACTGAACCAGTCCATAATTAGGTCATTGTGGGAGATTGGACATAACTTTGCCTTGGAGAACCTAAATCAGGTTAGACTTGTGGCATTCGAAAAATAATTCAGAGGGTTATCTCAGTGCCAAATTTTAGATATTGAAGAGCCGCAATCACAGAGATAATCCAATTTCAATATCGAGCTCCTCAAAAGCAAGAAAAATGTGTGTATTTTTTTTCTTCGAATTGCATAAGTCTTTTTTGAAGAATCAATTTGAATTGATTACAAGGGCGTATTGTAGAATAGATATCAGTATTGGGTTCTAAAAAAAAATCCTCGTAAAAATAATTCAACACCCATTAAGCCTTCAAAAGGCTCTACTATGACTCATGAAGATGAAGAATTGCAACATGATGTATCAAAATTACAAGAGCAAGTGCACCAAATTTCGCTCTCGCAAAGAGCAGCAAAAAATGAAATGGAAGTTTTGAATAAAGGTGTGGAAGTGAAGATGGATGGTTTGAAGAATAATATGGATGGTTTGAAGAAATGTGTAGAATATAAGATAGATGGCATGGAAGCTGGCATGGAATCTAAGATGGATGACATGGAAGCTAATATCGATGAAAAAATGGAAAACATGAAGAATGATCTAAAAGAAGACATAGAAGGTTTGATAAAGTTGATACAAGAAATGTTTCCTAATGGTGAAAATATAGTAGAGGAAACTCATGATGAGAACAAAATAAATATTAATCGTGATTTCATAAACTCTAATGTTGGCGGGAAGAACCACCATATTCCAAAAATGGATATGAGGAAGTTTGATGGAAAGGATCCTGTAACATGGATACTACAGATGGAGCAATATTTTGATCTCCATAATGTGCCAAACACACAAAAGGTACGCATTGCAACTTTACATTTAGAACAAAATACATTTGTATGGTATCGATGGCTTTGCTCCTGTAAAAAAATTGTCACTTGGTCAATTTTTACGGAAGAAATGATAGCACATTATGAGGATATAAAGAGCAACACCTTCTTTAGCCAATTGATAAATCTCAAAAAAAAGGGTTTAGTGGGGCAGCATTGAGGACTTCAGGTGGATATAAGGGTAATGATATTCAGGAGGAACACATGATTGATGTCTTCATAGGGACTTTAAAGGAACATCCAACATGAAGTTCACGTTTTGGAACCTGATTCATTGGAGAAGGCATTTAGGTTGGCAAGAAAAATTGAATGTGAAATTATGGCGATAAGGAAGCCTACCACTCACTTCTATAAAGAAGGAAGTGTTGCTATGCCTAGATTTCCACAACCTACAAGGCTGACACCACAATAATTGGAAGAAAAAAGAGCAAAAGGGCTTTGCTATAGTTGTGATAGCAAATACACTAAAGGTCATAGGTGTGCTGAGAAGAAATTATTTTACATAGATTGTGAAGAGGAAGAAGAAAATGAAAAAGAAGAGGATATACACTAGGAACCAACCCTAGAAGAAGAAAAAATGAGTCTGACCATATCATGTAATGCATTGACAGGAATTACCACTCCTCAAATTCTCAAGATAGAAGGACATATCAAAAAGAAAAAGGTAATAGTGTTATTGATTTGGGTAGTACCCATAATTTTATTCATTATAAGGTAGCCAAGGAATTGAATTGTTTCCTATACCCAGCACCAGAATGTCAAGTGATGGTTGCAAATGGAGGAACTATAAATTTCTTTGGAAAATGCCATAATATTAAGCTAGCCATGGGGGAATATGTATTGAATAGTCTAATGCTTTCCATTCCAATGGGAGGTGTTGATGTTGTACTAGGAGTACAATGGTTGCAATCTTTAGGGACGGTAGGTTTTAATTTTCAAGAACTTTTCTTGAAATTTTTTTTGGAAGGAAAGGAAATCAAATTACGGGGTATCACAGGGAAGCCAGGAAATATAATAAACTCTAATGTCATGATTTTTTAGGTATAAAAGGTGTCTTTTTTAACGCCTATTTATCCTACATTAATTATCAATCCAGGAACGACTTTTTATTTCAAGAGTGTACTCTCTCTGAGGCTGCAATTCAATCTAAGAGTAATGCCTTGTAATATGTAGTATAATGTTATAAATACAATAGTAAATGGGTGCTTGGAAAGGAAATCTAACTACAATAACATAAACTAAAATGCTCTGAAATCCAATCATCCACTTAGTAAACATCAATCAAGGATACAGTAATGATAACTCTTTCCTCTAGAAATTTATGCAACAAGATAATCAATATGAGAACGTGGGAGCAATAACCAGTATTCTTTACAGTTGATGATCCCGTTTTAAAGCAATTGAATGGAAATAAATCTTGAACTAAGTGCTGCTAATGAAAGGAAACTAGGAAAGCTCTCAAAACCAAACTCTTTGCAATTAATCAATTGAAATGAACAACAACTCTAGAAGTAAAAGAACAAAAAACTGTAATCAAAGGAATTGAAAAACAAATCATATTTAATAAATTCGAACAACAAACTCTTAACTAATGGAATCGAATGGAAAATTCTATTGAACAACAATCTGCAAATGAAAAAAAATCAAACGGAACAACAATAAATTGGAACAACAAATGGAATGAGACAATAATGGAAATAGAACAGCGAAGCTCTATTAAGGTATAACAAGATAAATGATATAGAATTAAGATTCTTGTTAAATCATACACGAACAACAACGTGATTCGTTAATATAACACACTGATATCAAATAAGCATTGAAACAACAAACCAATTAACTTGCAAATGTAATGAAAACAAATACAAACTATCACACGATGATAATTGAAAGGTAATGATACAAACAGTGGATCGATCCACTAGGGCCGGGCCTGTAACCACCAGTGAAACGCCGCAGGGCTTTACTCCAGAGTTAAGAAATTAAACGACAACAAGATCCTGTATTAATCAGGAAAAATAATGTTTACAACAGTCGCTCTCTGATCACGAGAGTCAATAATAAATGACAGAGTTACAAAAGGAATGTTTAATCCATCCTCCCCCAACGATAATACATGCTTCTCCTTTTATAATAAGAAAGAGGAGAATGTAAATAGTAAATGTAATCCCTCATAACAATATTGGATTGTCTCTAACAACTTGATCAACAAGAAAAGATATTTCCATCAATCTTTCAACATGAACAAGTCGAATTTGGATTTGCCACTGAGATAATTTGGAAGACAGCTACAACAGTAAATCTGAGAAAATCGTGCTCAAAGAACCTTCCGTTTCTCTCAATATAGGCCGAATTTGGGCAAACCGTTCTTTAGATAATGTTAATTCGGTCTGTTCTGGACAAAACCCATGTTCCGGATTTTCCAGATTCTTCTCCATTTGTCCAGAATATCAACCGCAAAACTTTCAATTTTATTCCAACGAATTTCTGAGTTGGAATATTGAATGATGTGCTGGAGATCAAATCTGCAATCTAGAAAATATCTTGGAGGCTAAAATGGTGAGTGTTGTTACAAAATATATTAATAAACCATCTTTGATAAAATTATGCATAATAATCATCAATTTATTAAAAATAAAGGAGAAGAAATAATATTTATCCATAAGAGCATAAATAATTATAAAATGGATTTATATGATAAATTATGATAAATTACATGATAAATAAGAGTAGAAATGGATGAAATAGGTGTTAAAAAGTGGTCATATTAGTGGCTCAACATACCCCCAAACTGAATATATTGCATGCCCTTATGCAACCCAGAACTGAATATATTTCATGTCCTCATGCAACCCAAAGAAAAAAACCCATGTGTTAACCAAGCAAAAAAAAATTGTTCATTCCAACTCATGAAATGGATGGAACAAATGAATTTTCCCTCAAATAATGAATATTCAATTTTATCAATCTTGATGAAGACGTAGCAATTTTTACAGTTGACATTCAACTATATGTATATGAAGTTGCAGAAAAATGTGACAAAAGTAACAACAAACTTCATTAACCATTTTCTCAAAAATCAGATCGTTTTGATGCACGGATCATGAGATATAAACAAAATGGTTGTAGGTGATAGTGCATAATTTTTGAAATTTTATGAACTAATTTAGCGTGAAATTATTTGGGTTTGTGTATTTTAATGATACCTCTTTGTTATCCAGAAATCACAAGAATTCAGTTCATAGTTTTAAAGATATATGCAGATCAATTTCTGCACTGTATAAAAATGAAATTATATGTCTTAAATGAGAGAGAAAGTAGAAAACATCCATCATGTGTAGCAATTCCTCCCCCAAACTAAAGAATTAGCATGTCCTCATGCAATGCTAGAAAACAAAGAGAGGTGGTTGCTACAATCTGTTGAAATTGATGCTTGGTGTAAAACAACATTTAATAAGGGAGGTGTTGAGAATGAATAAGAATATCAATGGATGATAAAGAATATTATTGACATGGTCATAAGAAAGAAATGAAGGAAAACATCACTCCCCTAAACTGAAAGATGAGATGTCTTTGAAAAATGGGAAGCGGTAAATATGTGGAATGAATGATTATAAATAATGCTCAATGGATTTTCATGAAATTCTCCTAAATTCATAATAAATCAGAAAATTATGTTATTTTACCTCAAGTGTTACCTCCGAAAAAAAAGTGTGGAATGACATGTAGGAACTGGAATTTGTTGAAGCTGATGTAGGCTGAGTGGATACTAAAAAAGGTGGAAGCTATGCAATCACATCATGTCTGAACAATTGTGCGCATTTGCGAGTTGCGCGAGCTTTTGCTGTTAGTTGCAATAGTGTGGTCGTGCTACAAATAGAATTGTTCCCTCCATATTTTTTGTTCTCCTGTAAACAAATCATGATTCTGCATGCAATTTTCTTGAATCTACAGTGTTAATTTTGAAGAGAAACAGATAAGATGTATGCCAAAAGTTCAATCAGAATTTTTTTTGTAGAAATGCAGTATGAATATTGGGATTCGACCCACATGCAGGCATATTTAAAAGGCATCCGTGCCCCCCCTGAAAGATGATAGGTCGCCTTCGACTGGCAAATAGAAGAGCAACGTACTGCACAACAATTGTACAACATGGAAAGGCATACATACTTATGATATGATCAACAAATTATCGCATTACTGAAATGAATGCACATTTTGAAATCATGAGTAGATATGGAATTGTTTATGTAATGAGTCGAAAATAAGGGAAAATGACAGTTGATGTGAAAAAAATATTTATGTGGTCATTATCCACATAAACCATTATGATCGATTTATAAATAAATTTCATGCATGAGAGGTTCCGAACAAAGGGTTTAGGAGTATACTCTCATTTGATATTAAATAAAGATATAAGAAAAGGGTTTATCATTACTATTGATTTGTGAAAAATATGACTCCAATACCATTAGCAGAGCTCTATTGCTCACAGGTGTCTATAACCTTGATAAAGTTTCTTTCTCACCCTTGGAACCATTATCCTTTATTTATGCCTAGGGAAGTGCTATGTGATGTCATGATGGAGGCCACTGTGCTGGCTTGGGAACCAAATGAATTACAATGCCATTCACCAGGAAGGAGTGAAAGGTGGGCAGGCCAGCTCATGATGAGACCTCCTGTTCCAAGGACTTTTTATTTTTCTGAGTTGTCCATTGGATCATATCCCTAGTGTGGTGGCTATAATGGGAATATCACTTCACTGCTCCCTTATGATCATGGTAGGCTGGCTCTTGATGAGACCCCCTATCCTCCATCTGCTATATCATAGAATTGTTAGTAATCATATAGAGATTTTTCTTTTTCTTTTTCTTTACATATAGCACTTCCCTATTTATATATAAAGAGTGGCTCAACACTCCTTAAGAGTAGAGATGGGGGAAGAAGTCTGAACATCTCAATAGAGAAAGTATGCCCTTATTCTTATTCAATAAATAAAAATCAAAGAGAGTTATGAGAAATTAGGGAATAACCAACATGATAAAGATAGTCGATCATATTAATTTTAGTGAAAATAAAGATAGCAAAGTGATATAGATGGTTGTGTCCTTTCCCTTTTCTTATCACTACAAAACAATTTATTAAAAATGACAATTTCTCTTGATTTGCTGATTTAAGTAACCTCTAATTTGTGTATCCTTCCATAAATTGTATGTTTGTCTTTCAAAGAGTCATAAAGAATTCAGAAAATCCTCAAAATGTTGTTCACAAACAAGAAAAATGTACTCAAAAAGTGTTGTTGAGGTATAAAAGGTGTCTTTTTTAATGCCTATTTATCTTACATTAATTATCAATCCAAGAACGACTTTTTGTTTCAAGAGTGTACTCTGTCTGAGGCTGCAATTCAATCTAAGAGTAATGCCTTGTAATATGTAGTACAATGTTCTAAATACAGGAGTAAATGGGTGTTTGGAAAAGAAATCTAACTACAATAACATAAACTCAAATGCTCTGAAATCCAATAATTCACTTAGTAAACATCAATCAAGGATACAGTAATGATAACTCTTTTCTCTAGAAATTGATGCAATAAGATAATCAATATGAGAACGTGGGAGCAATAACCAGTATTATTTACACTTGATGATCCTGTTTTAAAGCAATTGAAGGGAAACAAATCTTGAACTAAGTGCTGCTAATGAAAGTAAACTAGGAAAGCTCTCAAAACCAAACTCTTTGCAATTAATCAACTGAAATGAACAACAGCTCTAGAAGTAAACGAACAATAAACCGTAATCAAAGGAATTTAACAGCAAATCCTATTTAATAAATCCGAACAACAAACTCTTAACTAATGGAATCGAATGACAAATTCTATTGAACAACAATCTGCAAATGAAAAACAGTCAAATGAAACATAAATCAATTGGAATAGCAAATGGAATGAAACAATAATGGAAATAGAACAACAAAGCTCTATTAAGGTATAACAAGATAAATTATACAGAATTAAGATTCTTGTTAAATCATACAGGAACAACAACACGATTCGTTAATATAACACACTGATATCAAATAAGCAATGAAACAACAAACCAATTAATTTGAAAATGTAATGAAAACAAATAAAAACTATCACACGACGATAATTGAAAGGTAATGATACAAATAGCAGATCGATCCACTAGGGCCGGGCCTGTAACCACCAGTGAAACGCCGCTGGGATTTACTCCAGAGTTAAGAAATTAAACGACAACAAGATCTTGTATTAATCAGGCATAATAATGTTTACAACAGTCGCTCTCTAATCACAAGAGTCAATAATAAATGACAGAGTTACAAAAGGAATGTTTAATCCATCCTCCCCCAACGACAATACATGCTTCTCCTTTTATAATCATAAAGAGGTTAATGTAAATAGTAAATTTTATCTCTCATAACAATATTAGAATGTCCCCAACAACTTGATCAACAAGAAAATATATTTCCATCAATCTTTCAACAGGAACAAGTCGAATTTGGATTTGCAGCTGAGATAATTTGGAAGTTAGTCACAATAGTAAATATGAGAAAATTGTGCTCAAAGAAACTTCCGTTTCTCTCAATAAAAGCTGAATTTGGGCAAACTGTTTTTTCAAAAAGTTAATTCGTTCCGTTCTGGAAAAAACCCATGTTCTAGATTTTCTAGATTCTTCTCCATTTGCCCAGAATATCAACCGCAAAACTGTCACTTCTTATTCTAGCGAATTTCTGAGTTGGAATATTGAATGATGTGCTGGAAATCAAATCTGCAATCTAGCAAATATATTGGAGGCTAAAATGGTAAGTGCTATTACAAAATATATTAATAAACCATCATTGATAAAATTATGCATAATAATAATCAATTTATTAAAAATAAAG
This sequence comes from Pinus albicaulis, assembly GCA_034641835.2. Lineage (NCBI taxonomy): Eukaryota > Viridiplantae > Streptophyta > Pinopsida > Pinales > Pinaceae > Pinus > Pinus albicaulis. Next base: position 1,315,484,129 of record CM076581.1, on the reverse strand, counting down.
GAGAAGAAATAATATTTATCCATAAGAGCATAAATAATTATAAAATGGATTTATATGATAAATTATGATAAATTACATGATAAAGAAGAGTAGAAATGGATGAAATAGGTGTTAAAAAGTGGTCATATTAGCGGCTCAACAATGAAAAAGCTTCTAAAGAAAGAACAACAAGGCGTAATTGCACGATTATGCTCACTAGAAGTTCCAACATCAAAATCATCTATTTCTCCAAATCTCTAGAAAGTCTTGGACAATCATTCCAAGGTGTTTAATACTCCCAAAGGACTCCCACCTATTCGTGATCATGATCATGCTATTCATTTGATTCTAGGAAGTGTTCCTCCAAACATCAGGCCTTACAGATATCCTTATGTCCAAAAGAGCAAAATTGAATGTATTATTGCAGAAATGTTAGAGGCTGGTATAATTCAACCTAGTCAAAGTTTTTTCTCTACTCCAGTAGTATTGGTGCACAAAAAAGATGGATCATGGCGCATGTTTCCGGATTATAGGGAGCTCAATAAGCTCACTATTAAAGATAAATTTCCCATTCCTGTGATTGATGAATTATTGGATGAATTACATGGAGCAATTTATTTTACCAAGTTGGATCTTTGTTAAGGATATCATCAAATTAGAATGAAGACTAAAGATATTCCGAAAACAACATTTCGAACTCATGAGGGTCATTATGAATTTTTAGTCATGCCTTTTGGCCTTACCAATGCACCTTCTACATTTCAAGGGTTGTTGAATTCCATTTTCAAGCCCTTCCTTAGAAAATTTGTGCTAGTATTTTTAGATGATATAATAATCTACAACAGGTCTTGGAAGGATCATGTTCAACATGTTGACATGGTGCTCAAACTATTGGAGGAGAAACAATTATATGCAAAAACATCCAAATGTTTCTTTGGAGTGCAAGAGGTGGAATATCTGGGTCATATTGTATCTCACGAGGGTGTTAAAGTAGACCCCAACAAAATTAAAGCCATTAAGGAATGGAAAGTCCCCACAACCATAAAGAAGTTGCGAGGATTTCTCGGGTTAACAGGGTATTATCGCAAGTTTGTTAAGAATTATGGGAGAATAGCAGCACCTCTAACAACACTATTGAAGAAAGATGCATTTTCATGGACTCCTGAAGCAACTAAGGCCTTTGAACATCTTAAAGAGGCAATGTGCCTAGCACCGGTCTTAGCTACGCCAGACTTCACAAAAACCTTTATTGTGGAATGTGATGCCTCAGGAAATGGAATTGGTGTCGTTTTAATGCAGGAAGGAAGACCCATTTCTTTTGAAAGTCGTCCAATCAAAGGAAATTATTTACAAAAACCTATTTATGAGAAGGAAATGTTAGCAATACTGCATGCACTAAAGAAATAGAGAACTTACCTAATGGGAAGACACTTCAAGGTAAAAACTGATCATGATAGTCTTAAACACTTTTTGGAACAAAGACTATCTTCAGAAGAGCAGCAAAAATGGGTCACAAAGATGTTGGGTTATGACTTTGAAATTGTCTACAAAAAAGGGAAGCTAAATGTTGTTGCAGATGCACTCTCAAGAAAGGATGAAGAGGTGGAAGCATTGCTTTGTGCCATTTCAATTATCCAACCAGATTGGATAACTGAAGCAAGGGATGAATGGAAGAAGGACGAAGAAGTGTGGACTCTCATTCAAAAGTTGCAGCAAGATCCTAGTACATCTGATAAATTTAGTTGGAAAAATGATTCCTTATGGTACAAAGATCGCTTATATATTTGCAATAATTCCAAACTAAAACAAAAGATTCTTTTGGAATTGCACACTTCTCCTCTAGGAGGACATTCGGGATTTTTAAAAACTTACCACAGGGTGAAGAAAGAATTCTTTTGGGATGGCCTTAAATATGATTTTCAAAAGTTTGTGGCAGAATGTTTGGTTTGCCAGCAAAATAAAGTTGAGACAAATAAGACTACAACCTTTATCCATTCCAAGTCAACGTTGAGAGGAGATTTCAATGAATTTTATCACAAGTTTACCTAAGTTTGAAGGAAGGAGCGTCATCACGGTGGTAGTTGATAGACTTACCAAGTATGCACACTTTTGTGCATTATCTCATTCATTTAAAGCGAGTACAGTTGCTACTGCATTTACGAAAAAAATTCAAAAGCTACATGGAAACCCGAAGATTTTTGTAAGTGACAGAGATCCCATTTTTACTGGAAATTTTTGGACGGAATTATTTTCTTGTTTTGGTACTCAACTAGCTCAAAGATCATCTTATCATTCTGAATCCGATGGTCAAATAGAGATAATGAATAAATGTTTGGAAGGATATCTTTGTTGTTTTGTATCTGATAAGAAAGCATAATGGGTCAAGTGGTTACGTCTCGCTGAATGGTGGTTTAACAATTCCTTCCATACTGCAACAAAAATGACCCCATTTATGGCACTTTATGGATATCATCCACCATCCATCACATTTGATTTAAGGGAAAATTATAGGGTTCAAGTAGTGGAGGATCACATCGAGCATCAACAAGAAGTTCTCCAATTCTTAAAGGATAACCTAAATTTGGCACAAAATCGAATGAAACAACAGGTAGATCAACATCATAGTGAGAGAAGTTTTGATGTGGGAGACTGGGTATTTTTACGGCTACAACCATACAAACAAATGTCCCTCAAGCAAGCTAAGAAGGATAATAAATTATCACCAAAGTATTATGGTCCTTACAAGGTTTTTCAAAAGATTGATACTATGGCATATAAATTGGAGCTTCCTGCTTCTTCACGAGTGCATCCATTTTTCCATGTTTCATGCCTAAAAAAGGTGACAGGGGACAAACTTCTAGTTCAAACAATATTTTCAGAACTTGATGAGGAAGGAAAAACCAGATTCAAACCTGAAGTAGTCATGGAAACAAGAACTCGACAACTACGAAATCGATCAATTTCAAAGTGTCTCATCAAATGGAAGAACTTACCCACTAAAGATTCTACATGGGAGGATGAGAATTTTATGCAAAAGCACTCGGAGCTTCTGAAGCGTTGAGGACAACACTTGTTTGAAGGAGAGGGGCATGTTAGGTCCCTATATTAATAGTGTAGTCCCTTATTACGTTAGTGTAGCCCCCCTTATTGTTATTGTTGTACCTCTGTAACCCCAATATTGTTATTATTGTGCCCTTAAATTATTATTGTTAGGTTGGCTAGGATTACATTGTGGCCCCGCTAGGATTACATTATGGCCCCATGGACTCCTATATATAGAAGGAGGTTTTGGTCATTTGTATCATCCAAGAATCGTTCATTTATGTAATGTATTGGAGGTTGCCCCCTCAAAGTGGCTTATTTCTAAGGCGTTGATGTCTCTTTTCTTCTATTTTTGGAGCTGGTTTCACAACATATTCTCACAATATTCTACAAAAATAACCAATATTAGGCACAAATATGAAATTATCTTTAAACCTTCCTAAGAAAATATTAAAGCATAAGAAAACATTATTAAGTGTATAAGGAGCAATTTAATATATCCTTTATGTGCATAAGGAAGGTTAGATGGGCCTTATTTTATGTCTAATTTAGAGGTCCATCAGATTCCAAGTTGTTGGACACCTAATTAACTAAGGGCTGGTGTGAAATATGAATAGTCACTGGAGTCCAAGAGACCACTTGGTATTTGAAGACTGAGTGTCACAAGGAAATGTATAAATATATAAATCTTTGTGAATAAATGCAATGTCACATTTATCTTATTTGGCTACCCATTCCATGTGTGTGTTTAACATGATATCAAAACAAGTATATTAGACCTGCCTTTTTCATATCTTCCTCTCACACTTACGACTTGTTGGACATTAAATTGTTTTAACAAACATGTGTAAATTATCCATGTGTTATAATGATTGCACTGACCTCTATGCTTCTGCATTTCCTTTCCTACATTAGAGCCCCACATCATTTCTTTAATATAAACCATAATGTATCTATCTATGCTTCAGGCCCTAGCCTAGGCTCCTCCAACACGTGTCACGTGTGCGAACCCTAGTTTGAGTGTGCTTACAAAGTTACAAGGATATCAAGGAATCGTTTGTGTGTATAAGTAATACTCGGCTTGTATCCTCATGCGTAACAGCTAGTATACTGCCATGCTTCAGGAGTAATTGCTAGAGTTATCGATGATGTTGAAAAACATATTTGTCTTGATATTGTATGAATCTTTATGCTATGCATTAACTTCTCTTAGAAAACCATGTGGTATGAACGTTGGTCCTTTAGAATGCTGCCCCTGTTCATTATCTTGGAAGAGTGCGTTGATGTTGAAATGTGAGCATTGGTCAGAGCCGTCGTTGCTGTCTTGAATTTTGGAGGTGTATGGTGCTTATTGAATGACCGTGAACTATACTGCGGTGAATTCTTGATTATATTCATGACTGGTTTCAATGGTGCGTTCACTCCTACAAGAGGATATATAATTTTTTGTGAACTGGTGATGAATCTTTGCGTTCAAGACTCCTCTTCGTGGTATATATATATATATATAGGTATATATTGATTGTGTCCACTTTTTTGAAACTATTGTAATGAGTAGTGATTTATGACCATGCAACAATATTCACTTCTGAAAGGTATCGTTGGTATATATTGATTGTTGGAACCAACATTAAGTCACCATGAAGTCTATTTGTGATATGGGTATTAAACTGTGAAGTCTTCACTGTTGGGTTGTGTATTGGTATGTGCGTTGGGTTTTATGTCCATTAATTTGCGCGTACGGTAGCAACAGATTCTCTCGATTGAATAATAGTTGAAGTCACATATGCCTTAAATTTATTTGTGCATTGAGCTAGTTGTATATGAAACATATATCGTGGATTGTGGACTGTGGTTATAACTCCCTGTGCAGTGTGTTCAATATCCATGCTTTATGCATTGAAACAACGTGACTTTGGAGTCTCCGTGAATTAATTAAATTTTGGTATGGGCGTCAATCCATATGAGTTGAATCACAGTGTGCACATTGAGAATTTGGGCTGTTCTATTTTTTTTAAAAAATTTGTGCGTGTTACTTATATCAGTTTCTTCAGTTTTATGCGTTGAGATATATTCATATATGTGCATGTTGCCTTGCTCCATTCTCTGTGTTGAGCATTGCCATATGTTTAATGTTGATACATGATTGAGTGTTTCCAATCAACCGTGTCAAAAGTAATAGTTGATTGTGCCTCTTGAATTTCATGCATTGGTTTATTGCATACACTCATGAAGCGTTGATTCATTATGTTCGTTGGTGCATTGAGGATCATTGCTACATTATTGCTTATTATATAAGTCATTGGTTCATGTTTGTTTGCACATGTCTCTATGTTATACTACACAAATCTGAATTACACTGTTAGTGCGAGGGTGTGTTGCAATGTGTTGTGAGCCTGAGGTCTAATTCTAGGCATTAATTACTATAATTTCTTCATTCTTGGGAGGAGTACTTGTGAGATTCACTTAATTTTTTTAATGAAAATGGTTAGAATTAACGAATTATTAATATTCTAATACATTTTACTAGTGTTTAAGACAATTAAAATCAGCAAGGACACTTTATTTGATATTAAAATCTATCTACAAAATGCAAAAGAAAACATTGAATTTTTGCAGCTTGAGTCACAACTATAGCAAGATGAGTTACAACAAAAAATACATCATTTTGAACTTGTTTTTGCTGAGAACAATCATTTGGTTGAGATTGAAATATATTCCCATCAACAACAATAAATTGTAGATGCAATACCCATTTTAGGAGCAAATGTGTAGAAATATGCAAAAATTCAGTCTGCATTTCCCAAGCCCATCATCAGACCTTGGGAAGAGCTTGTCGACAATAAGCATAAAAAAAGTCTTGGATATGATAAGGAGGTATGCTTTCATACTCTAGATTATTCAAAACCCATCAAATTTCGAAGTTTTGGATTTATTCAAGACAATTATTCACCTTTTTCTGCTCCTCCACCACATTCACAACAAAATTTCAAATGCCAACATTGTAACATAGTTGGCCATGTGAGATATCATTTTTTTGATCTTCATCTTTGTGAGAATTTTGGTTAATATTGTAGCTCCTTAAGACAGTCTTGAGTTGCAAAAGATTAGTGCCTAGGACATCTTAAAATCATAGATTAAATGTTGACAAATATATGGATGCCTCTCACAGAATATGGATTAAGAGAAATAATGGTTTTGGTGGTTTAGGAATGGAGAAGGCCTTGGAGTCTGATTCATGTGAATTACTCTAAATTGCGAGAGGGCTCAGGAGGTTGTATTGCTGGATGGCTTTCAAATGGGCCAAGTATGAAACAATGAGTAGAGGTTTTCAAAATATATAGAGGTGTTGAGGAGGAACGGAGGAGGAATTCGCAAGACATGCTTAAAATTCTTAAGAATCTGTCTCTGGTGAACTCAAAGGAAACGGATGTAAGTGGAATATGACCAATAGTAGAGATTCGTGGAACGCAAATGAAGGAAGTGAAAAAGGTTTAATACATGAGCGTTATACATAAACGAATTCATGAATAAAAATTCATACCACCAGTAGCTACATTACACGAATAATCAAAGCAGTAGAACATGAAATATGATTGTACATAAACAGGGTATTGCAAATAAACAAGAGAAAACAGATACATACTACTCATTGCTCCATTTGAAATCAAATTAAACAACTCTATATATCATATTATATTCAAAACAACTCTCCCAAATATGTATCTCAGAGCATAAAGAGCACAATCGCACAGAACTAAAACAAAACTTCTCCAAAATTCATAACCTTTCTTTCATCTCTGAACTCTCTCTATATAGAGTTCCCCTTGAGTGTCTATGATCGAATGAACATTCATGATTGGCCCAAACATGTGAAATCAAAATATCCTAACTAAATTACTGAGCGTGCATCAAGAAATCACTCTTGTAACCAGAAAATCAAAACATAATTGGGTGAAATCGAGATTTCACCAACAAAACATCATAATCAAACAGTAAAAAGAAACAACATAGTTGGCCACAGAGGCCATATCTTGGAATATTAAATGAGTTGGGAGGAGTGGTTTTGAACAGGTGGCAGTCTGACTTCCATTACTTGATTCCACTTGTTGTTGCAAACCTCCACTCCCTGTTCTCCTAGCTTCCACTAACCGTTGCAGAACGGCTATTCATGCTGTGTGTGCCTTGCTCTTTGACAAGAAGTTCTTAGACAAAATGAAGATGCCATAACCGCATTGCCCTGCCAAAACCCATGCTGTGTTTGAATTAAAAAACCAAAGATTGGATTTCAGAGGGGGGGCTGTCCAGTTTGTGGTATTGGATGAGGCTGACACGTAGCACCAAAGGCGGTTTCCAAAACCGACCATTTCGGACCCGCCCCACCCTCGCTCGCACCCCCCCCCCCCCCCCTTCAAAGTTGGAGGGGGTGCGAAATAGATCATGAGCCGTCAGATGTATGACAAGGAGTGGAGATGAGGGAATGATGGCATAGGTTTAGCAGTGAGTGGAAGATGATGTGGCACGACGGAAGTGGGGCCCGAGCTCATATCACAAATCACAATCGGAGTGTGTTTTACATATGAGAAAGTGGGAGTAAAGGTTATGGCTGGGGATCTGCGAAGTGCGATGGCGGGAAGGTGACATGGCAAGGCGAAGGTGGGACCAAACTAACATCGCAAATCATAGGTCGGGGAGCTTTGTTATGAGGAATGGAGGGTAAATGCTAGGATTTGCTATGGGAAATTTGCAGTGGTGGAAAGGTGATGTGGCGAGGAGGTGGGGCCGCCCGCAACTCGTAGTCAAAAGTTCTTTGTTATAAGTAGTGACGGATGGATGTTAAAATTTGTGGAGTGCGAAGTGCGATTGCGGTGAGTGGAATATGACGTGGCTTGACAGAGGTGAGGCCGCCGACACATCGCAAATCGCAAGGCTTATATTTGAGTAGCGAAGGGTAAGATTTAAGATTTGCGATGGGTGAAGTGCGATGAGTGTAGGAGTGACGTATCAGACGGAAGTGGGGCCCGCTCACAGATCGCAATCGAAAGAGTTTTTTGATAAGAAGTGGAGGGTAAGGGTTATAACTCATGGGGGGCGATGCGCAATGGGCGATGGATGACGTGGTATGATGGAAGTGGGGCCCACCAACAAATCTCAATTCGCATGGTTTATATAAGAGCAGTGGAGGGCAAGCATTAAGATTTGGAATGGGCAGAGTGCAGTGAGGGGAAGATTACGTGGAATGATGAAGGTGGGGCCAACCGTGGATCTTGATACAGAGTATTTAGTTATGAGGAGTGGGAGGTAATGTTGTAATCTGTGAGGAGCGAAGTGCGATGAGCGTTGAGGTTGGCGATGCGAAAAGGTAAATGGTAAGTTTCTTTCATCTTTTGAGTGCGAGGCGTCTGCCTGACCCGCGTTTGAAGTGTCGGGCCTTCATCTTAGCCACTTCGGCTCTTCATTTTATAAAATCTGATGTTGCCTTATCTGTTCAAAAGAACCACAAGTGAACATTGGCTCCATTGGGGATGACGCGCTCGTTCGAGTGTGTTGAGAACTCACAAACCACTTGCTTGTGTTATTCTTCATGTGCCTAGGATCATTGTTAGAGACATTTTCAAAAAGATTTAACCAAAAACGTAATAGAAATTCATGCAGAAATAACAAAATGACATATATACACTTTGAGGATATGTACAATGGGACATCATAGCCCGCTATCAGTGCTGGAAGTAAGGCTTGAGAAACTATCCATTAAAGGGCGTCTTGAGTGTATCTCCTTCCAAATTCTCCAGCGTAAAAGTATTGTTGCCTTTGACCTCTGCCACCTTAAATGGGCCAAACAAGAGGGGGTCGAAATTCCCATGTTTCCCTTTGTCTGCCCGCCTGACATCCCATCGCAGCACCAAGTCCCTTACTTGGATTTTCTTGTCTTTAGCTCTTTGATCAAATAAGCCTTTCATATTTTCCTAGTACTCTGCTAGTCTGAGGCTTACCTGTTACCATGTTTCACTTAGCTCGACCAATTGGTTCATTCTTCTGATAATTTCGTTTGGCTCTTCCTTGATCTCTTGTAAGAAACAGGCCACAGGTAATGCGAGCTGAATATGGAAAACTACTGCTTAGTCGTACACCAGCGCATAAGGGGACTTTCCTATGGATATTTTAGTGGTGATGCGATTTGCCCAAAGTGCGAACTTGAGTTGGGAATCCCAGTTCTTTTGGTTTTTTTTTATGGTATTTTTCAATATCCTCACCAGTGTCTTGTTAGAGGATTCTTCCAATCCATTCCAATGTGTGTAATATGTAGTGGAGTGCCCCAGAATGATATTATAGTGCTGACATATTTTCACGAACTTAGCCGATTTGAAATCCTGGGCATTATCAATGATGATTTTATGAGGGCATCCAAACCTAGCTATTATGTTCTCCTCTAGGAACTTGATCACTACCCCATCTATGGCATTCCTTGCAGGCATGACGTCAACCCACTTAGTGAAGTAATCTGCGAAGGTGAGGATCCATTGATTCTGGTTACTAGAAGCCGGGTGAATCTCTCCAATGAAGTTGATTCCCCATTGCTTGAAGGGATCTTCAACATGGACTAGGATCAATGGGAGAGGTGCAAACCTTTGCTTTTCGGCAAATGTATGACACTTTTCACAGGCCTAGACGCGAGCATCTACATCACCAAACAACTTGGGCCAAAAGAAGCATGCTCTTAAATCTTGTGAGCAATGGATCGCCAGATGTAATGCCCATCGCATTTTCCTTCGTGGAACTCTGTCATCACTTCGTCAACCTCCTAATTTGTTAGACATAGTAGTAAAATCCCAGTTGGATCCTTCCAATACAGTCGCCTATTTGCCACAATATACTGTTGATATCTTAACCTCAAAGTGCGATACTTGGTCTTATCATAGTTAGGGGGACACCTTAGGGTTAAAAGGTACTCCACTATATCATCACAGGTACTTCACATGTGTTTTATGTGTGGAAGATTCTATGCCCTGATGCATACCTGTACTCTCCTGTGCTTCTCCTCCTGTCATAGACAAATTTATCCCGAGAGCCTAACAGTTGGATTCAGACAGAATTTTTGCCAGCCCTTGGCCTTTGATGAGTTTGGTAGGATTTATCTCCATCTCATAATTTTGAATCTTAGCTATCCATTTTCCCCTCTTCCCTTCACTGTCGCCCTGTACCAGGATATCCTTCGCTGCTGCAGTGGGTACGTAAGCTGTTATGACAGACTGTAACACATACACCCTACATGCCTTAAGTGACTTAACCAAAGCATATGCTTGCTTTTCCAGAATGTTATATTTTAGTTCAACATGCAATAGGTTAAGTGAGTGAACCTATATTTTAGAAAGGCATTCGGGCGTACATGAAGGTTCTCCAAGGCGTAGTGAATGACATCTTCTTTTGGTCTTTCGATAGCACCACCACTTGATTATATCTTGATAAACCGTCCATCATGGACATGCAGGAGGATCCCACTACCTTTTTCAAGATGTGGTATATCTTCAGGAGGGGATAGTTGTCTTTGAGTGAGGCTCTATTCAGATTGCGTAAATCCACACAAAGCCTGATTTCACCATTCTTCTTCCTCACGGGTACCAGGTTCGCCACCCATTCAAAGTACCTTAGAGGGACAATGATCTTTGCCTACAACAACTTCTTTATTTCCTTTTCAATAGCTGGGAGAAGAAGAGGATTGATTTGTCTCAACTTCTGCTTATGAGGCTTAGCGTCTTCTTTGAGTGGTATCTTGTGCTGTATAGTGTCAATGTCAAAAGACTTAAGATCCTGGTATGACCAAGCGAAGACATCTTTATATGATTGAAACAACCTGAGGTACTGATCTTGCTTATCTTTAGGGACCCCTTTTGATAGCTTCACAACCTTTGGATCTTCCTTTCTCCCAATATTCATATCCCTGACAAGCTCGTCGAGGGCCATTTTGCTGGGGTCCATCGGGATATCGTTTTTCTCAAACAATCTCTCCAATGACACGACACCCCTGGGAATGAAATTTTCCTTTAACTGCAAAAAATGGTTCCCAGCCAATGTCTCTTCCCATATGGTTTTTGGCTCTTCACTGTCATCCTCAGTGACTGAGTTGATCACCAAATTTGAGAACTCGCCCACCATTTCCATACAACGCTTGACCTACTCTTCGTCCTTGGAGAATTTACAATGCTTTACGTTGTCAGGAATGGAGAGGCGGTATCGTACTTCAACCACATATTTGAGCAAGGGATTTTGTAGGGGGTGGAAATTACTAGCAGCCACAGCTAGTGAGTTGGCCATTCTGTTCTTATCCCTTGGCATGAACTAAATGTTAAAAGCATAGAAGAAGTTCTCAACTAAATCTCATACCTCATTCCTGTAAGCTCTGAGCTGCGGATGCTTAGTTTGGCATTGGCTCCTGACTTGCCTCACTACTAGCTCTGAATATTTGAAAAAATTAAGATTTTATATGTTCATGTTCTGTGACGCCTACAACCCCAATAGCAGGGCTTCATATTCGGCCACGTTGTTCGTGGCTCCAAATTCCAACTTGAAATAGAGAGGTACTAAGCATCCTTCTGGGGATATCAAGAGTACCCCGGCTCCGTTTCCTTCTCGTGAATAAGCTCCATCAAATTGCAAGGTCCAAATTTCGTTCTCCATTCTTCTTATGGGATTCTCCTGTATTAGAGGACATACCTTCATTTCTTGCAGGAAATTTTCATCCTTCTCGAGCATAAGACAAGAGAATTCACCCTCCTTACCATTTACCGGAGAATTTGTCGAACAATTGGCTTTGGTGACCATCTTCACAAACTTGGATTCACGGTATAATATTCTTTCCTCCCCACTGAATACTGGAATAGTGGCATAGGTGAGGTCAAGTTTTATTGATCCTCCAGTCTTGGAACCTCAGGATTTGGACAACAACATTCCAAACCGATCTGGGATATCAGCTACAACAATGTCCATTACCACACTTTTGGCCAGAATTTGCTAAGTTTACTGCTTGATATTTTATCATACCCAAGCACTTCACCCTCTTAGAATCAAAAGAATACAGGTCTTTATAAGGCCTTTTAATCTGCAACCCCAATTGCTCCATGACAAAAAATGGCAATAGGTTATGTGAAGCCCCGAAATCCAGCATGTAATTGTGCAACAATAGGTCATGTATCACTAGAGTCACATAGAATAGGGGAGTGGATGAGTCCTGCTCTTCTACATGAGGTCCAAAAACTACCATGGGTCATTCTTCTTGGAGATTGAGGCTGTTAGGAAGAGGGCTTACACCATGGGGCAACATGAGTTGGGACACTTGAGCCTTGTATGAAGGCTATTTTAGGAGCTCAATTAGAGGAACCGAGATCTTGACCTTCTCTAATTATTTCTAGAGGTTAAAGGCCATGGAAGATGTTTATGTAATAACTTCTTTAAAATTCTCTTTAGGAGGGTCGGACAGTTTCAAGGGTATATATGTGGACTTCTCAATTTTGGGAGGATCAGAGCCTTGTTTCATGGAAGTGGATGTAGTGGCTTTATGAGGGGCATACTCTTCTAATGGATTTTTCCCCTTACTGGCATAACTAGGAGGGGTCTGTTCACTTGATATTGACTCTTAATTTTGTTGTTGCACTCAGGTTATCTTCCTGGAGGACCTAATATCATACTTCTTGTGGAGTTGAGCATGCATGAAATCCACGAACTGCCTATAGTAATTGTCAATATATTGGTCTTCTGAAGGGACTTCCTTCTCCTCTTTCTCCCCTTGCAGGGTGAGTTCACCTTCCTCATCATCCGAGTAGGAAAGGAACTAATCTTCTTGGCTTTTTGTGACTTCCTCAGTCTGTCCCTCCACTTTCCCCTCTAGGTACATAGGAGGTTGGATATGATCTGGCTGTTCCTTCCTTTCATGCAGTAACAAATCTAGAGGGGGCTTCTAATACTGGGGATTAAACCCACAGTTTGGACTCATTTGGTTAGGACAAGGAGGGGAAGTTTTGGCCTCCAATTCAAGGTTAATCAACTTATTTGAAAGGTTCTTGATTAGCTTTTTCATTTCTTCCATTCTACACTCTTGTGATTCCCTCTCCTGATTTGAAGTAGAAGCCTCCTCCCTGTTTTTTCTTATGGCTTCATGCTCTGTCTTCCCCTTGAATTTACCAGTAGAAGAAAAGTTTTCTTCTACCTCCAATGCATCAGTCTGGATCTGATCCAGAGATGTGGATTTTATTTCTCTTAGGGTGAAACCAAACTCCGGTTCAAAGGCTCCTTCGAAGACCACTTTTGCAGCTGCTTGGGGAGGCTTTATCTCAACAGGGAGATTATTATAGAGCTTATTGAACCTATTTATGAATTCTGTTACATCTTCGTTGTGTATCTTTTTAAGAGCGTTGAAATTGTGAGAACATATCCATGATCCCTCTTTTATCACCATTTTAGTGTGAAGAAATTCTCCATTTCTTCCCAAGAGGTGACTGTGTTATCAACTAGAGACTTGAACCACGTTCGAGCCTCTCCATCCAAAGATTGGATGAAAAGATTGAATACCACATATAAGTGCTCTACATTCACATTCTCAGCAAAGGATCAAGAGTTTTCAATATTTCTCTACGCATAAGTACTATCTTCCTCGATGAACCGAGGCAGGAGATTTAGATAATCTTGAGGCATATCATTCAATACTTGGGGTAGAGCTAACAAATCATACTTGTTCAGGAGGAAGCTAGGCATAACCATAAGGAGTGGTGGTGGTAAGTTCTGAGGATGATTTGGCGGTGGTATAACAAGTATATGCTGAGTAGAGGTTTGGATATTTATATGTAAAGAGATTTGGAGTGTTGCAACTTCTTTGACTTCTTTAGCCTCAGGAGTAGGGTGCAAGGGAGGCAGAGAAGTATTAGTAGATTCAGCTTCATCTTTTATGGCTGATCTGGCTAAAGCAGAGGTTTTTGGAGGATACTCAAGTACACGGGCTATGGAGCCATGGTCGTAGATGTCATCTTTCTAAGATGAGGAAGGCCAATGCTAGGATGTATCTGATCAAGTGTGAGGCCTTGTGTAAGCCAAGATTACAACTGATTTGAACTTTGATAATAGTGGAGTTGCCAAGGTGAGGGCTATGCAACTCTCAACCCTTCATGCTCACCTGATTGAATGGTGAAGACAATGTCGTACCCCAGGGTAAAGATTTTAAAATTCGTATCTCTGACAACATCTTTAAAAAGATGTTTTAGCTCCTAGAGACAACCTTGAGTTGCAAAAGACTAGTGCCTAGGACATCTTAAAATCAGAGGTTAAATGTGGAAAATTATATGGATGCCTCTCACAGAATATGGATCAAGAGAAATAATGGTTTTGGTGGTTCAGGAATGGAGAAGACCTTGGTGTCTGATTCATGTGAATTACTCTAAACTATGAGAGGGCTCAGGAGGTTGTATGGCTGGATGGCTTTCAAATGGACCAAGTATGAAAAAATGAGCAGAGGTTTTCAAAATATGTAGATGTGTTGAGGATGAATCTGCAAGAGATAGGCTTAAAATTCTTAAAAATATGTCTCCCACGAACTCAGAGGAAACTGATGTAAGTGGAATATGACCAATAGTAGACATTCGTGGAGCACGAATTAAGGAAGCGCATCAAGTTTAATACATGAGCATTGTACATAAATGAATTCATGAATAAAATTTCATACCACCATCAGCTACATTATACAAATCATCAAAGCAACCAAACATGAAAGATTATTTTACATAAATAGGAGATTTAAAATAAACAAGAGAACACAGATACATACTACTCATTGCTCCATCTGGAATCCAAGTAAACAACTCTGTATATTAGATTATATTCAAAACAACTCTCCCAAATATGTATCTCAGAGCATAGTAACACAAAACTACAACAAAAATTCTCCAAAATTCAAAACCTTTCTTTCATCTCTAAACTCTCTCTATATAGAGTTCCCCTTGAGGGTCTTGTTGTGCTATACAAAAACCCCCATTTATTTTTAATGAATGGGGACCCTTTCAAAATAAATAGGAAATTTATTTTGTTTAATTTTTATTTAAGTAAAAAAACCTTAGGAAATAAAGTTTCTTTTTCTTTCCGTTTTCATTCCTTAACGCGCATCACAAATCACTAGTACAGACATTTTGCCCATTTCCAGATGGTTTGCAGAGGAAAATTTCACCTATGTCAGAGTTTTTTGGAGTTACGCTTCTCCTCACGTCCTGCCATATTATGTTTTTGACAAGCTACTTGCTAGAGAGATTGCCTACCAGCTTGTTGTAAATGGTATTTCAAAATAGCTTAAATATGCTAAGAAGGCCGTTTGGCCTAATTTTCCTTTACAGTGCAATACTTTTGCACTTTTTGATATTGGTCATGCCTACAAGGAAGTTTCAAATGTTAATTTTTTGAATTTTGCTGTAATTCCAAAGCAACCATATGACCCTAATGATGTGATTAAGAAATTCATCACAGAGCTAAAAATGAAGCCTTTTTTGAAAGAGATAGATAGATTTAATGATTTCTTTCAAGGTATTGAAAATTTTTCAGATGTACTAAAGTTTGCATCCAACCAACTCAATCAAGATGACTTGGAAGCCTTCCAAGCATAAAAAAACAAGAGACTGGAAAGGATTCCTATGGATTTATTGACTATTGAATATGTCAACAGACCAACTCCAAGTATTAGCTTGGATAATGAAACTAAAGACATGTCTGAAGATGAGTCAGGGAAATCAGAACATCAATCTCATAGTTCGGATCATTCTGAAAAATGAATCCAAAAAGAGAAATGAGAACCCCAAAAAGGTAATTAATAAAATAATCAAATAAATTGAGATGCAAGAGAAAGGAAGAAGTAATGGAACATAATCATCTTCCCAAGAAGTTCAGCACAACCAAGATACACCCGATCGGTCAGAAAAATCTTAGCCAAAGGATTTGAAAAGTGAATGGGATAAGTTTTCTAAGGCAATACAAACACCTCAAACACATCCTAATACTGATCAATCTACTAGTTTTTCAGATGCCAGAACATTCTCAGAAATTAGTGGAAACTATTAATCCCCTACAACAAGTTCCTGAAACTCATGATCGAGATATCATTCTAGCTTATTCTACAGAGAAAATAGTCTTACAAGTTGAGGAAATCCCTTCACTAGATGTCTTCTATAGTCCTAGTCATAAGGCCGTAGTCAAGAGGAGAAAAAAAAGAAGAATTGATGATACAATCTCAAGTCTTACAAATGAATCTGTTGATGTTTTATGGAAAGATCCTCTAGCTGATCCTACTGAACATTTAACCAGGCTATCACAGTTTGTAGGGGCATATGCTACTGCCACTGTTGATAAGTCCACATAATTTCAAATGTTACTGAAGCAGAAAGAAGACAAAATACAAGATTTAGAGATATTGTTAGAATAAGAAAAGTCTAACTCCAGTGAGCAAATGGAATTGAATATGTCCCAATTTCAAAAGGATTTTGAAAGTTTAAAATTGCAGCATCAAGTACACCTCACTGAGAAGCAAACACAACTGGAAGCAGCAATAAAAAAACTACAAAGATAGCCATAGCTAGAGGAATTCATAAAGGAAGAATTGGATGTGAATGCTAAGCCAAAGCAGCAAAAAGAAGTATTTTTCCAACATGCTTCTATCGCTAGCTCTTATTGTGACTCAAGTGAAATACTAATCCAACAAGTGGCTATCTAGAAACTTGAGTGTGAGAATATTGAGAAGAAAATCAATGAACACATTCAATGGTAAGCATCAAACTCAGGCAAGGAAGCCGATCTACCCTAGGTAGATAAAATCCACAAGGAAATCCTATTTAAGGATTGGGAAGCACAGATAAATCAAGCGGAGAAAGCAACAACGAAAGCATCAAGGTTAATGAAGGAAATTATTGAATCTATATGTGAACAAATTTTAAAACCATAACTTATCGAAGAGTGCACATCTGAAGTGCTCTTAGAAATCAAGAAGTTGGAAACCCAATGGAACAAAAGGGCGGAAATGCAGGAAGAAATGATTAAAAAAATAAATAAGTTTGATCAAGAAAATTATTGGAATTTTTTGATCAAACCTTATCATCAATACCAAACCCTGCAGTATTTAACTGATTAAAAAAAAAATCGCTGCCAGCACTCTCAAATGCGATATTCAAGGTACAAGTCAAATCTAGAATTTTGCAGCCACCTCAGCTCAAACCCATGCTAGATATTTTTACACTTCGGGATCGAATCCAAATGAAAGATCAAAATTCATAGTTATATTGTTACTTTATTTTCCTAGATTGTAGTTAAAGTTTGTCTTACTAGGATGGTTGTTTGAAACCTTCTCTGTTTTTATGTAGTAATCTATTTTTAAACATATTTAGTTTAGTATTTAAACCCCTCTCATGCATTTAGAGAAGGGTCCATAAATTTGTCAATTTGTTTTGCAAAGAATGCACTTTTGTAAGTTTGTGAATGCTTTGATGGATTAATGGAACAAAGTCTATTATCTTTTGAAATTTGAAGTTGTTTAACTGACGTTGCATTATTGTACTCTTTAAATTGCTTGAAAGTGAAGAGGAGCAGAAATCTACTGTCAGTTTACATGAGTTACTTCTCTTCACTTGTATTAAGTTTTGTTTTCTAGATTGACAATTATCTTTTTATTGCATTATATATTTGAAACGTCATCATAGATGAATGTTAAATGCACTTTTGTACTAATATTTGTCAGTGATTTTTTACTGGATATATAATCACACATATGAATGCGATATAATTTTCACAATTATTTTAATCAAACTATTTTTTTAAAAGAATAATCTTTACATAATTTTCATCTGTTTCAACTGTTAAATAATCTTCATTACTAATAGTTGAAGGATATCTCTTTAGATTGCATAAAGGAAGAAACACCCCGGGTATATAGTAGAATAGATAGTGTTATATAGATGCATGTGATAGATTAAAATCATTTTCCATTGCATGTTATAAAAAAAAAACCCTAAATCATCCTTATTGGGAAACTACTCCCTTTATCCCTAGTCGGAGCTACCACACTAAACGGAAAAGGACTTGCTCTAAGGTCCGGACTGGGTGGTTTTCCCCCATGTTGTGGCAATAGAATTTTGAGGCCTTAACATTCTGGTGCTAGAAGGAGGGCCTTGTGAATGGCAAGAAGTTTTGATCAATCTAAAGGTCAATGTAAGTGTCTCTCTCCCTCTAGATCCCCTTCAACTTCTAGAAAATTAGCTAAATCTACATGTTTAAGATCTGAAGTTGAACATGCTTCTCCTAAGTCTCCTTGTGATACTCAACCCATAATGTGTCTCGATTTTCATCAAAATTCCCCTGAAGTTTAGTCTTTGATAGAAAAGTTAGAGAGAGTATCTATTTCTGTTGAAAAGCATGAATATTCTCAAACATTTGAGATTAGTATTTCATCTTCTTTACGACCTAGAAGAATATTAACTTGATTAGAAAGTCAAAAGACATGAATCCTTCCTTTTGAATTTACCATCGATACTTATAGAAGGAGAATAAAGAGGATTGAATCAGAGTCAATCACCAATGAGATCTTATCCAATAATCCACCCCATTCACCTCCATTACCTCCACAACTTCCATTCCAACAATCAATGTTACTTTAACTAGTTCCAGTACTCAGACTACTATCCCTTCAACTAGTTCTAGCACTAAGCCTGCCTCTTCTTCAACTCAAACTCAATCCATCATATCCACCCAAGGTCCAATGGCAGGCTAAGTACCTCCACCAAATGTAGGACCATGGAATAATCCAGGGGCTGTAAATATGCCTGCTCCTCTTCATTCTTGTTATCACTCGATTTGGACCTCAGGCTGAAAAAGGGAAATAAGGGTAACATATAAACAACGTTCAACCTTGTAGCTAGCCCTACAAGGTTAGGAGAGGGATCTCTCCATGAAAATGATATTCAAAAAAGTAAAATAATGGACTGATATTAGGCTAGGTATAAAAATGGGAAAAAGTTGAATGAAATGAATGAATTTTCAGGGTAGTATGGAAAAAATGGGACAGTTTGAAACTGGGGAATTAAATCAGGATATAGGGTATTTCATGGGGCAAGATAGGCAGGAAATTTTATCAATAAAGTTTAAATAAGGATGGAATGGAAAGACTGGTGAGGAGCTGAAAAGGGCATAGAAAATGGATCCTTTTCAAATAGAAGAAAAACACAAAGTATGAATGATTTCCCAAGGCAGAGCATAAAAATGGATTCTACCTTTCTATCTTGAAAGCATTCAAACATAGATGTTTATGAATGAATGGTACACATAAAAAATTACATATGAACACAAAGGAGAGAAAAAATGCTAAATTTCATACCACATGGATCCCACAAATTAGAGCTGCATCTCTTTATTAATTCCCTGTCCAAAACTATTACAATGGAGCACAGAGCGTTCTCCTTGATTTTTCACACTATTCCCCTACTTCTGAGTTACAGACTGCTTTACAAATGATTTACAATTACATTAAATAGACTGAAATGTGGGAACATAGATCCACAGAAATAGGAGCTATTTTTATAGCTCAGGAACTAAAATCTGAAGATAGAAAAGAGAACTAACAATCTGCTTAAAATAAGGAGCAGCGCTACATTTGACTATTTGGCAGATTCACTGTTACGTTGTTGACTGAAAAATAGGCAATTTGAGGAGCAAATCCCTATTTTTTCTGTTGCTGTAGAAATCTCTGTTTTATATAAGCTTCTCAGCCTTTGACTGTTGCTTTTCTTTCTATTATTACTCTGAAGAAAACTCACTTTTAATAAAATACCTTTGACATAACGTAAAATGAAATTATGCCTTAAGTGAAAGGAAAAACTGATTTTGGATGGAGGGAGCGAAGGGAAGGAGGTGGGGTCTGCATCGCAATTAGAATCAGAAGGGGTTGGGAGAGGGGTATAACATAATAACATAACCTTGTAATATGATATGCGATGCGTTTTAATACATAAGAGTAATCACAATCGGGATTGGAAGGTTTGGATATATGTGAAACAAGCCACAAAGCTCCGATGCGATTGGAAAAGTCAAAGTGGAGAAATCCCTTTGTTAAAACAAATGAAACAGTTTTTCACTTTTTACAAAGGGAGAAAAGATTTTTACGTTGAAAGAGGGGAGGGCCTTTAAGGTGGGACCGGGCCAAATTGGGATCGGAATCGGGAGAGGGAGCGGGGTATAACATAATACATTTCCTCCGATGCGATGGGGTTGAGACCTTTGTAAAAAACGAAATAAATGAAGTTTGATTTTACAAAGGGGAAAGGCCTTTTTATTATACACGGGTGGAGTTTTATGTGGTGGGACCCAGGAGAATAATCGCAATCGGAATCGGGGATCAGGGCGAGCATATTGCATAATGAAATTCCTCTGATGCGATGGGATTAAACCATGGAAAATATTTTATAAAACGTAATAAAATGTGATTTGGAACTTACAAAGGGAAAAGGCCTTTGGTATTATAAATGGGCGGAAGAATTATGTGGTGGGACCGAAAGGTCCTTCGGTATCAGATATCGGAGGAGGGTGGAGGGAAAATATATGGTGTAAAGAGAAATCGTCGATCGCGATGAGCGCGATGGCTTGCAGGCTGTTGGATTGGACGAACAGATCAACGACGGGGGATGTAATCGGAGGGTGTCAATCGGGAGAAGTCAATCGAAAGCGCCGATGAAGTATGGGTCGTTCAATCGGATGGGCAGATTGACGGCCAAGATTTCATCGGGTGGGGTTCAATCGGAAGAGACTTAACATAATCACATTGAAGTTTTTGGCATGGGCCAATCGGAGCGCAAATATTAAATGTTGCGATTTCGATGGAAAGGGAAAGGGACTTGGGTCGGCGGAGTTTTATAACACTTTAAACTTTGTTATAAAGTTTTAAAGGGTCATGTAGGGGAAGTGGTTTGGTTATTTCGATTGCGACGGGAGGGAATTTATAATAAAACTTTAACTTTATTATAAATTTAAAAGGCATGGAGGGGAAGTGGTTTGTTTTAACGGGATTTTATAATAACAAAACTTTAAAACGTTATTATAAGGTTTTAAAGGAGTATGGAGGGGAAGTGGTTAATACATCGCATATATATTTTAAATATTTTAGTGATGTGATTATGTGATCAGAAGGGGAAAAAGAGATTTATAAGAGAAAATATTAAACTTTAATAACATAAAGTTTAAGGGAAATATGGGAAAAAGGGGAAGGGTTAGGGTATAGAGGACTATATTCACTTAGGCATAAAAATCAATCCATAAGTCAGTTTTGAGAGTTCAATATACCGTTGGAAAGCTCTTTCTGGCCTCTTTCTGCTGGACATACTTAGAACATGATTTGATGTTGAACATGCTATGGAAAACTTCTCTGAAAGGCAGGGTGATGACTTCATGAAGATAACATCTTCTGAAATGTGACTTATTACATCTGCTGACATAAAATTACATAATAAATGATGATAAAGGAAAAGTATCATGTTTTCACCTCAAAACATGGTTTTGAGGTGAAAATTACATCAAACTAATTAAAAATTTTTTTTGATCTTCCCAGATGCTGTGACTTTGAGTTTATTGACTTCCTCATGACCTTGCTGATATTTATTGACACTTGACTCATTAATTTGACCATGATGAGATCCTAGAACCTAATGAGACCCTTCTTATGACCTAATAACATGAAAATTACTCATGACTAAAGACCATAGAGAGGAGAATTAGCAAGTTTCACATGAGGGAAAACTAATAAAAAATTACTACCATCAATGAATCCATGACCTAGCGGAATGGTGAAATTTATTGGTATGGGACTCCTAATATGCAAATGCAAAAGAGAAATTTTGATCATTGATGGCAGTATGACTATACTAACACTAAAATTGGCTCCAATGGGGATGGTAGCTCCTTGGAGGTGCGAAGAACACCATAGAACAAGTAGCCTTATCCATTGGGCATGGAGTCAAAAATACTGAAAGCTGACACAATACAAACTAACTCTGATTCAAGACTAAGACTGAAAAATTGAAATAAAATCAAACCATACACATATCATTTAAGTTTTATAGCCTTCACCTCGGGCCCCAAAATTCAATGATTGTGTACTTAAAATCTGATCAAAATAACATGGTATATACAATGATGGTGACATAGTTTCTGATCCATTATCTTCAACAATGGTAGTGCTTCAAAAGCCTACCATTCACTGCTCCTCCAGGGAAATCTTGGCCATCCATTTCTAAAAGAAAGAAAGCATTTTGTCCCCTGTATGCTGAAATCCTGTATGGTCCTTTCCACAGGTTTTCAAACTTACCATGCTTCCCTTTGTTCTCATTTCTTGCATCCCATCTCAACACCACATCATCCAGCTGCAACTTTTCTGCTTTGGTCTTTCGGTCATAGATCTTCTTTATATTCTCCTGCAACTGAATAGCATTCTGTGACACTTCCTCTCTTGTTTGTTGAAGGTGGATCATATGATTGATCCTTCACTGATTTTCATCATCTTCACTGCCAACTTCTTGTAATAATCTCATAACTGGAACTGTAAGTGATGTAGGAAAGACAACATCAATACCATAAAACAATTCAAAAGGTGACATACCTGTGGATTTCTTACTGCTAACTCTGTTAGCCCATAACACGTTGATGAGCTTTCGATGCCAGTTTCTTTTGTTTGCCTCCAACATTTTCTTGATTATATTTATCAGTGATTTTTTCAATGATTCTGCCAGGCCGTTTCCTTATGGGTAGTACGCCGTTGAATGGCCCAGCACAATATTGTATTTGTCATAGAAATCGACCATCTTCTTAGATCTGAACACTGCTGTGTTATCTGTTATAATTTTGTGAGGGCAGCGAAAACGAGATAAAATATTCGACTCTAAAAACTGAATAATTATCGTATCAGTTTCCTGCCTTGCTGGGACGACCTCGATCCATTTAGTAAAGTAATCCGTACCTGTCAGGATCCATCGATGCTGTGCTGATGATGTGGGATGGATTTCTCCTATGAAATCGAGTCCCCACTGTTGAAAGGGAGCATTTACTGAAACTGGTTTCAAAGGAAGAGGAAGCAATTTCTTCTTCCCTTTGAAAATTTGGCTTTCATGAAAACTCATCACTGTTTTATATGAATATGAAAATAACGTGGGCCAATAATATCCTGCTCTCAACACTTTGTTAGCTGTAGTCTTCCAAAACAAATTACCACCACAATCACCTTTATGAAAATCATGCATTACCTTCTGAGCCTCTTCTTCAACCAAACAATTGAGCATAATACCTCCAGGATCTTTCCAATAAAGAGCACTGTTTAAAATATAGTATTTAGTAGATTTAAGTTTCAGAGATCTACCTTTACTCTTAGACATTCGTGGAGGAGGCGAAAGATGTTGAAGGACATAAACAATATCTAAATACCATGGGGATTGTGGAAAAATGTCTAAAATTGGAACACGCAAACCTTCATCTTCATCCTCTGATATTGCCGTTATGAGGTTTATATCCAGGGCACATAGATTTGATTGAGCCATTAATTTTTCCAAGCCTTGTCCTTTAATCAATTTTGTGGGCTTGATTTCCAAATCGTACTCCATCATAGCTGCTATCCACTTACCTCTTCGACCTTCTGGATCAGTTTGCATCAAAACATCCTTTATTGCTGCATTAAGGACATATGCTATAGTATGTGAATGCAGAATATAGACCCTAAAATCCTTCAATGCCTTTATAAGAGCCAATGCCCGCTTCTCAATAATATTATACCTCAAAGTAGCATCTCTAATAGTTCTACTGAAAAAGGCAATTGGATTTTCAATCTGGTCTCTCTTTTGCATCAAAACAACAGCCATAGTATGCTCTGAAGCAAATGAAAAAATAATAAAATCTTGAGTATAATCAGGACTAATCAAGACTGGGGCATTGGAAAGAGCAAACTTTACCAGATTAAATGACTTGATAGCTTCTTCACTCCATTTGACAGTGCTATCATTCTTCAACATATTAGTCATTTCTCTTAAATGTTCAACCAAATTGGGTATAAATCTACACAAGAAATTCATATTACCATTGAATGCTTGGATCTCCTTTTTGTTTCGTGGAAGATCTATGTGCTGAATTGTCTCCACTCTCGAAGGATCAATACTGATTCCATCTTTAGAGATGATATGCCCCAACAAATTGCCTTCATCCATGGAATAGAGACTCTTCTTTGGATTGAGAGAAATCCCAAACTTTCTACATCGTTGAAACACAACTCTCAAATGGTGCAAATTCTCATCATTAGAACCAGAAAACACTGTCAAATCATCCAAATAAACAACAAGAAAAACATCCCTTTCATTTGCAAAAGCAATGTCCAATGCTCGCTGGAAATTAGCTCTAGCGTTCTTTAGTCCGAATGGCATTTTGGCATACTGGAAGGTTCCCCAGGGTGTTGTGAAGGCAGTTTTGTCTTGGTATTTCTCATGCACCAAGATCTGGTTGTAGCCTGAGTAGCCATCAAGTAGTGACATCCTAGATGCTCCAACTACTCTCTACAGAATATGGTCCATTTTCGGAAGTGGATAATTATCCTTTAAGGATGCTTTATTCAGATTCCAAAAATCCATGCACAATCTTATCTCTCCTTTCTTCTTACGTACCGGGACCAAATTTGAAATCTAGTCAGAAAATCTAATGGGGACTATGATACCGGCTTTGTACAATCTGTTTACCTCTTTTTCAATGGATGGCAGCAGCTTCAGATTGATTCTTCTTAGCTTCTGTCTAAATGGCTTTTGATCCGGCTTGATGGGAATAGTATGCTGGATTATATTTTTGTCATACACCTTCAAATATGAATAATCCCATGCAAACACATCAGAAAATTTAGAAAGAAATTTAACATACTTTTCCTTTACCTCAGGGGACAATGCCTTTTACAACTTCACAAACTTGGGCTTGTCAACTGTTCCAAGATTCACATCTTCAACTCCTTTCTCAGTAGGCACCAAGCTTGGTTTCTTGGAAACATCATCCTAATAAAAAATCTCCTCTAAAGGTATGAGACCTCTAGGAATTACATTATCTTTCAGCTGCAATATGTCCATCTGATTTGATTCAATCTCTTGATCATCAACCTCATAATCACCTTCTATTGGGGTATCTTTAAATTTTCCATCACTCTGGAAAAAAGCATTGATCTCATTATCATCCCAAAACACTTGCAAATACCTTAAATTGTCCAGAACAATAGGCCTATGTTTGACATAGATCTGAAACTTGTTGCTGGAGTTCATCAGAATCTTCAAATTGCTTGCAGTAGTGGCAAGAGAATCATCAATAATGTTCTGCATCCTGGGTACTTCTGTCAAAGTGTACTTAGGGAATGCCTTCAAGATATCCAGGACTGAATTTCTGTATGCCCTCAACCGGGGATGCTTTTCCTGACATTCTCCTTTAACCTATTTGATTATCAACTCTGAGTCTCCATATACAAAAATCCTTTTTGCATTTAGCTTCTTCAAAATCTTCAGACCTGCAATCAGAGCTTCATACTCTGCTTCATTGTTAGAGCAGTCAAAAGCCAACTTATAATCACATACTCTAACATTACTAGGAACCTTTTCAGGCTGGAAAACAGGGCTCCAAATCCATATTCCAATACTAGCTCCATCCTTACCAACAACTCCATCAAAATCAATGCTCCAAAGGCCTTCTTCTTCTTCTTGTAGATGCTGAAATTTTGCTTCTTTTTCTTCTTTACCTTGACTAATTTCTGGCTGTTCACTGTCTTTTTGCTGCTGGCAGGCAAGAAGCTCAAAAGTGCTTGCTGTTTATCTTTTTCCTTTTTGAGGACTTCCCTAAAATTCTCTGAAATCTCAGGTATTTCATCCACTTGTGCCAACTAAACATTCTCATCATTCAAACCACCATCTGAATATAATACAAAAGACTCTAAATCTGTCTGAACAACATTAATGGGATGATTTACTGGCTTCTCTTTGCTAGTGATCATATATTTCATTTTCTTCTCCCTATATAGTTTCCTCAACTGGCCAAACACGAGAATGGTGGCATAAGAGAAGTCAAGTTGCATGGTTCCTTTAAGTTTTTCACCCCAAGACCTAGATAGAAGAATTCCAAACCATGGTGGGACATCGGCAAAAACTACATCCATCAAGATATTCTTGGCTGGGATTTGATCTAAAGCCACTACCAAGTCTTTGATAAGACCAATACAATGGACCCTACCTGAGTCAAAAGAATAAAAGTCATGATATTTACGAGTAATATCAAGTCCTAACTTCTCCATGATGGATTTGGGCATCAAATTATGTGAGGCTCCAAAGTCCAACACAACATTATGTAGGATGAAATCATGTAATCTAAGACTCAGGTAAAAGGGAGGAACTTCAATTTCTTCAGATTGATCTTCTATGGCTGGGCCAAAAATGAGTTCAGGGTAGTCATCTTCTACATTCACCATATCTGATACAGAGTCTATTTGCAAAATTCTAGACACCTGATTTTTATAAGTGCTATTTTTCACCAACTCAGTCAGGGGCATAGACACTTTCAGCTTAGAAATTTCATTCTCCAAATTAAAGGAAGGGACTTTTTCTACCTCTTTAACTGGAGGATATTTCTTCTCTGCTTGCTCCTTTGCTGCACTCTGCTGGTTCTTCTCATTTGGGTTGTTAATCACTGAAGGTGTTTTTCTGGAGGAAGGGTCGGCTGGCTCTTTCCCTTTCTTCTGAGAATCGTTCTTCATTTGGAGCTCTTTTCTCTTCTAAATGGGACTGATCAGAACATCTCTGTTCCTAAAAAAGTACTGCTTTTGTTGAGTTGATAAAGCATTCATGTACCCTCTCTGGTAGTCATCAGACTCTTCTTCTAATATTGCATCATTAGCCAAAATAAAATCTTCGTATTTTTGAATGTCTACAGTCGCTGTGTATTATTCATCTTCAGTGAGAAAAATGGGCGCACCATCGGCTGTGAAGAAATGATTGGCTTCAATCACACGATCATCATCATCATCTGTCTCTATTCCCTAAACATAATTCTGCTGTAATTGAGTTTTGATTTGCTGTTGTGGTGGTGTTTGGTCCTGCACTCTCTATTCACTCTGCTTGATTCTGAATTGTGGCTGCTGCCCTATGAAACTCGGGTTTCTTATTTGAGGCTCAGGTCTATCTAAAATGGTCAATTGATCAACCATATTTTCCACCGTCCGAATCAAGGTTTCCATCTTACTGTCTGAAAGGGACGCTTCTTCTTTCACGATAGACTCTCTTTTCAGTTCTGGTTCAAGCTCTTTTGGCTAGCAGATTCGCTTCTACACTTACAACTATCTTTTGCATCTCTTCAAGCATGGTGGGATCTCTCTCTCGTAGCTAATATGCCATATCAGCATCGAAACCATCTGGAAATTTGAGAAAGGCTAATCCCATAGGAGGTTTCAGGTTAGCCAGAATAGCATTATATACTGCATTGAATCTTAGACAATAATCCTGTACAGTTTCACCCACATTTCTTTTAATATTCTCATATTCAGACAAAATTTGGAGTGGGTTTTTCTTTACCTCCCATCGGTCTAAGAACTGTGTGTGCAACTCCTGCAAAGTGCGAATTGAGCTTGCCTCCAAAGCTTTGGACAAACAAACTTGTGGTTACATTCTCTGCCTCTACCTCATGAAGATCAAAAAAGTCATTCATCTTATCAACATGCTGCTGGGCTGTAATGCTTTGAGTGGCATCAAAGATAGGAATTTTACTTTGATATTCAGCAGGCATATCATTTAGAACTTGAGGTAAAACCATGGGTGCATACCGGGCAGCCATGACTCTAGGTGGATTTACAACAATGTTTGTAGTACAAGGATTCAAGGGAGGTGTTGATGGAGGAGCTGAAAGCTGAGAATTGACTGATGGGAATGCTGATGAATTAGGAGGAGGAAATGCTATTCCTGATGAATTTGAAGGCTCGGGGATATTAGTTACAATGATAGATGACTGAGGGGAATTCAGAATGTAATCATTAATTGAATAATTTTCCCCTTGAACTTCAATATCTACAAGGAATTCTGGATCTAAAGCTGTGTCATCAAGTGCAGTTTCAGACTTATTTATAAACAAAGAAAGCTAAAAAACCTCATCAAAAGAAAGATATTCTACAAAAAACTACTCACTGGGCCAAGTATGAGATTTGAAAATAGGTCTAGGACTTAGTGATCCTTCTTGTCTTCTGACAATTCTTGGAATCATATTAGGATTTTCGAACACAGGGGGAGGATTTGGATCTATATTAGCCCTTGTGTATCTTCTTGAAGCGAGTGTGGTGAAATTTATACTGTACAAAATTCTATTTCAGCCTAGCAAACTCTGAACATCATTTTCCAGAGTCCAGGAATTTACAAGGAAAATACTACTGGGGTGATCAATCTTTTATGCTAAATACATCCCCAGTGGAGTCGCCAGAAATGTTATCACCTGATTTGGACCTCAGGCTGAAAAAGGGAAATCAGGGTAACATCTAAACTATGCTCAGCCTTTTAGCTATCCCTACAAGGTCAGGAGAGGCTCTCTCCGTGAAAAGGATATTCAAAAAAGTACGATAATGGACTGATATTAGGCTAGGTATAAGAATGGGAAAAAGTTGAATGAAATGAATGAATTTTCAGGGTAGTATGGAGCAAATGGGATAGTTTGAAACTGGGGAATTAAATTAGGATACATGGTATTTCATGGGGCAAGATAGGCAGGAAATTTTAGCAATAAATTTTAATTAAGGATGGAATGGAAAGACTGGTGAGGAGCTGAAAAGGGCATAGAAAATGGATCCTTTTCAAACAGAAGAAAAACACAGAGTATGAATGATTTCCCAAGGCAGAGCATAAAAATGGATTCTACCTTTCTATCTTGAAAGCATTCAAATAGAGATGTTTATGAATGAATGGTACACATAAAAAATTATATATGAGCACAAAGGAGAGAAAAAATGCTAAATTACATACCACATGGATCCCACAAATCAGAGCTGCATCTCTTTATTAATTCCCTTTACAAAACTGTTACAATGGAGTGCAGAGCGTTCTCCTTGATTTTCCACACTATTCCCCTACTTCTGAGTTACAGACTGCTTTACAAATGATTTACAATTACATTAAATAGACTGAAATGTGGGAACATAGATCCACAGAAAGAGGAGCTGTTTTTACAGCTTAGGAACTGAAATCTAAAGATAGAAAAGAGAACTAAAAATCTACTTAAAAGAAGGAGCAACGTTAAATTTGAATATTTGGTAGATTCACTGTTACGCTGTTGAATGAAAAATAGGCAATTTGAGGAGCAAATCCCTATTTTTTCTGTTGCTGTAGAAATATCTATTTTATATAAGCTTCTCTGCCTTGGACTGTCACTTTTATTTCTATTATTACTTTGAAGAAAACTAACTTTTAATAAAATACCTTTGACAAAATTTAAAATTAAATTATGCCTTAAGTGAAGGGAAAAACCGATTTTGGATGGAGGGAGCGAAGGGAAGGAGTTGGGGTTCACATCGCAATCGGAATCGGAAGGGGTTGGGAGAGGGGTATAACATAATAACAGAACCTTGTAATATGCTATGCGATGCATTTTAATACATAAGAGTAATTGCAATCGGGATCGGAGGGTTTGGATATATGCGAAACAAGCCACAAAGCTCCGATGCGATTGGAAAAGTCAAAGCGGAGAAATCCCTTTGTTAAAAGAAATGAAACAGTTTTTCGCTTTTTATAAAGGGAGAAAAGATTTTTACGTTGAAAGAGGGGAGGGCCTTTAAGGTGGGACTGGGCCAAATCGGGATCAGAATCAAGAGAGGGAGTGGGGTATAACATAATACATTTCCTCCGATGCGATGGGGATGAGGCCTTTGTAAAAAACGAAATAAACGAAGTTTTATTTTACAAAGGGGAAAGGCCTTTTTATTATACACGGGAATTGTTTTATGTGGTGGGACTCGGGAGAATAATCACAATTGGAATTGGGGATTGGGGTGGGCATGTTGCATAATGAAATTCCTCCGATGCGATGGGATTAAACCATGGAAAATCTTTTATAAAATGCAATAAAATGTGATTTGGAACTTACAAAGGGAAAAGGCCTTTGGTATTATAAATGGGTGGAAGAATTATGTGGTGGGACCGAAAGGTCCTTCGGCATCGGAGATCGGAGGAGGGCGGAGGGAAAATATATGGCGTAAAGAGAAATCGCCGATTGCGATGAACACAACGGCTTGTAGGCTGTTGGATTGGACGAACAGATCAACATCGACAAATGTAATCGGAGGGTGTCAATAGGGAGAAGTCAATCGAAAGCGTCGATGAAGTATGGGCCGTCCGATCGGATGGGCAGATCGACGGCTAGGATTTCATTGGGCGGGGTTCAATCGGAAGAGACTTAACATAATCGCATCGAATTTTTTGGCATGGGCCAATCAGAGCGCAAATATTAAATGTTGTGATTGCAATGGAAAGGGAAAGGGACCTGGGTCGGTGGAGTTTTATAACACTTTAAACTTTGTTATAAAGTTTTAAAGGGTCATGCGGGGGAAGTGGTTTGGTTATTTCAATTGCGACGGGAGGGAATTTATAATAAAACTTTAACTTTATTATAAATTTAAAAGGCACGAAGGGGAAGTGGTTTGTTTTAACGGGATTTTATAATAACAAAACTTTAAAACGTTATTATAAGGTTTTAAAGGAGTACGGAGGAGAAGTGGTTAATACATCGCATATATATTTTAAAGATTTTAGTGATGTGATTATGTGATCGGAAGGGGAAAAATGGATTTATAAGAGAAAATATTAAACTTTAATAACATAAAGTTTAAGGGAAAGATGGGAAAAAGGGGAAGGGTTAGGGTATAGAGGACTTTATTCACTTAGGCATAAATATCAATCCAAAAGTCAGTTTTGAGAGTGTAATATATCGTTGGAAAGCTCTTTCTAGGCTCTTTCTACTAGACATACTTAGACCATGATTTGATGCTGAACATTTTGTGGAAAACTTCTCTGAAAGGTAGGGTGATGACTTCATGGAGATAACAGCTTTTGAAATGTGACTTATTACATCTGCTGACATAAAATTACATAATAAATGATGATAAAGGAAAAGTATCATGTTTTCACCTCAAAACATGGTTTTGAGGTGAAAATTACATCAAACTAAATAAATAATTTCTTTGATCTTCCCAGATGCCGTGACTTTGAGTTTATTGACTTCCTCATGACCTTGCTGATATTTATTGACACTTGACTCATTAATTTGACCATGATGAGAACCTAGAACCTAATAAGACCCATCTTATGAACTACTAACATGAAAGTGACTCATGAATAAATACCATAGAGAGGAGAATCAGCAAGTTTCACATGAGGGAAAACTAATAAAATATTACTACCATTAATGAATCCATGACCTAGCGGAATGGTGAAATTTATTGGTATGGGAATCCTAATATGCAAATGAAAAAGAGAAATTTTGATCACTGATGGCAGTATGACTAGACTGACACTAAAATTTCTCTTCCTAAATCACCTGAAAGATGGTTACCTAAATTTAATCCTGATGATGGTCTTCCAACAGAAGAACACATCCATAATTATATGTTAGCCATTAATTTAAAAGAGGTAGTTGAAGAGGATTGTGTTGTAAGATTATTTCCATATACTCTCACATGATCTGCATGATCCTGGTGTTTTTCACTGCCTGCTTGCTCTATAACTAGCTGGAATATGTTTGAAGAACAATTTTTAGATAATTTTGGGGATGACAGGACCACTGCAACGCTCATCAATCATTTATCAAATCTAAAGGCTAAAATAGGGGAGAAAATAAAATAATAAAATTCTCAATAAAATTCCTGTTACATCAGTTCTTGGTGCAAAAGTTCAAATTGAGTGGTATATTTCATCTCTTCCATCCAATATAGCCATTTTTGTTGATAGAGAAAAACTTCTTACACTCACTGAAAACATGAAGGAATATTTATTTGTAGAGAAACACATAATCAATCTTGAAAAGAAGAATTCCCAAGAAGATAGGAAATCAAAGAAAGTATCCTTCAAAGATGATTAAAAAAAGAAGCCATCTAAAGACCCTTTTGATGTAGAAGGTCTTCAGAAATTTTTAAAAACTATGACAAATGAGATGGCAGATATCAAGAAACAAGTCATTGAAAGTTCTAGCTCAAAAAATACTTTCCGACCCTTCAAGAAAAACCAGTCCTATAATACTCAACCACCGAATATCATATCTAATGCTGAGTATGATCAAGATACAGATGAAGAGCAAACATAGGAAGAATAAAATGAAGAAGAAGAAGTCGAACTAAATGGAATGTGGGATTTTATCCTACCAAATGAATAACAACAAGAAGATTTTCTTGTGAGTACAAGGAGAAAAAATGCTACTGAAGCAATGCAACCAAATCAACAACAGAAGAATTCAATGCCTGCTAAGGATAAAACAATAAGTAAAAAGTATATTTCTAAGGCTACACAAACAAACCCTGTTACTTCAGATACTCCACCTTCATCAAAGACAATGGTAGTCTCAGAAACTATTGAATATAATGTAGTTGAGGATAGGAAAAATACCAGGGCCAACATTTCAATATACGAACTTACTAAGTTAAAGAAGTAACAAAAAATCTTACTTAGAGATTTAAATGTAGTTTCTGCTTCAGCCTTACCTACTCCAGTAGTAGTCCAAGCTGCTAATAAAATGGGTAAACCACATTCCCCTTCAACTAAAATAGATGCTACAAATTTAATTATGATAGTTGATCGATCCATCTCTCACACTCCATTTATTTTAACCTATGATATCTATAATAAAAACGTCCATAATTGTTTAATAGACTCAAGGGCTTCCTCTAATATAATGCCAAAATCAATCTGTGCTAAGTTGAACATAAATCCTCAGAGTTATTCTATTCATATAGTACAACTTGATAGAACTAAAGTAGAGGTTGTGGGAGAAATAAATTCTATTTCTATCAGATTGTCATCAAACCCCAAGGTTTCTCAAATAATAAATATATTGGTGGATGATATTCCTAAGTTTTACGTTTAGTATTTAGCAGAGACTGGTCTGAAAAACTTCATGGATATTTCGCAACAGACTGGTCACATATGTGGCTACCACACAATGGAAAGCCAAATCAAATCCTGGTAGACAGTGAAAAGTTCATGAAACATACAGTCACCGATATATAAGGAATAAACGAGCCAGTAGCATTCAATAATAATATTATTGGAAATTATTGGCACAATAATTTTTGGGAAATTTTAACGCTCAACCATCACCATTTTTCAATAATTTAGTTATCTCTCAAATCAAGAAATTTTCCCAGACAGACACTTCGAATTGTAAAATTTTTGTAGATAAACCGGTAGTTAATTCTTTATTTTGGACTCTTTATTTTGAGGATTCTAAATCTGAATATGGTGCAAGAGCTAGCTATATTTTAATAAGCCTAGAAGGAGAAAAAACCATATTAGCCTACTGTTATCACTGGAAAATCGTACAAGCAAAGGTGACATTATTTAATTTCAGGCAGAAGGATTTACAGGGATGAGAGACATTAGAGAATTTGAAAGTATTTAAAAATCTCTAAGGTTTGAGGAAAAATCAAATTGCGTACAATAAGAACTAGTCAAATGTTCCTTTGCGCACAAAAGTTTTCGATAAACGTGCCTTTGCGCACCTTTTTATCCAAAAAGCGCACAATCCTGGGAGTGGCGGAAGTCATTTTCCGAGACCATAAGACAAACTCCAGGACATTGATTTCATACTTGAAGCCACCTAAGGACAACCACCCAAGCCTCCTTAGGACATCAAGGGAGCACAAAATGGAATAAATGTGGTACACAATGGAATCACGCCCCTCTCTTGGGTCACTATCCACAATGTACCATGAGAGGGAAGGAGGATATTAATTCTCCTATAAAAGGACACCAAGAGATGAAAAACAAGAGAGAAAATTGCTATTCTGGCTAGAATTTCCCTAAGAAATACTAACAGTGTGTGATTCGAAGCAGAGATAGAGGGGACTCAGTTTTTGGCCATCCAACAACTCTAGTCCACCATAGTAGAGAGAGGGAGAATTTTCACCAAAGCAAATTGGAAGTAAAGACATCATTGCATTGGGACTTAGAACCCCTAGTTCTAAGGGCCCCTTGGCAGGTGGGTTAAAGTTTCATCCTCATTTCCTACCAGCACTCAATAAGAGGGGACGTAAGCGCCGCCGTTTGGATTATTTAAGTTGTTTGACTCTATTTAGAGCTTTTTTGTTATTTTTTTTAGTTTTAGTTTAATTTTTATGTTTGAATATGCATGCTATTTCTCTATCTAGTATGTTTATGTTCTAACATGTTCCACCAACTTGCTTGAATCCATTTATTTTCTGCCTGTGACCAATAAATTAAGAGGGAAAACCACACCCATTAAGTTGGTGTGATTTCATACATACGTGCACCAAACACACTAACACAAGATTGGAGACTCCACTAACGTTTATTTCCAAGTTTATGTGGTAGTGCCTTTTTGCAGAGACTTTCGTCTTTGCCGTGGAGTTGGGATGGAGCAGCCTTATTTCTCTCCTTCATTGCCTAGTTCATCCCAAGTGATAGGTTGAAGCTAAAGAGCTCCCTAAAAATACTCTGTAGGAAGTTTGCGCACATTTCTCACAGATAGGTGTGCCCCAAGGCACGCGTTCAGAGCTGACCTACGTGTAGAAATCATGCCTGTTTCAGCCTTTTGCACGCAAAAAACAGAATGAGAATTTCCTCCAAAAATTCCATATTTTCCTACATGTAAAGAGTGACTGGCATCCCATAATACATCTGCCAGCACTGGTTGAGGTTCCCTGCACCTTGCTAAAGCTCACTCTTAGCTGCTTTTGGTAGGCTTGGTGTTAGTTTTATTTCAAGTTGATTTTTACAAAGTTAACACATAGCTTAAGTAGGAGGAAAATTAACTTGCATTCCGAAATAATTTATGTTTTGCAAATTTAGGTACCAAAAAACCTAGGTAATTAGCCAAAGTAAGTGGCCCAAGTCCACGCATGCTTAGCTAGTTCCTTTTTCTAGTGTAAAGTCATTAGTTTAGTTTAATTTTTGCACTAGGATTTTGGGACCATGATCGAATTGTCGATAGAAGAGCAAGTAATTTCTACTTCCTTTGCACCCTCCAGTGATCCTAGGCAAGCATATGAACACTCTTTATTCACAACTCACCATATCCTATAGTTGATCACATAGATTAACTAGGAAAAATAGAAAGCGGCCCATATCTGTGCGTGTTTTTCTCTTTGAGAAAGGAAAAATAGAACATAGTTTAAATAGGGGATTTTGAAAAGGATCATCACATATCCACACGTTCAAAATATGTGCTTGTTCAATTTTTTCTCACACACATCCACACACTAAGAAAAGAAAAGACACCTAAAAATAACTTAACAAAACTAACTAAATTCTCCCCATAGGGGCCACAAAAGAATTTATAGTCTAAGTTAGGATCAAGGGGGTAGGCATCCAATAAGCCACCTTGATCATTCTTCATCTTGAAACATAGAATTTGATTGTTTAGGGAACTTTCAAATCCACCTATCAGCCCACGGAAAAGAAAACCTGAGCACGACAGAGACCCGATTTAGAGGGGTTTAGGCTGAGGCACAGTGCGTGTGGTATTAGTTGGGGCTACTTGACCCGACTGATACTTGGTACTATTAGCTGAACTACCAAAAAGCCCAAGACTCGAATGCTAATGTGAGACGGTGGTACTTAGTGGCCAAAATTAGGGCATCCTTTCCCTATAGGTGATGGTGCAGGCAAGCACTAGATTCTCTACCCTTACCTCGGTGGATTTTCTTCGGATGACTGGGGGCATCGCTAGATCTTACAGGATGTTGTGCCAGCACTCACAATATATCTTCTCAAGTTCCAGCTACATTTGAGTGTGTGAGTACGATTATGTATTCTAGGATTTGAGTATCATACACAAACAAAAAAAAACCATATTTTTTAATTGACTAATCACATATGGCTAATCTAAGGGGAAAATTTATTTTATTTTTGATTTGTTTTATGTATGCGATCATAATTTTTCTTTGATTATAATCTCTATCCACTCAAATATTTCGAAAGCCATACCTAGTCGACGCTAGAATGGACCCGATGGGACCTCGTTGATCTAGACGTCTTTTGGACCTCCCCCCATTACCGGGAGGGGTTCCAGTTCTTTCACTATTTAGGCATCAAATACGGAACATTGCCACCATTATTGGTTCATCCTTTATTGGGGCATCTCTAGTTGGGAACCCTAGTCGGCCTCCCAACGCCACACCAGTGAACACCCTCACAGGGTCATCACTCACCACTCCTCCCACAACCCCTAGCGGATATAGGAGTTCTACCAATTCGGGAAGCCAGTTGAACACACAGCTGGGTATGTCATAGAAAAACCCTATTCCTAACCAGAACATTTTGTTTTCACAAGTCAGAACGGCTACAACCTCGCAATCACCTTTTCTAGCTTCATTAACTCTACCAGATTTAACCAAGTTGACAAATGACCCCATTTCACACAACCCCATATGGCCTCCCATGCCCACGAAGCTCCCTTCGGACATTCCAAAGTTCGAAGGAAAGCAAACAGAAGACCCTGGAAATCATGTTATGACTTTCCACCTATGGTGTTCATCGAACAACATCATTGATGATACTATTCGACTAAGACTGTTTCAACGCACTCTAATCGGAGTAGCAACGAAATGGAATGTGGAGGAACCCCCTGCTACACATGGAACCTTTAGCATCCTCGCCACTGAATTCATAACCTATTTTCAGTTACCCATCCACCACAATTTTGGAATGGAATTAGTGACCAACTTTAGGCAAACCCCGGCCGTCCATATCTTGGACCATCTCCACGAATGGCAGCGACGTCGCAGTTTGTGCAAAGCAAAACTCGACGATCGAGTTCTATTAGATATGTTCCTGAAAACTCTCACCACAGAGATTTCGAAGGATGTGGTGCAACAAAAGCCCATATCCGAAGAGGAAGCCATCAGTAAGGCCCAACAACTCAAGCTGATCTATACGTAGTTAGGGTATATTTACAATATCCTGCCAAACGCCCCACGCCTGCAAACTTACAAAGAATTTCCAAGCGTGTCGAACACTGTAGATGGTTTAATTGGGTCATTGATCCAAAGTCACCCAATCAAAAATGTTCAATACCCCGGTTACACGTATGATTCTACCCACAACATACCACAAGCTGGTTGCCAAAGTCATCACATGCCTCCACAAAATTTGAATAGTAGGGCGTCATTGTATCACCATCAGCACGGAGGACCCTATCCTCTGGCTTAGGGGATCCAGTACGTATATAGACATGCTGACGAAAGATCTCCCCCCCAACAGCCATTTAAAAACCATGGATCGCATTATGCTCAGTCCCCAGCATAAGACTCACCCATGCAGAATAATGCATAGGCGAACTTTGTGCAACCTTCCCAAAACCAACCACACCAACCATATAACTAGGAGAACTATACTCCTAATGCGGTTAAGAAAAAGGGAAAAAACAAGCCTAATGGAAATCCTGAATAGGGGGAAAAAACCAGCAATTCCCTCCACGATATCAGGCTAGAGGAAACTCCAACCAAAATCAAAACTAAGAGCCAAGAAGTTCCCGAAGGTAGAACAAAAGGCCACCTCTTCGGACAAACCACTCTTGTTCGATCTTTGGTGAGTTTGGCCATTACGCTCACCACTGTCCCAACCTCCCTGAGTTGAAGAAGCTACAGAGTAACTGTGGACAAGGGGGATCCTCCTAGCAGCCATGCAGAAACCTTCCCCTTATTAAGGGAAAGTTAGAACACAACAAAAAACTCCCGATGACTCCAGAAAGAACAACCACAAAATCTACAAGACACGAAACTAAATTATGATACCCCACCAGACACCAACATGTCAGGGGCTAGTACTAGTGCACCAACTGCACCTTTGACCACATCAAATATGCCTATTGAAACTTTTCCAAACATGGCTAAGGGACCAACTAGGCGAGCATGAAACTATTCCAAAGCAGCCCATAACTATAGCATTGTGGATGATTTAGCTCAATCTCCCATAGCTATGTCAGCTTTGGAGGTATTACAGTCATGCCCAAAGCAGTAGAAAGCCTTTCTTTCTGCATTAGGCGCTATCAACCCTACCGATACACTCCTAATGGCTTTTGATTTAGATGAAGCCACCCCTAGGCTTCCTTCAATGGTTGCCTTTCAGATATCAACATCGGTCCAGATCATTAACATTCACTGAAGTATCATTGATGAAGGAAAATCTACATGCATAATGTCAAAGAAATTTTGAGAGAAGTTAGGATCACCTGAACTAAAGCCATAAGACATCATGCTTAGAGCATATGATGGTTGCCCTTCGGCCCTTGTTGGTCCCTACCAAAACGTCCCAGTCTGCTTAGCCGGAAAGATGGTCCTTATAGACATTGAAGTCTTGGATGCCCAGTTGGACTACAATATACTCCTTGGTCAGAGTTATATGTATGCCATCTTAGCCGTCGCCTCCTCTGTCTTCCGAAATATGATGTTCCCCCATGAGGACTGCATCATTACTATCGACCAATTGACGCATAGAGAAAAGCGGCCCCTTACAAATACCGATGTCATTCTACCCTACGTAGACACATCTGCGGACCCGTTTACATGGTACCAAGAATATGGCCCTGGCCAGTTCAAACTGTTGTCCATCCTAGGATCATTCCTAGGAGATCCCCCTGTTATACCTAAGTCATCACATGATGTCACAAGGGATCTGATATGCATGATGTCAACATCAAATGCAGAAGCTATTCAAGACACAGACACGAGCAGTAATGACACTGAGTCCTCGGCCACGACAACCTGTCTAGCCTATGCCACTTCCCAAGCCCCTTTCCTCTACCCCCCAGCTGGTTTTGTATCCCAGCAGGTCTTGGCAATAGTGGTGTTACCAAACATATCTTTTGCGATACCAATTTGGTACCTCATCCCCCCTACTGGGATGTGAGCCACACACATCACCGCCACAGGGTTAAATCCCCTCAGTCCCGTGGAGGCCCCACCCATTTAGGAAACCATCGAAAACATCCCTGTAAAGGAAATTCCCATTGCAAAACCGATGACTTTGGCTAAGAAAACTAAGAGAGAAAAGAGGGTGGAAATTCCCGCCATGCAATGGGAGTCGCCAAGTTTCTCCATATGTGACGTAGTACGTCACCCTACCCACATCTTCCTAGAGCTAGATGAATAAAAATTGCTCCTTAGCTTTGAGGTAGACATCGCGACACCACATTCCCATAAAAAGGAACTGGCCACCAAAAGTAAAGGCAAAGCATTGCGTATCAATCATGCATGCACTATCTGCAACAATTATGGGAACTATACCCATCATTGCCCATAAATATCACGATATAGGGATGCCTTACATGCCACCGAGCGATCCTATCAAGATGATCCCTCCACCCAGTCATCTGGAGATGAACCTCACACCATCCTGTACCTACAGGAGGAACGACAGTCACCAGAAAGATGCTCGTTCATATTCCCCCCTCCTATCATACACTGCACGCTATGTGATGTACGTGGTCACTTCATCGAAGAATGCGCAGCCCTGGAACTCATCCATAGATGGTATCCTATAGAATGGGTTTATTATGTGGGTTTACGGGAAACGCAATTCACATGTCCTTTATGTGTCGACAACCACATTCTAGAAAATTTCCACTATATCCCCTGATTCTGATTAGCACTGGCTAGTTTGTGCTCAACCATAGTCCGCCTCTCCCAAGAAGATGGCACAGAATCAGAATTCATGAACAACTCGACAACCCAGGAAGATGTGACGAGTAGACCCATCCTCTTTCTGTCAGTTGAAAATCTACCAATCAGGGAACCCTTAGTTTCCCCCAACCGCTCTCTATAGAAAAGACCAACATGTGCATTATGTAAAACTCCCAATCATGTGGTCGCTACTTTCCATGAGTTAGCAACATTATGACATTGATATCCCGCCATACCATAAACTGAACATGATGGGACCCCCATATCTAGGCTATTTTTCCCAGTATATCAAGGAAATAACTCTGGGTAGCATTGTGCCTGTATTTCGCAAGTTCGTCCTCTCATTGATATGATTCATACATTAGAGAAGAAAGAACACGATCTCATCAAACGGTATAGAAATCATATCACCCCAAGACCAGCAACCCCACACCCACATCAACGTGATGGGAAAATTGGGATGGCACACCAACCAAGCATGATCTAGGCTCAACCTAGGATAACATGCAGACTATGCGACCTGATTGACCACCGTGTCAATCAGTGCAAAGAAATAAAGCACCTCACAAAAAGTTTTCGCGTAGTATCTTCTCTCCCACATAAAATTTTATCTAACCAAGAGAATATCACACATACTTATTGCCAGATTTTTTCACACTTTTACCATACAATTAAATGTGAGCATCTCCCCAAGATTATAGAAACAAGAGAAATGTTACGTCTACACTCCCCAAAAGAGCTAGACACACCCAAGCCAACAACACAGAAATGGAAGCAGAAGACCTCATCTTCTACAATAGATCCTTTCCAAGAGTCCACATCTGGGACGAAGAGTAGTGTTGATTCCCACACAACATATTCAGTTGGCAAAATTGTACCATGCACCATTTTCACTGACCATAACCACGAACTAGAGGCATGCCCATTAATGGAAACATTCAGGCACCTCTACACTAGGCACAATTTCCACCAACAGGAAATTGACCATCTTAACGGGGGATCCAACCTTGTGCTAATTCCCATCATAGAGATTCTTCCCCCACCAAATGCCGATAACATGATACACCATATACGACTCATATCTTCATGTATCAAAACTATGACTCGAGCTGTCTGCTCATCTGCCATACATGTCAAGTTAGTTGCAGCTATGAGAGTAGCTGTTCCTACAATAGTGCAGACCCAATCTTTCTACACTCTGTCTACCATGTCTGGTTCCACCACATTGATGATGGAATACTTATCATGTCTACCAACTAGCTCTGTGAGGATTGGACCTCTTCAACATAAACTTGCATAAGATCAATCCCCCTTAGGATCCCTATTCAGATGAGGACATCCTAGAGGTAATGATGAAGCCAGATTACCCATGGGATGCAATGAATCACTTTTTGCTTTTTCTCCCCAAGCACACGTTCAGTCTTGACAAGACAAAAGAAAAAGAGATCCATGCAATCGAATCAAAAGATTTCCTCCCATCAGGAAAATTCGATTGGTTCAAGAATCCCATCCTGACCCCAGATGCGTTCGAGGAACGAAATATGTCAAACATCTCACCAAACATCAAGGTGAACATATATGAAGATCCTGGAAAGGTCGAAGAAATCTCACTGGGGGCAGCATGATCTCCAGAAGAAATAGCTTCTTATACCCAATTGCTACAAGAGTATCGAGATATCTTCGCATAGGACTACTCAAAAATTCCTGGGCTTAGTCCCACTATCTTAGAGCACCATATTTACACTTGGCCATATGTACCCCCATTGCGCTAGAAACAACGTCAATTGCACCCATCAAAGGCTGAAGAAATTACATGAGAAATCAACAAGCTTCACAAAGCCGAGTTTATCTACCCTATTACTTACACATCTTGGGTTTCCAACCCTGTTCTTGTCATGAAAAAATAGGGCACCATAGGCGTTTGCACCGATTTTCAGGATTTGAACAAAGCTTTTCTAAAGGACAATTATCCTACCCCATTCATCAGCCAAGTCATCAATGCTTGTGCGGGTCACGAGGATCTCTCCTTTATGGATGGAATCTCTGGGTACAACCAAATTCAAATCCGCCATACAGATCAGTACAAAACCGTGTTCACCCCTCCCTGAGGCACATTTGCATTCAAGGTAATTCCATTTGGCCAAAATAAAATTGGAGCCACTTTCCAGATGGACATGAATTATATATTTCATAACTTGGCACACCTTATCCTCGCCTACTTGGACAACTTAAATGTACGATCCAAGAAGTGCTTAGACCATCTTGAGGATTTGCGATTGGTATTCCAACAACGCCGTCAATACAGCCTATGCTTGAATCCTCTCAAGTGTGTGTTCTACGTCACAGCAAGTAGGCTGTTAGGTTTTATCGTGTCCCAACAAGGGATTTGCGTGGACCCCCTCAAGTCCAAGCCATCAAAGAGGTACCTCCACCTCGAACCCTCAGGAAACTGCAAAGCCTGCAGGGGAAGGCCAATTTCCTTAGACACTTCGTCCCATATTATGCCACTTGCACTCAAGGGTTCCTATGCCTCCTTCACCAGGACATCCCGTTCGAATGGGATGATCATGCCCAACAAGCTTTCAATGCGCTGAAAGAAAAATTTTCTTCAGCACCACTCATTAGTCCCCCAAACTATAACAAAGATTACATCCTATATATATTTTCCTCTGAGTCTTCCCTTGCAAGAGTTTTTATCCAGGAAGGCTCGGATGGGAAGGAGAGCATAATTTATTATATAAGTAAAACCTTAGCAGGCCCAGCATTAAGATATGAGCCTGAAGAGAATACTTCCTTAGCATTAATAAATGCAGTCTAGAAGCTTCACCACTACATCATATTATAAACCACTACGGTCATTGCAGATATTAATTCCATCAAATATCTGCTCACACGCTGCCTAATGAACCATAAGCACACCCGCTGGATAGTCATTCTCCAAGAATACGACTTACAGTCTTGCTCCCCTAAAAGAAAAAACATGCTTATCTTAGTAGAGTTCATTACGAACCTTGCAAGGGATACCAACGGATCACTAGTAAACGATTCACTACTAGACGAGAATCTCTTCTTCGTAGCAACCAATGACCCTTGGTATAGAGACATTCTCCTCTTCCTATGAACTCAAATTTCAGACCTCATCTCACTTGAGACAATTGTCGGTGCATACACCAACAGACTCCCCAATATCTTCTCATGGGAGATGTCTTGTACCGATGAGGCATTGACACCATTTTACGTTGATGCCTCACTCACGACCAAGTGGAACAAGCTCTTAATGACTGCCATGAAAGAGCTTGCAGCGACCACCTCTCCAGGATGGCCACTTCCCAAAAATTCCTAGGGGCAGGATATTTCTGGACCTCCTTGTTTCGCGATTGCATTACAACAGTTAAGAGATGTGAGTGATGCCAACGCTTTTCTCATAAGGCAAGAGCACCTCCCACTCCTCTGCACCTTGTCATCATCACTGACCCCTTTTGTAAATGGGGAATCGACTTCATGACTTGCAACCCTACATCGTCTGGAAATCATAAATACATCATAGTGGTTGTCGATTATTAAACCAAGTGGGTAGAGGCCATGCCCACATACGACAACACCGCAGAAACCACAACTCGATTTTTGTTTAACCACGTGATTTCCAGGTTTAGCGTTCTCAAAGAGTTAGTCTTTGACCATGGGAAACACTTAGAGAATGAATTTTTCGAAGAGCTATCTCACCATGTTGGATTCACCCATGAATTCTCTTCACTATAATACCCCCAATCCAACGGATAGGTAGAAGCTGTAAACAAAGTACTCAAAATGATGTTACAATGCATGGTGAATAACCATAAAACCAATTGGCACGATATGCTCTTCTCCACCTGGTGGGCATAACACACTTATGTGAAGAATTCCACTGGTTTCACTCGCTTCCACTTGGTATATGAGCTCAAAGCCGTGATTCCCATAGAACACTAGATCCCGAATTTACATGCCACCATCGAACTCCTCGATGACACCTAGCCTCTAGAACAATGCCTGGTACAACTAGAGCTTGTCAATCACTTCAACACAATGACGCCCACAAGAAAAGGGTAAAAGCATCATTTGACTACCACTTTAACACACAGAAAATCACTTCAACACAACGAGGCCCACAAGAAAAGGGTAAAAGCATCGTTCAACCACCACATCAACCCTCGCTCATTCACCA
This sequence comes from Pinus albicaulis, assembly GCA_034641835.2. NCBI lineage: Eukaryota > Viridiplantae > Streptophyta > Pinopsida > Pinales > Pinaceae > Pinus > Pinus albicaulis. The sequence continues at coordinate 1,315,439,976 of CM076581.1, read as the reverse complement.
AGGGAGAACTAGTCCTTCGCTATGATGTCACAAAAGAAGCCCTAGGGCCAGGAAAGTTCAAAACTTTGTGGAAAGGACCCTACATCATAAATTATTTCCTCTGCTAGGGGGCATACATCTTGATAGAACTAGATGGGACATGCCTCAACGACCCCGTCAATGGCCTTTACCTCAAGAAATTCTACCCATAAGGGCCAAGAAGGCCCCACCCTAGAGTCAATGTACAAAAACCCAACCACTGTAAATTTTTGACCAAAATACTTGTTACAAAGCGCACTCGAGTGTCATAATGAATTACCAATCTGACCCTTACTTCGAATTTTCCGATGGAGCATCAAGATGGTCTAAAATTTTAACAGCATCCGCCTAGGTTATCTATCACCCTGACCGATCACCACTCTACACTAATGGTGTGTGTATCGGTTCAACAACAAATAATTAGGCAAAATATGATGCCATTATCAGACTTATGTGCGACGCCCTCCATCAAGGCATATTCCATATGCATATCTACCTCGATTCCTAGTTAGTAGTGTCACAGTTAAATAAAACATATGAGATTCGGGATTCACATCTATTTAGAAAATATTTGCGTGCAAAAAGATCAAGCAGTCAATTTGACTACATTACATTCACACATGTACCAAGGAGTCAAAACCAAACAACTAATCGCATAGCTAACAATATTCTAAAATGGAATGCATCTGGAATAAACCATCATACATAAAAAACAAAAACATAAAAAACATAGATATCCATCAGCATAACATAATCCATAAGAAGAAATAGGGGGCACACCATGTAGAGCCGCAAAAAATATCTCTTATATATATATATCAAAATGTATTTTTCTGAGTACAAAAAATAGTGTCTTTGACCCATCGGTCAGCCCAAGAAGATACACATATAAGTCATCAAAAAATAAGGGAAGCATCCTCATAATAGGTGCTTTCCCCGTGTACAAAATGACTCTAGGGCAGTGCTCCCATAGGAGGGGTACCTGGACCCACTGCCGCTCCTGGTACCACTACTAGAGCCGCCGTCAATACCGAGACCACCACCCGATGTAAAATTGGCCAATTTTCCCTCTCTTGGGCCATCTAGATCTCTAGCCATACCTCCTCGAGGTCATCTAAAAAGCCTCGAGATGACATCCCCTAGGTCAAGTGGTCCACTCGATCTTAGGCATCCTTCAGAACTGACACCCGCGTGGTCAGCTCAACAACACGAGCCTCTGCTACATCAGCACAAGCCTTCGCTGCATCGGCATGAGCTCACTCAACTGTAGTCTCGATAGAGCTGCTACCCTCCCCCGAAGGGCCAGCCTCACCACCTAGTGCCCCACCCTGAGGCTATGCAGGAACTCCTCCCAGAGCTCCCCGAGGTCTCCGAAAAGGATCATGCCCAACAAATCGAGCCATAGGGCGACTAACCTCGCCAAAATCTACAAGAGTAACCAAAACTATGTTAGTGTCATCATAAATACACACATAAACATAAATACTCAAATAAATGCAGAAAACATAAAGACATACCTGCCGGCCCTCAAGTGTAGCCAGGAGGGAGACCCATCTCTGGATACCCCCGAAAGTCCATCCTTGCATATGGGAAGGGCAGGAACATCTGAGGGTTAGCCTCAAACCAAGCCTTAGTAGTGGTGTTCTAGTAACGCCCTACCCTACCCGCACCTCCTCGAGGCATCACAGGAGCCCACCTCCTCAAACGAGGCTCTAGTGGCCCCCCAGCAGGCACCGCCACCACCGGTCTCAGCAACACCACTCGCTTGTACATGATGCTGCATAAAATACTGGCATAGGAAAATAGCTTTGATCCATCCCGGATCTTGTAAAGCTATGCTAGCATCTCATCATATCAGAAACAAGAAAAGTTGAAAAAATGCTTGGCCCTCAGCCGACGCAAGACTCCAACCTGTGGGCCCGATGCCCAATGTAGAGCCGATGACCCTTCTAGTCGCACAATAGTTTCCAAAGCACACAGCTTGGCCAAATCTATCACCAAGGTAATGACTATGCACCCCTCTGTAAGGGGCACCCCGCCACAGTGACGCATCCGAAATCACTCAAAATCCACCCTCCTAGAAGGGAGTGGAAACCGCAACACCTCACCCTGAGGGAGTAGCCCGGTCACAAAGTAAATATCTGTCTCAAGACGGATAGAAAGGTCAAACCCACGTAGCACAAAACACCTTACGCCACCTATTCCAATGCTGGATCACATAACACAGAAGTCCATCTTGTGACTGAAGAAGGTTGTTCTCCACAAATTTTAGGAGACCCCATTGCACCAACTGTTGGCACACCTGACCATCGATGGCTAAAGAAGTACGAAGTTCGGGCCAATCCTTCTCCCTCCACAACATCCTGTCATCAAAACAAGAGCACATTAGCAGCATAAAAACATCAAAAAACAAGAAATTTTTTCAAAATTTGGACAAAATTTTCCTCAGCCCTCTCCACGCCTGTCCCTCAGACAAGCGCGCGGAAGGTGCGCTTGTCCCTCAGACAAGCGCGTGAAAGGCACGCCTGTATTTATCACAGGCACGCAGAAGGCACGCCCATGTCTAAGAAAAGTGCGCATAAGGTGCACACAACCCTAATTTTGCACGGAGAAGGCGTGATCTTACCCTGATCACTTGCGCAATCCAGGGTAAAACTAGCTCAGAATCTGTACAAACCAGTATTGTATAGACCTTGGCACCCTCAGACTGAAAAAATTGAAATGCTAGACATCATGGAGTTTACCTGGCCATAATTTCACTAATCCCTGGTGCTCGCATTGACCACAACAGTGAGAACTGCTCCGCAGAAACCTTTGACCTCTCAATACTCAACAGACATAAATGAATTGAATTAGGGCCATATTCACCTATATATTTCCCTTTTCAAGAAGTTTGGAGGACCATAACGAGAGCTCAAAAGGCACAATCACTGGACTAAAGGCATCACTATGATCATCACTCCATAACGCCCAAAGGCGATGCCACACATTTGCACCCCCGAAAAAATAAAATTTCAGCGTTGACAGGTATGCCCTCTCTCTTCTTATTTTTTAAAGCACATGTATTTCAATAATATTTGGATAAAGAAGATGCTTTCACTTGGGGTAGTTGTTTTTGCAGGTAGTATGCAAACCATCCACAACTCCATCCACTGAAAGTTCCAAAGTAGGTATCATTCTACCCCCAGCATGATAGAGTCCCAAAAAAACTCTGCATATCCTGACATCATTTATCCATCAGAAATAATCCATAGGTTCCACACACTCGACCATGTTTATCATCACCTCACCTTGCACATGATAAGCATCCTCATTGGTTGGTAGAGCCTCCCCCCCCATGGTGCTTGTCACCAATAGTAGACCATATATATCACAAGGATAGTGATGCCATGGCCATACCATTTTCATTTGGGAAGAACCTCATTCCCATTCACTCGCCATGCAAATGGTCAAGTTTTACCATATGAAATAAAACCCTTCCTGGACAACCAGGTTGTACAGGAAGATCAAAAAGCGCACTACCGCACCTCACATTTGGCCTACCATACCTCCATCAGAATAACCCATCTGCGATAATTTTTCATCCGCTTCATCAACCTCACACGTGAGACCAACCAATGGGGCCCCCACACTTAGAAAAACATCTTCCTCACATCATCAGTGATCGAACACTTTCACGTTTTGGGGCACCCATCTCTATGTTTTGTACAAACCAAACCCCATTATTTTATTCTTTTGGTAAGTGTACAAAGACCGTAAATGGTGCACTATGTCCCCCACCCACTCATTGACGTTTTCTCCCATGGTAGCGGTCCCTAGTCACCCTTGGTCAGAGTACTCACCCAAAATGCACTATGAAATTCATAACCAGTGTATACCTACCCTGGAAGTCCTACCAACTCCAAGGATTTCCCCATCAGAAATAGTTATGACTGCCGCCAAGATGCTTTTTATACTCTGAACTTGGGCCACTGAATCCTCATCATCAGTTTTCAGTCACCCATCGCCATCATGCCTATTTTAAACCCATCACATCCAAGATCATGATCCTCCGTATCAGTGACCCCCTCATTCCATTGAGGCTTCCTTTTTGTTGACTTCAACGTCTCTTTTCCAGAAGGCAGTATCTTGAATCACCCCTCTCCATAAAAAGGGACATCCTCGAGTGGCACTGTGGGAGACATCATTGCCCACAGATGTCATCGATCCTTTTGATATTCGACTACAACACAAGCCTTCATGTCAAGATGGTATCGTACCTCACAACCATTGCAATTTGATCAAATTCGTTGAAAACCTGTGCCTTTATAAGCGTCTCTTTCAACAATGCTTACATGGGAAGGTCCCAGCCAGTGCCCATGCGTAAAATGAGAATTTATACGCCATACCAAGTTTACGCATATGGGTACCAATTTCCACATATTTTCAAAGAAAACACCCCTGAGGGCGTCAACATTCGTCGTCATCAACCAACAGATCACTACCATATTAGTGACACATACATAATCTATATCTGTCAAATATATTTGTTTAACTAGCCAAAGCATTATGAGCATGGGACATGCCCACCTCATAGAATATTTGTATATATTATATTATACCATTTCTTGAAGGGATCCCACATGACATGGTCGTTCTTCAACCCAGTGTAGGGTGTATCCAATTTCGAGCTACACGAAGGTCTCTCTCTCTCTACACAGAAAATAAACTATAATGCATTTTGGCTATACAATTCTTCCTAGACCTCACACATTGGGAGGAAACTGTTATCACTGGAAAATCGTACAAGAAAATGTGACATTATTTAATGTCAGGCAGAAGGATTTATAGGGCTGAGAAACATTAGAGATACTGAAAGTATTTAAAAATCTCTAAGGTATGAGGAAAAATCAAATTGCGTACAAGAATAACTAGTCAAATGTGCCTTTGTGTGCAAAAGTCTTTGATAAACGTGCCTTTGCGCGCCTTTGTCTCCAAAAAGCCTGCAATCCTGGGAGTGGTGGAAGTCACTTACCGAGATCACAAGGCACACTCCAGGACAATGATTTCACACTTGAAGCTGCCTAAGGACAACCACCCAAGGCTCCTTAGGACATTAAGGGAGCACACAATGGAATAAATGTGGCACACAATGGAATCACGCTCTTATCTTGGGTCACTATCCACAATGTACCAAGAGAGGGAAGAAGGATTTGAATTCTCCTATAAAAGGCCACAAAGAGATGAACAACAGGAGAGCACATTATTATGATGATCAGAATTTCCCCAAGAAATACTAGTAGTGTGTGATCTAGAGCAGAGATATAGGGGACTCGGTTTTTGGCCATCCAACAACTCCAGTCCACCATAGTAGAGAGAGGGAGACTTTTCCCCAAGGCGGCTTGGAAGTAAAGACATCCTTGCATTGGGACTTAGAACGCCTAGTTCTAAGGGCCCCTTGGCAAGTGGGTTAAAGTTTCATCCTCATTTCCTACCAGCACTCAATAAGAGGGGACGTAAGCACCACCGTTTGGATTATTGAAGTTTTTTAACTCTATTTAGATCTTTTGTGTTATTTTTTTTAGTTTTAGTTTAATTTTAATGTTTGAATATGCATGCTATTTCTCTGTCTAGTATGTTTATGTTCTAGCATGTTCCACCAACTTGCTTGACTCCATTTATTTTCTTCCTGTGACCAATAACTTAAGAGGGAAAACCACACCCCTTAATTTGGTGTGATTTCGTACATATGTGCACCAAACACACTAACACACCTGTAGACTTGAATTTGATTGCACAAAAAATATAGCCGATTATGAATAATTAGTCCACGTTTTGTACAAAGCAATTGATCTCAACATCAAATATCTGGAAGTCCTAGGAGATTCGAAAATAATTTTTTGACAGGTAAGAAATACCATTCGTTGTCATTATGGAAATTTAAAGCATTATCAATCATTAGTCCAAGAATTGGCCATTCATTTCTTAGCCTTCAATATTTATTCCATGCCTAGAATACATAATGCTAGTGCAGATTTACTGGCTAATGTAGCATCGAAATTAATTCCATCTCAAGAATCTAGTCCCGATAGATTTTCCATTGACTTAATTTTTAGACAATATGTTCCTAAAAATATTACCAATTGGAGAGTATTTAATAATGATTCAGGCATCATATATTTCCTAACATCTGAAGGATCTTATGATAGTGAAATTTTGGATGAAAATGAACATGAAATTCAGATAAAGGAAGAGCAAGATGAAAATGCAATTCTTAAGTCTATTTTCAAGTTATAAGACCTCTATGATCTAAAAGATAGGTTTAAAAGGCTTACTAACTCAAAAAATAAAAGTTATACCTTAAGATTTGAGTTAGTAAATCTTGGAACTGATGATAAACCTCAAAATTTCAATTTAGGTCTTGGTTTATCTTCCAATGAAAGATTATCATTTGTCAAGTTATTAAGAATGTACAAAAGTGTTTTTGCTTGGGGTTACAATGATCTTAAAACATATGACACTTATATGATTCAACACACTATTCCTATGATTTCAGATGAGAAACCTATACAACAAAAGTTTAGGATGATTCACCCGAATCTTGAAAATCAAATCAAAATAGAACTGAACAAACTCCTAAAAGAAAAGATCATCTTTCTAGTTATACATTCTAAATGGGTTTTAAATTTTGTTCCCGTCAGGAAGAAAAATGGTGATATTAGGATTGTATTGATTTTGGGAATTTAAACAAAGAACGTCAAAAGGACAACTTTCCATTACCAACCATGGAAAAAGTACTGCAAACAGTAGCTGGTTCCGAACTTATGTCTTTTCTAGATGTATTTTCGAGATATAACCAAATTATCGTACATCCAGATGACAGATTAAAGACCACATTCAGAACTAAGTGGGGAACTTATGCCTATCAAAAGATGCCATTTTGGTTAATTAATGCAGGTGCCACTTTTCAGAGAGCTATGGAAACAAATTTTAGGGGGCTCATCAATAAATCAGTGGTTATTTATTTAGATGAAATTACAGTCTTTTTTGAACATGCAACCAATTATAGAAAATCTTTGAGTGATGTAAAAGGTATGGGATTTCATTAAACACAAAGAAGTCATTTTTTTCTTTAGATGAAGGAAAACTTTTAGGATTCATTGTGTCAAAGAAAGGTATCTATATCGATCCTGAAAGAATTGAAGGGATTAAAAGAATTCCTTTCCTTCATAACAAGAAAAATATGCAGTCGTTTCTTGGACAAATAAACTTTGTAAAAAGGTTTGTCCCTAAATTTTTGCAAATAGTTTTACCATTACAAACCATGATTAAGAAAAATCCAGTCTTTAAATGGGGACATAATGAAAGAGAAGCATTTGATTTGATCAAACAAACCATTATCAATGCTCCATTCTTGACTACCCCCATATTTTCTTAATACTTTTACTTCATATAATTTTTCATCAGATATATCTTACGATGTTGTTCTAACACAACATAATGAACAAAAAATTGAAGCACCAATATCATTTTTTAGTTCCAATTTTCAAGGTGCAGAACTAAACTATTCGTCTATTGAGAAACAAGAATTTGATGTCTTTAAAGCTATAAAGCATGTTAAACCATTTCTCCTAAAAACTCACACCAAAATAATAGTTCCATTCTCTGCAGTGAGATAAATATTGATGCAAAGAGAATTAGGAGAGAAAAGGGCTAACTGGGTTACTGCTTTACAAGAATATGATGTAGAAATTAGACCTTCTAAAATTGTTAGAGGTCAAGGTTTTTGGAGAATGCTAACAGGAGAATCCCATTTATCATCAGAGGCAGATTCAGGTAATAATGTGCAAATATCAGAGGTAAGCCTCAACGATGTGCAATCTCAATATGATGATCTCATATTTTATTTAAAAAATGGATATGCCCCAACCCAACTCAGTTATAAAACAAAACGTTCTTTGAGGTTAAAGGCCAAGCAATGTGAAGTAATCAATGATGTATTGTTTAGAAGAAACTTTGATTATGTGTTATTAATATGCTTAGAGAAAATTGTAGCAGAGAAATTCTTGCAGGAACTCCATGATGGACCAGCTAGAGGACATTTTGGAGGAAATACAACATCACACAAAATATTGCATGCAGGTTACTATTGACCTACACTTTTCAAAGATACTCATGAATATGTAAGAAAATGCAAATTTTTTGAAAGTGCATCTGGAAGACAAAGGAAACCAACCTTCCCATTATAGCCAGTTAATATCGAACAACCATTTGAATAATGGGGATTAGATATAATCAGTGATATCGTTCCTAACTCTTCCAAACAACATAAATATATTCTCACAGATACAAATTATTTTACTAAATGGGTGGAAGCAATCCCATTGAAGGTAGCGAAATTTGAGAATATTATTGATTTCATTGACCAATTTATCATAAATAGGTTTGGTCTACCTACTGCTTTAATGTTCGATAATTCATCTTATTTCTCAGGAACTACCATGATAGAATTTGCAATCAAAAGAGGCTTTAAACTTAAGTATTCTGCAGATTATTATCCACAAGGAAATGGTTTAGCATAATCCACAAATAAAAAACTTATTAGAATCATCAAACGAACTGTTGATGAAAACCAACGAAATTTGTATAATTCATTAACATTTTCTCTTTGGGCAGACTGAATAACTAAGAAGGCCTCCATTGGCACTTCTCCATTCAATATTTTTTTTGGAGAAGAAGTTATTCTTCCTACCAGTATGGTTATTCGTTCTCTTGACTTAGTTCAATTTCTTGATGAATCTCCTTCTTCCTCCTTACAAGTAAGACAATTTCAAATTCTTAAGCTAGAATAAGAAAGAGAAAAAGCTAAGCATACTCATACACATCATCGATAGATAGTAAAATATTCATTTGATTCAACTTCTGTTACTCCAAAAAAATTTCAACTTGGTGATCTGGTATTGAAATGGGACAAAGAGCATGAGGAAAAAGGTAAACACACTAAATTTCAAGAACTTTAGCTAGGTCCATTTCAAATCATTGAAGAAATAGGCCCATCAACATTTTTATTGCAAGATCTATCAGGAAAAAGAGATTAATTGCCCGTTAGTGGGCAGATTTTAAGGAAATACTTTTCATAGGAGGTAACCCCTTCTATTCCCTGTATACTATTGTTTTTATTTTCCTTAGGAAAATAAAAGTTGAATAGTATTGATTTTTGGCTTTTCAAGTAAAGATCTCAGATAATATTTTTGATTTATCACTTATAGAAATAAGAAATGTTAAGGAAACAATCGAAATATTCGAAAGACAATAGATTCTGTTTTCACTGAAAGATGCCATTTCACTGAAGTTATTTATTCTCTGATGAACTCTAATATTTATAAAGCATGGTTATTCTGTTATCAGTCAAGAAATGAATATTTAACATAGTAAAGACTCTTTTCCAGAGAAGCAATCTTAAAAATCAAAAAATTATCATGTAGAATTCTTAAAAGGACCAATGATTCACTCCATCTGGGAAAAATTATCAATTTTTAGAAAGAAATTCAAAATATTTTACTAGAAAAGATTAAAATATAATGTCTCATCACGAGCTTGTTTACCATGTTCATATGGAAATAGTTGAACTGGAATTTCCAATACTGCATACCAAAACATGGAAATGACTTGAGATTATATCAAGAGGACAAAGGGTTTCATCAAGAGCCAGCTTTATCAGTTTAATTAAAATTAGTGAATGGCATTGTCAATATTTGGTTACCAAGCCAAGACAATGGCTTTTAAGTAAATAAAAATACAATACAAAAATATCTACAAAAAATAAAAGTAAGATCCAAAAAATGTAAAGTGTATAAACTTGGAAATTATTTTTGAAAATTATAAGAAAGACTCGATGGGACAATGAATCATTGCTGGGTAAAAGGTAACCCTGCCAAGAGCTTAAATTTCTTATTGGATCGGAGGCTCTACCTGTGATAAAATAGTAAATATTTATAAAGATAATTTGAAAGAGTCACCTGCTTTATCTTTTTGAACTGAGTAAAGACTGATATAGATACTTGTACATTTATTTTTAAAGAGGAATTCTTATGAATTATAATTAAGAGAGATTTTTTTCTTAGTGAGATATTATTTATTGAAATTCATTCCTGCGACTGTTTTTATTTCAAAAAAGTTTTTGAAATTTCAAAAAGATAATCAGAGATAGCTGGTTTTCCCAAGTGAATCGCCAATTGTTGTGCTATACAACAACCCCCATTTATTTTTACCAAATGGGGACCCTTTAAAAATAAATAGGAATTTATTTTGTTTAATTTTTAGCCTAAGTAAAAAAAATTTAGGAAATAAAGTTTCTTTTACTTTCTGCTTTCATTCCTTAGCGCGCTTCGCAAATCACATAGCTTACGAGCTTAAAAAACTTAAAACATATTAAGCCTCTCGGGCTGTGATATGCGCTAAACCCTTTCCTAAGTTATATAAAAATCCTGTTGCAAAAGCTTTAAACACCATTATAAAATAAAATCGCATTGTGCCTTGTAAAAACTATCAAACTTATAAAAAATTTGGTAAGATTTGCAATTGAACGGAACCGAAGAATAAATGAAGCAATAAACATAAAACTCCAAGTGTCTAATAAAGCACATCGACATGATTTCTTAAAGGGCATTTCACATTTCGTACAAAATAACTAAAAGCAAGTTTTATTACCACATAAAAATTGCAATCTGCTATTTGCTTAGATCGCATTTCTCGAGATTTATTGGTAACATAACAAATGGAAATAGTTATACGTTGCAATATGTGATAATTGGTAGTTATTTCTCAAATGTGCGAAATGATTCATGTTTAATCAATCTGAATATAAAATCTAACATATTAAATTGATTGATAGACATTTCACATAAAGGTGTGTAAGAGATTTGATTAAAAGGATTATCGGTGATTAACAAAATTTACTAGGAGCAAGGTTTGAAAGATTCATATCTACTTCGAGCATGTTTGAAATGATTGAACGCTAAATTTTTTGTATTCATCTCTCTATTCTCTCTATTTCTAAAGTTTTCTACGTTCGCTTGAATTTAGGAAACCACTTAACGAAGCAAGGATTATATAAATGACCAAAAAAGGCAAAGAAATTTCCCAAACATCATCTACTGAAGGCTCAGATATGTCTCCCCTATTATCAAATACCACCTGCAACAAGGATTGCAGAAGTTCCTCGTGGGAGTCAATGTATTATTTGTTTGAGAATGAAAAGCCAAGTGTTAGTATGAATCCTTTGTCGAAGTGTACGAAAAAGGACCACTTTAGCTACGCATAACTAATAGCCCTAACAACAAATGTGGCTGCCAATATCTTCAGATCTGCAGTTAGTTTATCAAGAAAAGAGCTACAAAAAACCAGATCTATGCATAGAAAGACATTAAGAAGTAAAAAGAAGGGTTTGCTCCATATACCAATAGACAAGACAAGAACAATTTTTGAAAGAATTTTTGTATTAAGGGCACCTGGGAGGAAAACAAGAAGGCGTATCCAATTCTCCTCAATGGGATGGGTTCTTGGAAGTCCTCAGCACTTCAGATCTAGAATCTCTCTCTCTCTTGTTGGTGTAGAAAACCCAGACAAAGATAGAACTCAAAGGGAGCTCACACAGCAAAATAATGTAGAAAAATGTGACCAAGTGTATAGATCCGCAGTGATCTAATAGGCAACAAAAGGTGAAGAATGGTAGGAAAAACCCTCCTATTTATAACAAAATATTGGGTCATTCTAGATCTTGGTGCATGATTAAAATAATGTTAACCAAATCTAGATCCACCTTTTATGGAATATTTTATTATATTTGTTGGAGGGAAAAAGTATTTGACTTGGGTCAAATCCCTTTATTTTTTAATAATAAATAAATAAATGATTTGTTTATCTTTTTAAGGAAGTGGTTGAAGGATAATTAAATAAATAATGATTTATTTAATTATTTGTGGGTGATTTGGTCATATTTAACAAGGAATATTATCTAAATAAGATTTAAATAATTATTCCTAGAAAATAATAAGATAAATAAAGGTTTATCTAATTAATTTCTTTGTTTTCGGGTTAAACATGACTGGGAATAATAATTAAATTATGGTTTAATTAATTATTCCATGAGGAAAATCAAACAAATATAGGTTTGTTTAATATTTCCTTTTGGGGTTTCCTGTTTAGACCATAAAACAACCTAATAAATGTGGTTTATTAAGTTATTTAACATAGTGAAGGCAATTTTACTTAGGGTAAAATTGGTCTTACATGGTGTACTTGGGTCCATCTAATGATAATAGGTTAGATGACTAAAAAATGGTGTAACAGATTGCCCCCCAGCGTGCGAGTGTTAGGAGCAAATCGTATGACCGAAGTATGTTGTAAGAACTCAATCACCAGACATCAAAAGGGAAGTCGGAGAGAGAGATGTAAGGTAGACTAATGTGCTGAAGAACTAGACCCTGAGGAGACGAGACTTACAGGTGCAACAAGTCTCTTTTTATGAGAGGGTACCTGTGCTAAAGGCGGCGGGGAGGCATACCTATGCCCGCCGAGACAAAGTACAAAAGAATAGTGTGTCCAGTAAACAAGGGACCGAACCATAAAGTACAGCCGGCATAATCATGAGCCAGATAAAAATACAATGAGGAATCCCACATACATGATGTGCCTGGGATAACAGCCAGGACTTATACAATAATATCTGAGTACATGAGATACAAATACAACCCAAATGCCCCCTATAAGCGGGGAAGGGCTCACAAAATCTGACTGATACATGCAAATCAAAGAGGCGCTGCAAGCAGCTAAGGCCGACATCATCAAATATATGGAGCTGCATCGAAGGCTGCAATGAAGAGGTCATTCGGGCATGTGGGGGGCTACCTGCAGGGCCACCCCCTCATGAGGGCTGAGACATCTCACACACACCCGGGAGTCACCAATAGCTGTTGCTGTATCACTGAACCATCAAGCATACGAATCTCGATCATGATGAAAGGAGCTAGAGTGGAGAAACAATCAAGTCAAAGGGTAATGAGAGATCCATTTGCCTGATCCGAGGCACCGAACAAGAGTGGAAGCTGGAACCAAGGTACACTACCCTCTAGACCTGACTTCTGGAATGAATGAGCTGATTTCGACAGAAGGAGGTCCGCCATTGGTGAGGCAATGAGAGATCCTCAACTAAGGCACGAGAGAAAATAGTAGAGCGACGGATAGACTGGCACTAATGATGATGGTGAAATGGAAGGGACTGAGTAGCGAATGGACGACTTCCCTTGTTAGAGCATAAAGGGCATGAATGACATGGCAACGACTGACGCAATATCATAAGGGATAGGAGATAGTGGGACTGAAGGCCATAATGTGCGACACAAGAGAGAGACCAAGCAATGAAGGATGGAGGGCTATAGTAGGATACAAAGGGACTCGGGATAGAGTCCATGAATGCGATGATGACTCAACTTGGATGCTCTAAACAAGGGCGACTCGATGGTGCTTCCACACAGTAAAGGCCCAATGGGGGACCATGAAAACATGAGTACAAGATGGTAACTCATGACGAAAATCGACACGAACAAAGACAAGTAAGGAGGAAAAATGGTGCCCCAAGTACAAGTGTCGTAAGTGAAGAAATGCGATTTTAAGGAGAGGTGAAGTGACCCTTCTTGGACAACATGTGTCCTGGTGAAGTATCAAATCACCAAAAACTAATAGATACCCATTTGAGGGCTCGGTGAGAGATTTCCAACGGTGCAGACGGTTTGTAAAACGGGGCTACGGTATGGTCGCAACAGGCGAAAGAAGAAACAAGGGTTCTCTTTTAATAAGGCAATTTTCCCTCCAAATTCACTCATTTGCTAGTGTTGCCGTGGTGAATGTAGAGAGGAGAGAAGGCCCTAAATCTTGTGGCAAGCGTAGCAGACAAACCGACCGTTGGAATCGAGATCCATCAGTTGCAGGTAAGAGGCCTAACCTTCCTCTTTCATTTTGATGGATTGAAAGTTCAGTTTAGGGCCCAAAATCTCAGTAACAGACCCTCCTTCATCTCTACGGCCAGGTCACACTTTTTGGGCCAAAAAGTACGACTTGGGAAGCAGGTTTCAAGGCAAAAACTGTGACCTGTCCCAGAATTGGGCAGAAAACTGCGACCTGGGAGATGAGGGGGTTTTAGTGTTGTTTTATGGCTGAGAGTTGGGTTTTTGTGTTTGGTTATGGTATTCCCGATCTGTATGCTGACAAAAATGATGTTTTTGTGCAGATATGGCAGATATACGGGTTAACTGGAGAGAGAGAGACCTGGGTACATTACGGGCAGATATCCAGGCAGATCAGGGCATCCGTCGTGTGTTGGCTAGGTTTGGGGTTCTAAAGTTTTTGGAGAACCCTTTGATGAGAGCGGGAGAGCCTTTGTTGGCTCGGATTATCAGTTACTGGGATCCAGAGCATGAGGTCTTTTTAGTGCAGGGGCACAGGATCGAACTGGCAGTTCAGGATGTGTATTTCCTGACGGATCTCCCGCCACTGGGGATGGTGGGAAACACGCAGCCAGTATTACCGCGGGGGCGGCATATCATGGAGTTTGTGGAGCGACATTATCGACCGGGTCTCCAAGTCAAGGGGACTCGGATACCGATCGGGGACCTAGAGAGATTAGAGACCCGTGCAGTGGCCGCAGTAGTGCTGCATATCCTGGGCAACCGGGCGCTCCATCACATCATTGGGGGCCAGATGATGATTGTGGAGAGTGTGTTGAGTGGGACCTACTATGGGTGGGCCCAAATGATGCTGGTGTCGCTAAAGCGACAATTGTCACTCTGTAAGTGGCAAGTGAACCATGATTGCTCGTATGGGACTTTATTGTGCGCCTTCTTCTTTGAGAAGATCCCAACCTTGCGGCCTCATATACAGATCCCAGATGGGGGCCCGAGAGAGCCCAGGATGCGCCGGTGGGGGCGGCTACTGTGCAGAGGAGGAGGAGGGGCGGTCGGGCGAGTGTTTCGACCTAATTTCTTTGCCCATTGGGATCAAATGTCGTTATACATAGACGACTATCCCTATAGTGGGATGAGTTATTGTGGGGATCCGGACCTACCAATTCCGCTTGGTCGAGTATGGGGGCCCGATGGTAAGTGATAAGTAACTATTCTTGTATGGGCATGTTAAAGTTATTGAATAGTTGATATGGTACTGATTCATGTACTTTTGGTATGCAGATATAGCTCCGGTAAAACCGGCCGGATATATGGGACACCCGGCAGCCTCTGGAGCTGCAGGGTCGAGTGGGTCGAGAGAAGTGCGCAATGAGGATGCGGCCGCCCTTCTGGAGGACATCCGCCATAGATGCGAGACGTTGCTGACCAGAGTTTCAGAGCGCGGGTGGCAAGACTTAGATGACCAGTGCGTGGAGGCATGCATTGCTCTTCCCTCGGAATGGCGAGGTGTCATGCGGTGCATGGCGATGGCCGGTCAAGGCATATGTGATCTACGGGCTGTAGGGGAAGAGCCATTGGCTCGGGATCCGCCAGATAGTGAGTAGGTGTGGGGCATGTGGTGCCCCCTAGTGTGTATGTAGGGGCAGGTGGTGCCCCCAGTTTTGAGTTTTTTGTAACATGCTATGGGCATGTCATATGTATCAGAGTAGATGGACTCTAAACACATGTTTTGTGACATATTATGGATATGCATCGTTTTTAATGATTATGAATGTTATTGTCTTGTATGAAATGCGTGTGATAAATGCCAATCTAGAACATGGTTTGCAATACTATCTACATAGTGATTTTGTTCTCGAGGTACATGGTTGAAAGTTATGGTTTCAAATTCACGTATCAAGAGTTTCACTCGTAAATATCATCTAAACAGAACAGGGTTATGCACACAATAAACACCATTTAGTTGCATGACAAGAAGTAGGGAATCCAAACGAACATGCAGATAGAGGATGCGATGAAAGAGGGCATCGGCTAAGAGACCATGCACTGCATCATATTCAGCCTGATTTTTGGTGGTAGTACCAATGCAGACCCCGTTTGAGAGGACAAGGGCATGCAAGGGGGTGAAAATGGCCCAACCTACTGAGGCTAGATTCCGGGAGTAACGAATTGCACCATCGGCGTAACCGATAAAGGGTGGGGACCGGAGGTCTTGCAGAATGGTGTTACAAGACAACAAATGGGGGGAGGAGATACAATGACGGCAGCGTGAGTGAACAGAAGACATCGAGCGGCAACTGCGGGAGGGAGTACAATGAGCAGGATGGCTATGGCTCATATACAAACTAGAGGGTGGTATATGAGGGCTATAGGAGGTATGGCAGGGACTCGAGCTGCGGAGGGAAACAAAGATACGGGTGGAGTGATCTCGCGTATCGGTAGAAAAGAGGGGGTCAGGCGAAACAATAGGGGAGGATGCAAGGGGACTGGGCTCCCAAGGTCGCACAGAGGAGGATAGGTAAAGAATGGTCGTAGTAGACTCCGTCATCTGAACATCAGGGGGGGGGAATGTCGATGGGAACGGGGAGATCTTCAAGCTGGCCCGAAGCATACTGCGCGAGTATGGGAGAGGCGGATTGATTTTGTTCAACGTCATACTCTCGGACTACTTCTAAAGAGGCGTGGTAATGCGTCAGGTGAGGACAATGGTGGGAGTAATGGCCATGGACACCGCACAAAGCACAGGGTTTGCTAGTGCGAATAGTTTTGGGGTTCTTGGTTACGGACGAGGACAGAAGAGAAGGGTCGGAGACCATAGACTCAGGGAACGCGACTTTAACCATGGGTTGAATGCGGGGCAACTCAGGACAAGTATGGGTGGCGTGACCAACGACATCACACAAGGCGCAAGGCTTTGCGGGCGGAGGAGGAGCTGGGTCAGTCGGGGTGGCCTTGTATTTGGATGCCCCCTTGCAAGCTTTGCCTTTCTTTCCTGGAGCTTTCACCACAGGGGTAAGGTCCTGGGGAGGTGCAGGGGGCACCGTAGCAATGGAGGAAGCAAGGGGGACCGGTTGAACCAGTGTCAAAGCAAGATAGGGTTTGGGGTGACCAGGAGGGGTAGCGGCGGGAGGGTCAAGGTACCAGACGGGTATACCCAGGGTCAGGTTAGGGAGAGAGAGGGTGGCCATGACGGGGACCGAATAGACTCCGGGAGGGGGAGCTAGGAACGATATCTGACCAGCGGGATAATGACCAGGAGGGACGGCTCTGAGATGATTAAGGCCTGGGGGAACCATTCCAGGGGGATAAAGGGGTTCAGGGATGCCAGCTGTAGGAGAAGGGCCAGAAGGAGGAGGTCCAGCTGGCGGAGATGAAGGGCTAGGGGCAGGTTGCGGTGGGCGAGGTTGAGTCTGAGGTTGCTGACTAGCCGAAGCGGGTCGCTTAAGGGCAGCCCGAGACGATTGCATCATGCAAACATTCGACAAGCTGGGATCAGAGATATGAGGAGGGGGAAGACCAGGAAAAGTTCCAAGCAGGGAGGAATCTTTGTAGACGCCGGGGGAGACACTGGTCAAGGAATCGACAGTTTGCTTATTGGCTATAGAAGAGATGGTCGTCTCGGGGGAGGTCTGAGACGGCGGCTCATGGTAAGACAGCTGGTCAATGGTGACTATCTTTCCATTGTGAGGGAAAGACATCTTGCGAAAAACTGCGGATGGGATAGCATACATGGCATAGGTGTAGCTTTGCCCCAATAGAATCTTGTAGTCTAGAGGGGCGTCAATGACTTCGACGTCAACGCAAATGGTCTTACCGGAAAGGGTGATAGGACAATTATGGAAAAGGCCAATGGGCTGGGAGTCGTGGTCGTCCCACGCTCGAAGGGTGATCGTGGAAGGGGCCAACTCAGGAGATCCGAGTTGCTTCCAAACCGAAGCGGACATCACACAAGTGGATGCCCCCTCATCAATTATACACCGAGAAACGTTGGCGTTCTGGATTTTGACTGGTATTTGGAAGGCGACGGAAGCAGGAAGGGGAGGATGGTCTGATTGATGGGCGTCGAACACAATCATTTGGTCATCAACAGGATCTACAGTGCCCACGGCAGATAGTAGAGCCTTCTTTTGGGAAGGGCATGACTGGAGGAGTTCCAGTGTGGAAATGGCAGCAGGAGATTGCGCCAAATCATCTACTATGCTATATGAATGAGCAGCTCGACCAGAAGCAGCATTTCGACGTAACGGTCCTTTAGGAATCTTGGTATGGACCTCAACTTTGGGTTGAGGGATATGTAAGGGACCATTGGTTGTCGAAAGAGGCTCTGTAGAACTGGAAGAAGGGGACTCGGGGGCAGACTGAGCGGGAGGCTTGGGGTACTGGCGAGACCGAGTTTGAAGGTGAAGGTCGACGGTTGGGGAAGGATCAGAGTTCATCATAAGGATCTGGTAATCGGAGGAACCAGAAAGGGAAGGTGGAGTGGCGACCTAGCTGTCAGGCAGTTGGGTAGCCACGAATCCTTGCTGAGGGAAAGGATCAGTAAACACAGCTGGTTGGGTAGTGGCCACATTAGGAGGAGCATGAGGGGAGGCGTGATGTCCACGTAATGTGGCTTGAGACTCCCACATCTGCCGCATCTGGGGTAAGAGGGGACAATTGTGGGTGTAATGACCATAAACACCGCAACACGAACAAGGCTTATTTGTGCGAAGCGGCCTGTCCGGCTTGGGCTGAGTGCCCTGTTGCTGGTTAGCAGTGTTAGGGTCAACACCTTGAGGATTGGGTCCACGAGTACCAGGGGCAGATTGGTTTGGATTGCCTCTCTGCCTTCTTTGAGAAGAAGGGGGATTAGTCGTGCCCTGCTGTGCAAATACTTGCCCTGGAGGGGGCTGTAGGTGCTGTTGCGGGTTTGGAGGAGGCAAGGGAGATGGAAGCGCATATGCTGGAGGAGCTGGCGCACCAGGCTGTGGATAAAGGTAATGGTTAGGTTGGGCAACATTGAGGTAAGCAGGAGGTTGGGCAAAAGGAGGAGGCATGCCGTATCCTAGATACATGCTACCGGGAGGGGGAAGAGTGCTAGAGGTGCTGGCCCCTCCCTGAGGGAGACCATAGCCCATAGGAGGTTGAGCGTACGGATGGGAAAGAGCTCCAATGATACTGTCGGCGGAATGAGATGCCCCTGAGGCGTTAGCGCCGCCAGGCCTGGGGAGGTCAGGAAGAACGGTATAAACATAACCAGACTGATCATAGATTAGGTCATATTTCAAGGCTATTTGGAGGGCGGCTTCTTCGGTTTGAGGAAAATGGGAGGCGACATCTTTGCCAATGGGAGCTAAGAGAGAGCGAAGGAACCAGTCCATATAGATCCGATCTTCGAAGGGGGGAGCTCGACATAAGCTTCATCTTCGTCGCCATTCCTGGACATGAGCGGAAAGGCGGGTTGAAGAGGTTTTCTTGAAAGAGGTCAAAAGCTCCGTACCAGTATCGTATCGGAGAGGGAGCTGGAAGTAAGATAAAAAGGCTTGGGCAATGGTCGCAAAGGTGGTATGGGAAGAGGTGGCTTGGTCAACATACCATTTAGAAGCTTCACCGGTAAGCGTGCGTTGGAACAATCGAAGACGGATGGAGTCATCGGTAATGGAATTGGAGGAACACCACATGTGGAAAGATCAGACATGATTGGTTGGATCTTCTCCAGCAAGGCCTTTGAACTTAGAGATGTCGGAGGGGAGCTTGGTTGGCATAGCAGGCCAACCAACATCGTGGCGGATAGGGTCATTGATCAACTAATTGAAATCGGGGAGGCTGAGGCCTGCGATGTACGGAAGCAAGGGTATGGCCGAGGTAGTTCCTGTGGCGGTTCCGCTAGTGGTAGTTCCGACATTAGGGCCGGGAGCACCGCTAGCGTTAGGCCCTGGACCAGACATATTGAAGGTGACAGGGGGAGAACCAGAAGGAGAAGGAGAACCCAATGAATCAGAAGAGGAGTCGGAGTGCGGACTCGGAGGAGGACTGGCTCGACGACGGCGGGACGGAGCAGGTCGATCGACCAGAAACTGAGGGTGAAGGCCAAGAAGTCTCCGGGAAATGCGCCTTGGGGGCGCAATGATGACAACACAAACACAGCACAAGGGGAAGAAGAACGACCACAAGGGCAAGGAGCAAGTCGAAACAAGGGCAGATAGGTGCAGTGTCAATTGATTTTAAAGTCTTTGCCTGGTGGTGTAAACCAGGCTCTTCTTCGCTTAGGGTAATGTGTGGCATGCGTTAATTTTAATTTTTAAACCCTTTTCGTTTTGAGAGCAAGAGAAAAAGTGTGCTGCGTAACTGAAAATAAATCTGCAGAGAACAGAATATAATGCTGAAATAACAAAAAAATAATAGCTACTAGCGCATCGATTCAACCCAAGAAGGCGGGTCACTCAAAACTAATCTAAAAAAGGGCAAAAATCTAGTCAAACACACTTAAAAAGAGGCCAATAGATCTAGGGTCAAAAGGGACAGGGATCTAAAGGATAAAGCTGCTGAAAAGAGGTGCAGATCACAGCCAAGAGGCAGAGGAAAGGTGGCTGGAAAAAAGGAGGAAATCAGCAAAAAGCAGAAGGGGCAAGGAGGAGGCCCTAAAAGTAGATCCAAACAAATATTCAGGAGGTGATTTGAGAGGGAGAAGAGTCGATTTCAAGGACCTCAAAAGATACCGTATCCGGAAAAGGGAGGCATCAAACTCGAAACCGGACACCTCTGCTGCCTAAAACTCTTCCACCAAAATTGGAGGGTACTGAAGCCCTAGGGGGCTAGGTTCCCACTTAGATGAGCAAAACAGATCAGAAATAGGTCTAAATGGGCGGAGACAGAGGCTGGAAAACCCTGACAGAAGCTTCAGCAAAACCCAGAAAAATTGCAGGAAAACAACAGAAAAAATTGGTGTCAGTGTTCACTGCTTTCTGGCAGTCGCAAATGGGCGTAAAAGTGCGACTGGAGGCTCTAGGTCAAATATGGGTTGAAAAGGAGACCTGAAGCTCCGGTGTCTCGGCGAGATTTCCGGTGTGCTGTCGTCTCTGTGCGCCTGACGTCGCCACTGCGTAATAGCCGTAAACACACGGAAGTTAAAAATTTTAATGTTTTAGGGTTTTATGTGAGAAAAAAAACATAAAAATAGGAAAAATAAACAGCTGAAAAGAAACCCTAGGGTCTGAAGTAGCTGGATATGCAGGAATAGGAAAAACGACAGCGGTCGTAATTTAAAACCCGTGTGGAGTCGCCATTTGTTAGTATGAATTCTTCGTCGAAGCGTACGAAAAAGAACCACTTTAGCTACGCATAACTAATGGCCCTAACAACAAATGTGGTCGCCAATATCTTCAAATCAGAGTCAGTTGATACCAAGAAAAGAGTCGCAAAACCAGAAAGATGCATAGAAATATTATTAAGCAAGAAAGAAGGGTTTGTTCATATAATTACGACAAGACAAGAACAATTTGTGAAAGAATTTTTGTATTAAGGGCACCTGGGAGGAAAACAAGAAGGCGTATCCAATTCTCCTCAATGGGATGGGTTCTTGGAAGTCCTCAGCACTTCAGATCTAGAATCTCTCTCTCTTGTTGGTGTAGAAAACCCATGCAAAGAATAGAGCTCAAAGGGAGCTTGCACATCAAATAATGGAAAAATGTGACCAAGTGTATAGATCCAGAGTGATCTAATAGGAAACAAAAGGTGAAGAATGGTAGGAAAAACCCTCCTATTTATAACAAAATATTGGTCATTCTAGATCTTGGTGCATGATTAAAATAATGTTAACCAAATCTAGATCCACCTTTTATGGAATATTTTATTATATTTGTTGGAGGGAAAAAGTATTTTACTTGGGTCAAATCCCTTTGTTTGTTAATAATAAATAAATAAATGATTTATTTATCTTTTTAAGGAAGTGGTTGAAGGATAATTAAATAAATAATGATTTATTTAATTATTTGTGGGTGATTTGGTCATATTTAACAAGGAATATTATCTAAATAAGATTTAAATAATTATTCCTAGAAAATAATAAGATAAATAAAGGTTTATCTAATTAATTTCTTTGCTTTGGGTTAAACATGACTAGGAATAATAATTAAATTATGGTTTAATTAATTATTCCATGAGGAAAATTAAACAAAATAGGTTTGTTTAATATTTCCTTTTTGGGTTTCCTGTTTAGACCATAAACAACCTAATAAATGTGGTTTATTAAGTTATTTTACATAGTGAAAGAAATTTTACTTAGGGTAAAATTGGTCTTACATGGTGTAATTGGGTCCATCTAATGATAATAGGTTAGATGACCAAAAAATGGTGTAACACCAAGGGTAATAAGAAAAGTTGCTACAACAAGCACGTCAGTTCTTCAGACTCGACCTATTTCGACGTTGCATGCTCATTCATCCATAAGGTAGCAGCAAGGCCAAAGATTCTCCCCTATACAGACATGGTTAAGTGGGTAATTGACCACTTGAACATAGAAGATAAAAAATTTAAGGATTCATAGGGCGAGAATATTGGTTCATTCAGGGCAGAATATTTGAGGATAATGTACCACTTACCCGTCCCGCAACAGAATTATGACAAAGATTTTATTCAAAGCTTTAGAAAAAAAAATCAAGACCTAATGAAAGTCATAAAGGAATGAAATGATGACCAAGGCAAGATTAAATGAGACAAACTTGTTACATACCCAATAACACAAATTCCTTCCCCTTATTGCTATGCTGCCGGTATGTTGTGTAGATTATTTGCAAAACCTAATATTACTAGGTTTTCTGTAGATTGGGTCCCATTAATTGACACAATAATCAATTCCTTAATTTTGAATTGGGAAAATATCTGATCTGAAAATTTAACCAGAAATATCACGGAGTATAGGAGTAAAAGAAGTGTTTCGTCTAGAGAAATACCTCCCTTTTACATGAGTGCCTATCTCATGGACGCAATTTTCTTTTCTTCGAGTTTTCCTACCATGGGATGGAAATGGAAGACCCAAGACCCTAATCCAATTCACATTTACCACATAGTCCTTTGGGAATTAGATTTTCATCTACATTTTTACAAAATTTTCCATAGTCATAATGCCTATGCACTAAATTATATTTAATGAGAAATCCCCTAGGATTTACAAAATGGCTAGTACAGACATTTTTTCAGTTTCCAGATGGTTTGCAAAGGAAAGTTTCACCTATGTCAGAGTTTTTGGAAGTTATGCTTCTCCTCACGTCCTGCTATATTATGTTCCTAACAAGCTACTTTCTAGAGAGATTTCCTACCAGATTGTTGTAAATGGTAATTCAAAAAAACTTAAAGATGCTAAGAAGGTCGTTTGGCCTAATTTTCCTTTACGGTGCGGTACTTTTGCACTTTTTGATATTGGTCATGCCTAAAAGGAAGTTTCAAATGTTAATTTGTTGAATTTGGCTGTAAGGCCAAAGAAACCATATGAACCCAATGGTGTGATTAAGAAATTCATCACAGAGCTCAAAATGAAGCCTTTTTTGAAAGAGATAGATAGATTTGATGATTTATTTCAAGGTATTGAAATTTTTTCAAATGTACTAAAGTTTGCATCCAGTCAACTCAATCAAGATGACTTGGAAGCCTTTTGAGAATACATAAACAAGAGACTGAAAATGATTCCTTTGGATTTATTTACTATTGAATATGTCAATAGACCAACTCCAAGTATTAGCCTAGATAATGAAACTAAAGACATGTTTGAAGATTAGTCAGGGAAATCAGAACATCAATCTCAGAATTTAGATCATTCTGAAAATGAATCCGAAAACAGAAATGAGAACCCAGAAAAGGTAATTAATCAAGTAATCAAAGAGATCGAGATGAAAGAGAAAGGAAGAAGTAATGGAACAAAATCATCTTCCCAAGAAGTTCAACACAGCTAAGATACACTTGATCAGTCAAAAAAAATCTCAGCCAAAGGATTTGAAAAGTGAATGGGACAATTTTTTAAGGCAATAAAATTTCCTCAAACAAATCCTAATACTGATCAATCTACTAGTTTTCAAACGCCAGAACATTCTAAGAAATTAGTGGAAACTATTACTCCACTACAACAAGTTCCTGAAACTCATGATCGAGAGATCATTCCGACTTATCCTACATAGAAGATAGTTTTATAAGTTGAGGAAATCCATTCACTGGATGTCTTCTACAGTCCTAGTCATAAGGCTGTAGTCAAGAGGAGAAAAAGAAGAAGAATTGATGATACAATCTCAAGTCTTACAAATGAATCTGTTGACGTTTTATGGAAATATCCTCTAGCTGATCCTACTGAACATTTAACCAAGCTATCATAGTTTGCAGGGGAATATGCTACTGCCACTATTGATAAGGCCACAAAAGTTCAAATGTTACTGAAGCAAAAAGAAGATAAAACACAACATTTAGAGAGACTGTTAGTACAAGAAAATTCTAACTCCAACAAGAAAATGGAATTGAAGATGTCCCAATTTCAAAAGGATTTTGAAAGTTTAAAATGCAGCATCAGGTACAACTCACTGAGAAGAAAACACAACTGGAAGCAACAATAACCAAACTACAAAGCCAACCAAAACTAGAGAAATTCATAAAGGAAGAATTGGATATGGAAGCTAAGCTAAAGCATCAACAAGAAGTATTTTTCCAACAAGCTTCTATCACTAGCTCTTATTGTGACTCAAGTGAAACACTGATCCAGCTAGTGGCTATCCAAAAACTTGAGTGTGGGAATATTGAGAAGAAAATCAATGAACACATTCAATGGAAAGCATCAGAGTCAGGAAGGGAAGTTGATCTACCCCAAGTAGCTAAATCCAGAAGGAAATATTATTTAAGGATTAATAAGCACAGATAAAGCAAGCAGAGAAAGAAACATCGAAAGCATCAAGTTTAACGAAGGAAACTACTGAATCTATATGTGAACAAATTTTGAAATCAGAACTTATCAAAGAGTGCGCATCTAAATTTCTCTAAAAAATCAAGCAGTTGGAAACACAGTTGAAACAAAGGGTGGAAATGCAGGAAGAAATGATTAAAAAATTAAATAAGTTTGATATAGAAAATTATTGGAATTTTATGATCAAACCTTATCATTAGTACCAAACCCTGCAGTCTTTAATGGGTTCAACAAAAATATCACAACCAACACTCTCAAATGTGGTATTCAAGGGACAGGTCAGATCTAGAATTTCGCAGCCACCTCAGCTCAAACCTATGCTAGACATTTGTCAACTTCAGGATCGAATCCAAATGAAAGATCATAATTCATAGTTATATTGTTACTTTATTTTCATAGATTGTAGTTAAAGTTTGTCTTACGAGGATGGTTGTTTGAAACCTCCTCTATTTTTATGTAATAATATATTTTTAAACATATTTAGTTTAGTATTTAAACCCCTCTCATGCATTTAGAGAAGGGTCCATAAATTTGTCAATTTTTTTTGCAAAGAATGCACTTTTGTAAGTTTGTGAATGCTTTGATGGATTAATGGAACACAATCTGTTATCTTTTGACATTTGAAGTTGTTTAACTGATGTTGCACTATTGTACTCTTTAAATTGCTTGAAAGTGAAGAGGAGAAGAGATCTACTGTCAGTTTACATGAGTAGGACATCATACATATGGTGCTTCTATTCACTTGTATTAAGCTTTTCTTTCTAGATTGACAATTATCTTTTTATTGCATTATATATTTGAAACATCATCATAAATGAATGTTAAATGCACTTATATAATAATATTTGTCTATGATTTCTTATTGGATATATAATCACACATATGAATGCGATATAATTTTCAAAATTCTTTTAATCAAACTATTTTGTTAAAAGAATCATCTTTACATAATTTTCATCTCTTTTAACTATTAAATAATCTTCATTACTAATATTTGAAGGATATCTGTTTAGATCACATAAAGGAAGAAACACCCTGGGTATATAGTAGAATATATAGTGTTAGATAGATGCATGTGATAGATTAAAACCATTTTCAATTGCATGTTATACAAAACACACCCCAAATCATCCTTATTGGGAAACTAGTCCCTTTATCCCCAGTCAGAGCCACCACACCAAACAAAAAAGGACTTGCTCTAAGTTCTGCACTAGGTGGTTTTCCCCCATGTTGTGGCAACGAAATTCTGAGGCCTAAACAAGTCTATGATCGAATGAATATTCATGATCAGCCCTAACATGTGAAATCAAAATATCCTAACTAACTTACTAGGTGTTCATCAAGCAATCACTCTTGTAATAAGAAAATCAAAACATAATCGGGTGAATTGATATTTCACCAGAAAAACATCACAATCAAACAGTAAAAAGAAACAACATAGTTGGCCTCTGAGGCCATATCCTGGAATCTTCAAAATGAGTCGCGAGTAGTGGCTATGAACAGGTAGGAATTCTGACTTCCATTACTTGATTCCACCTGCTGTTTTAAACCTCCACTTCCTATTCTCCTAGCTTCCACTAACCGTTACGAAACAACTAGTCATGCTACACATGCCTTGCTATTTGAAATGAATTTATTAGACAAACTGAAGATTCCATAACCATGTTGCTCAGCCAAAACCCATGTTGTGTTTGAATTACAAAACCAAAGACTAGATTTCGGAGGGGGGCCTATCATGTTTGTTGTATTGGATGAGGGGGGTGCGAAATAGATGCAGGGTGACATGTATCACCAGGGGCGGTTTCCAAAACTGACCATTTTGGACCCCCCCCCCCCCGGCATTAAGCTTCAGAAGTTGGAGGGAGTGCAAAATAGATCATGAGCCATCATATGTATAACATGGAGCAGAGATGAGGGAATAATGGCGAAGGTTTAGCTATGAGTGGAGGATGATGAGGCGCAACGAAAGTGGGGCCCGAGCTCATATCACAAATTGCAATCAGAGTGTGTTTTACATATGAGAAAGAGGGAGTAAAGGTTATGGATGGCGATCTATAAAGTTCAATGGCGGGAAGGCAATGTGGCAAGGCGGAGGTGGGACCCAACTAACATCAAAAATCATAGGTCGGGGAGCTTTGTTATGAGTAATGGAGGGTAAATGCTAGGATCTGCAATGTGTGATTTGTGGTGGCAGAAAGGTGACGTGGCGAGGAGGTGGGGATGCCCGCAGATTGCAGTCAGGAGTTCTTTGTTATAAGTAGCAAAGGGTGAACGTTAAAATATATGGAATGCGAAGTGTGATTTCGGTGAGTGGAAGATGACGTGGCCTGAAAAAGGTAGGGCCACCTGCACATCACAAATCACAAGGCTTATATATGAGCAGCAAAGGGTAAAATTTAATATTTACTATGGGCGAAGTGAGATGAGTGGAGGAGTGACATGGCAGACGGAAGTGGGGCCCACCCGCAGATCACAAACGAAAGATTTTTGTGATAAGAAGTGGAGGTTAAGGGTTATACTTCGCGGGGGCCGATGCATGGTGGGGGATGGATGACATGGTATTACGGAAGTGGGGCCCGCCCACAATTCTCAATTCACAAGGTTTATATACGAGCAACGAAGGGCATGCGTTAAGATTTGCGATGGGTGAAGTGCGATGAGGGGAAGATGATGTGGAAGGATGAAGGTGGGGCTGCCTGCAGATCGTGATAGGGAGTATTTAGTTATGATGAGTGCGAGGTAAATGTTGTAATCTGTGAGGAGTGAAGTGCGATGAGCGGAGAGGTTGGAGATGCGAAAAGGTAAATGGTAAGTTTCTTTCATCTTTTGACTGCGAGGCATCCTCTTGACCCACATTTGAAGTGTTGGGCCTTCATCTTAGCTGCTCTGTATCTTCATTTTCTTAACTCTAATGTTGCATTATCCATTCAAAATAACCACAAGGCAATAGTTAACACACTCATCATTCACACATATTCTTCAGTAACAATCCTCCTACAAGAAAAAAATATTTACCTTGGATGGATCGCTTCTTGGCAATGGGATTCAACAACCAAGAAGATATTTCAGTCATATGTCAAATATTCTTCTAGAGTATTAAATTTTTTTTCACCCGAGTTTTCTTCATCTTCTCACCTTTTATCTGACGGTGGGGATTGATGGTCATCTACAAGATTTAAAGCTGCATCAAGCAAGCCTAAACCACAACCCAAAACCTATTGCCTAAGCCTAGAACTAGATTCAGCCATACCCAGATTCAGAGTTGTAGCCGGAGATAAAGAAGCCCTTGACAATGCCTTTGGTTGGTGGCCTTCCTTAAACCATCGCAGGTTGAGACCTCCCTTGTTCCAGTGAAGGCATGCATTTTAAAAGAATTAGGTATACTACATATAACATAAGTCTAAAAAATTCTTTCCATATTTGGAACAGTTATGAGAACTACACTAAGTGTTCCAGGTTGACACCCCAATGGTCTCCCTTTTCAAAATAATAGGGAGCACTTCCTCTAGCAAAAGACTTCAACTTCTTGCCAAATTTGGACGAGTTCCAGGAACTGCACTAAGCGTGTCAGTGTTTGTGGCCATCTTTAAATCAATTTCGGTTGAGACCTCCAGTTCTCCCACCTTATACCATCATCTCAGAGATCACATTCATCCTATTTCTGCCATGCATTTTTTGCATATTTGTATTAGAGATCTCTCCTTGGACCTAATATACCCTTTCAAATTATGGGGGGAATGTTGGACACCTAATCTGCTAAGGGTTAGTGTAGAATATGAATAATCATTGGAGTCCAAGAGACCACTTGGTGTATGAATGCCAAGGGTCATAAGGAAATGAAATATTTAAATGATCGTGAATAAATGAAATGTCATGTCTATATTATTTGGTTTCCCATTTAATGTGTGTGTTTAAAATAATTTTTATGTATGTTGATTGCATCTTATCGATGAAAATTCTTCTAATATAAATATCCTCTAGTTTATGTAAAAAAAAATCAAATTAATAACTAGAAGATAAATAGGTAATTAAATAAATAAAGATAGGAAGAAGGGTAAAAAATGAGAAAAAAAGCACATATGGGGTTCTAGGAAGGGAGACTTCCCATTCATGGGGCCAATGACATGAGTGCTAGATCATTGATCCACCTCCTTTGTGTAGCTTGAGGTACTAGATGGCAATAATATGTCACACCCACTATATGTTGAGTTTTGTGTGGCAACCGATCAAAATAATTAATAATTATAAATGGAAGTAAAAGGAAAGCACATTCACAAGCCTTAGTACATGTGATCCTGCCATAATTTGTGAAATGATAAATTCATATCAAAGAAGGAAGTGGGTGCTTAGTGCAGGGTCTCAAAATCATGGTTTTGAATAGGTAAGTTTCCCCAACCATCTATGTAAGTTTTTTAAGAGCTGATGGCCCCATGCCAAGATCAGAAATTGAGCATGTATCCTCTATGTAATTCTCCTACTTAGCCTAAGCTAAGAGAAATATTCATTTTTGTTTTACTTTCTATTGCACGAATAAATGAATAAAGGAGGACATGTAAAACTCCTGAAAAGACTGAATAAATCAATGCCCATGTGAACAAAGACAAATCAGGGCCATGTAAATAAATCACTTGTAGGTGTGAAAGGGGTTTGAGTCATGAGAATGGGTCAACCTTGACAAAATCTACAGCGCTGTCTAGGTTCAATGCATCTCCTAAAGGAACAATGCAGTTCTAGAAGGAGGCTCCTCATGTGAAAGGAGCTAACTCATCAAGGTTGTTTAGGGTTTGCAAAGGCTTTCATATTATAAAAGGAAGCGAAGGGCAGCAAGAGAAGGTTGTTGATTGATTATATTTCTGAGTATCTTGTCTGCTTAGACAAATACTATTCTCTGCTATTTAGTGGAGGATTGTGCTGCTTAGCACTTGGAGTTCCTATGCAGGGATTTCACCTCTTCGTTTGAGGATTCTTGGAGGAGTATTTGCTGATTTGATCCACTATCAAGCTTGACTCCAAGCTCTACTTACAATTGCAGTACTGATCCATTGAGGGTTTTGCTGCTTTTGCAAGCTACAACAAGTGGGATTCTAGATCTGTAGAGATCTAGTTTGTTTTGGGAGCCTCTTCTCATGGAGTGTGTCTTTTAACCTCCTTTAAGAGTGCCTATCCTGTTTGTACTTTAGATCTATAACTTGGCACTGGGCTATCTATGTCATTTGAGTTACAACGTTGTTTCCATTAGGGAACTGCGTTATTTTGATGTGAGATTCTTCATGGTGTTTTGATCACAGTTTTGATGAGAGATCTCTGGTGCTGGGCTTTGCCTTCCACTTTGGAGATCCATGGATTAGCTTGCTGATCCATGTTCTGTTTAGATATGATCTATTTTCATGTAATGTTATATTGAGAAATTACTGCAGCATTTTACAGATCTGCAACTTGAAACTTAGATCTACTCTTTGTTATGCATGATTTTGTCAAAACCCCAAGGGGTTCTTGTAAACAAGACTATGTAGTTTCCAGATCTGAAATAGATCTGATGTTTTGTCCATAGATATGTCCTAGATCTGAGTTGTAATATGCAGCTACTACAACTCCTTAAAATAATGTTGTTGAGCCATTTCTGCTGATATATATGTGTTGTAGCTCTCTTTTCTGAAGATATCTTGCGCTATTGTCTCATGTATTCTACTGTATATTGAAAGAGCTTCACTTTACTTCTGATTTTTTGATGTAAATTTATTTTTTAATCATATTTGATGGCCTCCTGCTCATATTTTCCAAGACTGCATTATTCCTAAAGAAGTTTGTTGCGCATAGCTGTAGCACCTCTTATAGGATGTTTTTCAGCTAGACTAGGTGATGGGAGATCTGTTTACCACACGTAGTTTGATTTGTTTTTTCTCCCCTTTTGGATCTAGAATCCAGATCTATTGATCTAAGGGATCCAAGGGTTGTAAAATCATTTCTATACATCAATCTCCCAATAGTGCGTTATTTCAGCAAGCTTGCTGTGCTATTCCAGATCTGGGATATTACAGTGGTATCAAAGCTCCTTTCTTGGCACAGCCTGTGCTTGACTTGGAGCACCAGCCATGTTGCAGTTAGAAGAAGAAGATCCTCTTACTGAAATGGAGAAGTGGTATCAGAACAGAAGTCACAAGAAGTATGATTATACTACTGATGATCCTGACAAGGGCCCCAAGACAAGGGTAAAGCCCCTGAAACTGTAAATGACAAAGAAGCATAAGAGTTTGCAAGAAATCTTTTGGAGACCATGCAATATCTTGCCAAAGAGATCAAAGAGATGAGGGTGGACAGAATGAGGGAATATCCTGGGAGATTTCATCCGGGAGAAAGCTTTGACATGTCTCATCATGGGACTGGTCAACCAATGGATTTGCCACAAGCTCCACAAGCTACACAATGCTCCACTATGCCTACCTTATTGGCTGTGGAGAATGAAGGACCACAAGAACAAGCTTCCCTTGAAGATTAATTTGTGGAGTATGATTCCCAGAGTTATATATTCAAGTATAAATTGATTTTCCAAGACTTTTGTCACCTCAAGGACAGAAGAAGACCAAGGAAACAATATAGAGGTGGTGGGTTCTTTCATCATCAAGATAGACACCACGCTATGGGAAGATTATTTTTGCCCAAGTTTGATGGATCATCCTCCAGTTCTGCCAAGGCATGGATAGAAAATTTGGATATTTACTTCCAGTTGAACAAAGTCCCTGAGACTGAAGCCATCAAGATTGCAGTGCTACACTTTGAAGGTGAAGCACACAATTGGTGGTTCCGTGGGTTGTCTACATTGGGGCATATCAATGTGACTACCTATTCAAAGTTTACCAGAAGACTGATGGAGAGATTTGATAGGAAGGATCCTGAAGCACTTTTCATAAGCCTTGCAAAGTTGAAGCAATCAGGGGATGCAGAGAGTTATATATCTGAGTTTATGAGATTGTTAGTCATGTTCCCTAATCTATCTGTAGCAAGGAGAGTCTACATGTTCATCAATGGCTTGGAGGAACCTTTTCATGGGTTGGTTAAATCTACCAAGCCCATCACTTTGCATGATGCCATTGAGAGGGCTAGAGACCTTCAAGCTGCCTTTCCAAAAGCAAAGGAAACTTTCCAAAGCAAGGCCCCTCACTTTTCTAAGGGGAAGGAAGGAAAAGTTGCTCCTCCCAAGGAGAGCTCTTTGAAGAATCCTCTTGATATTGATCTCAGGAGGGAATTGAGGAAGAAGAAATTGTGCTTCACTTTCCAAGAGTCATGGGAACCAAGAAATAGATGTGCTGCAGGAAAAGAACACTACATAAAAGTCTTCTCAGATATTGAGGAGGAAGATGAAGATGATGAACCTAGGAGGGGTCATAGCGCTGATGATGATGATGAGGAAGATCAAACACCATCCAGAGATGGGAAGGGAGCTTTTTCTCCAACAAGTGGGACTCTTGCCTCTTTTAGAGGAGTGCCTAAGTACTTGACCCTAAGAGTACAAGGTTCACTCATGAATCAGAGAGTATCTGTCCTGATTGATAGTGGGGCAACCCACAACTTTATTGATGCTCATATTGTGCAAAAGAGAGGAATCCCCACTGATACTTTTGAGGGATTTTATGTTTTGTTCCTAGGAGATAGGACCATGAAATGCATGCAATATGTCCCATCACTCTCTGTCACTATGGGATCCTACACTTTGGTGGATCACATCTTTGTAGTTGACATACCAGACACCAACATCATCTTGGGTGTCCAATGGTTAATTACCTTGGGGAAGGTTACCACTGATTGGAAATCTTTGCAAATTTAGTGGATGGACTTGAAGAGTGGGAAACCACAAATGATCCAAGGCATGCATACTTATCCTTCACCTAGTACTTCCACACAAAAAACAGAGGTGGATTTGCGCAGTGGAAGCAGGGATCTCACAGTTCCTTCTCTCATGTTCATGAGGATGCTTCAAGAGACATTCTTACCTCAAGTCAAGCCACCTGGAATGCCATCAGATTCAGATCTTGTGGTGAAGGCTCCAAAAAGTGCTGATCCAAATCTAGATCCAGGAAGTATTGGAGCAATGAGATACCAAGTTAAAGCGCTGGGAGGCTTGGGACAGCCCAAGGATGAGGAGGAGAACAAGGGGAGGATCAGCCTTCCAACAAACAATTTTGGCATGTGTAATGTCAAAAGGGAAATCAACAACATGACAAGCACTTCCATGTATGTATTAGCAACACTGTCATTATTGAGCAGTGTGGATCTTTATTGGAAATCTCAACTGCTTGTAGGATATTCCAAAGATCTCCAAATAGGTATGATACTAGATGGCATGCAGCAAGAAGAGGGCTACTTAGTCCAAGGGGGAGTCATCTATTATCATGGTAAGGTCTTCTTGGCTAGAGCTTCCAAGCTCAAGCAGAAGATCCTACAAAGATCATATGAAGAATTCTTCCTCAGCCATATGTATTCAATGAACATCTATACCCTGATCATGAAGAATTTTGATTTGGAAGGCATGAGAGAGGACTTAAATCAGCACTTTCAAGAGTGCAATAGCTATGGAGGGTTAGGGCAGCCAATGGAATCTTTGCAAGAGTCATCTCAGCCAACTCTTCCCTTGCTTGAGAGGAGGGGAATGCTCATGCACAACTCCATGTGTGTGAAGGACTTTGATGGTAAAGGATTTTATCTTGCCAAGCAAGTTGTATTTTCTGATATATTACATTCCTTTGCCATGTTTTTGCAGGATAAGACTCCTAAAGGGAGTGAGAGATCATGTGGATCTCATAGCTTGTTGGGGGCCGATAGAAATTCTGAACTTGGCCACTCCCTTGTTGTGCAAAGGGGATTCCTTTTCATGATGGGTGCTTCCCAAAGGCACCAAACTTATGTAACACCTTCAACCATGTTAAGGTGACTCATGCAGAAAAAGTGTGGTGGGAATTCCACTTGCCACACCTAGATCTAATTAAGACAAGAGGTGCACTGCGCTGGCACCACATGATTTTGACCGACCTCCTCAAGTGCATATTTCAGTTTGCATATATGTAGTCCTGCTTCCTGTTAGCCACTTATAAATTCTATCATACTCAATGGTGGCTAAGCTTGTATTTTAAACCTTCAAAGAGATATTTCCCTTTGAAAACTTATCATCTTTTGAAGTTTTATGTTGATTATTACCCTTTGAGTTAATCTTCACTGCTATTTCACTATTAATCCTAAAAGTACCTGTTGTTTACCAAAGAGAAGGACTTCTTAAAAACTCCATTTTCCCTCATTTCAATTCTCCCTTTTCACCCTTTTTCCCTTTCACAAATGATTCAAAAACCTTCATCTTAACCTTCAAAAGCATCCTAACCCTTTTTTAAACCTTGTATTTTCCCTTATTTGGTTTAAAAAACCCCTCCTCTCATCTATCAGAACCTTCATTTTGGCTTAAAAATCACTATTTTTGGGCCTAAATCAGTCTATTTGCACTATAAGGTACTTAAGCCCCCAAGGGCTTATGTCCCTTAGCCCCTTCTTCCATGCGTCCTTAGCCCCACAATCCAGTGCTTAAAATACAAAGCCTCTATGCAAAAAACCCTTTTCCCCTTCTATTTTTCTCTTTCCCGACATTTTGGTCCAAACAGATCTGGACTGTTGATCTTTGTAGATCAATGGCTATCGGGCCCCATCCTTCTGCCTGATCACCTTCCCTTCCCTCATCCCTTTTCAACATAAGCCACCCCATCTTTGAATCCTAGCCGTTCATTCTTAAAATCTGACGATTAGGATGTAACGCGATGACCCAACCGGCCATCCACTACGCGATGAAAAAAATTGCGTCATCATGGACCCTGCATATATTTTTACCTCGTAGCTTTCCCTCCATCACGTTTTATCCGTGCCGTTCGATCTATCGTTGATTATCCGACAGACCATAATCAATCTCGCGTAATTTTTGGCCTCCCTTCCCAGTGCGCTACTTCCACGCGATATAGGTGGTTTTGAAAATCCACATGTCGAGTTCTGAGTGGAATCACGTTCCAAAAGTGAATACCACCTACCCCCCCAAATGTTGCGTGAAAACCATTTCCAGTTTTCCGAAACCGCTTTTTCCAATTCGCATCCTAATTCAAATTTAAAACCCTGTTTCGCTTCCGCCAAGGGTTTCTTCCTCCTACCACTGCATTTGCTCATTCGCACAGCTCCAGACCATTCCCATGAACCTTCCTAAGCAATCAAACCAATACTTCGTAGGATTTTAAATTAACTTTGTGTGTTTTTAGGCAGGTTTAACGAAGTTTAGGGTAAAACCCTCCCACAGCCAGGTACAGTATCATAGGCCGAGGATGACGATCCTCGCGGCCTTTGATACCAATTAAAGGGTTTAAAATTGATATTGACATGTTTTAAGAAGGCTGATAAGTCATGATCATCAGCTTTCTGAGCAAAAACTCCAATAAACCCTCTACGCACCCGCAAACAGCAAAACACAGTCAACATCAATTAAAGAAAGGGTATTAGTGTCAAAGATGAAGATTATGGCTTAATCAAGCCTAAAAATAGATTTGAAGATAAATCACTGTGTTTATGAAACAGAGAATCAGATCCAGAAGACCTCGAATGCCACATCACAAGGGCTAATTGAATCCCCAACTACCAAAACTGCCACTTGTAACCTCTCTGCCTCAAAGGAATACCTAGATCAAATCTCAGTCTGAAACATGAAGACTAAAGACAACTAATAGTTATTGTAAACAAAGGAAGATATTTCAAACTGTCAGTAAAGTTATTGAAAAGATAACAAAGTGCCTTAAAGTCAATATTTTTACCCACTAAGCCTAAAAAGCAGAAACAGAGTAAATAAAACAGAGTTAGAATTAAATGAATTCTTTCCTTATGAATTGCATGGTTTTCAAGGTTAGGAGTTGCATTTAACATAGCATTAATGATATTCAAGCCATAAAACTCTTCCACCTCCTCTTTTCCTCTATAAATACTTCTGAAGAAGATGAGAAGTTGTTGGTTGATTGATTACTAGTTGTAATACTGAAACTCTCTGAAATAATAGATAGTTTGTCTGAGTTGAAGAAGAAATTGAAGTCTTGGAATCTTGATGATGTTGTGACATGCTTGTTCTTGAGAAGGCTCTATCATTAGATCCCTGACCTTGGCTGTTGGTGATGTACTCTGAACTGTCTGTTGTTTTTCTTGTTTTCATTATGTTTCATAAATTCTTACTACAGTAGGATGAAAATTTTAGGCCAAGAAATGACTCCTAGAAGCACCTTAGACTTGTTTATCCTTCACTGTTTTATGTTTTCTTCTACTGAGGTATTTTAGAGTATTTAATCTTTCTCTTTAGTCCTCATGCTTGTTTATTTCTCTAATAGTTCAAATAGTTAGTTCCAACATGATTTATGGTTTTCCCTGCTTGTCTGCTGCCACTTGAAAACTGTTTTTGAAGTCTCCCTTTGAAGTACCATTATTTATAGTTTTCCAAAGAGGTATGTTCTGATCATACCCTTTTTTCTTGCTTAAATATTTGTTTTAAAGTTATTTATAGTTGTAGTCATGGATGTTTAGGCATTCCCTCTTCAATGAATTCAGTTATCAGTGAATCTTTCATGTTTTCTAATTCCTTTGAAATAAAGTCTTTGAGGAAATAGGATGTGCTTCCGAATCTTAGATTTCATTTCAAAAGTTGTCTGGAAGTCATTATTTTCTTAAAGTGTGGTTTGTGGAATTCATGGTTAGCCCTGTCTATCAAATGACTCTTTATGTTCAAGTTATGTTTTTAAGTTCCCTTTGTTGAGAATTCAAAATATCTTTCAAAATCATTAATGTCCATCTCATTCAAAAAACTAAAAGATCATGTCGCCAAGTTAAATTTTCCCTTTGATATTCCATATCCATTGATGAGCCTGTCATAAACCTCTTCTTGACTCCATTGCCCAATGAACCTGATACTTCTTCTTTCTATCTATACTACCTAGACCTTTCATGTTCTACTGTACCAATTCAACCAAAAAAAAAAAAAAAAACACTTGCACTTAATAAATAGTCTAAAATCAATACTTAAAAGCAAACAAGACATATATTTGAAAACAATTTGAGAGATCCCTCTCTGAGAATAGGAGGACTAGATCCTGGAACTCTAAATATTGGTTCTGATGTTGCCTTGTATTTTTGTTGGCCAATATATCAAAACACATGACCACAACATAATGGTGATCATGGTGGGACCCTGAGTAAAATCCTTAAAACAAAACACTCATTGTCCAGTGCAGTATAAGTATCTCTCTTCAATCACTACCAAAGCAAATGGTGATTATCATAGGACTTATTTGAATCAGTGACAAACTAAGTAACCCTTAGGATTCTCATAGAGCCTTATCAAACCTGGAAGGAATCAGCTAGCTAAGCCATAAGAGTAGACTCTGTTTGTTTTAAACACCTTAGCTAAGTGTTAAAATCAGACATAGGACATTCTCATAACCACATAAATATAAAAAATCCAAAAAATATTTCAGATTGGCTTCATAAAAAACAAGGTGGTGGAACCATAAATCATTTTACCTTCATAAAAAGCTAAAAATTTTCCACCTGGCAACTCCACTAGCCCTAGTAGGCCTATTACTCATCTAGGTCTCCAGATATCTTTAAGACTGTGTTAACCAGCCTTGAGGAAGTTTAGAAACCTACTCTCATACTAGAATATTCATCGTGAGAGGCAAAACTTTCAAAACAATCCCTAAAAAACTTTAGCCTCTCTCATTTTTGAAAAGCATTCTGGCTTCACATAGGATCAACACTAGATCTCATCCAGACCCTAATCCTCCTACAATAGTTGACAATCCAGAAAGAATTTTGTGGACGACTTCTAAGTCTGGAAAATCAACTGCTGATAGGAGCCTCTTAAGAACAAAATCTGTCCCTGAAAACCTTGTTGTCTTAGAGGATTTACACTTTGACTTACATCATACAAAGAAAATCTTTAGAACCAGGTCTCAAAGTGATTTAAACCAAGATAATCTTGAAACTACAGGTTTGCATCAGAGCTTTAGTAGAGAAGCCTCACCTTCTACTCCTGATTCCCAACTTCTTCACCACTTTAGCCTCTTCCATAACAAATCTTATCAAAACCAGTTTGCTGGCCCAAGTGTTTCTTCCACTCCAATCCATACTACCATTGTTCAAAACACCCCATCTCAGCCCACTTTCCCTCTTTTCAATCCACCTTTCTTTCTAGCCATGGCAGTCTGGTATGCCCCACTAGTGTTAGCACAACCTATGGTTCCCTTACCAAATGACTATCAATCTAAAATTCCCCATTTCACTGCAAATGAACCTACTACTGCCCAACAGCATGTAGACAAAATGAATGATGCTTTTGATTACATGGAGATAGATGATGGGACTATTAAGATGAGAGTTTTTGCTCAAATTTTAGGGGGAGAAGTTAAGAAATGGTTTAAAAACTTAGCTCCTCATAGCATAAATGATCTCCCTTCTCTATATCAAGC
Organism: Pinus albicaulis; assembly: GCA_034641835.2. NCBI lineage: Eukaryota > Viridiplantae > Streptophyta > Pinopsida > Pinales > Pinaceae > Pinus > Pinus albicaulis. The sequence goes on along the minus strand of CM076581.1, from coordinate 1,315,401,580 downwards.
TTTCATAAAAAAATAGGAAATCAGAAAAAACCCTCTTCAAATCCTTTCAGACTATACTAATCTCAAAAGGAATACTATGGAAAGTGTCCATGATTACTGCACTAGATTCAATAATGTGTACAATGCACTTCCTCCAGACATGAAGCCTCCACTAGGCTTAGCCTTGGATAAATTCCTAGAAGGATTTGACCCTGAAATGGCCTACCAGTTAAGAGAAAGATATCCCTCAACCTTAGAAGATATGCAGAGGGGAGCCATGAGTGTGGAGGAAAATCTGATTGAGAAAAGAGCTAGGTTGAGAGCGGGAAAAAGAGTTACATACAAGGATGATATAATGCCATCAAGTTCAACATCAGATAATAGAATTGATAATTTAGTAAAGGTAATGGAGAGGATGCTTGAAAAGATAAATCTGAATGAGAGAGTGCCTCTTAGAGGAAACCAAAATAGAAATAGAAACCAAAATCTTAGAAGAGACCCTAATCAAGAGAGGAAAAGAGATAATGACCAACAGGTTAGGCCTCCCTTTCAAAAAAACTATGTTGATCAAGAAGAAGAAAGGGAAGTTCAAAGGTTGGAAGAAGATCATGTAAACTTGATAGAATCTGACAGTGAGACAAATGTTTTTCTCACTGAAGAAGAACAAGGATTCTTCTCTTCAGAACAAAATGAATACAATAATGAGGATTCTGAAGATTATAGATTGGGGTTTCAGAACGCAATCATGGAGGTACATAAACAGTCTAATCTAAGAAACAAAGGGAACCTAGATAATTCAAAAGATAAAAAACCTAGCACTGCTGTTAGGAAAAATGTGGAAAATCAGCCTAAGAAAACATCATAGAAACCCAACATTTTGGCTATGAAAACAGATTTACACAAAGAGAAAAGCAGCCAGCCAAATGTTGAACAAAGTTGCCCTAGAAAAACTATCCCTAATAACAGTCCAAACAAAGTTCAACAAATCATAATTGTTGAAAGGAATTCAATTCAAAAAACAGATGTAAATATGACAAAAACAATAGTTCCTTTCAGCCTTGAGGGAGAGATTGTAAAGATAAAAATTACCATACCTCTAGTTGAACTAGTAACTAAAGATGTATATAAAAAACAAGTTTTGAAAGCTTTGAATATGGGCATTGACACTGGTACATTGAACTTGACAGATGAAAAACTTGAGTTGTTGTTCGGTCCAGAAGTTGAAGGAAAATACCAAGAAGGAGTTGTCCCTCCCTTCTATGTTAGTTTAAATATACATGAGAAAATATTTCACAATGCCATGCTAGACTCTGGAGCTTCACATAATATTATGCCTAAAGTAGTAATGGAAAGCTTAGGCTTAGAAATTACTAAACCATACAAAGATCTGTATTCCTTTGATTCAAGAAGAGTCAAATGTTTGGGTTTAATCAAAGATCTATGTGTTAACTTATCTAAAATTCCTACTAAGAGTCTAGTGATGGACATAGTGGTAGCTGACATTCCCCCTGTTGGGGTTCCCATGTTTTGGCTAGATTGGCAAGACCAAAAGATGAGACAACATCAAACCACTTTCAGACCTCAGGATCTAGCCCTCCTAGGTCCAGAGAGGGATCTCTCTATGATATGTCAAAAGTATATGACTTTGAAGCTCAGTGTTAAGATGTTAGGCTAGTTATGAGGCTCAGGGTTTGTTTTTTTGATTGTTTGTTCGGTTGCTGGTTATCAGGTAGAAGGTTTCAATGTAAGACAAGGATGAGTAAAGAGAGTTTAGGCAGAGGTGAAGTATTCCAGGGAGCATTCAAGACCATTGGGAAATGGAGTCAGGAAAGGATTTGCTTGCTAATCAATATGCAGGCTTTTAATTGGGCTAGTCGTCTAAAACATTGGATCTTAAAGATGATAGTGTGATATGGAATGGTAGGAGAGGAGGAGACAGCACAGATTTCAGGACGCATAGTTAAAGACCAGCTGGTCGCACAAGGATCCTAGTGGACAGGGCTAACTCTAATCCCCAGTGTTCCCAAATCTTCCAGCTAAATCCCAACCAGAACATCTAAAAACTGATTCATTCAATTCATACATCAGAGAGCAGGAAATAACATCCACTACACTGGTTAAATTAATTGAAATCAATTCTTAGATAACACATTAAGTAGAAAACATCGAAGGTGAGGAGAGCAGAAACATAGGGTACCTAACAAGGGTAAATCCTATGCCAATATTATGATGCAAGCCAGTAGAAACGAAATGAAATGAATTAAAACACAGAGATAGGAAAACATCACCGCTACTTTAGATCAGGATCCAAAGAAATGTGCTTGTCATATTAAATAGCAATACCAGTCAAGTACAACATTGCCAATAGCTGAATACTTATATTGAAATCACATTCCTCAGCCTATCTTACAACTTCACACAGAGACTGTTTCTCAAAAGAAACTACTTGCAATTCTCTGATAACTGATCAACAACCTTTACAATGAGTTTCTTCATCAATTTATAGCTCCAGTGGAGCAGAGAAGGTAGGTGAAAAAATAAATGCATCATTAAAAACTCAGGAGAGGGAGAAAGCCAAAGCCCACTCTGTTTAAATTTGGTGCATTAATCTTTGGTGTTCTTTGGATGAAGATGTGGGTTTCGTCCAGGCTTCCATGTACTCCGGGTATGTCTCTGACGTACTTTGGCTGCAGAACTCTGTAGTACTTTTGGTGAATATCAAAAAGGTAAATAAATGACTGAAAAGTCCGCCATACTTGTAAAACAAATGCTTTGATAGCACCAGGACTATTGTCAGGGCAGAACATCTCTCTAGAACACGGCATAGATTGAACACTGCATGGGCACTTTTTCCTTTCGTGGGAAAACATTTTGCTGATGTGAAAACCCCGATGAGATGGTTTTCTGTGTGCTGTAACCTCTGTGTGATCCATGATGTCGCTAATCTGGTGCTTTTCATCTAAACCACTGTATTAGGGCTCAAAAATATTCAATACTGAACGTTGAGCTCGCTGATCATTAGCTGGTATTTCTCTGCCGCTTCATAAATGTCTTAATCTGCAAAATCTGGGCTTTAACAGTGCCGGATAGGTTTTCGTGGAAACTAAACTGTCCTTTGATAATATTTATGCTGCCGCCATCTTTCCGGACATTCCCTTGTAGTACCAACTTCCAAATCCAACCTTCTCTGCGCGACGCGCCATTACAATAGTACATATGAACCATGGCGGTTTTCCGTCTCTCTGTAACCCTGCAAAAACATGAAAACTGTTAAGAAAAACACGTATGGAGGTGGTGGATGCAACGGGGATGGCAAGGATGATTATGAAGATTGGTGAGATGGCGAAAAATGTTGTGGAAGATTTGTAGTGTGATGGAAACAGTGGGGACTACAGTTGGAAGATGGCCCGGATGGAAAATTAAATGAAAAACCTTTGAAATTTGACCTTTGGATGGAATATATAAAAGGACAGGCGAAAATGTGACAAGAGAATGTGGACAGATGATGTGGCGGGACGGGGTTGCGGCGGGACTGAGAAAAAATCCGGGGCGTCTGATTTTGGGAGGAGATCAACGGTGGACAACACGTCGGAGGGTGATGGATAGTGGGCCAGGGGTACAGATGACTCTGAATTATCGTGTGCGCAGCTTCGTGGAGCAATCGTCGTTGCATTTCCCACCCTAGACCGGACGACGCACATCGATATCTCTCTACGTCCACGGACATTCTTTAATGCGCGAAGGGAGGGTGGTTTTCCAGCCGTACCGGTGCCACGCGTCGGATGATGTATGGAATCGCTTCGAAAATGAAAATACCGCCCGACCTCCAAATGCAATGCGATGGAGACCAGCGGTTTTGAATAGTTCTCAAGCACGGGGACCATAGGCAGACGGGAGAATATGGACCGTTATATCATCGCTCGAATGGAAGGCGGATCTTTGATCGAGCGGTGAATGGGTTGGACGATGGTTGCTGCGGGGGCAGCGATCGCCGTCCACTCTGTTTATATCAACGATTGAAAACACGCCCGATGAAAATATGAGATAAGCACTTCTTGTCTTGGCGCCTGGTCAGGTGCTGGGTCATGTGGAGGAAAAAGATAGAGGGGCTTGGCCGAAGGGGGCTAAGACCACAATGTGCAGAGTATGGGTTTTTTGGCCCTTTTTAATGAAATCTGAGGCCGAAAATGGGTAACGATAGAGGGAAGAAAGGGAAATTTGGCTAAACAAAGGGTGTAGGAATGGTTTAAAGGGCATGGGTATGATTTAGAAATGTTAGAGGGAGATTTTGACAAGGGGAAATAAAGGGTTAAAATGGAGTATTCTGCAGGGATACAAGGGGCGAATGCAGGCCTTCGGAGCACAATCCTTTGCAAACAGAGAGGCCTTTTAGATGTAAACAACAGAGGGAAATAATCAAAGGGCAGAGAGCATGAAGAGGCTTCAAGGATGATGTGTTTTCAGGGGAAATGCATTCCTTGAAGGCTTATAAAGAAAAATCAGCCCCCTGCTTGCTTGTCAAGTAGTTTATGGGGGGCTAACAATGGATCCACATGGGGATGGCTTCTTCTTGAAGGGGTCAAGAATTCAGAAAATGATCTTTGGTGTAGGCCAGATGCCTGCTGCTTGAGCCACCTTTCTTCTTTGATTTTCAGCTGCTACAAATATGATAGATCAGTAGAAACATTCCCAAACAATCTACCTACCCATCCTATAATCCTAGCATTTTTTCTTCTAGGGTGCATTTGGACTAGCAGACCCTTTACATGATTTATTTTTATAACAGAAAATAAACCTATTCTAAATCTACCCTTATCACTCCATGAGACTAGATTAGACTGTTGGTCTCATAAGTTTCTCTACCTAATCTAATATCTGCTGGGATTACACTGTCCAACAAATTTCTTCTCTACATTCTACAACAGAAATTTAAAAACAGTCAAACTAGGATTAGGCAGTCTAGTTTGCTGTGAATCCAAGGCATAGAGGCAGTTGCACATGGACAGAAACTTGCAGAAAACCGAAAACAAAACTTTGAAGGCTTGAAATTTGAAGCTTGAAGCATCCTTCTTCTTTTTGTGACTCAAGTTTTGAGCTTGTTAGAGTCACTTTCTTTTCTTTACTTCAGCTCTGGTTTTGGGTAGGTTAGAGATGATCCTTCTTTCTTCTCCGCTGGTCCAGGTTTTGGGCATGTTTGGACCAGATATCTTCATTCTCTTTGGATCAGGTTTTGATCATGTTCGAGCCAATCTTTGCACTGCAGAGGTTCATGTTTTGAGCATGCCTGAACCTCTCCCTTTCTCTGTTTTTCTCTTTTTTATTTTTTTTGAAAATGAACAATGCAATGGTATGTACAATGGAAAAGGAAATTGGAAATTGGAAATCAGAAGAAGTAGTGTTTGAGCATCCTGCCATTTACAGGACCCCCAAATAGCTCAGTACCATCTAACTCTTGTAGAAAAAAGGCATTTGAACCCACAATGGCCTGGATGATGTAGGGACCTTGCCACAAATTGTCAAACTTGCTGTGCTTTCCATTGTCCTCTCTCCTTGAGTCCCACTTCAGAACTCTGTCTCGAAGTTTGAAATCAGTAGCTTTGGTTCTTTTGTCAAACAACCTCTTTATGTTCTCTTGAACTTTCACTGTCCTGTTGTAGACCTCTTCCCTTGTTTGTTGGAGATGAATTGTCTGCTTTATTCTCCTCACCATATTGTCTTCTTCAGTCTGAATCTCTTGAACAATTTTGATTACTGGTATCCCGAGGATGGTAGGAAACATTGCTTCTATTCCATAGACAAGCTGGTATGGTGACATGCCAATGGATTTCTTCGTTGTAAGCCTGTCAGCCCACAAAGCATGTACTAACTTGTTATGCCATGACCTTTTGTTCTCTTCCAACAGTTTTTTGATGATGATCACCAGACTTTTGTTTGATGATTCAACTAATCCATTACCTTGAGGGTAATAGGCAGTTGAATGAACGCGTGTTATTTGATACCTGTGACAAAAATCAACCATTTTCTTGGATCCGAAAGTAGCAGCATTATCAGTGATTATTTTCCTTGGGCAACCAAACCGAGAGAGGATGTGACCTTCTAGGAACCTAATGATGACTAAATCTATGGCATTCCTAGTAGGTATGGCCTCTATCCACTTAGTGAAATAGTCTGTGGCTGTTAGGATCCATTTGTGTTGTGCAGAAGAAGCAGGGTGAATTTCTCCTATGAAATCTAGGCCCCATTGCAGAAAGGGACCTTCAACAGTGATGGGCTGTAGAGGTAAGGGGAGGAGTTTTCTTTTGCCTTCAAAAATCTGACATTTGTGGCAGGAAATTATCATCTTATGGATATCATTGAAGAGTGTAGGCCAATAATAGCCAGCTCTGAGTATTTTGTTTACAGTGGCTTTCCAGTTCAGGTGACCTCCACATTCTCCTGCATGGAATTCTTGTTTAATATTTTTTTCTTTAGACTCAGGTAAACATTTAAGAAATAGGCCATTCGGGTTTTTCCAGTATAAACCTTCATTCATTATGCAATAGCTCCTGGCTTTTAGATTTAAGAATCTGGCTTTGGTCTTTGATAGTTCAGGAGGGGCATTGAGGTGTGTAGGCACATACAGGATGTCAAAATACCAAGGAGAGCTCTGAAACGTTTCCTCAATAGCGGGATCCGGCAATCCCTGCTGCTCGTCCAAGGCGTCTACCATGTTAATGTCCAGGGTTTGTAGATTTGATTCAGCCATTAATTGAGCTAAGCCCTGACCTTTGATCAGTTTGGTGGGTTTTATCTCAAGGTCATATTCTAAAATCACAGCAATCCACTTGCCCCTCTTCCCATCTGGGTCTTGGGACAGAATGTCTTTAACCACTATATTGGGTACATAGGCTATGGTGTGGGAATGCAGTATGTACACCCTAAAGTCTTTCAAGGCCTTAATTAGAGCGTAGGCCTGTTTTTCCATAATGTTGTATTTCAAGGGTGCATCTCTGAGTGCTTTGCTGAAGAAAGAAATGGGTTGTTCCATTCCCTCCAGATTCTTCTGTAGTATAACTGCAGCTATTGTATGCTTGGAGGCAAATGAAAAAATCAGTAAATATTTTGAGAAATCTGAGCTGATTAGGACAGGAGCCTGGGTGAGTGCAAGTTTTACTGATTCAAAAGATTTCTTAGCTTCAACAGTCCACTTAACTCCTACACCTTTCTTCAGCATGTTAGTCATATTTCTAAGGTGTTCAACTAAGTTGGGAATAAATCTCCTTAGGAAGTTGATTTTCCCAATGAAGGACTGTAACTCTTTGATGTTTCTTGGGTGTGTGATTTGTAGTATTCTCTAAACTCTTTGTGGGTCTATCCTAATCCCTTTCTCAGATATGATATGGCCAAGAAGTTTTCCTTCTTGCAGGCCAAATACAGTCTTTTTGGGATTTAATGATAGACCAAACCTCCTACATTTTTCAAACACTTTCCTCAGATGTTTTAGGTGTTCTTCTTCAGTCTTGGAGTAGACTGTTATGTCATCCAGATAGATGAAAATGAAGTGTCTTATTTCATCTGAAAAATCTATGTCCATTTCTCTTTGGAAGGTTGCACCAGCGTTCATCAGTCCAAAAGGCATCTTCACATACATAAAGGTGCCCCATGGAGTGGTAAAGGCTGTCTTGAGTTGATCTTCTGGGATTACTAGGACTTGGTTGTAACCTGAAAAACCATATAGCAGGGAGATCCTTTTAGAACCTACTACCCTCTGAAGAATATGTTCCATTTTTGGAAAAGGGTAATTGTCTTTGAATGAGGCTCTATTAAGATTTCTGAAATCTATGCACAATCTGATCTCCCATGTTTTCTTTCTCACAGCCACTAGGTTTGATACCCAATCAGAGAACCTCACAGGCACAATTATACCTGCCTCATACATCTTCTTAATCTCTTTTTCCACTACAGGCAATTGTTTTGGGTTTATTCTACGAAGTTTTTGTCTAAAGGGCTTCTGATTTTCTTTCAAGGGTATTTTATGTTGTATGATGTTTGTGTCATAAGCCCTTAAGTCCTCATAACTCCAAGCAAACACATCAATGAATTCCTTGAATAGATCAATGTATTTATTTTTCATGTTTGCAGGCAGGGACTTAGCCAACTTGATCATCTTAGGTCTATCTTCAGTGCCTATGTTGCATTCCTCGACATCAGAGTCTGCATGCTCTATAGTGGGCTTTTTTGCTACATCATCAAAGTCAAACAGGTCTTATAAAGGTGCCAGACCTCGAGGTATGTTCTTATCTTTGGTTTGTAGCACCTCTACTTCTTCACTTTCTGTGTTTTCACATTCTTCATTTGGATTTCCAATCTGTTCTTTTAAAGTGTTTATTTCTATTTTACAGGGTATCTCTTCCTCATCTGAGGACTCTTCACTTAGGCAGCTACTGTCAGATTTAGAGTCTGAACCAGAAAATTCAAACTCATTTCTGCCTACCAGGAAATCTTCAATCTGTTTATCTCCTTCAAAGACCTGCCAATATTTTTCATTGTCCGGCACTGCAGGTCTGAATTTGGTCTCAATGATGATCTGTTGGTCGCTTGGAGTCTTAGGGTATGAACTAGCTAGGCAAGTTAATCCGTTTGCAATGACATTTTGACTCCTAGGAACAAACGCTAATTCGTACTCAACAAACGTTTTCATTAAATCCATAGTGTCATTCCTGTAAGCTATCAATCTAGGATGTTTCGCTGTGTATTCAACATTCACCTGTTTAACAATCAGCTCAGAGTCTCCATGCACAGTTATCCTACGGGCTCCTAATTTCCTCAGTAGGTTTAAAACTAGGATAGGAGCCTCATACTCGGAAATATTGTTTGTACATTTGAAGTGCAGGTTGCAGGCATGACTCTTTGCGTAGTCACTCTCTGCGTTATGTATCCACACCCCCGCTCCAACAGTTCTCTTGGTGCACGATCCATCAAAATTCATCTCCCACAAGGGTTCATTTTTCATTTTATCATCACTTTTTTCCCTATAGCTGGGTTCACCATTATGTTGCATTATAGAAGCTGCACTAGCCTGTGGATTGTTTTGTTTTTCGTCATGGGTGTGGAAATTAGAGAGGTGACTAGTTGGCTGATTACGTTCTATTTCCGGTTCACTTTGAGTTTTCATTTCAGTGCACTGTTCTGAGTTTTCTACATCATCCTCCTTCGAGTCTAGAGTAGCCATTATGTTAAAGTCCATGGGCTCTGTTTCCTTTTTTGTATCTCTATTTTTGGACTCTGACTCCTCTGAGGATTCATCATTACAAAGGATGAAGGAGTCAAGATCTGTATGTACAGGGTATAAAGGTGAGTTTTCAGGCTTTTTAGGGCTACTAACCAGGAATTTCATTTGTGCCTCTCTGTAAAGTATTCTAAGTTGGCCAAAGATTGGGATTGTGGCATAAGCCCCATCCATTTGCATAGTTCCTTGCAGCTTGGCTCCCCATGATCTTGATAATAACATGCCATACTTGGGTGGCACATCTGCCACAACAACATCCATGACCATACATTTTACTGGAATCTGGGTAAGGCTCACACATAAATCTTTGATCAGGCAAAGACACTTTACTCTGCTAGAGTCAAATGAATATAGGTCTTTATAGGGATGGGTTATCTCTAGGCCTAATCTTTCCATCACTACTTTAGGCATCAGGTTGTGTGATGCCCCAGAATCATGCATTGCATTGTGGAGAATCTTATCATGGATACTGAGACTGATATAAAAAGGGGGCACTACCCCTTCTTGAAACTTTCCTTCTATCTTTGGACCAAACAGAAGGGCAAGTTGATCATCACTTAGATTTACAGTGTCATTGTTCTCACCTAAATTTAATGCTTTCAAAATTTTGCCTTTATACACATCCTGAGTGGCCAGCTCAGAGAGTGGGATAGAGATTTTAATTTTTGCAATCTCACTCTCCAAATTGAAATTGGACTGACTCTTTGGAATGTTCAACTCTGTTTTGTTAGCCACTGCCCTAGTGGCTGAATCAATGTGCTGATTCTCTTTATGTACAGTGTTAGAAACCGTTTTATCAGGAGTACTAACTGTAGTGTTAGTACTGCTAGTTGGTTTACTTTGTGTATCAGTGTTTTGGTTGTATTTTTCTTTGTTCTTTCTAGAACTCTCAGCTGCTGATTTTTTACTTTCAGCAGTCACTTTAGAATTTTTCTCAGGTCTTTTCTTGATGGTGACCTCAGAAGCTTTTGGTTTGGCAGTTTCTTGGCTCTTTTTGCTTCTAAGTTCATATTTTTCTCTGACCTGCATCATGGAATTTTCAAATCCTAACCACTAATCCTCAGTTTCTAACCATTCCTCATCCCAATATGTGGGTGAGGGTTGATCTTCTTCCGTTAACAATTGTGGATTGAATTTTCTGTTTCAAACATGTTTATTGTATTCCCCTCAAACTCTTCTATGATTCATAAAAATTTCTCTTGGAATGGGGGTGTTGGTATCCCGTGTTTTGATAGTTTGGTAAATCAAAAGACAAGGCAACATCAAAACCAATCTTTAGAGTTACAAGATCTAGTCCTCTTGTTCTCAGAGAGGGATCTCTCAAATGTTTGTTTGCAAAAGTTTATCTTGTGTGCTTATAATATTGATTTTAGACTAGTTATTAAGTGTAGGTGTTGTTTGTTTGGTTGGATTGAATTGATATAGCAGAACATGAAAAGTCTAGGAAAAATACACAGAATGGAGAAACATCTAGTTCATTGGGCAATGGAGTCAAGAAAAGGTCATAGAAAACTCATCAAAGGATATGGGATATCAAAAAGAAAATCTAACTTGGCCACAGGATCCTTTTGTTTTTGGAATGGGATGAAAATTAGTGATTTGGAAAGAGAAATTAAATTCTCAACAAAGGGAACCTGAAAACATAATTTAAACAATAAAGAGATATTTGATAGACAGGGCTAACCATAAATTCTACAAACATTCTTTAAGAAAATAATGGCTTCAAGACAACTTTCAAAATGAAATCTAAGATTCGGGGAACACCCTATTTCCTCAAATATTTTATTCTAAAGGACTTAGAAAACATAAAAGATTTACTGATAGTTATAGTCATAGAAGAGGGAACACCTAAAAACATATATGATCATAATTATAATGACCTTTAAGACAACTTTTTAAGTGAGGACAAAGGGCAAGATCAAAACAAACCTCTCTGATTCACTATAAGAAAATAAATTCAAAGGGAGACTTCAATAACAGTTACTAAGTGGTAGTAGACAAGCAGGGAGAACCCTAAATCATGCTGAAACCAACTGTTCAAACTATTAAGGAAATAAACAAGCATGAAGACTAAAGAGAAATTGTAAAGCCTCTAAAATGCTTCAGCAGAAGAAAACATAAAACAATGAAGGATGAACAGGTCTAAGGTGCTTCCATGAGTCATTTCTTAGCCTAATACTTTCTATCCTACTGTAGTAAGAAACTGTGGAACATAATGAAACAGGGGGAAAACATAAGATAGTTCAGAATACTTCACCAACAGCAAGCTCATGGCTCCAATGATAGAGCCTTCTCAGGAACAAGCATGCAACAACATCATCAAAATCTCCAAGACTTCAATTTGTTCTTCAACTTTAACAGACTATGTATTTACTTCAAAGAGTTTCAGTATTACAACTTGTGATCAAAACAATAACCAACCCCTCACTCATCTTCTGCAGAAGTATATATAGAAGAATGAGGAGGTGAGATCTTGATAAAAAGATCTCCAATTACAATTAATATAGACTTTAAATGGCTTCTCGGCCCTTAGGGGCTCAATGAAGAAGCTTACAATAGGTGTCTTCTGTATTAAATGACTCACACAAATATTTAAGCTCGGTGGGAGCTTAATTTGACCTTTGAGGCTCTGTGTCATGTTAGATTAACTCTGTAGATATTTTGTCATTAATTTTGTTCGCAGATTTACCCTTTAGCTGTGTTGTGAAGCAGATATTGGATTTCATGCAATAACTTTGGCCTGCATTTGATTTCTTTGAGGCACAGGTGTCCTTCGTGGTAGCTGAGAAGAATTGATTCGCTTTAACTAAGGTGGTGGAGCTTTATGTCGGATAAAACACTATGATTTTTCCTTAAAACTGTGTTTAAATTCAGGGATTAGGCTTTTGATAGGTATCTTATATATAATCCCCACAAATCTGTCTTTTAATCCTCTGTTCTGGTGCATTCTGGTCTTTTATACTGATACTCTTGATTTGTGATTGTCTTGCTGTGTCTTTCAAATGTGCAGGACTGAAATAGGAATCGAATGGCATTAATGCCTTATGAAACACCGATGAAATGTGCATTTAACACCTGTAAATGATTTCCTTTGACGAATTGAAGGCGGGAGGGTCGCCACCCTAAGCCTGTGAATTTTCTTCAGACTGGCGGAAAACCATTTAAACCCTGCAAAAATACAAACAAATATTTACAAAATCCTGCATATATAGGTTGACTGCTTCAAAGGACGCGTGGAGGGAGCATGGCCGTTGGATGGCATCATCCAATGGTCAGGATTGATCGAGAGAGGTCGTAGAACGAGCGGAAAAAAGATTAAATACGAGTCATCGATCGCGCAGAGATCGACGGTCGAGAGTGAACGAGGAGGCAGGAAAGGAGAATGAATCTAAGCCGTCGATCTCACATAGATTGATGGTGGGGAGCAGAAGTTTTAAAGTCAAACAGAGGGAATCTGGGTGATGAATTTTGGACCGCCGATCTGCAGATCAGATCGATGGTGGAGATGATGTTGTCGCTGCACGGTAGCCCGGTTATCGCGCGTGCATCTTAGACAAGCGATCGCCGTCCGATGATCAGCTCCATATCAGACGGTGGATGTGAATATCGCTACGTGTCCATGTCTGAAATTTAATGCGCGATGGACGGTGGTTTTTGGAACAGTGCCCAGGACACGTGTCGAGTAGTGTGTGGAATCGCTGGCGATCAAGGAAAAACCGCCCTTGCCCCGAAGGCGGTACGATGGATACCACGGGGTTTTTGGAGTGGGGAACAGCTGGCAGGGACCACTGGGTAGAAAAAATCCACACCGTCTGATCTGCGGATTTAGATTGACGGTGGAGATTTAGTGGAAGATCGTACTGACGAAATTTTTTTTAAAAAATAAAACCCGAATTTTGTAAATAACAAAGGCTTTTTAATATTTTTGGGGCTGAATAATTGTTAAAAATGGATAAGCACCTGACTGACTCAGTGCCTAGTTCTGGCGCCAGGGTGCATGAATGAAAAGGGTTAGAGACTTAAGCCGAAGGGGTAAGTCCCATACATAGAAAATATGCATTTTAAGGGTTTTTCAAGGATTTTGAAAGGGATTTTAAGATTCCGATAAGGCTAAGAAGGGGTCTTAGAACTTTATCAAGGGCTTTTATGATGTGAAAAAAGGGAGAAACATTAAAAGGAGGGATTTTTATGAGAAGTGGGGAAAATAAAAAGAGATTAGTCCTGGAAGAGGTGGAAAAGGGAAAGGGAGTTTGCAGCAGTACTTTGTCTTGGAAATCAGCAGGATTTCAGAGTCTTTTAGGATGTAAACAACAGTGTAGGTTTGGACAGAGGCATGAGACCTTCAAGGAGTTTTCAAGAGCCAACAATTTTTAGTGATAAATTTGTTCCTTGGAGGCTCAAAAAGTCTTAGCCACCTTTTGGTGTAACAAATATTATAGGTGGTTAACAGTGGCTCCACTTGGGGATGATGCCTTTTTGAAGGCATCAAGAACTTCAGACTTGCATTCTCTGGGAGGTTGACTTGAGCCTGATCCATTAGGCTGCCCTTCCTTTGCTGGGATGATATTTTCTAAAAACATATTAGTAGCCATGAAAACAATGGACGTTTCATCAACAAGCTTTCTACCTACCCAATCCTACATATCTAACATTTTTTCTTCATTAGAGTGCACTTGGATTGGCAAACTCTTTTCACATCATTTTATTCTTTTGAAAACATAAAACTAATCTAATTCTACTCCTTATTTCTCCTGAAATCAGATTAAACAGTTGAGTTTGAATGATTCTCTACCTAATCTACTGTCTATTGGGATTAAACTGTCCAACAGACTTTCATTCTCTAAATTCTACAACGAAAATTGAAAAGCATTCAAGTCAGGATTGAACAGTCTAACTTGATGTTGGTCGATGGCATAAAGACAAGCTGCACAGGGACATTATTTTGCAGAAGATTACATCAAAATGGAAGGCTTCAGATCTGAAAGTTCAAAGTATTTCCTTCTCTTTTTACAGCTCTGTTTTGAATTTTGTTTGAGCTGTTCTTTCTTTGTTCTCTGGTTCATATTTTGAGCTAATTAGAACTAGATTTACATCTTTTTTGACTCATAAAATAAAACAGATTTGAGTCATTTCTTTCTTGGAAACTTAGGTTCAGATTTTGATCATGTTTGAACCTTTAATTTCTATCCTAAACTATCTACTGATAAGCAAAGTTTAAACAGTTTGGAAAATCGAATTCACTATCCTATCAGCAGAAAATTTAAAGCTAATTAGTCAAGATTAAACTATTTGAATAACTAGAAGTGTGTTACTCAGGAGTGGCATTTAAGCTTGCACACTTTCAGAATTTGTTTCTCTTTTTTGGTATGGGGCTGTATACATATCTTGTTTTGACAATCTACCCTCTTTTCTTTTTTTTCTTTTTTTTGTATTTTTATTTTTTCTAACTTTGAATGCAATGGTTAGACTATGATATTTACAATGAAAAATAAAATGCTTTGAAACTTAATATTATTGGCAGAAGTAATGCTTGAGCATCCTTCCATTGACATTACCTCCATATAGGTCTTCTCTATTCAAATCTTTCAAGAAAAATGCATTGTGACCCCTCTTAGCATGAATAATATAGGGCCCTTTCCACAAGTTCTCAAATTTGCCATGTTTTCCCTTCTCTTCTCTTCTTGAGTCCCATTTGAGAACAACATTTCCAATTTGGAAATTGTTTGCCTTAGTCCTCTTATCAAATAGCTTCTTCATTTTTTCTTGGACTAACTGTGTTATTTCATAGACTTCCTCTCTGGTCTGTTGTAAATGGATTGTTTGGTTGATTCTTCTCTGCATATCATTTTCTTCAATCTGCACTTCTTGAAGGAGTTTCATGACTGAAACTCCCAATGAGGTAGGAAAAACTGCATCCATGCCATAAACTAACTGATAGGTAGGATGAACCAGCTTACTGTGCCATGATTTCTGATTTTGTTCCAACAACTTTTTAATGATATTGATGAGGCTCTTGTTGGAAGATTCAGCTAATCCATTTCCTTGGGGATAGTAAGCAGTGGAATGGCCCAAGTTTATTTGGTATTTGTAGCAGAAATCAACCATATTCTTAGATTTAAAAGCAACAACGTTTCCAGTTATGATTTTGCTGGGAAAACCAAATCTGGATAGGATATTTGTTTCAAGGAACTTGATAATGACAGAGTCATTAGCATTTCTGGAGGGTATAGATTCTATCCACTTGGTAAAGAAGTCAGTGGCTGTGAGGATCCACTTATGTTGAGCTGAGGAGGATGGATGAATTTCCCCAATGAAGTCCAGCCCCCATTGTTGAAAAGGTGCCTCAACTCTGATAGGATGTAAAGGTAAGGGAAGGAGTTTTCTTTTGCCATCAAAGATTTGACACCTATGGCAAGACATGACTAGCTTTTGAGTGTCTGGGAAAAGGGTAGGCCAATAGTAACCAGATCTAAGAATTTTGTTGGTTGTGTCCTTCCAGTAGAGGTGACCTCCACATTCTCCATCATGCAATTCATGCATGATCTTTCCTGCATCATCTTCAAGTAAACATTTAAGCAAAATTCCAACAAAATTTTTCCAATATAATACTCCATCTAAGATACAAAAATTCAAAGCCTTTTGTTTCAAGAATCTAGCTTTATTTTTAGACAAAGAAGGAGGGGTATTTAAATATAAAAGCACATAAATAATGTCAGCATACCAAGGAGAATTTAGAAATGTTTCTTCAATAACAAGGGCATCAAATTCTTCTATTTCTTCTAACACATCTACCATATTCATGTCTAGTGCTTGGAAGTTAGACTCAGCCATACGTTTTGCTAATCCTTGCCCTTTAACTAGTTTGGTGGACCTAATTTCTAAGTCATATTCAAGAATAGTTGAAATCCATTTTCCCCTTTTACCATCGGGGTCTTGACTTAGAATGTCCTTGACAACAGTATGTGGAACAAAAGCAATTATGTGAGAGTGTAAAATATAGACCCTAAAGTCTTTTAATGCTTTCACTAATGCTAAGGCTTACTTCTCCATGATGTTATATTTGAGAGGAGAATCTCTCAAGGCCCTACTAAAGAAAGATATTGGTTTTTCTTTTCCCAAATCATTCTTTTGAAGTAAAACTACAGCTATTTTATGCTCAGATGCAAAGGAAAAGATATAGAAATCTTTGGTAAAATCTGGACTAATCAGGATTGGTGCTTGAATAAGAGCTTGTTTGACCAGTTCGAATGATTGTTTAGCTGGTAAAGTCCATTTTACATCGACATATTTCTTAAGCATGTTTGTAATGTTTTTTAATAGCTTAGCAAGATTAGGAATAAAACTTCTCAGGAAATTAATCTTTCCAATGAAAGATTGCAATTCTTTGAGGCTCCATGGATGGCTGATCTGCAATATGCCATCTATCCCTGTAGGGTCTATTTTGATTCCCTCTTCCGAAATTATGTGGCCAAGAAGTTTACCTTCTTGGAGACCAAAGAGTGTTTTCTTGGGATTCAATGACAAGCCAAATTTCCTACACTTCTCAAAAACTTTCCTTAGGTGAATCAAATGTTCTTCATCAGTTTTTGAGAAAACAGTTATGTCATCAAGGTAAATGAATATGAAATAGCCAATGTCTTCAGAAAAGGCTATGTCCATGGCCCTTTGGAAGGTGGCCCCTGCATTCATTAATCCGAAAGGCATTTTGACATACATAAAGGTGCCCCAAGGTGTGGTAAAGGCAGTTTTGATTTGATCACTTGGGAGCACTAACACCTGGTTGTAACCTGAGAACCCATCTAAGAGTGATATCCTTTTTGACCCAACTACTCTCTGAAGTATATGATCCATCTTGGGAAATGGGTAGTTTTCCTTTAGGGATGCTCTGTTTAAATTTCTGAAGTCGATACAAAGTCTGATCTCTCCTGTATTTTTCCTAACAGAAACTAAGTTTGATACCCATTCTGAAAATATAACAGGTACTATAATGCCAGCATCATGCATCTTTTCAATTTCGGCTCTAACTAAAGGTAATAAAAGTGGGTTTATTCTCCTCAGTTTTTGTTTGAAGGGCTTTTGATTTTCCTTCAAGGGAATCTTGTGTTGAATGATGCTGGTATCATAAGACTTCAGATCTGTGTATATCCAGGAAAAAACATCTTTAAACTCTTTAAACAGATAAATGTATCAATATTTTATGTGATTTGGAAGAGTGCTGGATAATTTAATCATTTTGGGTTCCGTTAGGGAGCCTATGTTGTGTTCTTCTACATTTGTTTCTACAAGCTCCACTTTTGTTTCTTTGGCTACATCATTAAAGTCGAAAAAGTGTTCCAAAGGTGAGAGACCTCTTGGAATTGAACCGTTCTTACATTCCAAAACTTCCAGGTCTCTTTGGTCGACGTTGTCAATTGACTCTGCTTCAAACGTATTCTCATAATGACTTATATCAGCAGAGTGTGTTATTTTAGCTTCTAGGATTTCTTCAATATACAGACAGTTTTGATTATGGCTCGATTCTAATGTAGGTATGGCGAAATCGTTTTCTGACTTTAAAAAATCATCTATGTGTTTTTCAGAGTCGAACACCTGCCAATGATCTTCGTTATCAGGCACAACAGGTCTGTGTTTTACCTTTACGGCAAGCTTTTTGTTTATCTTAGGTATTTGACAATTACTGGCATTAAACGCGAGCTCATTTGCTAAATGATTAAACGCTCTAGGAATGAAAATGAGTTCGTATTTTTCAAAGGTTTTCAATATATCGAGAGCAACATTCTGATATTCCCTAAGCCTCAGATTTCTAGCTGAGTATTCTCCTTTGATTTGTTTTATGATAAGTTCAGAATCTCCTAAGATTGTTACCTTTTGGGCCTGTAATTGTTTGAGCAATTGTAAACCTAGGAGAAGTGCTTCGTACTCAGCAATATTATTAGTGCATGGGAAATCCAGTTTTTATGAGAAAATTTCATTCGTATTCTGGATCCACACGCTTGCACCTGCACTTGCTTTATTACAGGATCCATCAAAGTTGATTTTCCAAAGTATGTCATCTTTATTTTCATTTTCTTGTTGTTGTTGATTGTCAATGTTTTGAATTTGATCGAAGGGAAGATTGGATTGTTGTGGTGAACTGATTGGGTCTATGTTTTCTTTATCTTGTTGAGTAATTTCATCTTCGTTACATAAGATAAAGTAATCTAAACTTGATTGAGTAGAATAGATTGGAGTGTCGTTAGGTTTGTCTAGGTTGCTCACCATGTACTTCATGTGAGATTCCCTGTATAGTCTTTTGTTTTGGTTAAAAACAAGGATGGTGGCATAAGACATGTCCATTTGAAGGTTGCCCTGAAGTTTGGCTCCCCAAGATCTTGATAAGAGCATGCCATACTTAGGGGGAATGTCAGCTACAACTATATCCATAACTAGACTCTTAGCAGGGATCTGAGCTAAAGTAACACATAAATCTTTGATTAAATCCAAACACTTGACTCTGCTTGAGTCAAAGGAATACAAGTCTTTGTATGGTTTAGTAATTTCTAAGCCTAAGCTTTCCATTACTACCTTGGGCATTAGATTGTGTGAAGCTCCCGAATCTAACATGGCATTATGTAAAATTTTCTCATGTATGTTCAAGCTAACATAGAAGGGAGGGACAGCCCCTTCTTGATATTTTCCTTCAACTTCTGGACCAAACAACAACTCAGGTTTGTCAGCTGTCAAGTTTAAAGTGTCTGTATCACTTCTTAAGTTCAAAGCTTTCAAAACTTGGTTTTTGTACACCTCTTGGGTTACTAGTTAAGCTAGGGGGATGGTAATTTTTATCTTGGCGATCTCTCCCTCAAGGCTGAAAGGAATAATTGACTTGTTTGTATTTACATATGTTTTTTCAATTGAATTCTTTTCAGCAAATTTGATTTGCTGAACCTTATTTGGATTGGTAATTGGGACCATTTTGTTAGGACCGTTAGCTGAAGTGCTAGGGGTAATTTTTTCAACATTTGGATGAATATTTTTGTCCTTGTTTAAGTTTAGTTTTTTGGCCAAAATATTAGTTTTCTCCGCTGTCTTTTCGGGCTAAGTTTCTGTGTTTTTCTTGACAGCAGTATTAGTGTTCTTGTCTTTTATGTAATCTGCATTCCCTTTGCTCCTAAGATCGTATTGTTTATGCACTTCCATAATTGCATTTTCAAAACCCAATCTGTAGTCATCAGAGTCTTCATAGGTGTTTGTATTTTGATCATAAGAGAAGAATCCTTGTTCTTCCTCAGTGAGGAAAACATCATCTCCACTGTCTGATCCAATCAAGTTTACACGATCTTCTTCCATCCTTTCCAACTCCCTATCTTCCTCATATTGATCTACATAGTTTTGTTGGAAGGGAGGTCTAATCTGTTGGTCATTCTCGTTCGGTTTGTCTTGATTGTTTTCTCTTCTATAATTCTGATTTCTATTTCGAGGAGCAGTTTGATTTTGATTCGCTTGTGCTTTCTTAATTATGCTCATCTATTTCATCATTTCTTCCAACATCCTCTCCATTTTTGAGCTTGAAGTAGAAGGAGTGGACTCTTCTATAAACGATACTCTCTTCTTAGTTTTCATTCTTGCTCTCTTCTCCATCAAGTTGACTTCCACAGAAAGGGCACCCTATTGCATATCTTCCAGAGTTGCAAAATTTCTTTCTCTCAGCTGATAGGTCATGTCAGAGTCAAACCCTTCAGGAAATTTATTTAAAGCTGAGCCTTGTGGAGGTTTTAGTTCTGGGAAAAGTGCATTATACACACTATTGAACCTAGTGCAGTAAGCTTGAACACTTTCTCCAGTGTTTCTATGGAGGTTTTTGTAGTCAGAAAGGACTTGGAGAGGGTTTTTCTTTACTTCCCATTTGTTTAGGAACATTTGATGGAAGCCTTGGAGGTCATTAATACTATGGGGGGCTAAACCTTTGAAACATTTTCTTACTTCTCCCTCTAAGCTCTGAGAAAATAACCTAAGCTTGACAGAATCATCATCTATTTCATTTCTGTCAAAGTATTCATTCATTTTATCTACATGTTGTGATGCGGTTGTAGCATTGTTAGCATCATATAATGGAATTTTGGACTGATAGTCCTGTGGAAGATTAACTAATGGTACAGGAAGGACTAGGGGAGCATACCATGCTGCCATGATAGGTGGTGGGGGTGGATTTATAACAGGAACAGTGGGCTGAGGTGAAGTGGTTTGAATAGTGGATGAAGGGTGAGCAGAAGTGGATGGACCAGGAATAGACTGCTGAGCTGATCTTGGATGAGAGACACCTAAGTTGTGAAGAAAATGTAAGTCAGGAGGTGTTGTTTCTCTGCTACCAAGAGGTTCACTTGTTTCAGGAGATGATAGTGAAGACTCAGAGTCTAACTGATCTAAATCACCAAGAGACTTATTTCTAAATGGATTTACTAAGTCAACTTGAGATTGTTGTAGAGCTGAAAGATTTTCAGGAATTGAATTAGCTCTCAAGGGTGATCTGAAAACAGTTGACAATTTAATCTTAGGAGAGTTCCTAAGAATAATTTTAGGGTTTTCAACTATTCCTGGTGGGTTTGGGTCAGGGTAGGCTCTAGTATGAATCTTTTTAGGAGCCACTATGCTATATTTTTCAGACCTGGTTAGAAAGAGAGTTTTAACCAAATATGACAATCTTTTAAGAGGCTAACTGATATTTTCAGAAGAAGGAAAATTTTAATCTTAGAGCCTTCTAGCTGAGCTTGTATGATGCTATTAAGAATTGGGGTTTTCCCAGTGGAGTCTTAAGGTCTGTTTTTATAATTGTGGAGTCGCCAGGTGGGAATTTTTAGCTCTTTTGGAGGTAAAAAGGTTTTATAGTCCACCACGAAGTTTATTATGAAGCCAAACTGAAAAGTTTTGGGTTTTTCTAAGTTAATTTGGTCTTATAGGTTAGGAGAGTGTTCTAAGTCTAATTCAACACTTAACTAGGGTGTCAAAACGTATAGAGTTTACTCTTATGGCTTGGTAACTGAATTCTTCAAGGTTCGACAAGGCTTTATGAGAATCCTAAGAGTTACTTAGTTTGTCACTGATTCAAAAGGTCCTATAATAATTGCCATTGCTCGGTAGTGCTTGAAGAAGGTTATTTAAATCATTCTTAGACAGTGAGTGTTTTGTTTTGCAGATTTCACTCAGTGTCCCACCGTGATCGCCATTATGTTGGTGGCAATGAGGTGGCTGATAATCATTGGATAGTCTTTAAAAATAGGGGATTTTTGGAGTCCTAAGGGGTACTTATATTCTTACTGACTCAGAATGTCCCACTGTGATTGCCATTATGTTGGTGTCCCGCGTTTTGATAGTTTGGCAAATCAAAAGACAAGGCAACATCAAAACCAATCTTTAGAGTTACAAGATCTAGTCCTCCTGTTCTCAGAGAGGGATCTCTCAAATGTTTGTTTGCAAAAGTTTATCTTGTGTACTTATACTATTGATTTTAGACTAGTTATTAAGTGTAGGTGTTGTTTGTTTGTTTGGATTGAATTGATACAACAGAACATGAAAAGTCTAGGAAAAATACACAGAATGGAGAAACATCTGGTTCATTGGGCAATGGAGTCAAGAAAAGGTCATAGCAAACTCATCAAAGGATATGGGATATCAAAGGGAAAATCTAACTTGGCCACAGGATCCTTTTGTTTTTGGAATGGGATGAACATTAATGATTTGGAAAGAGAAATTAAATTCTCAACAAAGGGAACCTGAAAACATAATTTAAATAATAAAGAGATATTTGATAGACAGGGCTAACCATAAATTATACAAACATTCTTTAAGCAAATAATGGCTTCAAGAAAACTTTCAAAATGAAATCTAAGATTCGGGGAACACCCTATTTCCTCGAAGATTTAATTCTAAAGGACTTAGAAAACATAAAAGATTTACTGATAATTACAGTCATAGAAGAGGGAACGCCTAAAAACATCTATGATCATAATTATAATGACCTTTAAGCCAACTGTTTAAGTGAGGACAAAGGGCAAGATCAAAACAGAACTCTCTGATTCAATATAAGCAAAGAACTTCAAAGGGAGACTTCAATAAAAATTTCTAAGTGGCAGCAGACAAGCAGGGAGAACCATAAATCATGCTGAAACCAACTGTTCAAACTATTAAGGAAATAAAAAAGCATGAAGACTAAAGAGAAATTTTAAAGCCTCTAAAATGCTTCAGCAGAAGAAAACATAAAACAGTGAAGGATGAACAGGTCTAAGGTGCTTCCAGGAGTCATTTCTTAGCCTAATACTTTCTATCCTACTGTAGTAAGAAATTGTGGAAGATAATGAAACAGGGGGAAAACATAAGACAGTTCAGAATACTTCACCAACAGCCAAGCTTATGGATCCAATGATAGAGCCTTCTCAGGAACAAGCATGCAACAACATCATCAAAATCTCCAAGACTTCAATTTGTTCTTCAAATTCAACAGACTATGTATTTACTTCAAAGAGTTTCAGTATTACAACTTGTGATCAAAACAATAACTAACCCCTCACTCATCTTCTGCAGAAGTATATATAGAAGAATGAGGAGGTGAGATCTTGATAAAAAGATCTCCAATTACAATTAATACAGACTTTAAATGGCTTCTCGGCCCTTGGGGGCTCAATGAAGAAGCTTACAATAGGTGTCTTCTGTATTAAATGATTCACATAAAGATTTAAGCTTGGTGGGAGCTTAATTTGACCTTTGAGGCTCTGTGTCATGTTAGATTAACTTTGTAGATTTTTTGTCATTAAGTTTGTTCACAGATTTACCCTTTAGCTGTGTTGTGAAGCAGATATTGGATTTCATGCAATAACTTTGGCCTGCATTTGATTTCTTTGAGGCACAGGTGTCCTTCGTGGTAGCTGAGAAGAATTGATTCGCTTTAACTAAGGCGGTGGAGCTTTCTGTCAGATAAAACACTCTGATTTTTCCTTAAAACTGTGTTTAAATTCAGGGATTAGGATTTTGATAGGAATCTTAGATATAATCCCCACAATTCTGTCTTTTAATCCTCTGTTCGGGTGCATTCTGGTCTTCTATACTGATACTCTTGATTTGTGATTGTCTTGTTGTGTCTTTCAAATGTGCATGACTCAAACAGGAATCGAATGGCATAAATGCCTTATGAAACACCGATGAAACATGAATTTAACACCTGTGAATGATTTCCTTTGACGAATTGAAGGCGAGAGGGTCGCCACCCTCAGCCTGCGAATTTTCTTCAGACTGGAGGAAAACCATTTAAACCCCGCAAAAATACAAAAAAATATTTACAAAATCCTGCATATATAAGTTGACTGCTTCAAAGGACGTGTGGAGGGAGCGTGGCTGTTGGATGGCATCATCTAATGGTCAGGATTGATCGAGAGAGGTCGTAGAACGAGTGGAAAAAATATTAAATATGAGTCATCAATTGCGCAGAGATCGACGGTCGAGAGTGAACGAGGAGGCAGGAAAGGAGAATGAATCTAAGCCGTCGATCGCACAGAGATTGATGGTGGGGAGCAGAAGTTTGAAAGTAAAATGGAGGGAATCTGGGTGATGAATTTTGGACCGTCGATCTGCAGATCAGATCGACAGCGGAGATGCTGTTGCCGTTGCACGGTAGCTTGGTTATCGCGCGTGCATCTTAGACGAGCGATCGTCGTTTGATGATCGGCTCCATATCGGATGGTGGACGTGAATATCGCTGCGTGTCCATGTCCGAAATTTAATGTGTGATGGATGGAAGTTTTCAGAATAGTGCCCAGGACACGTGTCGAGCAGTGTGTGTTATTGCTAGCGATCGAGGAAAAACCGCCCTTGCCCGAAGGCGGTGCAATGGATACCACACGGTTTTTGGAGTGGGGAACAGCTGGAGGGGACCACTGGGTAGACAAAATCCGCACCATCTGATCTACGGATTTAGATTGACGGTGGATATTTAGTGGAAGATCGCACCAACGGAAAAATTTTAAAAAAATAAAACTCGAATTTTGTAAATAATAAAGGCTTTTTAATATTTTCGAGGCAGAATAATTGTTAAAAATGAATAAGCACCTGACTGACTCAGCGCCTGGTTTTGGCGCCAGGGTGCATGAATGAAAAGGGTTAGAGACTTAAGCCGAAGGGGGCTTAAGTCCCATACATAGAAATATGCATTTTAAGGGTTTTTCAAGGATTTTGAAAGGGATTTTAGGATTTCGATAAGGCTAAGAAGGGGTCTTAGAACTTTATCATGGGATTTTATGATGTGAAAAAAGGGAGAAACATTAAAAGGAGGGATTTTTATGAGAAGTGGGGAAAAGAAAAAGAGATTAGTCCTGGAAGAAGTGGAAAAGGGAAAGGGAGTTTGCAGCAGTACTTTGTCTTGGAAATCAGCAGGATTTCAGAGTCTTTTAGGATGTAAACAACAGTGTAGGTTTGGACAGAGGCATGAGGCCTTCAAGGAACCTTCAAGAGCCAACAATTTTTAGTGATAAATTTGTTCCTTGGAGGCTCAAAAAGTCTTAGCCACCTTTTGGTGTAACAAATATTATAGGTGGCTAACAGGGGGAATGAATTGCTGATCTGATTCTCTTTGTTTGTTGGGAGTGGCATTGTTTCTTCTAAAGTTCTGGTTCTGGTTATGGTTTTGATTTCTGTTTTGGTTACTAATTGTGACAACCATTTTTTCCATAATTTGTTGTAACCTTTCCACATTTTTAGATAAACGGTCATAATTTGGATCAGATGTGGAAGCTACATTGTCATCTCTATATGTTACCCTTTTCTCAGCTCTCAATCTTGCTCTTTTCTCAATCAGGTTAGCCTCTACACTCACTGCTCCCTTTTTCATGTCTTCCAATGTGTTGTAATCTCTCTCCCTAAGCTGGTAGGCCATGTCAGCATCAAAGCCTTCGGGGTATTTCGCTAGAGCCATACCTTGGGGAGGTTTCATGTGTGGAGGAAGAGCATTGTAAATGTTGTTAAATCTCATCGTGTAATCATGTGGACACTCTCTCCTACATTTATTTTAAGGCTCATATATTCTGCTAGGAGTTGGCGAGGATTGGCCTTGACCACCCATTTGTTTATGAAGGTCTGATATAGAGCTGGGAGGTCTTGGATACTACCCGGAGGCAAGCTCTTAAACCATTTCTTCACATCACCTCCTAAGCTCTGGGAAAAAATTCTCATTTTGACTGTATCATCATCTATCTCCATGTAGTCAAAAGAATCTTCCATCCTATCTACATGATGTTGGGATATGGTAGACTCTTTTGCAGTGAAGTGTGGGATCTTTGATTCATAATCATTGGGTAAAGGCACTAGAGGCTGGGGTAAAACCAGAGGTGCATACCAGGCTTCCATGATGATGTTTTGGTGAGTTAAAGGGTTAACTTTGGCGGCAGGTATATGGATGACAGGGATATTATGACCAGCAGAAGGCTGATGAGCAGATCTAGGGTGACTGAGCCCCAAGTTTTGGATGAAGTGAATATTAGGAGGTGTAGATGGAGGGGTCTGTCTATTCCCAAGGTGCTTACCACTTTGAGGTGGTGAAACAGGGAGCCCAAGATTTAGCTGGTCTAGGGCACTAAATGACCTAGTTCTTGGTAAACTGTTTTGAGTGCCTAGGTCAATGAATGTATTTGATAGAGCTGTAAAGTCTTCTGGTGTAGAGTTATCTCTATGTATGTGGCTGGAAATAGTTGGTCCTTTAGGTGTAGGAGATCCCTTGAGGATACTCTCAGGGTTGTCAACTATTTCAGGTGGGTTTGGGTTGGGATAAGCTCTTGTGTGAATGGTTCTCGAAGCCAGAATGCTATTTTCCACCTAAGCAGCTTACCCTACTTTTTACTTCTATTGTGGCTGATGTTCTGATGGCTTTGGTCTCCCAGTGGAGTCTAATGTGAACCAAGATAATCAGTAGGCCTACTGATCACTAGTGGAGTCTTTAAATCGTTAAGGAATTATGGAGTCGCCAGGTGGAAGGTTTAGGATGTTTTTGGAGGGTACACTGTCCACCACAGTGCTTATGAGATGTCCCCTTTCAAGGATATCTTCCAAACACAACAAACTCTAACCAGAGATTGACTGGGAGGGCGTTTACCAGATATGTCACCTCTGAAAGAGTGTGAGCACTAGAGGCTACCTGGCCCTTTCCAGACTCCGTCTAAGAGTGTGGGAGAACACAACAAATGGTATAGAGGTTGATGTGTGAATAGGAGTGTTTAATCTACCAACCTAACCAGAGATTGTAGGTTTCTAAGGCTCTTATGATGTAGAAGGTGAGAAATACTCATAATCTCCCCAGCAGAGTCGCCATTATGTTGGTGACGATACTGGGAGACAGATTAATGTTTAGCAACTATAGGCTCTCAGATTTTCCCCACTGGAGTCGCCATTATGTTGGGGTTCCCATGTTTTGGCCAGATTGGCAAGACCAAAAGATGAGACAACATCAAACCACTTTCAGACCTCAGGATCTTGCCCTCCTGGGTCTAGAGAGGGATCTCTCTATGATATGTCAAAGGTATATGACTTTGAAGCTCAATGTTAAGATGTTAGGCTAGTTATGAGGCTCAGGGTTAGTTTGTTTGATTGTTTGTTCGGTTGCTGGTTATCAGGTAGAAGGTTTTAATGTAAGACAAGGATGAGTAAAGAGAGTTTAGGCAGAGGTGAAGTATTCTAGGGAGCATTCAAGACCAGTGGGAAATGGAGTCAGGAAAGGATTTTCTTGCTAATCAATATGCAGGCTTTCAATTGGGCCAGTCGTCTAAAAAATTGGATCTTAAAGATGATAGTGTGATATGGAATGGTAGGAGAGGAGGAGACAACACAGATTTCAGGACGCATAGTTAAAGACCAGCTGGTTGCACAAGGATCCTAGTGGACAGGGCTAACTCTAATCCCTAGTGTTCCCAAATTTTCTAGCTAAATCCCAACTAGAACATCTAAAAACTGATTCATTCAATTCATACATCAGAGAGCAGGCAATAACATCCATTACACTAGTTAAATTAACTGAAATAAATTCTTAGATAACACATTAAGTAGAAAAAATCGAAGGCGAGGAGAGCAGAAAAATAGGGTACCTAACAAGGGTAAATCCTATGCCAATATTCTGATGCAAGCCAGTAGAAACAAAATGAAATGAATTAAAACACAGAGATAGGAAAACATCACCGCTGCTTTAGATCAGGATCCAAAGAAATGTGCTTGTCATATTAAATAGCAATACCAGTCAAGTACAACATTCCCAATAGCTGAATAATTAGTCTGAAATCACATTCCGCAGCCTATCTTACAACTTCACACAGAGACTGTGTCTTAAAAGAAACTACTTGCAATTCTCTGATAACTGATCAACAACCTTTACAATGAGTTTCTTCATCAATTTATAGCTCCAGTGGAGCAGAGAAGGTAGGTGAAAAACTAAATGCATCATTAAAAACTCAGGAGAGGGAGAAAGCCAAAGCCCACTATGTTTAAATTTGGTGCATTAATCTCTGGTGTTCTTTGGATGAAGATGTGGGTTTCGTCCAGGCTTCCATTTACTCCAGGTATGTCTCTGACGTACTTTGGCTGTAGAACTCTGTAGTACTTTTGGTGAATATCAAAAAGGTAAATAAATGACTGAAAAGTCTGTCATACTTGTGAAAAAAATTCTTTGATAGTACCAGGACTGTTGTCAGGGCAGAACATCTCTCTAGAACATGGCATAAATTGAACACTGCATGGGCACTTTGTCCTTTCATGGGAAAACATTATGCTGATGTGAAAACCTCGATAATATGGTTTTCTGCGTGCTGTAACCTATGTGTGATCCATGATGTCGCTAATCTAGTGCTTTGCCTCTAAACCACTGTATTAAGGCTAAAAAATATTCAATACTGAACGTTGAGCTCGCTAATCATTAGCTGGTATTTCTCTGCCGCTTCATAAATTTATTAATCTACAAAATCTGGGCTTTAACAGCGTCGGATAGGTTTTCGTGGAAATTGAACTGTCCTTTGATAATATTTATGCTGCGCCATCTTTCTGGACATTCCCTTGTAGTTCCAGCTTCCAAATCCAACCTTCTCTGTGCGACGCGCCATTACAATAGTACATATGAACCAAGGTGGTTTTCCGCCTCTCTGTAACCCTGCAAAAACACGAAAATTGTTAAGAAAAATATCTATGGAGGTGGTGGATGCAACGGGGATGGCAAGGCTGATTATGTAGACTGGTGAGATGGTGAAAAATGATGTGGAAGATTTGTAGTGTGATGGAAACAGTGGGGACTACAGTTGGAAGGTGGCGCAGATGGAAAATTAAATGAAAAACCTTTGAACTTCGACCTTTGGATGGAATATACAAAAGGACGAGCGAAAATGTGACAAAAGCACGTGGACAAATGACGTGGTGGGATGGGGTTACGGTGAGACTGAGAATATATCTGGGCCGTCCGATCTTGGGAGGAGATCAATGGTGGAAAACACGTCGGAGGGCGATGGATAGTGGGCCAGGGGTACGGATGACTCTGAATTATCGCGTGCGCAACTTCGTGGAGTAATCGCCATTGGATTGCTCGCCCTAGATCAGACAATGCACAACGATATCACTCTGTGTCCATAGATAAACTTTAATGCGTGAAGGGAGGGCGGTTTTCCAGCCATACCGGTGCCACGCGTCGGATGATGTATGGAATCGCTCCGAAAATGAAAATACCGCCCGACCTCCAAATGCAGTGCGATGGAGACCGGAGGTTTTGAATAGTTCTCAGGCACGGGGACCATAGGAAGACGGGAGAATATGGACCGTTATATCATCGCTCGAGTGGAAGGTGGATCTTTGATCGGGCGGTGAACGGGTTGAACGATGGTTGCTGCGGGGGCAGCGATCGCCGTCCACTCTGTTTAGATCAACGATTGAAAACGCGCGCGATGAAAATATGAGATAAGCACTTCCTGTCTTGGCACCTGGTCAGGTGCTGGGTCATGTGGAGGAAAAAGATACAGGGGCTTGGCCGAAGGGGGCTAAGACCACAATGTGCAAAGTATGGGTTTTTCAGCCCTTTTTTATGAAATATGAGGCCGAAAATGGGTAACGATAGAGGGAAGAAAGGGAAATTTGGCTAAAAAAAGGGTGTAGGAATGGTTTAAAGGGCATGGGTATGATTTAGAAATGTTAGAGGTAAATTTTGACAAGGGGAAATAAAGGGTTAAAATGGAGTATTCTGCAGGGATACAAGGGGTGAATGCAGGCCTTTAGAGCACAATCCTTTGCAAACAGAGAGGCCTTTTAGATGTAAACAAGAAAGGTAAATAATCAAAGGGTAGAGAGCATGAAGAGGCTTCAAGGATGATGTGTTTTGAGCGGAAATGCATTCCTTGAAGGCTTATAAAGACAAATCAGCCCCCTGCTTGCTTGTCAAGTAATTTATGGGGGGCTAACACCCCCTAAATATGGCATGCTTTTATCAAGAACATGGGGAGCCAAACTTCAGGGAAGCCTTCAAATGGACATGTCCTATGCCACCATCCGAGTGTTTAACCAAACTAGAAGACTATACAGGGAATCCCACATGAAATACATGGTGAGCAACATAGATAAACCAAACAACTCTCCAATCTATTCCATTCAATCAAGTTTAGATTCCTTTATCTTGTACAATGGAGATCAAATCACTCAACAAGAAAAAGAAAACAAAGAGGAAATCTATTTACCAGAACAATCAAAACTTCCCTCAAATCCAATACAAAACATTAACAATCAACATCAACAAGAAAATGAAAATGCGGCAGAAATACTTTGGACAATAAACTTTGATGGGTCTTGTAATAAAACAAGTGCAGGGGTAGGTGTATGGATTCAAAATAAAATTCATAGTTATTCATATAA
Organism: Pinus albicaulis; assembly: GCA_034641835.2. NCBI lineage: Eukaryota > Viridiplantae > Streptophyta > Pinopsida > Pinales > Pinaceae > Pinus > Pinus albicaulis. The sequence continues at coordinate 1,315,371,447 of CM076581.1, read as the reverse complement.
ACTAGATTTTCCATGCACCAACAATATTGCTAAATATGAAGCCCTTCTCCTTGGTGTACAGTTTCTTAAACAATTAGAAGCCCAAAAAATATCAGTCCTAGGAGACTCTGAACTTATCATTAGACAAATCAAAGGAGGATATTCAGCCAAAAACCCAAGACTTAGAGAATATCAAAATGCTGCCATTGATCTCCTAAATACATTTGAAAAATATGAACTCATTTTCATTCCAAGAGCAAAAAATCATCTGGAAAATGAACTTGCCTTCACTGCCAACAATTGCCAAGTACCTCAGATAAATGAACATCTTAACATAAAGGTAAAAAACAGGCCTGCTGTGCCTGACAATGAGGACCACTGGAAAGTGTTTGACTCTGACAAACACATAGATGATTTCTTAAAATCAGAAAATGACTTTTCCATACCAATATCAGAGACCAACCATGAACAAAACTGTGTAGAAAATCAACAAATCCCAGAAATAGAAATGACATATTTTGCTGATATAAATCACTATGAGAAATTTTTTGAAGCATAATTAATTGAAAACGTAGAATAGAAAGACTTGGAAGTTTTACAATGCAAGAATGATACAATTCCAAGAGGTCTCACACCTTTAGAAAACCTTTTTGACTTCAATGATGTAGCCGAAGAACCAAGAATGGAGCCTATGGAAACAGATGTAGAAGAACATAACATAGGTAGCCTAGCAGAACCCAAGATGATAAAACTGTCCAACACTCTCCCAGGCCACATAAAATTGCAATACATAGAGCTGTTCAAAGTATTTAGATATGTGTTTTCTTAGGGATACAAAGATCTGAAATCTTATGACACTAGCATCATTCAACACAAAATTCCTCTTAAGGAAAATCAGAAACCTTTCAAACAGAAACTAAGAAGGATAAAACCTATTTTATTGCCTTTGGTTAAGAAATAAATTGAGAAGATGTATGATGCTAGGATTATAGTACCCATTAGATATTCAGAGTGGGTGTCAAACTTAGTTTCTGTTAGGAAGAAGATAGGGGAGATCAAGCTCTGCATTGACTTTATAAATCTAAATAGAGCCTCCCTGAAAGACAACTATGCCTTGCCCAAGATGGACCATATACTTCAAAGGGTAGTTGGGTCAAAAATAATATCATTGTTGGATGGGGTCTCAGGTTACAATCAAGTGTTAGTGCTCCCAAGTGATCAACACAAAAATTCTTTTACTACACCTTGGGGCACCTTTATGTATGTCAAAATGCCATTTGGTTTGATGAATGCAGGGGCCACTTTCCAAAGGGCCATGGACATAGCCTTCTCAGAAGATATTGGCTATTTCATAATTATTTACCTTGATGACATAACTGTTTTCTCTAAAACTGATGAAGAACATTTGATTCACTTAAGAAACGTTTTTGAGAAATGTAGGAAATTCGGCTTATCTTTGAATCCCAAGAAGACACTCTTTGGTCTCCAATAAGGCAAGCTTCTTGGTCACATAATTTCAGAAGAGGGAGTCAAAGTAGACCCTAAAAGGATTGATGGCATATTGAAAATCAACCATCCAAGAAGCCTTAAAGAATTACAATATTTCATTGGGAAGATAAATTTTTTGAGGATGTTTATCCCCAACCTTGTTAAGCTATTAAGAAACATTACAAACATGCTTAAGAAAGAGGTAGGTGTGAAATGGACTACACAAGCTAAACAATTATTTTAACTAGTTAAATGAGCTCTCACTCAAACACCAATCTTGATTAGTCCAGATTTCACCAAAGACTTTTATATCTTTTCTTTTGCATCTGAACATACAATAGTTGTAGTATTACTTCAAAAGAATGACTTGGGGCAAGAATAACCAATATCATTTTTCAGTAGGGCTTTAAGAGATGCTCCTCTCAAATTTAACATCATGGAGAAGCAAGCCTTAGAATTAGTGAAAGCATTAAAAGACTTTAGAGTCTACATTCTACACTCTCACATAATTGCTTTTGTTCCACATACTGTTGTCAATGATATTCTAAGTCAAGACCCTGATGGTAAAAGGGGAAAATGTATTGCTACTATTCTTGAATAAGACTTAGAAATCAGGTCCACCAAACTGATTAAAGGGCAGGGATTAGAAAAAATCATGGTTGAGTCAAACTTCCAAGCACTAGATATGAATATGGTAGATGTGTTGGAAGAAATGGAAGAATTCACTGCTTTTAATTCTCCTTGGTATGCTGACATCATTTATGTGCTTTTATATTTAAATTCCCCTCCTTATTTGTCTAAAACTAAAGCTATATTTTTGAAACATAAGGCTTTGAATTATTGCATATTATATGGGGTATTGTATTGGAAAAATGCTGTTGGAATTTTGCTCAAATGTTTACTTGAGGACGATGCAGGAAAAATCATGCATGAGTTGCATGAAGGAGAATGTGGAGGACATATTTTTTGGAAGACCACAACAAATAAAGTCCTCAGATTTGGTTATTATTGGCCCACCATTTTCCCAGATAGTCAGAAGTTAGTCATGTCTTTCCATAAGTGTCAAATTTTTGATGGCAGAATAAAACTCCTTCCCTTACCCTTACATCCTATTAGTGTTGAGGCACCCTTCCAACAATGGGGCTTGGAATTCATTGGGGAAATTTACCCATCTTCATCAGCCCAACATAAGTGGATCCTCACTGCCATTGACTACTTTACCAAGTGGATAGAAGCTACAACATCTAGGAATGCTACTGACTCTGTCATTATCAAGTTCCTGGAAACAAACATCATATCCAGATTTGGTTGTCCTAGAAAAATCATAACAGATAATGCTACTGCCTTCAAGTCTAAAAGAATGTTTGATTTCTGTTACAAATACCACATCACCTTGGGCCACTCTACTACCTACTATCCCCAAGGGAATGGATTAGCTGAATCCTCCAATAAGAGCCTTATCAACATCATCAAAAATTTGTTGGAGCAGAATCAGAAATCATGGCACAGTAAGCTGGTTCATGCCTTATGGGCTGATAGATTAACTAACAAGAAGTCAATAAATATGTCCCCCTATCAGCTGGTTTATGGCATGGATGCAGTATTCCCAACATCATTATGAGTTCCAATCATGAAACTCCTTTAAGAAGTGCAAACTGAAGAGAATGATATGCAAAGAAGAATCAACCAAACAATTCATTTACAATAGTCCAGAGAGGAAGTCTATGAAAGAACACAACCAGTCCAAGAAAATATCAAGAAGCTATTTGATAAAAGGACTAAGGCAAATAATTTCCAAGTTGGAAATATAGTTCTTAAATGGAATTCAAGAAGGGAAGAGAAGAGAAAACATGGCAAGTTTGAGAACCTGTGGAAAGGGCCCTATTTTATTCATGCTGAGAGGGGTCATAATGCATTTTTCTTGAAAGAGTTGAGTGGAGAAGATCTATATGGAGGTCCTGTCAATGGCAGGATGCTCAAGCATTACTTCTGTCAAGAGTCATGATTTTCAAAGCTTTTTTACTTTCCATTGTAAATTATCATTATCTGAACATTGCATTCAAAGTTAGAAAAATAAAAAAATACAAAAACAATAGAAAAGAGGAAAAGAGGGAAGAATTAAAAGAAGAAAGGTACAACCCCATACCAAAAAAGAGAGACAAAATATGAAAGTGTGCAAGCTAAAATGCCACTACTTCAAGAAACACTTTGTATTCAATCATACAATTTAATCATGATTGGATAAGTTTAAATTTACTACTGATAGGTTAGTGAATTAGATCAGCCAAACATCACAATCTTGACTTATCATTAAGGTAGATTAGGATAAAGGAAACAAAGGTTCAAACAAATTCAATATCTGAACCTATGAATCTCAAAAGAAGAATGGATCTAATTAGATTAAATATTGAGCCAAAGATAGAAAACAAACTGGTTCTAATATGCTCAAAACTTGAACCAGATGAGAGAGAAAACACAGCTCAAACAAATTCAAAATCAGAGTTGAAGAAATAATGAAGGATTTTTTAGTTTCCAGATCTTAAGCCTTCACAGTTTTGTTTATTTTTCTGCAAATAAAAGTCTATGTGTAGCTTGTTTTTATGCCATAGATCTGCAGCAAGTCAAATTGCTTAATCTTGGCTTGGCTACTTTTAAATTTCCTGTTTTATAATTTAGAGAATAAAGGTATGTCAGACAGTCTAATCCCGACAGATAATAGTTAGGTAGAGAATTTATGAACTCAACTGTTTAAACTGAGTTCATGGTGAAATAATATTAGACGTAGATTAGTTTCCTGTTTTTCAAAAAAATAAAATGTTGATGAAGACAGTTTGCTAGTCCAAATGCACTCTGAAAGAAGAAAAAATGTTAGGATCATTAGGAATGGGTAGGTAGAGATGTTTTTTTGATAGAATTAAATTATTTCAGATTGCTGCAGAAATCATCAAATCAGAGAAAGGTCAGCTAAAGGAAAAGAAAATTTATGCCCAATGGATGAAGGCACTGGTTTACCGAAAAGCCAGAGATCAATAGCTGAGGTTCTAGACACCTAAATAACTAGCTGTCCTCCCCAAGTGGAGCCACTGTTAGCCACCTATAAATTATATCATGCTCAATGGTGGATAAGCTTGTATTTTAAACCTTCAAAGAGATATATCCCTTTGAAACTTATCATCTTTTGAAGTTGTATGTTGATTATTACCCTTTGAGTTAATCTTCAGTGTTATTTCACTATTAATCCTAAAAGTACCTACTGTTTACCAAAGAGAAGGAATGCTTAAAAACTCCATTTTCCTTCATTTCAATTCTCCCTTTTCAACCTTTTTCCCTTTCCTAGATCCTTCAAAAACCTTCATCTTAACCTTAAAAATCATCCTAACCCTTTTTTAAACCTTTTATTTTCCCTTATTTGGTTTTAAAAACCCCTCCTCTCATCTATCGGAACCTTCATTTTGGCTTAAAAATCACTATTTTTGGGCCTAAATCAGTCTATTTGCACTATAAGGTACTTAAGCCCTCGAGGGCTTATGTCCTTTAGCCCCTTTCTCCATGTGTCTTTAGCCTCGCAATCGGGCGCTTAAAATACAAAGCCTCCATGCAAAAAACCCTTTTCCCCTTCTATTTTTCTCTTTCCCGACATTTTGGTCCAAACAGATCTGGACCGTTGATCTTTGCAGATCAACGACCATCGGGCCCCATCCTTCTGCCCAATCACCTTCCCTTCCTTCATCCCTTTTCAACATAAGCCGCCCCATCTTTGAATCTTAGCCGTTCATTCTTAAAATCTGAGGATCAGGACATAACGTGATGACCCAAACGCCCGTCCACTACGCGACGAAACAACTTGCGTCATCGTGGACCCCGCATATATTTTTACCCTGCAGCTTGGCCTCCATCGCATTTTATCTGCGCTGTTCGATCTATCGTCGATCATCCGACAGACCATAATCAATCTCGCATAATTTTTGGCCTCCCTTCCCAGTGCGCTACTTCCACGTGATATAGGTGGTTTTGAAAATCCACGTGTCGAGTGTTGAGTGGAATCAAGTTGCAAAAGCGAATACCACCTACCCCCCCAAATGTTGCGCGAAAACCATTTCCGGTTTTCCGAAACCGCTTTTTCCAATTCGTGCCCTAATTCAAATTTAAAACCTTGTTTCGCTTTCGCCAAGAGTTTCTTCCTCCTACCACTGCATTTTCTCATTTGCATAGCTCCAGACCATTCCCACGAACCTTCCTAAGCAATCAAACCAATATTTCGTAGGATTTTAAATTAACTTTGTGTGTTTTTATGCAGGTTTAATGAAGTTTAGGGTAAAACCCTCCCACAACCAAGTACAGTATCATAGGCTGAGGATGACGATCTTCGCGGCCTTTGATACCAATTACAGGGTTTAAAAGTGATATTGACATGTTTTAAGAAGGCCGATAAGTCATGATTGTCGACTTTCTGAGTAAAAACTCCAATAAACCCTCTACGCACTTGCAAACAGCAAAACACAGTCAGCATCAATTAATGAAAGGGTATCAATGTCAAAGATGAAGATTATGGCTTAATGAAGCCTAAACACAGATCCAAAGATAAATCACTGTGTTTATGAAACAAAGAATCAGATCCAGAAGACCTCGAATGCCACATCACAAGGGCTAATTGAATCCCCAGGTACCAAAACTGCCACCTGTAACCTCTCTACCTCAAAGGAATACCCAGATGAAATCTCAGTCTAAAACATGAATGCTAAAGACAAATAACAATTATTGCAAATTTAAGGAAGATATTTCAAACTGTCAGTAAAGTTATTGAAAAGATAACAAAGTTCCTTAAAGTCAATCTTTTTACCCACTAAGCCTAAAAAGTTGAAACAGAGTAAATAAAACAAAGTTAGAATTAAATGAATTCCTGCCTTATGCCTTGCATGGTTTTCAAGGCTAGGAGTTGAATTTAACATAGCAATAATGATATTCAAGCCCTAAAACTCTTCCACCTCCTCTTTTCTTCTATAAATATTTCTGAAGAAGATGAGAAGTTGTTGGTTGATTGATCACTAGTTGTAATACTGAAACTCTTTGAAATAATACATAGTCTGTTTGAAGTTGAAGAAGAAATTGAAGTCTTGGAAGCTTGATGATGTTGTGACATGCTTGTTCTTGAGAAGGCTCTATCATTGGATCTCTAATCTTGGTTGTTGGTGATGTACTCTGAACTGTCTGTTGTTTTTCCTGTTTTCATTATGTTTCATAAATTCTTACTACAGTAGGATGAAAAGTTTAGGCTAAGAAATGACTCCTAGAAGCACCTTAGACCTGTTTATCCTTCACTATTTTATGTTTTCTTCTGCTGAGGTATTTTAGAGTCTTTAATCTTTCTCTTTAGTCCTCACGCTTGTTTATTTCTCTAATAGTTCAAATAGTTGGTTCCAGCATGATTTATAGTTTTCCCTGCTTGTCTGCTGCCACTTGAAAACTGTTTTTGAAGTCTCCCTTTGAAGTACCATTGTTTATAGTTTTCCAAAGAGGTCTGTTCTGATCATACCCTTTGTTCCTGCTTAAATAGTTGTTTTAAAGTTCTTTATAGTTGTAATCATGGATGTTTAGGCGTTCCCTCTTCTATGACTACAGTTATCAGTGAATCTTTCATGTTTTCTAATTCCTTTGAAATAAAATCTTTGAGGAAATAGGATGTGCTCCCGAATCTTAGATTTCATTTCAAAAGTTTTCTTGAATTCATTATTTGCTTAAAGTGTGGTTTGTGGAATTCATGGTTAGCCCTGTCTATCAAATGAATCTTTATGTTCAAGTTATGTTTTTAAGTTCCCTTTGTTGATAATTCAAACTCTCTTTCAAAATTATTAATGTCCATATCATTCAAAAAACTAAAGGATCTTGTGGCCAAGTTAGATTTTCCCTTTGATATCCCATATCCATTGATGAACCTATCATAAACCTCTTCTTGACTCCATTGCCCAATGAACCTGATACTTCTTCTTTCTATCTATACTGCCTAGACCTTTCATGTTCTGCTGTACCAATTCAACCAAACAAACAAATCAAACAAACGCTTGCACTTAATAACTAGTCTAAAATCAATACTTAAAAGCAAACAAGACATATCTTTGCAAACAATTTGAGAGATCCCTCTCTGAGAACAGGAGGACTAGATCCTGAAACTCTAAATATTGATTCTGATGTTGCCTTGTCTTTTGGTTCACCAATCTATCAAAACACAGGACCAAAACACTTCCATACTTGGATGATATAGTTGTATTGTTTATGGGATTGTATGGACAGAAGGTGGTTAGCTTGTATGTACCACATGGCTTGGAACTTCTACCTGTGCTTCATGATACATGTTTTATATGTATCATTGCTTCAACCATGTTTATTTATATTGAGTTTTTCACTCCCGAAGGGATGGATTATGCACATATTATGTTGGCCTTGGAGGAGCAATTCATGATGTATTGGCTTGTTGATCACTTGGCCTATGATGAGGCCTTGATCCTTGATGATGCCATCAATGGAGGAGGAGAAGAACTATAGATCTTACCCTATCAGTTGCTTGAGGACAAGCAACATTTTGGAGGGGAGGACTGTAATATTCCTACTTAGCCTAAGCTAAGAGGAATATTCATTTTTGTTTTACTTTCTGTTGGATGAATAAATGAATAAAGGAGGATATGTAAAACTCCTGAAAAGACTGAATAAATCAATTCCCATGTGAACAAAGACAAATTAGGGCCATGTAAATAAATCACTTGCAGGTTTGAAAGGGGTTTGAGTTGTGAGACTGGGTCAACCTTGACCAAATCTACAACGTTGTCTAGGTTCAATGCATCTCCTAAAGGGACATCACAGTTCTAGAAGGAGGCTCCTCATGTGAAAGGAGCTAACTCATCAAGGTGGTTTAGGGTTTGCAAAGGCTTTCATATTATAAAAGGAAGGGAAGGGCAGCAATAGAAGGTTGTTGATTTATTATATTTCTGAGTATCTTTTCTGCTTAGACAAATACTATTCTCTGCTGTTTAGTGGAGGATTGTGCTGCTTAGCACTTGGAGTTCCTATGCAGGGATTTCACCTCTTCCTTTGAGGATTCTTGGAGGAGTATTTTCTGATTTGATCCACTATCAGGCTTGAGGCCAAGCTCTACTTACAATTTCAACGCTAATCCATTGAGGGTTTTGCTACTTTTTCAAGCTGCAGCAAGTGGGATTCTAGATCTGCAGAGATCTAGGTTGTTTTGGGAGCCTCTTCTCATGGAGTGTGTCTTTTAACCTTCTGGAAGAGTGCCTCTCTTGTTTTTACTTCATATCTATAACTTTGAAGTGGGATATCTATTTCATTTAAGCTACAACATTGTTTCCATTAGGAAAATGCGTTATTTTGATGTGAGATTCTTCATGGTGTTTTGACCACAGTTTTGATGAGAGATCTCTAGTGCTGGGCTTTGCCTTCCACTTTGGAGATCCATGGATTAGCTTGCTGATCCATGTTATATTTAGATCTGATCTATTGTCATGTAATGTTATATTCAGAAATTACTGTAGCATTTTACAGATCTGCAACTTGAAACTCAGAGCTACTCTTTGTTATGCATGATTTTGTCAAAACCCCAAGGGGATCTTGTAAACAAGACTATGTAGTTTCCAGATCTGAAATAGATCTGATGTTTTGTCCATAGATCTGTCCTAGATTTGAGTTTTAATATGAAACTTCTATAGCTCCTTAAAATAATGTTGTTGAGCCATTTATGCTGATATATATTTTTTGTAGCTCTCTTTTCTGAAGATATCTTGCTCTATTGTCTCATGTATTCTATTGTATATTCAAAGAGCTTCACTTTACTTATGATTTGATGCTGTACATTTTTTAATCATATTTTATGGCCTCCTGCTCATATTTTCCAAGACTGCATTATTCCTGAAGCAATTTTTTGTGCATAGCTGCAGCCCCTCTTGTAGGGTGTTTTTTCAGCTAGACTAGGTGGTGGGAGATATGTTTAGCACACCTAGTTTGATTTGTTTTTGCTCCCATTTTGGATCTAGAATCCAGATATGCTGATCTAAGGGATCCAAGGGTTGTAAAATCATTTCTTTACATCAATCTCCCAAGAGTATGTTATTTCAGCAGGTTTGTTGTGCTATTCCAGATCTGGGATATTACAATGACCCATGCATTACTATTAGTTTTTCAATTATTCACAACAAGGGCAAGCACATACTCTTCTTTTGTCTCCATTTTTCATAGAATTTCCTCACTATTAATAGCTATGATTTATTCCCCCTTGCATTATACCCTTGATATCATCATCATGCCCTAAGAGAGAGCCATTCTTCAGGGTCAACAGGGTATGTTGAGTCCCTATAACACTCATGTGAAAAGGGTTTCTTAGGAAGCTATGGACATCTATTGGGAACAACCCCCACCCCCCCAACACACACACACACACATTAAAGAGGAATTTTATAATTTAGAGGAAGAGTTTCATATTGAGCATGATACCATACATGAATAGGAAATAAATGAGGAATTAGTAAATTTGGTTTGATTTGCAATAATATCTCAAGCATGGGACACAAAGTACTAGTGCATAATGGACCTTTGTTGGCATATTAAAACAATGGTGGGAAAATTAATGCCAGACAAGGATGGACCTTGAGATAAAAATCTACTATAGCTTGATGAAGACTAACTTTAACTCAAGGAGATTAAATCCAATCTTCCACTCCATAATCATAAGACGTTTTCAATCATGATGTTTTCTTTAAGAACAAACACCGCCAATTCTCTCCTGGTGCATAATTCCATACTATATACTGATATCTAATATGGTTAGACTCATAACAAATTTGTTTTTCTCCCTTTAGAATTTTAGCTCTGTCCAGATATGGTATCATACACATTTTTATTCGATTGTTACCTCTCTAAGTACTCTAACATTAAAATTGTCACAAACAATTTGGACAAATGATTTATAATGTGGTTGTTGGTCTAGTTTCCCCAATGGAAAATCAACAACTCAAGATGTGTTATATACTTGTATTTCTCTCTGATTAATAGAATTCCACTACTAACTTGGAAGAAAAGAGAGAGAGAGAGAGAAGAAAAAAGTAATAATCAGATAATCAAATAAAAGGGTAAAGAAACAATTAAGAACTTACACTAGTAAATTAACATACTGGAAATATAAGACATGGAAGAACTCAAGGATAAAGGTTAAATTTAGAGAAGAATCTCAAAATGAAAAGTGGAGTACTAGAATGTAAATTAAATAATAAATGTATAATAGTTTGTCAAAAAAATGTTGGGTTAGCGTTCTCCTTCTAAGAGCATGTACTTATCTTCAATCATCGTAAGATAATGGAAGACAAATAGATTGATTTCATCGATGATTCGATTACTTGACCTATGCACCAATATTATTTTCCTCCACACTACTATAGACTTCTTTCTTGTCTTCTCACATCCTTGAAAATTCACCCATCTCTCAATGCTTTGTAACCATGAATCTTGCATTATATTAATTATTATTCACGATTGTTACTTCCCACATTATAGATTTTACATGATGCCAATTTTAATCGATAGAGTAAATAAAATCTCTCTATGATTGCATGGAAGAATGTGGATAAAATTTTCAGACTTCCAGGGAGGTCACCTTAGATGTTGGTTCTCGATAATTGATTGTAGGGAAAATTTGGATGCTCATAAAGGTGGAGAGAACCACACCTAGTTTAATTAGGGTATCTAGCCACAACAGATTTGGAAACTTCAAGCTTGGGGAGAAAGTATCCAATTGGAACTATCCCACTTGTTTCATGAATAATTTATAGTTTTCAAGGGATATTCAAGGGAATTAAAGACTTGAAACGTTAATTAGAGTGGACTCATATTTGTTTTCAATGTTAGTGTTGACCATTCTAATGGTAGTAGAATTAGTAGCAAGTATTTTCCCAAGGTTTGTGAAGGATTAGGGTTTTTACATGGTATGGAGGGTGAAATTATGGATTTATCAAAAGATACACTAAAGGGAAAACAAATTTAGTTTGATCTAGTGGATCTCATGCTAAAATTTCTCCCCACTCTACGTAGAAGCATCAAAATTTTAGTAAACCTACTAAGGGAAGAAACCATGGAAATTTTGGGTGAGATCAGAAGAGAAAGGTCTAGTAGTTGGATTTCCAACTCATCATGATCATGCATCATGGCATCAGAGAAATTGTTAATCCATGATCGACATGTTGGGTGATATTAGAAGGTATGGGGTGAAATATTTTAAATGTTAAGGATTTTATTACTTAAGAGAGAACACTAATGAGCATTGATTCTCACTACTTGAGACTACCTCGATAATTAAGTCCCTTAAAGGATATTTTTAGGCTCCTCACCCTCTCTATTTCTTGGCAAGGAGAATCTTGTAGGTGGATAGCTTGAATAGGGTTTCATTGGAGGTATTCCCATAGGTAACTTAATGAGAAAAATTCCCATTTATGAACCCACAGTAGTTGTATAGGAGGGTTTGGGACCAAAAAGCCCAAGGAAAGCCAAGAATAAGTGAAAATACATTGAATGGAAGGTTTAGGTAGCAAACTTGCACTTAGGAGATAATATCAAATTGAATGAAGTTGCAAATATTTAGGTGGTACAGGCCTTAAATTTTCAAGACTTTTATATAGTGGGTTAGACCAAAAAATTCCCCTTTAATGTCCCAAAGCCAAACTAGAACCACCATAGCCAAAACTCTCTCTCTATGTGTGTGTTTGTATAAACTAAGGGAAACACAATATAGCCAAGTCCCAAAAGAACCGCCAAAATCAAGCCTTTATTAATAGCCGTTGAGACCAAGTGCCTTATACATATCGACATGGCCCTAATCTATTACTTCTAATTCTTAAACATTCCTTCCACTCTATGCAATATGACCACACCTCAAAACCTAGGTCCGAGCTCCTTTGTTTTCTCGACTTGTACGTGTCATCATGGGCTTATGTCACCCTGGTGTATTCCAAAATGTGCTCAAAGGGAAACCTATAGGAGACATACTCCACGATTTTCTCATCAAGTCATGTTCCTAGCCTCTGTTAGTTACCATCGTCGATCCTTTGTAAAAGTGTGCACACACTGTCCTCTAGGAAGAGTCAGTAGTACTCACAAGCCCCTTGTCTATTATGTGCCAATAAAGAGCCTCTACATAATCTTGATGATTTACACTATCACTAACCTCCACGTAATTTGGGTTGTTCCCTTTGTGTGCTTGTTACAGGTCATTTTGTCACATCCAATCAAATTTTATAGGAACCATATCAATTATCATCCTTTAACACTTTTCATTCATCCCCTGTAATACCTAGAGCACTCTCTCTCCAAAAAGTCCAAAAATTCAGGGTTAAACAACTCAAAACCAATTTTTGGGCCCATCGTACTTTCCCTCCATGCGGCCCGCACTGTTGCAAGTTGTACACACAACAACTGCACTGACCAACACATGTTTCCTTCATTGCAGCAGCAATGACCTCTAGAATTTGGTAAAAATTAAAAATAATTTTGAATCTTCTATTTCTAGAAGCTTCATGAGTGGTTTTAAATATTTACTTTTAGAAAAATATATCAAAATCCTATGCATGAGTTGTTATCTCTTATCCTCCCTCATATTTGGATGTAATTCCTATATTGGTAAATCCCAAACCACCCCAATTACCCTATACATTTACTACCTTCCATGGAGTCTGGGTTGGCTTTTGGAGACTCTTAATTATGCCCTCATGCTATTGATTTGTGCCTAAGAATCCACCATCCATCCATGCACTTGAGTTGTGATTGAAGGCTTGCTTTGTGGCAAGGGAAGGACAAGATAGTTGGAAGACATCTACAAGGTCAAGATCTATAAAGGGTTGTAATTACTCCTACATTAATTAATACAAAATGTGCTTTATTTTCCTATACTTATGTGTCATTAATGTATATGTATTACAACTCCTCCTTGAATCATTATTTAGAGATGTTAGTACAAGTTATTTGTATGTTGTAGTGCTCTTGCTTGTTTTAGTTGTTTTTCAAGTTCCATTTATGGAATTTGGATTTGGAGCTGAAGCATACAAGCAAGGAGAAGAGGAGAACTTGCGTTTGATTCCAGGTAGGTATTTCCTCCATTTTCTAATTTGTATAAGGAAAGTATACGTGCTTTTTATCTTTGTTGTTTCTAGATCAAGCAACTACATCTAGGGAGTTCACTTCAGTCCAAAGAAGGGAACTATCCAACAAACAACTTGGCAACCATACTGGGGAACGAGAGGTTAATTTTCCTAATATTTTTAGACCTTTGAAAGAGGCTCAATTTGGATTTTTTAGACAATAATCTGTCTTAGTAAAGTATAATTTTTATCTTGACATGGTTTTTTTTTTTTTTTTTTTTTTTTTCAAGGCTAAATCATATAATACTTTATGGTGGGGTGGGCAGACCCATTTTCAAATATCTCTCTGTCAGTATGATGACTCACACAAGTTCTCATATATAGCCTATGATGGTCCTTGTAGGAAGAAAAAAATGCATTTTTATTCCTTTCTTTGAATTCTGTTATGATCAATGTATTTTCTTGAGTCTCTGAACTATTCTATGTCTCTATAAATCCATCATTGTGTCTAAATTTTAGCGTGATTGCATTTTGATGAAAGTTTGTTTTTATTACTTCTTCTTGTGAAATAAGGTTTGTGAACACTTAGCTTGAATGTTGATTTGATAAAATGATTTTTCATATTACACTTCTAATCTATGTGATTTATTTTAATTAATGATCCAACTGCATTTCATTTTTTCATTGCATTTGAAAATTGAAAAGAAAAGAAAAGAAAAGAAAAGAAAAGAAATTTTTTATTTCTTGCATTACATTTAGGGCTTTGAATTGAATTAGAATAGTGAAATTGAAAGATCTAGTTAGGAAGTCCTTGTTTGTTGCATCATTGCTTGTTTCTTCCTTCCCATAGATATATTTTCATTGAAATAAAAAAGAGTTCTTTTGATCATGCTAGTTGCATTATAGGAAGTTCACGTGAATTTGTTTCATGAGACTTGAAATAAAAAAATTAAATCAAGATCAACTTTAAAATTTATTTAATTAACCTAAGGAGCATTTAGAACATTAATGACACAAATTTGGTGGTCTAGGCTAGAAGATGTATTTATGAGTTGTTAAATGTAGGAGTTGTCATTACCTATTAGCATTACATCCCGAGGATGATTGGTTTTCCACGTACATTGGAGTATATCAATTTGTTCTTCCATGTAACTTTGGGTATATAAGAAAAGACTCCATGTACAACAAGTATATTAGAATGCCCCATCGTACGGTTACACATTAGAAAACACTAATAAAAACTAAAATTCCACATACCTCTGGTATATTTTAGAAGTCCCCATTACGTTGTAATATTTCCATAGGTAACCGAGCCGACCACCTTGTTCACTATGATACACCGAACACAAAATTCAGGGAGATTTCCTACACGTATTGGAAACAGTATATTGCAGTTCACAGTGGCTTGGTAATCATTATATGCCTAGTTACCCCTATTTATTTTTATTTTTGTTTTTAATATCTTAAATCTATTAATTCACTCACTTTCTACTCCTTAGTAGGCCTTAGGTTGAATTTGATGGCAATAGTTTCAAAGTTTACTAGTCAATGAAACCCCTCTAATGGGAATCATATCCTTTTTCTTATTTTATAAATATTGGTGCCCCTTATATGGCTATGTTGTCACTTCCCGGATTGACCATAGGTTTTCTAGTTTGGTTATTTTCAACCTATTTGGTTATGAATGTCCAAAATTCTTCACAACCGAGTCTTCCACCTGAAACACATCAACTGCATGTTGATACTCAAGTTGACCCTTTTTTTTCTTCCTCCGCTATATCTTCTTCCTTTTCTCATTCCTCTCCTGGTGAAATTCTCGATGCTAGTAACTAGGAGGCTAAGAAGAACAAGAAAATGAATAAGATGAAGAAAAGGAAGAAGATGATGAAAAGGAAGAAGACGAAGAAGCAAAATAATCAAGGGGGAAAACAAGAACCATTGTTGTTGATGTAGATACTCCTTCAAAGCCCCGTAAAGTAAAATTTCCCTACATGATTTGTAAGGGTGACCACCTCCTTAGAGATTGTATTGGTATCCCTCAAGTTTTAGAAGTGTCTTCTACAATTCCACATCAACCCTTGTCTTCATCCTATGGAGATCATGTTGGTGACCAACCTTCAAATAGTGATAATAAGGTTCCTGGAAATAAGGGAAACTTAAGTTTCCTAGTAAGTTATGTAAAGGGAGTCCTCCATTTCACCTTTTCCCTTGTTTGTATGAAGCCTCAAAATTATTTGAAACCCTTACTTCTTCACAACAACAACTTCCAACTAGTTACCAAAAAATTTCCATGAATCCTCCACTAGTTGATAAAGTAATTTACTTGAATCCATATTCAGTCAATCAAATTCTCTCTAAATGTGAATCCCATGAGTTCGTTCCCAACTATCCATTGTTTGAGAAATTGGTTGACTAGATTCCACCTTCAGTCAATCACACTTTTCCCATAGAGAGTGAGGTTCACACCTCTTAGGTTTTTATCATTTCTTCATATCCCATCAAATAAGGGGAAATTTCTCTTATTGTCACCTAAACCCCTCCAAGTAATGAGGTAATTTCCTTTGATTGGAATCAGTTGAAAATACCTCTCCTTAATTCATACACTCCCTTCCAAATCAAGGTGAAGTATTGCGATAAAATATATATCACAATGTTGGAGATGAGGGTGATTTCATTAGAATTATTTCCTTTACTGCTCGGAAAGATTTAGGTTCCCCTCAAATTGTGTCCACTGCTTTGAATTTGTTAGCTTTTAACATAAGAACCAATCAAACTTTAGGGATCCTTCCTCAGTTGCCTATTAACTTTGAAGGAAAGAAATGTATATGTTGACGTTATTGTAGTCCTAGGCCCCTTGAATTTCAATTTACTCCTTGGGAGGGACTATGTTTATGCTATGAATGTTTTTGTGTCCACACTCTTTCGAGTGATGTGTTTATCTCATGGTGTGGAAAAATTGTAACTATTGTTCAAATTTCATTCATTGGTCTTGATTTGAATTCCAAAAATCCAACTTCCCTAAATGTTCAAAGTATGCGTGAGTGGTATCTTCCCCGCCATAGGTTGATTATGTAGAAACCTATCCCATAAGTTGAAGAATAACATTTCACTATTTTCTCAACTTCTTTAGACCTCAATATAGTAGGTGATATGGTGAATTATTTACTGGGGGAATTGGAGGCTAATATTTCCATTGGATCCATTGATATATATCCCTTGGAAAGCATTTTTCTCACATCTCATGAGAACCTCTTAGAATGTATGACCTCTTGGGGGCCATGATCATGGTATATAATATGAGCATAGTTCCTTTTCTTGTGTCAAGATCGTTAAAAAATGAAACAAGGTGTTCGTAGCAAATTTCCTTTTCTTGTATCAATCTTGTTAAAAAATGAAAGAAATTCCATGAGCATATTTCCTTTTATTATGTCAAGCTTGTTAAGAAAGGAAACAAGGCACCCCTCGAGTAGAGTTCTTTTACTGTGTCAAACTCGTTAAAAATTGAAATAAATCCTCTACAATTGATTTGAATTTTTGACTATGCTCTTGATTTTTATCTTAGAGATGTTTGCTTCATTCCATACAATCTATTTTGGGTCCATGATAAGAGTTTTTAGATGGAACAAATATGGGGAAGTATGCCTCCACCCTTATGCTAGGGGGAATATACTTATTTCAAGCATAGTTTTTCATGTTTCAGGCTTGTGTAAAAATGAAACCATATTCAAGTATTTTCAAGCATAGTTTTCATTGTTTCAAGCTTATATATAAAAAAATGAAACCTATTCCACACTTTATCTCCCGCAATTACCATTTTTTATTAGCCTATTTTTTCCAGATGAACCTTGGTATTCTCATTCCATCGTCACCATCTTCTTGGTCGATCATTTGATTTTACTTGGTTGTAACAACCCTAGTTAAAAATTCATGTAAAAAATATAAGACCAAGGTCATGGGACATGTATTCCAAGCTAAATGGTGGGAAAAACATCCTAGTAGGTTTTCATTTCGGTTTATTTTGGCTAAAGGAAATTAGAAAAGGCAATGGAAAAGGCTTTGGAAAGGAAAGAGGCATTATTTGGAATTTATTTTTGAAAATAATGGAAAATAGGAGAAAAGGAAGGCGGAAGGTCAAAGGTTGCATGTGAGGAGAAAAAGAAGGAAAATAATGTAAAATGAAGAAATTAGAGGCCTCATTAATAAAAAGGATTCTTAGGATCAATTGGCAAGATTTTCTCCACACAGTTTTGTAGCTCTCATTATTCTCTCTCCCTCTCATACTCTTGGATACTTAGAGTTTTCTTGGAGCACTCTTGGAGCACTCTTGGAGGGTGTGGCATACTTGATGATTTGGAGCAAGAAGGAAAAGAAAGAGTAGGAAAGCACAAGAGGACATCAAGATCAACAACTAAAAAAAGTTTTGATTGCAGTTACCGAGTTGCATGTATGTTTTACTCACTAGTTTTGGCATGCATGGTGTATTCATGTGGTTTCTTGGTCATGATATGTAAGTGGCATGGAGGATTTCCTAGATTGATACTATATTTTCCTAGCCTTTCCATTTCCTGGATAGCCATGTTGTTGTGCGTTCAGTTTCATTGATTTTTTTATGGTTAGTTCTCATGTTGCTTTAGTCGTGGGTTGAGTTATTAGTTCCTGGAAGCCTTGGTTGGAAAAAGAATTTTGAATCCTAACGCAAAACTGTGGGTTGAGTTACTATTCCTGGGAAAATTGGTTGGAAAAACACTCTGGAAGCCTTAGGTGGGTTGAGTTACTACTCCTCGAAGCCCTGGTTGGACAAACACTCTGGAAGCCCTATAACAGTTGGGGTTGGTTTACTAGTCCTGGAAGCCCTGGTTGGAACAAACACTTGGGAGCCATGGAACAACTTGGGTAGAGACCAATCAATGATGGTTGTGATATCCAGACATGAGGTGGAATCACTAGTTGAAGGTTGAGATGGTTTGGCCTCTGGAAGCCCTAGTTTGGATTTGATGGATTTGGTTTATGGGATCCCACATTCATGCTTGTAATATGGAATGGGGGTTACTAGATAAAGACAGATTTGGCTCAGCCATGTCTATGGTTGGGTGGAACATAGAAGATCCAAACTTGGTTGCATTTTGTTTATGGCAATAAGAGCACTTTTTCCCTTTTATTGATGGGTAAATATGCTTGTTATTATATGGTTTATATGGCTGTTATTTGATTGTCATTTTTGTTACTTATATGCTGGTTATGAATGAGTTTTATGATGGTGATGAAGTATGGTTCTCATCATGTTTTCATTCTTTATTGAATGAACAATGTGTCTATGCCTAAATAGACTATAATGAAGTTAATGTGATGTAGCAACAATACTTCTTAGTAATTCTCATATAAGTATGAGACCCCTATGCTCGGATTTGTTATTTAAACCTTTAGATTACATATTTGTGATATGTTTGATGAAATTCTTGTCATGGCTAGTAAGGGTCGAATCTAGGCCTTGTCATGGTTTTTGAAAATACATCATTGTTTCGTTGTTTTTTTCCATCTATGAACTTGTCATAGTGTTCTGGGTAGTGGCCTGGTCTCTAGGCATGAAAAAGTGCCTTAAATCCTATAGATGTAGGCACAGGTCAGGGAAATTTAGTCCCTTGATGCAGGCATGTAGGCTTGTGCATGCATCTAGAGCCTCCCAGACATAGGCATGCAGGCTTGCGCATGCGTTCGTGGGTTAAGTGGGTTAAAATATCAGTGGGACTGAGGAGCTAGAGGCATGAGTTGTTGGGTTAGATCCTAGGAGTTTTATTGCTGATGTGGAAGGTTTGTTTGATGTGTTTCTATCGATTCCATTTCATTAAGGTCACCTAGGAGGTTGAATAAGATCATAGTAACTCTTCGTCGCATGTTTACCCAGGTTGGACAATTACTTGGGTAGATGTGGGATGAGGGTGTTACAGGTCGTATCAGAGCATGGTTCACCCCTTGAACTAGATGGGAGGTGTGTGTTGGTTGTGCATTCATGTTAGTTGCATGTGTTATAATCATCGTGGTGTTATATATGCTTGTTGCATATGTATGGTGTCGGTCATGGTTGTAGTGATGTCACCATGTGAAATAGGATGTTGTTGTTGTGAAGTGTGTCATCATGAGTGTATGATTGGTTATGCATTGTGATGTGTTTGTCGTGCATACATGTTAGTTGCATATGTGTTATGTATGTTGGTGGACTATGTGCTTGTTCTGTATGCATGGTGGAGGTCATTGTTGTAGTTGTGTTGCTGTGTGGAAGTTGATGGTGTTTTTTGTTGGATGTGATTGTCGTGAGTGCATGTAGGTTATGCATTTTTATGCATATCAATGTATATATGTTGTTATGCATGCATTGTCATATTTATGGTTGTTTTCCATGAGGTCATTGCATGCAATTAGGTCATCATGATATTTTTTGGTATGTCATGATGCTAATGTGTTGATTGAGATAAAGCAGGATATGAATATAATCAAAGTGAAGTTGCACCACTTTATTTTGAGGTAAGAGCATATCGTCATAGATGTATTGAATTTTTGGCATGCAAGTGTGTTGGTTAATGGTTGTTATAAGAATTAGGGTTATGTACATGTTTTTTATTCTATTTTTGTTGTGGTTACATGTAAAATAGATGTTAGTGAATCAATGTGGTCATATACACATGTCAAATAGTCATGAATGATAGTAACTTTTTGTAATATGCATTATTGTTGTTTTATGTTAGTTAACTTGATGATTATGTTATATATTGTTTATAAGTATGTTATATGTTAACTTGTTGATTGTTACATGATAGTTGACTTGATGATTATGTTATATGTTGTTAATGAGTATGTTATATGTTAACTCATTGTTGTTATATGTTAGTTAACTTGATGATTAGTGTTATTGTAGTTAAGATATTGATGTTATATTTAGCATGCTAATATGGCTTGGCCTATGCATATGGTTAGGGTTATGACATACAAGTATGATTCAACATATTTGTGCTATTATGTTTTACTAATCTAGACTGACTGTGCATATGTGATTGTTATGCATGAATGACACTTTTTTATGAGCTTATGATGTGAAAATGTTAGCTAGTTACTGTTATGGATATCATGACCTTATTTATGTTTGAGTGGATATGTTGTGAAGTTATATCATGCTAATCTAGATTTATTGTGAAGACAAGATAGCCTCCCTTGAGATACATTAAGGTATGAGTTTGCTTATGTCGTGTACTTTGTGATTAACTGTTGGATTGTGTAATCTATCTCGTGTTGTGTGTTTGGTGTTTATTATGTCATCTAGTTGATTTATCTAACATGGTACATTTATATTTTGTTTGAATGTTTGATTAATTACATGATATGAGAATGTGTCTATAATATTGCATGAAGTAATGATCTTGTTTTAAGATGATTGTAATAACACATATGCATTGAGACAGTTGATATGTACTTGAGTGTAAGTAGGTGATAATTGTAGCATTATGTATTATGAATGGAAAATGTGAGTTAATTATTGACTATGAAATGGTTGTTAGACTTGGTAAAGTTTGGTTTCAAATTGATAGATATGTTGCCTTAATATTTGGAACATGTGGCTTACATGTGTGTTCAGTTACAAGGCAGTTGCTTGGAATAAAAAGGTAAGGTAACTGGTATATTATGTGTTTATATTATACACTAACAATTATGTGTTTTTGGTAGTATGATGCAAGGGATTGCATGGAAACATAGATTGTTATGAAATATTGAAGAAGGATTAGGTTGAGATTTCCCTGGGAAGCACTAGGGACCCATGGGGATTGAGTCATGGTGTTTGTTGCTAGTATTTTTCTCTCGGCCTTTTTTTATTTGTTTGCACTTGATTTGAAGTTTTTTTTTTAAATTTCCGGTGCAAGGCCTTGCCATTTATTGCGATGTCATATTAATTTTGGTTGTTATTGTTTTCTTCTTGTTTGTTTCTTGTTCTTGCCTTTTGTTTGAGAGCCTTGGGAATTGATTGGGAAAGAGGAAAGTTGATGGAGCTATGGGAGAGATGAATGGAACCTGATAGGTAATGTAAGACTTAGATGAAGCCGGTGCATGTATAAGGGAAACTAAAGGTAAGAATACGAAAATATATTGGATTTCCTAGGTCCACTGAGATAAATGGATGGTGGTAGAACAATCACGAGAAAGGTAACACAAATGGTAAAGTAAATTATTTTGAGGCATCATATGTCTTGGCTATGTTGGGAACTTTTGTTCTCAATGTGGTGCATGTTGTGCACAGATAAAGGAGTTCTCTTAACCTTGACCTTATTCT
The DNA here is from genome assembly GCA_034641835.2 of Pinus albicaulis. NCBI lineage: Eukaryota > Viridiplantae > Streptophyta > Pinopsida > Pinales > Pinaceae > Pinus > Pinus albicaulis. The sequence continues at coordinate 1,315,349,538 of CM076581.1, read as the reverse complement.
ATTTGGTAATTATGTTGTGATCATGATTATGTTGATGTTTATATATGCATACATGTACGTATGTATGTATGTTGTCTCTAATTGGGTCATCACGAATCATGATTGTTTACTGCTAATGTTTATATGTATATATGTGTGTATGTATATCACTGTCTAACACGATCATGATTTATTTATGACTATATATATGTATGTATCTATGTATCTATGTCACTATATGATATGGATTTCAAGGATCATTCTTGTGGAGGAATGATTTCTTATGCACGTGAATTGCATGAAGAGGTTCTCGGCCTTATGAGGAATCAAGTGGGAAGAGTAACCCTGACAGATCTATGAGGTTAGTATCACGGGGAAATGAATTGATATCATATGCATGTACTATGCCTATGTTTATGTTATGGATAGGTAATGATGATCTGCGACATGCTAGGATAAGCATGGATAGTGGAAAGACACTAGAATCAAAATTGCTTATGGGGTTAGGGTGTGGTCTATGGATGTGAAATACTGCTATTTTGTATATGTTTCACATGTTTTATACTCAATGATTGTACCTATGGTGATGTGTACATGTAACATATGTATTATTGTGTACATATGATGTTTTATTCCTATTGTATATATGGTATTATGTGTATATTTCATATGGAGTGCTAGGTATAGATGATTTTATGTACATGTTGGATATGCGGTGATGTGTACATATTGTACTGTGCACATGTTGGATATGTGGTGTTGTGTGCATATGGTGTTGCGCAAATGTTGGATATGCAGTGCTGTGTACATATGGTGCTATGTACATGTTGTATATGTAGTGATATGTACTTATGGTTTTGTGTGTGTGTTGTACATATGGTGTCGTGTGCCTGATTTTACATGTGTTGTTGTGTGGATGTGGTGCAGTGTACATGTTGTGCATGTGGTGCTATGTGCAGGTGGTGCTGTGTACATGTTGTGCATGTGGCATTGTGTACATGTGGTGTCGTGTACATGTCATGCATGTGGTGTTGTGTAAATGTGGTATTGTGTACACATTGTACAAGTGGTGCAATGTACATTTGGCGTTGTGTACACATTGTGCAGGTGGTGCTGTGTACATGTGATGTTGGGCACACATTGTGTAGGTAGTGTTGTCTATAGGTGGTATTGTGTACATGTTATGCATATGGTACTGGTATACATGTGATAATGTGTGCATGTCATATATGTTGTGTTGCGGGAATGCAATACTATTTATGTGCAATGTGTAGTCGTGGTATCGTGACATGTGTATTCGTTGTGTTGTACTCTGTGTATGTATATGTATTGTATTGTGCACCGGATTTAGGTGTATGCATTGTGTTGTACGCCTAAATGTAGGTATATGTGTTGTGTTGTATGCCTAATGTAGGTGTGTTTGTGGTATGTCAGGTATAGGTGCATGTATTGTATGGTGTTATATGCCATATGTGGTCGAATGTGTGTGATGCACCCTATGTGTATGTGACATGGTTGAAGAGAAGCACTAGGTCCTGTACATGGTGTGGCAATCGATACAGTGTGCGTATGGAAAGGGCAAATCATAATGGTAGAAGATAAGGATCAATTAAAGGATAAGTATTAGTATTTTATTTCAGTTTTATTATGCATGTGCTCTATGATTATAACTTATGATGGTTACTTGTGATTTATGAATTTGGTTTATGATGATTATACGGATATATTATTTTGATTATGATGGTTGTGTTTCGAGCTAACCAAATGTGATATGTTTATACATGATTATTTGATCAAACAACTATCTTGACTTGTTGTAACAAGAAGTGAAAAAGATTGCAAGTGTACCTTATTGACATGCCATCAATGAGGTATGTTTTGAGTTTATTTCAATTTTTTGTTAGTCTAATGGGGATTATGTGAATGGTACAGGAAATCATGGAAATGCCCAGTTGGGTGGTTGAAAATGACTGCAAGAACTAGCATTGTCAGTGAAATGAATTGGAACATGCAACATTATGCTGGTAAAGAACTTCAGGAGCAGGGCCATTGTGGGAAATTGGTACCCAATAGTGTCCATTGATTTCCATGAGCATGATATGACTGGTATGATGGTTTGACTAGATTGACCAAGAGACTATGTAGCAGAGAAGGGAAGGACGATGATGTATTTTTCTTGGTCATTAGCATTTCCGGATTGAATCAAGTGTGCATTGGGAGTGTGCCCTAGAAAAATGAGTCGATAACTATTCACTGAGGGTATAGTAGCACAGGATTTTAGCACTGGACATTAAATTCATACTTTTAATTTGGCAGTGGATTCTAGACTTCCTGGAAAGAAAGTGAATCTTGGTACTACTTTGAGGGTGGAGGTGTGAGCCTTTGGATTCCCTTGTTGATGATATGGGCATCGTATACTTATATTTACTAGTTGATAAAATGTATATATGTGTAAGTAAATACTGTATCGATCTATATTTATAAAGCTCCATAGAAAATATGATTATTTGCTAGTTGAAGAAAATGTTGCTGAAAATACTGAGAGGGGGAGCTTGGGGGGGGGGGGGGGTGAATCAATATTTACTATCAATTAACGCTTTTAAATATTTTCAGAGCATTATTTAATATTCAAGTATTCTTGATGTTTATCTAGTAACAACAGTAAACAATAGAACACATTAGGCACACGAATTTTAGGTGGAAAACCCCGTCCGGGTCAAAATCCAATGAATGCTTTTCTAACAAATTATTTAATCTTCAGCCCAATTGAAATGAAAGGTATAACTTCCTATAATTCTAGAAAATAATTCTTCTGCAGATCCCACTGGAAGGATGCCCCAATGCCATGGTTTCTTCAGTAGTCAACTGAATGGATGCCTCGACATCCTACACTGACCTACCACCCTGAAGTGTTCATAGGCTCCAACCTATATGTGAATTCATGCACCAACCTAGCACCTCCATGCCACCCTATAATGATTATAAATAAGACAAGAGTGTAGAGACTTGTATCAAGGACAATGATCCACGATACAATATGATTCACAATTATTTTCTTGAACTAGACCAATCACCCAATCACACTATGACCTATAACCTAACCATAACATTATCCAACAATGACACTTATACCTCCCAACAATGCCTCTCCAACTCTAGGCAGGTTGAATCTTTTACAATAATGACTCTTTTACAATTTTACAATGATGATTTTTACAATATTGACTTTTGACATGACTTGATACTTGACTTGACAATACTTTTTTGAACACTAACAACTGCTGAGGTATTGTTATGCTTGCTTCAAGTAATGCTACTTTGGTGTTGCATTGTCCTTATAGTATGTGTCTGACTTGTCCTATTGTTTCCTCCTTCTTGCACATGTAATAATTAACAAGATCCAAACCAATATACAAACAAAATACTTACACTGTCCTGCAAACCATATGTGAGAGAAATATTCAAAATTCAAATGTAAATATGGTCAACATTTATGAATAAAACCAAAAATATAAATACAAAATACTTACATTGTCCTGCAAAAACACATGTTAGAGATGATATTAAAATTAAAATTCAAACACTAATCATACATACGTTTTTGTAGCAGACTTACCCTTGATTGTTGATGTGTTGTCCTTACTGCAGTGATCCTTGAATGCATATTTTCCTTTCCTTCTAGAAGCTTGATATTAAATTTGCTGTATCCATGTAATCTAAGATCTCCAAGGTATGATATTGTGCCCTGTGGTAGCCCTCTGAGTCCTATTTCCAACCCCACAGGTTTGATCAATATTGGATTCTTCAAGAAATAATTTTTCCCAATATCCTACGATGACCCGACTATAAACGGGTTCAATAGAGTGAACTTTTACGAAGTTCCACGTGTCACTGTTTCAACCTTCGGTCCTGAAAAAAATATCAAACAAACTAATGTCTATCCTATTTATGTCACTTTTTACAAAATTTGAATCCAATGCTCAGAGAGAAAGTTATGACGATTTTACCAAGGTCACTTGTTTGACATGAAATTCGTGAGCCTGCAAAAACCCTAACTGCCTCAGATCATATCTAGGAAAATATAGCGAACCAATATCTGAAATTTGGCCACATGATTCATCATGAGTTAAGATCAAATGGGTTTTTTTTTTCTTCAGCATTTGAAGCTTCACAGAAAAAAGGTTATAGTGATAATGCCACGATTACCTGTTTTAAGTAGCGAAATACTTTCATCAGGAGGATATGAGGGTCACAATTTATATAAATTCTTAGGTTGAGAGGGTCTTCAACAAGTGAACATTGGAGGGATTTTAGGAGTTTAAAAAATTATTAATTTTTGACTATTCAATGACCACAACCAATTATTAGTGTCATGCCACAACCCCATGGGGTTTTAGCCCACTAACTGGGGTTACTAACTTCAAACATGAATATCTCTCAAACCGTGAAGAATTATGTGGCGTGCCTTACATAAAAAAAAACATATCGACAAAGAAACAATCCAAAATATCCTTGACTCAAAATAGAGTAATTTTTCAAGTCAAAATTCCCATGCAAGATTGGGGTAGCCTCTGGTGCTGCTTGGGTTGAAATCAGTGACAACCACTGATAAAAAATCTCCCCCTTTAGAATTGATGGCAACAGAGGTAATCCCCCTACGATCATGACACCTATTCATACATCATTCTCTCCCCCTTTTTCATCAATGGAAAAGTGTAACTCACCCTGAAAAATGTCATCTTGCGGACTTGTACACACCTCAAATCCCCCTTTTTTACTTATTTAGATAAGAGAAAGAGTCTAATGAGAACTTGGGAGAATCCCAAGCTTTAGGCAAAGATACTCAATTGATTCATGAGGTAATGGTTTGGTAAAGATGTCAACAATTTGTTCCTTTGTGCCAACATATTCAAGCTTGATATTCTTTTTGGTGACCTGCTCTCTAACGAAATGATATTTGATCGGAATGTGCTTCGTTTTGGAATGCATCACAGGATTCTTGGGGATACTGATGGCACTCGTGTTATCTCAAAAGATGGGAATAGGCTCATCAAACTTGACTTGAAGATCTTGCAAAGTTTGATTCATCTAGAGAAATTGAGTACAGCAAGATGTTGCCGCAATATATTCTACTTCTCCTATGGATAACGAGATTGAAGATTGCCATTTACTTAATGATGAAACAAGGAAACCACCTAGATAGAATGATGCTCCACTGGTACTCTTTCAATCATCAACACTTCCCGCTCAATCTGAATCTGTATAAGCTTGGATAACTAGATTATTTCTTTTGGGATACCATAAACCATATTTTGTTGTGCCCTTAAGATATCAAAGAATTATTTTGACGGAAATAATATGAGATTCTTTTGGTCCTTCTTGGAATCTTTCTATCTGTCCAATTGCCTACATTATGTCTGACCGAGAAGCTATCACATATAGAAGACTGCCAATCATAGATCTATACAACCTCTAGTCCACATCCTTTGATGAATCTTATAAAATTAACTTGCAACCTATTACTATTTGGGTAAGGACAGGCTTGCAATCTTCCATCTTGAATTTCTTGAGCATTTCCTTGATGTACCTGGTTTGATATATAAATATTCCTTTATCCTAATGAGGTATCTGAAGCCCTAAAAAGTATGTTAGCTCACCAAGAAGAGACATTTCAAACTCAATTTGCATCGTTGTGGAAATTTTTTTATTTAATCTGTCATCATTGCTTCCAAAAATTATATCGTCAACATATACCTCGATAATTGTTAGGTTATCTTGATCCACTTTCACATAGATATTTTTGTTGACGCTTCCTTTCTTGAATCCTTGTTGATGTAGATATCCATCAATATAATCATACCAAGCTCTAGGAGCTTGCTTGAGACCATATAGTTCCTTCTTTAATCTACAGACATAGTCTTCCTTTTTAGAGAGGAGGAAACCTTCAGTTTGTTCAATGTAAACTTATTCTTCCAATTCACCATTTAGAAAGGCTGACGTAACATCAATTTGGTAGACCTTGATTTTTCTTAAGCATGCATAAGTGAGAAACATTTTGATAGCTTCCATTCTGGAAACGGGAGAAAATGCTTCTTCAAAATCAATTCCTTCAACCTGCGCATATCCGTTGCAGACAAATCTTGCCTTATTCATGGTAACTTGTCCATCCTCATTCAATTTGTTTCTAAAGACCCATTTAGTTCCAATAAAATTTTTATCCTTTGGTCGTGGAACCAATTCCCAAGTGTCATTCTTCTCAGTTTGATCCAATTCTTCATTCATAGCTGCTACCGAGTGTTCATCTGGCCTAGCTTCCTCAAAATTACTAAGCTCAAAAGTTGCTAAAAATGCAAGATGGGCTTGTTGTGATGAACGAAGCTATTGAATTTTTCTGGTTCCAATTCCTTCTTTTATGTTGTTGATGATTTGATTTTACGGATGATTCTTTTGACACCATTCTTTTAAATATTTTGGATAATTTTATTGTACATACTGCTAACAATTTCTTATTTCCTCTTGGTTGACTGTTGTTTCCTTATTTGATTGGTCTTGTTCTAGAGCTTCTTCTTCATCCTTCATATATTCTCCCTCAGTTCCCTCAGGTTTTCTTGAAGGGACAATCTCATCGTCATCCTTTGTAACACAATCTTCATCAAAAGTAACATTTATGATTTCCACTATTTGTTTTTGCCTAAGATTGTAGCATCTGTAAGCCTTAATTTTGCGTGAATAACCAACAAAAATACCTTCATCGACACGGGAATCAAACTTGCCCAATTTTTTATCTTCTCTTTTGATCAGGGCGTCATGCCATTTTTCTCTCTGTTGTTGAATTAACGCTATGTGCTGAAGAGCAGAGAACCTAATTTCGTCTAACTCATTAATTTGCTGCAGTCTTTTGGCTTGGGCTTCATTTAAATCTAGACCCAACTTCTGAGCTATTCTCAATGTCTGAATTTCGAATTATATTGGAAAGATGGGTTCTTTTCCAAATACCAATTGATATGGTGAATATCTCGTAGTGGGTCTCCACATTGTTCGATATGCCCACAATGCTTCTGGAAATCTGTAGGCCCAATCAAGTCTGTGTGAGGCAATGATTTTTGTTAATATAAATTCAATCACTTTATTCGTGCTCTCAACTTGGCCATTGGCCTGTGGGTGGTATGGGGTTGTAATCTTGTGCTGAATGTGATATTTTTGTAGTGTTTCAGCTAATTTATTACCTACAAACTGTGGTCCTCCATCTGTGATTATGTCCCTTGGGAGGCCATATCAAACAAATATTTGGAAAAGAAACTGTATTACAGAGTCCTCTGTAGCTTTTGAAAGAGCCTCTGCTTCAACCCATTTGGTGACATACTTGGTTGCAAATAGAATGGATGTTTTTTGGTTTGATGGGGGGCTAATAGGACCAACAAAGTCAAGGGACCAGCGTTCAAACGATTCAATAACTAGTTGAGGGTTCAAAGGCATTTCATCAGACCACCCAGGGTAACCTGCCCTTTGGCAGCTATCACAGGCCTGCACAAATTTCTTGGCATCTTTAAAGATAGTAGGCCAATAATAGCCTGTTCGTAAAACTTTATGGGCAGTTCTACGATCTGCAAAATTCCCGCCACACTGTCCATCATGGCATGCTTTCAAAATGTCAAATACCTCATCCTCTCGAACGCATCTTCTTATTTGTATACCTACACCTATATGAAATAGGTAGCCCACAATCCAATAGAATTGGGTACTATGGTGTATTATCTGTTTTCATTCATTAAGGGATAGATGTTTAGGTAATTTACCTATTGCCAAATAATTTGCTATATCAGCATACCATGGGGTTCTAACAGTAATAGCGAACAAATGTTCATCTGGGAAGTGGTCTTCAACTGCTTCTGTATCTGTTGGATTTGGAATTCTTGACAGAAAGTCAGCTACAGGGTTCTCTTTCCCAGGTCGATCTTTGATTGTAATGTCAAATTCCTGTAATAAAATTAACCATCTTGTCACTCTTCCATTTGTAACAGGTTTATTTGCTAAAATTTTTATAACAGAGTGATCAGTATATAGTACTACAGGATACCCAATTATATAATGTCTAAACTTATTTATAGCATGTACTACAGCTAAAAATTCCTTTTCAGTCACAGTATAATTTAATTTAGCAGGGGACATATTTTTGCTAATGTAATAGATTGTATATGGCTTCTTGTCTTCCTCCTGCCCAAGTACTGCTCCAATTGTTGTGTCTGATGCATCGGATGAAATTTGGAATGGAAAATTCCAATTTGGGCCCCTCAGCACTGGGGTTGTTGAAACAAGCTTCTTTAGATCATTAAAGGCTTTGTCACATTTATCTGTCCAGATGAAATCAACATTTCCAGCTAGTGCATATAAAGGTGCAGCTATTCGAGAATAATGTTCTATAAATATTCTATAGTAACCAGAAAATCCAAGAAAGCTACGTACCTCTGTCTGTGTGGTGGGTGTAGGTATTAACAATATTATTTGAATTTTAGCTGGGTCCACCTGAATTCCAGCTGCTGAAATATAATGGCCTCAGATAACTCCTTCTGTCATCATCATATGACTCTTTTCATTGCTTAAACAAAGCCTAGTGTGAATACATATTTGCAATACCTTTTCTAAATTTTTCAATGCTGGCTCAAAGTCATCCCCAGAGGGTGTGAAGTCATCCATATATAATTCGAGACCTTCATTTATTAAGTCTGCAAAGATGCTTAGAATGGCCCTTTGGAATGTAGCAGGGGTATTGCATAGGCCAAAAGGTAAGATTCGGTAGGCAAACGCCCCCCATGGACAGGTAAAAGTAGTTTTGTCTTGGTCTTCAGGGGCAATCTGAATTTGATTGTACCCAATGAAGCCATCTAGGAAGTGTTAGAGTCGGTCCTTGCAGCCCTCCGTCAGTGATCATTTCGTCTTTTGCATATTCATTATTAGGTGTCTCGCTTGTTCCACTTCGTTGCATTTCACTAGGATCATGCCATAAACTGACGAGGGGGTCTGTTGTCCTTTGTTTCCTCATGTTTATACCTGCAGCGCTATTTTAAAAATATTTCCTCAAAAAATTATTTATAGTCATTGTCATTATGTATGAGGTCATTAAAATGTCAATAAGTATCCTAGGTCTTGGTGTCTAGGGTTTTTGAGTCATTTATATACTGGTCATAAAGCCTGCAAGGTGAGGAGAGTCCAGTACTTGGATTTCTATTTTTATTATCATCAGCATTTTAAAAAAAAAATACATTTCTAGTCCAAAACTCTGTTTTGGAACTAGAAATTTGTCATTGTCATTTTGTAATAAATTGTAATTGTTCCGCCATGAAAACATTGTCAAAAGCAGACCCCTGGTCTTTTCTCTAGCCAAGACAGCCATATCCCTGCAAGAAGACAGCAAAATCATTAGTATCGACCTCAAAGAAGCCAAAGTGAAAATTACAAAAACATTTGTAATATGGGTTTGAAATTAGATTTGAAATAAAATCTGATTGTGAAGATATTTGTGAAATGTATAAAGGCCAAACAAGTTCATTTGAACCGATTTCATTGCTCCCAAATCGTGTTTGCAAAGTTGAGGGCCGATTTCAGACTTTTGAAGGGCGTAGACAGAGTTTTAGGGCTGCGCGACCCACGTTGAGGGAGAGCGACCCACCTGGGCTGCGCGACCCACGCAGAGTCAGTTCAGCACTGTGGGTTTGCAGCTGCGCGACCCACCTGGGCTGCGCAACCCACGCAGACACAGAGTTTTGGAATTTAATTTGAGCGCCCAGATTGCCTTGGAAACGACTCCAGCTGCCTTCAAAACAGGTTTTCATCAATTTCTTGGGTTTTTAAACACATTTGTGACATCATGGGTGGTTTCCAATATGAAAATGAAGGATTTAAAACCCCACAGTTATAAGATTATTGTTTTCAGGGTTTGAAATGAAAATAAATGGTGTAAAGAGTGTGTTTGCTATCTTAAACAGTGATATGGTCAGCCTTTCATATAACATTAAAATCAAATTGCTCTCATACCCATTATACCACTGCTACCATTGTTATGGTCATACCATGTTTAAAACCTTTGAGTCATATTGCCCATGTTTGTTATGAGTCACATTGCCCAATGTAAAAATATGCTCATGTCTTTGTTTTAAAATTGATCATCAAAACCTTTATGGTCAGTACTCATGGACAAACATATTACTATTAATGCCATGCTCTCCTTTGACTAGATGTGTTCAAACTTTTGAAGGTTGCCTGCTCCTATTTGGTCAAAATTTCATTTGCATTCAAAACAGAGATGGTGCCTTTTTCAGCCCATTTAAAAGCTGAGATTTTATCCATAATTTGATTCCTTGGTAGTGCTTTGACGATGGGAATATTGGTTGAGTGTTAAACATACATCCTAATTTTGCTTTCACTGCATTCATATCAGTGTACACATTGCCAAAAACTTGATCAGAGATATGTCAGAGACAGAGTCAGAATATGAGCCAGGGTCAGGCAGTGATTCGGTGGCTGAAGGTAATGTGCCACGGGGTTCCCGTAGAGAAAATAGGAGTGGTGATCATCGCAGAGAGGAGCCTACTTCTTTGGCTCGGTTGCAGGCATGTCCATTAGCTATGGATTGTTTTCGATTCTTGTCATGTTTCAGATTTTGTGAGATGGTTGCACAAACCCGGCCTCATCGTGAATTAGCACGTCTGTTTGTTCTTCATTTACGGGGTGATCGGGTAAGCCTTGCTAGGGTTGATTTCATTGTATCACCTTTGACTATTGCTCAAGCCACTGGTATACCGAACATAGGCGAGGAATGGAGCAAGGGTAAGCAGTTAGAGAAATTTCACTATGAGCCATACATTAAAACTGGATATGTGGCTTACTTGAGCAGAGTTTTTCCATTCAGATTCTTGAGAGATGAGTATGCACCACTCATGAGGCTCATTATTCAGTATTTCAGTTGTGAGGGCAGATATGCTCGTCTTTTCTCATATCATGTTCGTTTGCTGATGCACTTCACAAGGGTGCGTATGATGAATATTCCGTATTTCATATACCGCAACATAGAGAGGATGGTTACATTTGTGCAGAAGAAGACGAGCCCAGTGCAGCAGTACAGAAGTATATATCATTTCGCTTTGATCAAAATCTTGGTGTCACATCAGTTGGCAGAGCAGGGCATCACTTGGGAGGATTTCATTTCTAGAGACTTTTTCAGAGTGCCACAACAGCCTCCTGAGGCAGTTCATGATGCAGGAGAGCCCTCACACTAGCCGGACATGCTTGAGGTTGAGCATATCATCACTCCTTTGGTTCAGACATATCAGCGAGGCCACAGGGCCTTATTTGCAGCGACACGGCGGGTACTATCTCCACGTGAGGTGGAAGGGGTCCTGGCGACTTCATCGACATGGCGAGTATTATCTCCACGTGATGTGGAAAGGGTCTCGCTTTCTTCTCCAGTGCAGGTACAGGTACAAGACAGGGGCAAGAGGCCCATGCATGATGAGGGCCCATCAGGAGGCCGGGATACCGATATGACAATCATTGATGTTGATACGGGCTCTCCTAGCTCTAAGCTGAGGGAAGTCATCCAGGAGCAAAGGGCCGAGAATGACCAGCTGAAAGACCAATTGCAGAAGGCTCAGTGGGTGATTAACTATTTGGAGCAGCGCAACAAACAGCTTGAGGATGAGCTCACATTTTACGAGGTGCGCCAAATCCGTGAGGACAGACAGTGGAATCGAAAGAGACCCGGTGACATGACACCGACTGACAGAGATACTGTACTCACGCGGGTGAATATACATCTGGAGAAGTTGTTGGCGAAGGCCAATCGAGACAAAGACATGCTTCGCCACATGAAAGGCCATTACTGGGCTCGCATGCATGTTTGCAAAGCGAGGATGAGGATCATGAAGAGGAGGTTGCGCAAGGCACTTCGACGGCGGAAAAGGCCTAATCCACTTCAGATTTTGGCCGAGGCTTCATTGACTGGGCAAGACACGTGATGGAGGACCTCCGCTCCGAATTTGGGCAAATTCGGAGAAATTTTTGTCATTTCCAAATTTTTGGTCTAAAAAACAGGTTTTGCAGCTACGTGGGTCGCGCGCTCATGCGCTCGCATTTTTTTGAGACACTTGTTGGAGGAGATTTTTACATTTTTGGATTTTTCATGGTTAATTATGCATCCTCTGAAGTCAACTTAGCATTTCAACAAAATCTGGATGGGCAAACAGCTCAAAAACACCATGAAAACCACCTTGCTGCCACCTTTTGCACCAGCAGGAAGTACCTCTGGGAGAATGAGGTTTTGGAGGGTCAAATCAACTCCAAATTCAGAAATTCCACTTGGGTTGGAAAGTAGACATCCAGGGCTTTCCAACGAGCTATCATGAGCTCAATTTGGATGTCAGGAGCTACCTCAAAATCAGCCTGCAACATGAGCGACCCACGCAGTTCAGGAGCGACCCACCTTGAGAATTTTTTGAGTTTTCAGCTGCCAGCTCAGTATTTCGCCTATTTTGGACCAGTTTTGCTTATGGATAGAATTCTTGGGTTTTTATGATGTAAATTCATGTTTGATATGTAACTTTGGCTTGTTTTTATCTCTTCTAGAAGATTCGCTCTCAAAAGAGTAAAAAATCATGTAATGGATCAGTTTCCACTCTTTTAGAGGCAAGTTGTTAGTTGCCTAGATTGTAGTTCCATGATTAGAATTGGTTGAAACTGATCCCTGAAGAGGGAATTCGACCCCTAGAGGTGGGGAAAGGGGTTAGAGTGATCTATATATTGTAATTTCTGAGGCATTCTACAGGTTGGACTCTTGGGATACTTTTGATACTATTGTACATACTTTTCATATTTTGGCTAAGGAAAGATCAGGGGGTTTGCGGCACTTGTTGGGATCCTTGTGGTGTTATGTTCTTGATGATGTTTCTCCTTTGTTTACTGTAAGTTTCTTCATGTTTAATGTTGCCATCCTTTCATTATGCTTCTGAACTAAATTGAATGAGTGATTAAGGTTGAATCCATTGTTTACAGTGCTTGGCCTTTGAATTCAGTTAGTTCTATATGTTTTTAGCTGTTTGGAGAGGATCCAAGTTCTTCTTTTCCCTCTTCAGCTCCTCGTCGGTCTAATCTATCCATAAATCCAATTTAAAGCATCAAGATCATCACCTACCTCGCCCCAGCTTGAACTCTGCAAAGGTCTGACCTTATCCCCGGACCCAAAATTTTGTTTTCCCATTTCTCCAGCGAAAAACCCAAAAACCAAAAACCAAACATACCTATCTCTTTACTAGCCTAAAATCATTTCTTATTGTAAGTCATCTCGCATCCTATTGCTCATTTTCTCGAGATTGACGGAGAGAGCCCTCTCCTGTCCTCGTAGGGCTAGCTACGAGGCTGAGCGTGGTTTGATGTAGCCTTGAGTTTTATTTCATTTCAGCCTGAGGTAGATTTGAGTGCTAACATAGTGGCGACCATACTGGGGAAACATCTCAATGGTTTGCTTGTTGATGTGTTTGTTCCACGAGTCTTAGACGGAGTCTGAAGTCACGCCAGGTAGCTTTCGAAACGCTTTTGTTATGCATAAGCGGAAGTAGATAAACGTTGCTTCAGTCGATCTCCGGTAAGCTTGTGTGTTCGGTACTTGATTTGTAAATCACCCCAGTATACTTATTCGTTCTAGACCTTTTGGATGATTGAGTCTAGAAGTCGAAAGGCTGAAAATAATTGATTGTGTTCCTTGTAATTTTTGTTTTCCGAGAAGATTAATACACTGGCTTCAAGAAGAAATACTAGGGCGAATCCTGACCCTGATCCACCAACAATATTCGAAAATCCGAATCTAATTCCAAGGACCCTTAGAAAACAAAGGAGCCAAGAGAGTTCTGAAAGAGAAAGCCAATTGAGTTTTGAGAGTTCCAGAGTGCTTACCCGATCTGCATCCTGTCCTGTCAAAATCATATATGTTGATGAAATCCCCTTTGATGCACAGTTTGAAACATCCTTGTTTGTGAATTTTTCCGAAACTGAATTGTCAAGATTAGTCCCAGATCCATTATTTACTGAAGATTTGCAATATAGATTTGTCTCACGGTACTTGGATAGACAGCTGCAAAGTTCTATTGAGGATACTAATACTTTTGAATTTACTGAATCTGCTTCACAAGTTCTTGACCCATCTGAAATTGCATCAAGTTCACGGATCCCTACTGAACCTCCTTTTGTCTCTACCATTCCAGTTCAGCCTGAGTTTTCTGATCAGCAATCAATAGTATTTTCTCCGTTTCCATTGAATACATCTCATAGACCTACTACTCCTACTCCTCCTGTATCTCCTCGACAACAGATTGTTTTCAATCCACCAAGAGCTATGGTTGCTCGTTTTGCACCCCTTGTGTTACCCCAGCAGTTGAATGATATGCCCGTAGACTATCAGAGTAAGATCCCGACATTTGATGGCACTCCACAGAGTCTTCCTGCACAACAGCATGTAGACAATATGGCAGATTTCTTTGATCGTTTCGAGATTGATGAAGAAAATGTGACCATGAGGCTTTTTGTGCAAACCTTTGGAGGTGAGGTATGGAAATGGTTCAGAGCCTTGCCACAAAGAAGCATCGATACATTGGCAGAACTTCAGAGGCAGTTTTTAGACCGATGGGAGATGAAAAAGGATCCGTTGCAGATTACTTCAGAATATACAAACCTCAAACGTAATCCTGGTGAGTCTGTTCAGGATTATATCATTAGATTTAATACAGTGTATAATGCTATTCCAGATGATTTGAGACCGTCCAAAAAGTCTGCTCTCCTTAAATTCCCGGATGGCTTTGATCCGGAGATGGCTTATTCCCTTCGTGATAGAGATCCACCTACTTTAGCAGATATGCAGAAGGTCGCTGTCAGTGTTGAGGCAAATCTGAATGATAAAAGAGCACGGTTGAAAGCATAGAAAAGAGTGACAATAAAGGAAGAGCCTTCTACATCTATATCAGAACAACACTTAGCTCGTGAGTTGGAAAAGGCTTTAAGAAGAATAAATCTTGACAAAGCAGAAACACAGTTTCGAAATCCAAATTTCCGTGGCCAGCAGCAGCCACAATTCAGAATTAAGTAGCGTGAACAAAGAGCTCAAGAGCCAGCAGCCCAACAGCAGGTTAAGACTCTTTTTTTGCAGAATTTTGTGAGTCATGATTCCGATGATGATGATGATGTGTCAGGTGAGCAAAATCATTTCTTCACTCCTGATGATTTGCCTATTTATATTACTGAGGAAGAGGAGTATGGTGAAAGTTCAGTTGTTCAGAAAGATGAGGATTTTATCCTAACTAATGATGCTGATTTAGAGGAAGAGTCGGATGAATACCAAAGAGGATATTTGAATGCATTGACTGCTCAGCAGAAACAGTATTCATTGAGAAATCGAGATGTGCCTATAAATCCCATTCAGAAAAGAAAGGAAGCTTCAGCACCGAAGACAGATTCACCAATACCGCAGAAAAGAGGGAAAGAGACAATTGACCCCGCAGCAAGTAAAGTATCATCAGCTGAGAAGGTAAATCAGTCAAGTATAGTGAAAGACAAGGTTGAAAAGAAGGAGATTCCAATCAAAGAGGTCGAGAAGGTTTCAACATTTAGCTTGGAAAATGAAATTTCAAAACTAAAAATATCCATTCCTTTGACGGAGATTATGAAGAACAGCAGTTACCGTAGTCAAGTCACCAAAATTCTGAACTTTGATCCAATGATTGACACGGTAAATGTTGAGGATGATCAGCCGGAATTGATTTTTCGGCCTGCATTAAATGGTGAGTCTCCTGACAGTAATGTCCCTCCTTTTTACATCAGTTTGAGGTTGCATGAATATATATTGCATAATGCTATGCTCGATTCGGGTGCTTCACACAATTTGATGCCAAAGGCAATCATGGAGAAGTTGGGATTAGACATTACAAGAGAGTATCATGATTTTTATTCATTCGATTCCAGCCGGGTAAAGTGTATAGGACTCATCAAAGATTTGGTGGTAAGTTTAGATCAAATTCCAGCAAAGAATGTTTTGATGGATGTGGTGGTTGCTGACATTCCTCCACGTTTCGGGATGCTCCTTACAAGATCTTGGGGGGCAAAGTTGAAAGGTACACTTCAATTAGATTTCTCTTATGCTACAATTCCAGTCTTCGGTCAAATGAGAAAGTTGTATCGTGAGCAGAAGATGAAATACATGATAACTAGCGAAGAGAAGCCAGTCAATCATCCTGTGAATTATGTACATACTGATTTAGAGTCGTTTGTGTTGCTTGCTGATAGTTTTAATGATGTAGAAAGTCAATTAGTTCAGGCAGAAGACATACCAGAAATAAATGAGAATTTTAGAGAAGTTTTGCAAAAAGAAAGAAGAGAAAAACAAACTGTTTTGGAGCAATCAGCTGAAGACAATGGGCAGCAAACAGGAAAAACAGAGCCGACACAGTTTCAGCATTTAGAGGACGATGAAAATGGTCTTTGGACCATGGATTTTGATGGTGCAGTGGGCAGCGAGGGTGCTGGGATTGGTGTGTGGATTCGAAGTCCAGTTTTCGCTCCTGATAAAGTTCCGAGCAATGTGAGAGTGTGTTCTTACAAGCTTGCATTCGATTGTTCTAATAATGAAGCGGAATACGAGGCTCTTATTGCTGGCCTTAAGATTCTCAAGAAGCTGAATGCGAAAAGGATTGCGGTATATGGTGATTCAGAATTAGTGATAAAGCAAGTTAAAGGTGAGTTTCGGGCTAAGCATCCTCGCATGAGGGCTTACCGAAATGCAGTTTTGGATATTCTGAAGTTATTTTCTGATTATACTTTAACATGTGTGCCCCGCATACAAAATGGTGTTGCTGATGGACTTGCTAAGGCAGCAAGCAATCTTAATATTCCAATGAATTCCAGCAACAAGTTTGAGATACATGTGAAACATCGACCCACCGTTCCAGACAATCAGCGATGTTGGCAAGTTTTTGAGGATGATGAGGAGATTAGTGAATTTCTGCAGAATAAGGGTAAGTTTAAAGATACCTCCATAGATACAGAATGTGATGATGGTGTTGATGACATACAGATAAATCAAATGGATGTGTTGCAACTGAAGGATAACATCATTCCTAAGGGATTGATTCCATTGGAAGAGTTGTTTGATCAAGATGATGTAGCTCGTAAGCCTACATTGAGGCCAACAGAGAAAGGTGTCGAAGAGGTAAATATTGGGACAGCTGAGAATCCCAGGATGGTGAAATTGTCAAAATCATTGTCACCAAAGGTAAGAGCAGAATACGTGAAATTGTTATCTTCATTTTCTGATGTGTTTGCGTGGGATTATTCAGATCTTAAAACATATGATACCAATATCATCCAGCATACTATTCCCATCAAACCAAATGAGAAGCCTTTTCGTCAAAAGTTGAGGAGGATCAATCCAAAGCTGCTACCATCGATCGAGAAAGAGGTAAATAGGTTGTATAAGTCAGGAATTATTGTACCTATTCGTTTTTCAGATTGGATATCAAACTTGGTGCCCGTGAGAAAGAAGACAGGTGAGATCCGTTTATGTATTGACTTCAGAAATCTGAGTAAGGTATCATTAAAGGACAATTATCCGCTGCCAAAGATGGATCACATATTGCAGCGAGTAGTTGGAGCATCAAGGATGTCACTACTCGATGGATACTCAGGTTATAATCAGATTTTAGTGCAGGAAGATGATCGTGACAAGACTGCGTTTACCACTCCTTGGGGAACATTTCATTACGCAAAGATGTCGTTCGGTTTAAAGAATGCAGGCGCTACCTTTCAGCGTGCAATGGACATGGCTTTTGCCAATGAGAAAGATGTGTTTTTGGTTGTTTACCTTGATGATCTAACTGTATTTTCTAATTCTGATGAGGAACACTTATATCATATGAAAATTGTTTTCCAGAAGTGCAGAAAATATGGCATTTCGCTGAATCCAAAGAAGAGCCTTTTCGCCATGGATGAAGGAAAGCTCCTTGGCCACATCATCTCGAAAGATGGCATTCGAGTTGATCCTGCACGTGTTGAAGCCATTTAGCAGATTGAACAGCCCCGGAACAAGAAAGAGATACAATCATTTAATGGCAAAATGAATTTTCTGCGTCGTTTCATTCCCAATCTTGCAGAACACCTTAGAGAAATCACGAACATGCTGAAAAAGGACAGTCAGGTAAGATGGACAGAAGAGGCCGTTAAGTCATTCAATTTGGTAAAGATAGCTCTTTCTTCAGCCCCTATTTTGATCAGCCCCGATTACACACAAGACTTCATTTTATTTTCTTTCGCTTCTGAGCATACATTGGCAGCTGTTTTGATGCAAAAAAGGGATGGAGTTGAGAAGCCCATCGCTTTTTTCAGTCGGATCATAAGAGATGGGGCATTGAAGTATAATATCATTGAGAAACAAGCACTTGCGCTTGTAAAGGCTTTGAAGGATTTTCGTGTGTACATATTGCATTCCCATATTACAGCATATGTTCCTAACGCAGCAGTTAAAGATGTTTTGGTACAGGCAGATCCAGAAGGAAGAAGAGGTAAGTGGATTGCTGCATTGTTAGAATACGATGTGGAAATTAAACCGACCAAGATGATCAAAGGACAAGGACTCGCCAAGCTTATGGCTGAAACAAATCTGCATGCTCTAGACATAAATTTGATTGCTGCCATGTCTGATGAAGATGAGGAAAGTACGTCAGTTCAGGTATCCGATATTTTTGTTTCTTCTCCTTGGTATGCTGACATTTTATATGTGCTTCAGAATTTGTCTACACCGCCTGGTATGCCTCGAAATAAGAGTAGAACAATGAAGTTAAGAGCTGCTAAATTCTGCATTTTGAATTCTGCATTGTATTGGAAAGACCCTGGGGGTATGTTGTTGAATTGTTTGGTAGAAGAGGAAGCTCAAAGAGTTTTGGAGGATTTTCACAAAGGTGACTGTGGAGGTCATTTGTTTTGGAAGACCACAGCGAATAAGATCCTAAGGGCAGGGTATTATTGGCCTTCTTTGTTTTCTGATGTGTTCAAGGTTGTTAAAAATTGTCATGAGTGTCAAATATTCGAAGGGAAGCAGAAACTTCAGCCTTTGCCTCTAAAACCAATTGAAGTTAATGCACCATTCCAGCAGTGGGGATTGGATTTTATCGGAGAAATCCACCCAGCATCTTCCGGACAGCATAGATGGATCTTGACAGCTACAGACTACTTCACGAAGTGGATTGAGGCGATTCCCACTCGACAGGCCACTGATGCGTACAATATTACATTGGGACATTCAACCGCATACCATCCGCAAGGGAATGGCTTGGCGGAATCTTCAAACAAATCCTTGGTGAATATCATTAAGAAATTGCTGGAAATCAACAAGAAGGCTTGGCACAAAAAGTTGGTAAATGCATTATGGGCTGATAGGGTAAGTCAGAAAAGGTCTATTGGTATGTCTCCTTTCGAGTTGGTGTATGGGATGGATACGGTTTTTCCTACTTCACTTGCTGTCCCGGTGGTCAGATTGCTTCAGGAGGCTGGAAGTGAAGAGGATCCTATGCAGCGGAGGATTAATGAGATGATTCATTTACAGCAGACACGTGAGGAGGTATTTCAAAATACTTTCAAGTTGCAGGAGCGCATAAAGAAGATCTACGACAGAAAGGCAAAATCAGATAAGTTTCAGTTGGATGAAGTAGTTTTGAAATGGGATGCTCGGAATGAAGACAAGGGAAAGCACGGCAAATTTGAGAATTTGTGGAAGGGACCGTTTAAGATTGCAGCGTATCGGGGGAAAAATGCATTTCTTCTCAAAGAAATGAATGGAGATGATTGTCCTGGTGGACCGATCAATGGTCGGTTGCTGAAGCGCTATTATTTCTGAGTACTTGCTGCTGATCTCATTGTCATTGTATATATCATTTTACTTTTGTTTCATTTGCAAGTGTGCACTGATCTCTCATTTTCAGTCTGGGGCCCGGAGCGAAGGCTATAATTATGGAAATAGAGGTTGGTTGTTTTGAGATTGTAAAGTTAAGTTTTATCAGTCTTCTTGTTTAAAGTCATGTCAGTTTGAGTCTAGTCAGTTTTGGTCAAATTGCAGTCTATCGTTAGTCAAATCTGCAGACAATAAAATTGTCCAAAGTTTGTCTTGTCAGTTGAAATAATGATTCCATCGCCCAATGGATGAGAGGCACTGTCTGACTCCCCCAGAGATTTGCTGTTCTTGGCATCTCCATGGAGCCACCATCCCCATTGGAGCCAATGTTAGAGTCGGTCCTTCCAGCCCTCCGTCAGTGATCATTTCGTCTTTTGCATATTCATTATTAGGTGTCTCGCTTGTTCCACTTCGTTGCATTTCACTAGGATCATGCCATAAACTGACGAGGGGGTCTGTTGTCCTTTGTTTCCTCATGTTTATACCTACAGCGCTATTTTAAAAATATTTCCTCAAAAAATTATTTATAGTCATTGTCATTATGTATGAGGTCATTAAAATGTCAATAAGTGTCCTAGGTCTTGGTGTCTAGGGTTTTTGAGTCATTTATATACTGGTCATAAAGCCTGCAAGGTGAGGAGAGTCCAGTACTTGGATTTCTATTTTTATTATCATCAGCATTTAAAAAAAAAAAAATACATTTCTAGTCCAAAACTCTGTTTTGGAACTAGAAATTTGTCATTGTCATTTTGTAATAAATTGTAATTGTTCCGCCATGAAAAACATTTTCAAAAGCAGACCCCTGGTCTTTTCTCTAGCCAAGACAGCCATATCCCTGCAAGAAGACAGCAAAATCATTAGTATCGACCTCAAAGAA
This sequence comes from Pinus albicaulis, assembly GCA_034641835.2. NCBI lineage: Eukaryota > Viridiplantae > Streptophyta > Pinopsida > Pinales > Pinaceae > Pinus > Pinus albicaulis. The sequence goes on along the minus strand of CM076581.1, from coordinate 1,315,328,707 downwards.
GCCAAAGCAAGTTTGTATTTTAAGAAGCCAAAGTGAAAATTACAAAAACATTTGTAATATGGGTTTGAAATTAGATTTGAAATAAAATCTGATTGTGAAGATATTTGTGAAATGTATAAAGGCCAAACAAGTTCATTTGAACCGATTTCATTGCTCCCAAATCGTGTTTGCAAAGTTGAGGGCCGATTTCAGACTTTTGAAGGGCGTAGACAGAGTTTTAGGGCTGCGCGACCCACGTTGAGGGAGAGCGACCCACCTAGGCTGCGCGACCCACGCAGAGTCAGTTCAGCACTGTGGGTTTGCAGGTGCGCGACCCACCTGGGCTGCGCGACCCACGCAGAGCCTGCGCGACCCACGCAGACACAGAGTTTTGGAATTTAATTTGAGCGCCCAGATTGCCTTGGAAACGACTCCAGCTGCCTTCAAAACAGGTTTTCATCAATTGCTTGGGTTTTTAAACACATTTGTGGCATCATGGGTGGTTTCCAATATGCAAATGAAGGATTTAAAAGTCCCACAGTCATAATATCATTGTTTTTAGGGTTTGAAATGCAAATGAATGGTGGAAAGAACGTGTTTGCTATCTTAAGACAGTGATATGGTCAGCCTTCCATATAACATCAAAATCAATTTGCTCTCATACCCATTATACCACTGCAACCATTGCTATTGTTATACCATATGAAAACCCTTTGAGTCACATTGCCCATGTTTGTAATGAGTCACATTACCCAATGTTAAAATATGCTCATGTCTTTGTTTTAAATGGCTCATTGAAACCTTTATGGCCATTACTCATAGACAGCCATATTATTGTTAATGTCATGCTCTCCTTTGACTAGATGTGTTCAAACTTTTGAAAGTTGCCTGCTCCTATTTGGTCGAAATTTCATTTGCATTCAAAACAGAGAGGGTGCCTTTTTCAATCCATTTAAAGCTGAGATTTTATCCATAATGTGATTCCTTGATAGTGCTTTGACGATGGGATTATTGGTTGAGTGGTAAAAATACATCCTAATCTTGCTTTCACTACATTCATATCAGTGTACACATTGCCCAAAAACTTGATCAGAGATATGTCAGAGACAGAGTCAGAATATGAGCCAGGATCAGGCAGTGATTCGGTGGCTGAAGGTAATGTGCCATGGGGTTCCCGCAGAGAAAATAGAAGTGGTGATCATCGCAGAGAGGAGCCTACTTCTTTGGCTCGGTTGCAGGCATGTCCATTAGCTATGGATTGTTTTCGGTTCTTGTCATGTTTCAGATTTTGTGAGATGGTTGTACAAACCCGACCTCATCGTGAATTAGCACGTCTGTTTGTTCTTCATTTACGGGGTGATCGGGTAAGCCTTGCTGGGGTTGATTTCATTGTATCACCTTTGACTATTGCTCAAGCCACTGGCATACCGAACATAGGCGAGGAATGGAGCAAGGGTAAGCAGTTAGAGAAATTTCACTATGAGCCATACATTAAAACTGGGTATGTGGCTTACTTGAGCAGAGTTTTTCCATTCAGATTCTTGAGAGATGAGTATGCACCACTCATGAGGCTCATCATTCGGTATTTTAGTTGTGAGGGCAGGTATGCTCGTCTTTTCTCATATCATGTTCGTTTGCTGATGCACTTCACAAGGGTGCGTATGATGAATATTCCTTATTTCATATACTGCAACATAGAGAAGATGGTTACATTTGTGCAGAAGAAGACGAGCCCAGTGCAGCAGTACAGGAGTATATATCATTTCGCCTTGATCAAAATCTTGGTGTCACATCAGTTGGCAGAGCGGGGCATCACTTGGGAGGATTTCATTTCTAGAGACTTTTTCGAGTGCCACAACGGCCTCAGGGCGTTCATGATGCGGAAGGGGAGCCCTCACACAGTAGGACATCTGTGAGGTTGTATATCATCACTCCTTTTGGTTCGAGACATATCGGCGAGGCCACGGGGCCTTATTTGCGGCGACACGTGGAGTCTTATCTCCACGTGAGGTGGAAGGGGTCTGAGCTTCATCGACATGGCGAGTATTATCTCCACGTGATGTGGAAAGGGTCTCGTTTTCTTCTCCAGTGCAGGTACAGGTACAAGACAGGGGCAAGAGGCCCATGCATGATGAGGGCCCATCAGGAGGCCGGGACACCGATATGACAGTCATTGATGTTGATACGGGCTCTCTTAGCTCGAAGCTGAGGGAAGTCATCCAGGAGCAAAGGGCCGAGAATGACCAGCTGAAAGACCAATTGCAGAAGGCTCAGTGGGTGATTAACTATTTGGAGCGGCGCAACAAACAGCTCGAGGATGAGCTCACATTTTATGAGGTGCGCCAAATCCGTGAGGACAGACAGTGGAATCGAAAGAGGCCCGGTGACATGACACCAGCTGACAGAGATACTGTACTCACGCGGGTGAATATACATCTGGAGAAGCTGTTGGCGAAGGCCAACCGAGACAAAGACATGCTTCGCCACATGAAAGGCCATTACTGGGCTCGCATGCATGTTTGCAAAGCGAGGATGAGAATCATGAAGAGGAGGTTGCGCAAGGCACTTCGACGGCGGAAAAGGCCTAATCCACTTCGGATTTTGGCCGAGGCTTCATTGACTGGGCAAGACACATGATGGAGGACCTCCGCTCCGAATTTGGGCAAATTCGGAGAAAATTTTGTCATTTCCAAATTTTTGGTCTTAAAAACAGGTTTTGCAACTACGTGGGTCGCGCGCTCATGCGCTCGCATTTTTTTGAGACACTTGCTGGAGGAGATTTTTACATTTTTGGATTTTTCATGGTTAATTATGCATCCTCTGAAGTCAACTTAGCATTTCAACAAAATCTGGATGGTCAAACAACTCAAAAACACCATGAAAATCACCTTGCTGCCACCTTTTGCACCAGCAGGAAGTACCTCTGGGAGAATGAGGTTTTGGAGGGTCAAATCAACTCAAAATTCAGAAATTCCACTTGGGTTGGAAAGTAGACATCCAGGGCTTTCCAACGAGCTATCATGAGCTCAATTTGGATGTCGGGAGCTACCTCAAAATCAGCCTGCAACATGAGCGACCCACGCAGTTCAGGAGCGACCCACCTAGAGATTTTTTTTTGAGTTTTCAGCTGCCAGCTCAGTATTTCGCCTATTTTGGACTAGTTTTGCCTATGGATAGAATTCTTGGGTTTTTATGATGTAAATTCATGTTTGGCATGTAACTTTGGCTTGTTTTTATCTCTTCTAGAAGATTCACTCTCAAAAGAGTAAAAAATCATGTAATGGATCAGTTTCCACTCTTTTAGAGGCAAGTTGTTAGCTGCCTAGATTGTAGTTCCATGATTAGAATTGGTTGAAACTGATCCTTGAAGAGGGAATTAGACCCCTAGAGGTGGGGAAAGGGGTTAGAGTGATCTATATATTGTAATTTCTAAGGCATTCTACAGGTTGGACTCTTGGGATACTTTTGATACTATTGTACATACTTTTCATATTTTGGCTAAGGAAAGATCAGGGGTTTTGCGGCACTTGTTGGGATCCTTGTGGTGTTCTGTTCTTGATGATGTTTCTCCTTTTTTTACTGTAAGTTTCTTCATGTTTAATGTATGCGATCCTTTCATTATGCTTCTGAACTAAATTGAATGAGTGATTAAGGTTGAATCCATTGTTTACAGTGCTTAGCCTTTGAATTCAGTTAGTTCTATATGTTTTCAGCTGTTTGGAGAGGATCCAAGTTCTTCTTTGCCCTCTTCAGCTCCTCGTCGGTCTAATCTATCCATAAATCCAATTTGAAAGCATAAATATCATCACCTACCTCGCCCCAGCTTGAACTCTGCAAAGGTCTGACCTTATCCCCGAACCCAAAATTTTGTTTTCCCATTACTCCAGCGAAAACCCAAAAAACAAAAAACCAAACATACCTATCTCTTTACTAGCCTAAAATCAGTTCTTATTGTAAGTCATCTCGCATCCTATTGCTTATTTTCTCGAGATTGACGGAGAGAGCCCTCTCCTATCCTCGTAGGGCTAGCTACGAGGCTGAGCGTGGTTTGATGTAGCCTTGAGTTTACTTCATTTCAGCCTGAGGTAGATTTGAGTGCTAACATAGTGGCGACCATACTGGGGAAGATCTCAATGGTTTGCTTGTTGATGTGTTTGTCCCACGAGTCTTAGACGGAGTCTGAAGTCACGCCAGGTAGCTTTCGAAACGCTTTTGTTATGCATAAGCGGAAGTAGATAAACGCTGCTTCAGTCGATCTCCGGTAAGCTTGTGTGTTCGGTACTTGATTTGTAAATCACCCCAGTATACTTATTCGTTCTAGACCTTTTGGATGATTGAGTCTAGAAGTCGAAAGGCTGAAAATAATTGATTGTGTTCATTGTAATTTTTGTTTTCCGAGAAGATCAATACACTGGCTTCAAGAAGAAATACTAGGGCGAATCCTGACCCTGATCCACCAACAATATTCGAAAATCCGAATCTGATTCCAAGGACCCTTAGAAAACAAGGGAGCCAAGAGAGTTCTGAAAGAGAAAGCCAATTGAGTTTTGAGAGTTCCATAGTGCTTACCCGATCTGCATCCTGTCCTGTCAAAATCATATATGTTGATGAAATCCCCTTTGATGCACGGTTTGAAACATCCTTGTTTGTGAATTTTTCAGAAACTGAATTATCAAGATTAGTCCCAGATCCATTGTTTACTGAAGATTTGCAATATAGATTTGTTTCACAGTACTTGGATAGACAGCTGCAAAGTTCTATTGAGGATACTAATACTTTTGAATTTACTGAATCTGCTTCACAAGTTCTTGACCCATCTGAAATTGCATCAAGTTCACGGATCTCTACTGAACCTCCTTTTGTCTCTACCATTCCGGTTCAGCCTGAGTTTTCTGATCAGCAATCAATATTATTTTCTCCGTTTCCATTGAATACATCTCATAGACCTACTACTCCTACTCCTCCTGTATCTCCTCGACAACAGATTGTTTTCAATCCACCAAGAGCTATGGCTGCTCGTTTTGCACCCCTTGTGTTACCCCAGCAGTTGAATGATATGCCCGTAGACTATCAGAGTAAGATCCCGACATTTGATGGCACTCCACAGAGTCTTCCTGCACAACAGCATGTAGACAATATCGCAGATTTCTTTGATCGTTTCGAGATTGATGAAGAAAATGTGACCATGAGGCTTTTTGTGCAAACCTTTGGAGGAGAGGTACGGAAATGGTTCAGAGCCTTGCCACAAAGAAGCATAGATACATTGGCAGAACTTCAGAGGCAGTTTTTAGACCGATGGGAGATGAAAAAGGATCCGCTGCAGATTACTTCAGAATATACAAACCTCAAACGTAATCCTGGTGAGTCTGTTCAGGATTATATCATTAGATTCAATACGGTGTATAATGCTATTCCAGATGATTTGAGACCGTCCAAAAAGTCTGCTCTCCTTAAATTCCCGGATGGCTTTGATCCGGAGATGGCCTATTCCCTTTGTGATAGAGATCCACCTACTTTAGAAGATATGCAGAAGGTCGCTGTTAGTGTTGAGGCAAATCTGAATGATAAAAGAGCACGGTTGAAAGCAGAGAAAAGAGTGACAATAAAGGAAGAGCCTTCTACATCTATATCAGAACAGCACTTAGCTCTTGAGTTGGAAAAGGCTTTAAGAAGAATAAATCTTGACAAAGCAGAAACACAGTTTCGGAACCCAAATTTCCGTGGCCAGCAGCAGCCACAATTCAGAATTAAGCAGCGTGAACAAAGAGCTCAAGAGCCAGCAGCCCAACAGCAAGTTAAGACTCCTCTTTTGCAGAATTTTGTAAGTCATGATTCCGATGATGATGATGATGTGTCAGGTGAGAAAAATCATTTCTTCACTCCTGATGATTTGCCTATTTATATTACTGAGGAAGAGGAGTATGGTGAAAGTTCAGTTGTTCAGAAAGATGAGGATTTTATCTTAACAAATGATGCTGATTTAGAAGAAGAGTCAGATGAATACCAAAGAGGATATTTGAATGCACTGACTGCTCAGCAGAAACAATATTCATTGAGGAATCGAGATGTGCCTATAAATCCCATTCAGAAAAGAAAGGAAGCTTCAGCACCAAAGACAGATTCACCAATACCACAGAAAAGAGGGAAAGAGACAATTGACCCCGCAGCAAGTAAAGTATCATCAGCTGAGAAGGTAAATCAATCAAGTATAGTGAAAGACAAAGCTGAAAAGAAGGAGATTCCAATTAAAGAGGTTGAGAAGGTTTCAGCATTTAGCTTGGAAAATGAAATTTCCAAACTGAAAATATCTATTCCTTTGACGGAGATTATGAAAAACAGCAGCTACCGTAGTCAAGTCACCAAAATTCTGAACTTTGATCCAATGATTGACACGGTAAATGTTGAGGATGATCAACCAGAATTGATTTTTGGGCCTGCATTAAATGGTGAGTCTCCTGACAGTAATGTCCCTCCTTTTTACATCAGTTTGAGGTTGCATGAATATATATTGCATAATGCTATGCTCGATTCGGGTGCTTCACACAATTTGATGCCAAAGGCAATCATGGAGAAGTTGGGATTAGACATTACAAGAGAGTATCATGATTTGTATTCATTCGATTCCAGCCGGGTAAAGTGTATAGGACTCATCAAAGATTTGGTGGTAAGTTTGGATCAAATTCCAGCGAAGAATGTTTTGATGGATGTGGTAGTTGCTGACATTCCTCCACGTTTCGGGATGCTCCTTGCAAGATCTTGGGGGGCCAAGTTGAAAGGTACACTTCAATTAGATTTCTCTTATGCTACAATTCCAGTCTTCGGTCAAATGAGAAAGTTATATCGTGAGCAGAAGATGAAATACATGATAACTAGCAAAGAGAAGCCAGTCAATCATCCTGTGAATTATGTACATACTGATTTAGAGTCGTTTGTGTTGCTTGCTGATAGTTTTAATGATGTAGAAAGTCAACTAGTTCAGGCAGAAGACATACCAGAGATCAATGAGAAGTTTAGAGAAGTTTTTCAAAAAGAAAGAAGAGAAAAACAAGCTGTTTTGGAGCAATCAGCTGAAGACAATGGGCAGCAAACAGGAAAAACAGAGCCGGCACAGTTTCAGCATTTAGAGGACGATGAAGATGGTCTTTGGACCATGGATTTTGATGGTGCAGTGGGCAGCGATGGTGCTGGAATTGGTGTGTGGATTCGAAGTCCATTTTCCGCTCCTGATAAAGTTCCGAGCAATGTGAGAGTGTGTTCTTACAAGCTTGCATTCGATTGTTCTAATAATGAAGCGGAATACGAGGCTCTTATTGCTGGCCTTAAGATTCTTAAGAAGCTGAAAGCGAAGAGGATTGCAGTATATGGTGATTCAGAATTAGTGATAAAGCAAGTTAAAGGTGAGTTTCAGGCTAAGCATCCTCGCATGAGGGCTTACTGAAATGCAGTTTTGGACATTCTGAAGTTATTTTCTGATCATACTTTGACATGTGTGCCCCGCATACAAAATGGTGTTGCTGATGGACTTGCTAAGGCAGCAAGCAATCTTAAGATTCCAATGAATTCCAGCAACAAGTTTGAGATACATGTGAAACATCGACCCACCGTTCCAGACAATCAGCGATGTTGGCAAGTTTTTGAGGATGATGAGGAGATTAGTGAATTTCTGCAGAATAAGGGTAAGTTTAAAGATACCTCCATAGATACAGAATTTGATGATGGTGTTGATGACATACAGATAAATCAAATGGATGTGCTGCAACTGAAGGATAACATCATTCCTAAGGGATTGATTCCTTTGGAAGAGTTGTTTGATCAAGATGATGTAGCCCGTAAACCTACATTGAGGCCAACAGAAAAAGGTGTCGAAGAGGTAAAAATTGGGACAGCTGAGAATCCCAAGATGGTAAAATTGTCAAAGTCACTGTCACCAAAGGTAAGAGCAGAATATGTGAAATTGTTATCTTCATTTTCTGATGTGTTTGCGTGGGATTATTCAGATCTTAAAACATATGATACCAATATCATCCAGCATACTATTCCCATCAAACCAAATCAGAAGCCTTTTCGTCAAAAGTTGAGGAGGATCAATCCAAAGTTGCTACCATCGATCGAGAAAGAGGTAAATAGGTTGTATAAGTCAGGAATTATTGTACCTATTCGTTTTTCAGATTGGATATCAAACTTGGTGCCCGTGAGAAAGAAGACAGGTGAGATCCGTTTATGTATTGACTTCAGAAATCTGAATAAGGTATCATTAAAGGACAATTATCCGCTGCCAAAAATGGACCATATATTGCAGCGAGTAGTTGGAGCATCAAGGATGTCACTACTCAACGGATACTCAGGTTATAATCAGATTTTAGTGCAGGAAGATGATCGTGACAAGACTGCGTTCACTACTCCTTGGGGAACATTTCATTATGCAAAGATGCCGTTTGGTTTAAAGAATGCAGGCGCTACCTTCCAGCGTGCAATGGACATGGATTTTGCCAACGAGAAAGATGTGTTTTTGGTTGTTTACCTTGATGATCTAACTGTGTTTTCCAATTCTGATGAGGAACATTTATATCATCTGAAAATTGTTTTCCAGAAGTGCAGAAAATATGGCATTTCGCTGAATCCAAAGAAGAGCCTTTTCACCATGGATGAAGGAAAGCTCCTTGGCCACATCATCTCGAAAGATGGCATTCGAGTTGATCCTGCACGTGTTGAAGCCATTCAGCAGATTGAACAGCCCCGGAACAAGAAAGAGATACAGTCATTTAATGGCAAAATGAATTTTCTGCGTCGTTTCATTCCCAATCTTGCAGAACACCTTAGAGAAATCACGAACATGCTGAAAAAGGACAGTCAGGTAAGATGGACAGAAGAGGCCGTTAAGTCATTCAATTTGGTAAAGATAGCTCTTTCTTCAGCCCCTATTTTAATCAGCCCCGATTACACACAAGACTTCATTTTATTTTCTTTCGCTTCTGAGCATACAATGGCAGCTGTTTTGATGCAAAAAAGGGATGGAGTTGAGAAGCCCATTGCTTTTTTCAGTCGGATCATAAGAGATGGGGCATTGAAGTATAATATCATTGAGAAACAAGCACTTGCACTTGTAAAGGCTTTGAAGGATTTCCGTGTGTACATATTGCATTCCCATATTACAGCATATGTTCCTAACGCAGCAGTTAAAGATGTTTTGGTACAGGCAGATCCAGAAGGAAGAAGAGGTAAGTGGATCGCTGCGTTGCTAGAGTACGATGTGGAGATTAAACCGACCAAGCTGATTAAAGGACAAGGACTCGCCAAGCTCATGCCTGAAACAAATCTGCATGCTCTAGACATAAATTTGATTGCTGCCATGTCTGATGAAGATGGGGAAAGTACGTCAGTTCAGGTATCCGATATTTTTGTTTCTTCTCCTTGGTATGCTGACATTTTATATGTGCTTCAGAATTTGTCTACACCGCCTGGTATGCCTCGAAATAAGAGTAGAACATTGAAGTTAAAGGCTGCTAAATTCTGCATTTTGAATTCTACGTTGTATTGGAAAGACCCTGGGGGTATGTTGTTGAATTGTTTGGTAGAGGAGGAAGCTCAAAGAGTTTTGGAGGATTTTCACAAAGGTGACTGTGGAGGTCATTTGTTTTGGAAGACCACAGCGAATAAGATCCTAAGGGCAGGGTATTATTGGCCTTCTTTGTTTTTTGATGTGTTCAAGGTTGTGAAAAATTGTCATGAGTGTCAAATATTCGAAGGGAAGCAGAAACTACAACCTTTGCCTCTAAAACCAATTGAAGTTAATGCACCATTCCAGCAGTGGGGATTGGATTTTATCGGAGAAATCCACCCAGCATCTTCCGGACAGCATAGATGGATCTTGACAGCTATAGACTACTTCACGAAGTGGATTGAGGCGATTCCCACTCGACAGGCCACTGATGCGTACAATATTACCTTGGGACATTCAACCGCATACCATCCGCAAGGGAATGGCTTGGCGGAATCTTCAAATAAATCCTTGGTGAATATCATTAAGAAATTGCTGGAAATCAACAAAAAGGCATGGCACAAAAAGTTGGTAAATGCATTATGGGCTGATAGGGTAAGTCAGAAAAAGTCTATTGGCATGTCTCCTTTCGAGTTGGTGTATGGGACGGATACAGTTTTTCCTACTTCACTTGCTGTCCCGGTGGTCAAATTGCTTCAAGAGGCTGGAAGTGAGGAAGATCCTATGCATCGGAGGATTAATCAGATGATTCATTTACAGCAGACACGAGAGGAGGTATTTCAAAATACTTTCAAGTTGCAGGAGCGCATAAAGAAGATCTACGACAGAAAGGCGAAAGCAGATAAGTTTCAGTTGGATGAAGTAGTTTTGAAATGGGATGCTCGGAATGAAGATAAGGGAAAGCACGACAAATTTGAAAATCTGTGGAAGGGTCCTTTTAAGATTGCAGCATATCGAGGTCAGAATGCATTTCTTCTCAAAGAAATGAATGGAGATGATTGTCTTGGTGGACCGATCAATGGTCGGTTGCTGAAGCGCTATTATTTCTGAGTACTTGCTGCTGATCTCATTGTCATTGTATATATCATTTTACTTTTGTTTCATTGCAAGTGTGCACTGATCTCTCATTTTCAGTCTGGGGCCCGGAGCGAAGGCTATAATTCTGGAAATAGAGGTTGGTTGGTTTGAGATTGTAAAGTTAAGTTTATCAGTCTTCTTGTTTAAAGTCATGCCAGTTTGAGTCTAGTCAGTTTTGGTCAAATTGCAGTCTATCATTAGTCAAATCTGCAGTCAATAAAAGTATCCAAAGTTTGTCTTGTCAGTTGAAATAATGATTCCATCGCCCAATGGATGAGAGGCACTGTCTGACTCCCCCAGAGATTTGTTGTTCTTGGCATCTCCATGGAGCCACCATCCCCATTGGAGCCAATGTTAGAGTCGGTCCTTGCAGCCCTCCGTCAGTGATCATTTCGTCTTTTGCATATTCAGTATTAGGTGTCTCGCTTGTTCCACTTCGTTGCATTTCACTAGGATCATGCCATAAACTGACGAGGGGGTCTGTTGTCCTTTGTTTCCTCATGTTTATACCTGCAACGCTATTTTAAAAATATTTCCTCAAAAAATTATTTATAGTCATTGTCATTATGTATGAGGTCATTAAAATGTCAATAAGTGTCCTAGGTCTTGGTGTCTAGGGTTTTTGAGTCATTTATATACTGGTCATAAAGCCTGTAAGGTGAGGAGAGTCCAGTACTTGGATTTCTATTTTTATTATCATCAGCATTTAAAAAAAAAATACATTTCTAGTCCAAAACTCTGTTTTGGAACTAGAAATTTGTCATTGTCATTTTGTAATAAATTGTAATTGTTCCGCCATGAAAACATTGTCAAAAGCAGACCCCTGGTCTTTTCTCTAGCCAAGACAGCCATATCCCTGCAAGAAGACAGCAAAATCATTAGTATCGACCTCAAAGAAGCCAAAGTGAAAATTACAAAAACATTTGTAATATGGGTTTGAAATTAGATTTGAAATAAAATCTGATTGTGAAGATATTTGTGAAATGTATAAAGGCCAAACAAGTTCATTTGAACCGATTTCATTGCTCCCAAATCGTGTTTGCAAAGTTGAGGGCCGATTTCAGACTTTTGAAGGGCGTAGACAGAGTTTTAGGGCTGCGCGACCCACGTTGAGGGAGAGCGACCCACCTGGGCTGCGCGACCCACGCAGAGTCAGTCCAGCACTGTGGGTTTGAAGGTGCGCGACCCACCTGGGCTGCGCGACCCACGCAGAGCCTGCGCGACCCACGCAGACACAGAGTTTTGGAATTTAATTTGAGCGCTCAGATTGCCTTGGAAACGACTCCAGCTGCCTTCAAAACAGGTTTTCATCAATTGCTTGGGTTTCTAAACACATTTGTGACATCATGGGTGGTTTCCAATATGCAAATGAAGGATTTAAAACCCCACAGTTATAAGATTATTGTTTTCAAGGTTTGAAATGAAAATAAATGGTGTAAAGAGTGTGTTTGCTATCTTAAACAGTGATATGGTCAGCCTTTCATATAACATTAAAATCAAATTGCTCTCATACCCATTATACCACTGCTACCATTGTTATGGTCATACCATGTTTAAACCCTTTGAGTCATATTGCCCATGTTTGTTATGAGTCACATTGCCCAAATGTAAAAATATGCTCATGTCTTTGTTTTAAAATTGATCATCAAAACCTTTATGGTCAGTACTCATGGACAAACATATTACTATTAATGCCATGCTCTCCTTTGACTAGATGTGTTCAAACTTTTGAAGGTTTCCTGCTCCTATTTGGTCAAAATTTCATTTGCATTCAAAACAGAGATGGTGCCTTTTTCAGTCCATTTAAAAGCTGAGATTTTATCCATAATTTGATTCCTTGGTAGTGCTTTGACGATGGGAATATTGCTTGAGTGTTAAACATACATCCTAATTTTGCTTTCACTGCATTCATATCAGTGTACACATTGCCCAAAAACTTGATCAGAGGTATGTCAGAAACAGAGTTAGAATATGAGCCAGGATCAGGCAGTGATTCGGTGGCTGAAGGTAATGTGCCACGGGGTTCCCGCAGAGAAAATAGAAGTGGTGATCATCGCAGAGAGGAGCCTACTTCTTTGGCTCGGTTGCAGGCATGTCCATTAGCTATGGATTGTTTTTTATTCTTGTCATGTTTCAGATTTTGTGAGATGGTTGTACAAACCCGACCTCATCGTGAATTAGCACGTCTGTTTGTTCTTCATTTACGGGGTGATCGGGTAAGCCTTGCTGGGGTTGATTTCATTGTATCACCTTTGACTATTGCTCAAGCCACTGGCATACCGAACATAGGCGAGGAATGGAGCAAGGGTAAGCAGTTAGAGAAATTTCACTATGAGCCATACATTAAAACTGGATATGTGGCTTACTTAAGCAGAGTTTTTCCATTCAGATTCTTGAGAGATGAGTATGCACCACTCATGAGGCTCATCATTCAGTATTTTAGTTGTGAGGGCAGGTATGCTCGTCTTTTCTCATATCATGTTCGTTTGCTGATGCACTTCACAAGGGTGCGTATGATGAATATTCCGTATTTCATACACCGCAACATAGAGAGGATGGTTACATTTGTGCAGAAGAAGACGAGCCCAGTGCAGCAGTACAGGAGTATATATCATTTCTCTTTGATCAAAATCTTGGTGTCACATCAGTTGGCAGAGCAGGGCATCACTTGGGAAGATTTCATTTCTAGAGACTTTTTCAGAGTGCCACAGCAGCCTCCCGAGGCGGTTCATGATGCAGGAGAGCCCTCACACCAGCCGGACATGCTTGAGGTTGAGCATATCATCACTCCTTTGGTTCAGACATATCAGCGAGGCCACAGGGCCTTATTTGCAGCGACACGGCGGGTACTATCTCCACGTGAGGTGGAAGGGGTCCTGCCGACTTCATCGACATGGCGAGTATTATCTCCACGTGATGTGGAAAGGGTCTCGCTTTCTTCTCCAGTGCAGGTACAGGTACAAGACAGGGGCAAGAGGCCCATGCATGATGAGGGCCCATCAGGAGGCCGGGACACCGATATGACAGTCATTGATGTTGATACGGGCTCTCCCCAAAGGCTGGATCCATCATCCGGAGGCAAAGTGAGTAAGACCCCGGTGAAAGACCAATTGCGAGAGGCTCGGTGGGTGATTAACTATTTGGAGCGGCGCAACAAACGGCTCGAGGATGAGCTCACATTTTATGAGGTGCGCAGGCTCCGTGAGGACGAACGGTGGAATGACAGAGAGGAGGCTGAACGAGCTCTTGGCCCCACTGGGCGCGGATGCTGTGCTCCGCGGGGTGTGTCCATGGAGCGTTTTGCAGGCCAATCGAGACAAAGGCATGCTTCGCCACATGAGGCAATGCCTGGGCTCGCATGCATGTTTGCAAAGCGAGGATGAAGATCTTGAAGAGGAGGTTGCGCAAGGCACTTCGGCGGCGGAAAAGGCCTAATCCACTTCGGATTTTGGCCGAAGCTTCATTGACTGAGCAAGACACATGATGGAGGACCTCCGCTCCGAATTTGGGCAAATTCGGAGAAAATTTTGTCATTTCCAAATTTTTGGTCTTAAAAACAGGTTTTGTAGCTAGGTGGGTCGCGCGCTCATGCGCTCGCATTTTTTTGGGGCACTTGCTGGATGAGATTTTTACATTTTTGGATTTTTCATGGTTAAATATGCATCCTCTGAAGTCAACTTAGCATTTCAACAAAATCTGGATGGGCAAACAGCTCAAAAACACCATAAAAAACACCTTGCTGCCACCTTTTGCACCAGCAGGAAGTACCTCTGGGAGAATGAGGTTTTGGAGGGTCAAATCAACTCCAAATTCAGAAATTCCACTTGGGTTGGAAAGTAGACATCCAGGGCTTTCCAAAAAGCTATCATGAGCTCAATTTGGATGTCGGGAGCTACCTCAAAATCAGCCTGGAACATGAGCGACCCACGCAGTTCAAGAGCGACCCACCTAGAGATTTTTTTGAGTTTTCAGCTGCCAGCTCAGTATTTCGCCTATTTTGGACCAGTTTTGCCTATGGATAGAATTATTGGGTTTTTATGATGTAAATTCATGTTTGATATGTAACTTTGGCATGTTTTTATCTCTTCTAGAAGATTCACTCTCAAAAGAGTAAAAAATCATGTAATGGATCAGTTTCCACTCTTTTAGAGGCAAGTTGTTAGCTGCCTAGATTGTAGTTCCATGATTAGAATTGGTTGAAACTGATCCCTGAAGAGGGAATTCGACCCCTAGAGGTGGGGAAAGGGGTTAGAGTGATCTATATATTGTAATTTCTGAGGCATTCTACGGGTTGGACTCTTGGGATACTTTTGATACTATTGTACATACTTTTCATATTTTGGCTAAGGAAAGATCAGGGGTTTTGCGGCACTTGTTGGGATCCTTGTGGTGTTTTGTTCTTGATGATGTTTCTCCTTTGTTTACTGTAATTTTCTTCATGTTTAATGTATGCCATCCTTTCATTATGCTTCTGAACTAAATTGAATGAGTGATTAAGGTTGAATCCATTGTTTACAGTGCTTAGCCTTTGAATTCAGTTAGTTCTATATGTTTTCAGCTATTTGGAGAGGATCCAAGTTCTTCTTTGCCCTCTTCAGCTCCTCGTCGGTCTAATCTATCCATAAATCCAATTTGAAAGCATCAAGATCATCACCTACCTCGCCCCAGCTTGATCTCTGCAAAGGTCTGACCTTATCCCCGGACCCAAAATTTTGTTTTCCCATTACTCCAGCGAAAACCCAAAAAACCAAAAACCAAACATACCTATCTCTTTACTAGCCTAAAATTAGTTCCTATCGTAAGTCATCTCGCATCCTATTGCTTATTTTTTCGAGATTGACGGAGAGAGCCCTCTCCTGTCCTCGTAGGGCTAGCTACGAGGCTGAGCGTGGTTTGATGTAGCCTTGAGTTTTACTTCATTTCAGCCTGAGGTAGATTTGAGTGCTAACAGGAAGGAAAATAATTTATTTCCTGCCATTGTGTCTAATACGTGGTCAATGAAAGGAAGGGGAAAGTGGTCCTTCTGTGTTTCCTTGTTAAGTTCACGGTGATCTACACATATTCTCCATTTTTCGTTATTTTTTGGTACCACTACTAATGGAGATACCCACTTGCTATCAGATATTGGGTAGATGAAATTAACATCCAATAGTTTTTGTAGTGTGGCTTTCACAATATCCTTAAGGTGAGGGTTTAGTCTTCTTTGGGGTTGGCGAATGGGTCTCGCATATTTCTCAATATAGATGTGGTGTGTGCACAATTGAGGATCAATTCCTTTCATATCGGGATAATCCCATGAAAAGGCTGCTTTATATTTCCACAATAGTTGGAGCAACTTCTCTTCTTGTTCAACAGTCAGATTTTTGTTAATGTTTAGAGTTTTTCCCGGCTCAATTTCTACAGTCTTGCTATTGTACAAAAAAGTAGTGGATATTACTTGATCAGGAATGTCTTTCAAAGGATCTTCTTTTTCTTTATTATCAAATGTTGCCTTGATCATGTGACATTGCAAATGAGATTTGAATTGTGGTTTATTAATAAAATTATTAATGATATCATCCTTTGTTTGATCTTTAAAATCGAGAGAATTTTCTATAGTTAGAGGTGATCTCATATTTTCCATAAGATATGATATAAGTTGTTTTCTTGTTTTGATTATTGATAGACTTGGCTGGGCTGGGGGATATAAGGCTAAATTCTTGACATAGTTTCCCCTTGTTATCGTCATGTTGCCTTGTTGGCATCCAATATAAGCATCGACAGTCGCCAACCAAGGTCTACCTAAGATTAATGGGTGTCCATCTAGCCAGTTCTTTGGATTTACAACCAGGAAGTCGGTAGGGTATTCCCAGGAATCTACAGATACCATTACATCTTGTAGTGTACCCTCTGGTTTGACTACCGATCGGTCAGCCAATTCCAATAAGGTTGTTGCTGGTTCTAGCGATGTAATGCCAAGTTTTTGACAGGTAGTAGTTGTTAAGATATTGATAGTTGCTCGCAAATCAACTAAGGCATTCGAAAATGATTGCCCATTGATTTGCACCGTCACTATAGGATTTCCTGGGTCTTCACATTTGATATGTGTTTCCATCCCTGATAATAAGTCAGATAAAGTACCGACTATTTGGACAGTTGGATTGGTGATTGTTCTCCTCTTTGGCTTCTTTATGCATAATTCCTTAATGTTTTTTGCATATATAAGAATGTCTTGGATAGCTTGGAGGAGAGGGATTTTTATACACAAATTTTTTAATTCTCCCAGAAGATCAAAATTAGGATGTTCTAATGGGCGTGTTATGATTAATCATTCTGGGAATGGTGGGGAGGAAGTTGTTACTTGTTGTTGATCTTCCTTTTCTTTCTGTAATGTTTGTTCTACAGGTAACGGATCTTCAACATGAACATCGTTGTTTCTCTCTGTTTCTACTATACGCCCAGAACTTAATTGAAGATCATTGCACTCCCTCAATTCAGTTTCTAATTCCGGGGGTTCCATTATTTGGACAGAATGAACTGGCCTATTTTTTGGGTTTGGGTTGGGTTGGGTTGGGAGTTGTGGTCTTAAGTTGGTCTGGGGGTTTGTATAGGGAGCTGGCAGTGTAGGTTGAGAGAGAGGGATTGTTCTAGCTGGCTGATTTGTAGGTCTTTTCCAGTTTGACTGCCAGGCCTGACTCTGCGAAGTAGAGGGGGACCATTGTGTTGGATAGTTATTGTTTTTCCAAAACAGTGGGCAGAAAGGAAAGCTAGGCCAATTGTTTTGATTTGTTTGATTTGGCCAAGATGTTGTAGGGAATGGCTGTTGTGACCAATTGGGAAAAATGGTTGATTTTTCCACATTCCACTATATTGCTGAGCATTGTATTGAGGAGGCTGAAAAGAGGAAAATGGATCAATTGGCATACCTGATTGTTGTGGCTGCCATTTTCGGCGCTGATTAAGCAGACATACCACTTCTGATTTTTCTTCTGGCTCCTTGTAAACTGCTTTTAAGCCAGGAAACGAGCGACATCCTTCTGTAGGGTGATATTTCTTGCAAATGGCATAGAATTTAATTACATCCAACGGTCATTCTTTTTGGTTGTGTTCCTTCCTGCATCTAGGACAGAATATCGCCAAATTTTGCTCTGCTTCTGCTTGCTTTTTTTTGGCTTGCATAATGTCAAACTGCATTGTTAGAGTCCCAAGTATATCTATCTTAAAATCTTCCAGCAGGTTTCCAATCTCTGCACGAGTCACACCTTCATTAGAAGTCTTGTTGTCTCTTGTAATCATATCACGTTCTGCTGATTTTAACCTTGTGTTGCCCCTTGAACTCCTGATACACAAATCAATGATGTCAGCATAAATTTCCTGATATATATCACCTATTCCCATAATATTCAATGTTTCAACCCATTGATCTTTCATTCCCCTAATTAATGTAGTTTTCAACACATTATCAGATAAGGGTAAGGATGCATAGGGAGATCTCTGAAGATTGTATTGAAACCGTTCCACATATTCTTCCAAGGTTTCATTTGGTTTTGCTGTCATTTGGAATATTTCATATTTTAGTTCCCGAGACCTAAAATAATCTTGATATTTCTTTAAAAACGCATCCTTCATCTGATCCCAATCAGTTATGACACCCCCACCTAATCCCATAAACCATCGTAAGGCTGCCCCTTTTAATGTAGAAGGGAATAGTTTTAGTTTTTGGTGATCAGTGGTATAATCATATCCCCTACATAACACATAAAATTCAAACAAAAACACATCTGGATCTTCTGATGTTAAGCCATGAAATGTGGGAATGTGCTGAAGAGGAATGGCCTTCATAGGTGCATTGACTGCAGTATCTACTATAGGATATTGCACCGTAGAAGTTTGCTGGGGTGTCTGCTGATTTTGATTTTGGTTCTGGGCCATTTGGTCAAAAATGTGCCAATATCCTTCTGGGATCTCCAAGGAATTCCTAGGCTAACTAGCAGGGACAGGAATGGCTTTGACAACACTCCCTTCTTTGGAATAATGAGTATTCCTTGAGGTGTTTCGGGACCTTGATTTTTACTGAGTTTAACAACACTTCCTTTATCCGGACTGCTTACTGTTTGGACTATTTCAATAGGAGATGTTGGGTCTCCTGGTTCTCCTGTTTCCCCTTCTCCTTCACGGAGATTACTAGAGTTCCCTTCTTGAGGGGGAATTATGCAAGAATTCTCAATTTCTTGGGAATATTGCTCAATTCCCTCAGTTTGACTGTGTATCTCAGCAAAGGCTTCAGATGGTGAATCTATAGCCTGAAGGGAATTATTAGGCTGTTTAGAAATAGTTTTTATAAATCCTATTGATGTCTGAGATTCAGATATTTTAAGGATTTCGTCAATAAAAGTTGTCCGCCCAAGGGTCACCGGTCCCTTAGGTTTTTCAATTTTAGGAGGAATTTTGTTTTTCTTAGTTGGTCTATTCATTCAAGAAAACAAACCTTCATTCCTACCCAAAGAAAGAAGCTTACCTACTTCTGCTATGAAGTGGGCTGTGAGCAAGTGTGTTTCTTGCCTAGTGCACAGGTTCTTACCTTCCGTCTTTAATACCCAATTCTTCGCAAGTAGAAGAAAATCAGCTGTGCATCACTCTTTAAAATGGCATACACTCTCGCCGGAAATGACGCCAAAATGTCGAGCCATAAAAAGGTATCTTTCAAACACCTAATTAGCTTACTTTAATCATCAATTCGGGAGCGAATTTTTATTTCAAGAGTGTACTCTGTCTGAGGCTGCAATTAACTAAGAGTAATGCTGTGAAGATGTAGTACAGAATTCTGAATACAAGAATAAACAAATGCTTGTAAAGGAATCTAATTACAGTGACATAAATGGAAATGCACTGAAACCTTAATTAAATTAAGCTGCAAAACATCGATTAGGGATATAGTAGCAATAACTCCTTCCCTTAGAAATCGATGCAAGATAAATAATTTGGGGACTTGGAAGCAATAACCAGTGTCCTCTACAGTTGGTGATCTTTAAAACAATCGAAATGGAATCAAGCTAGAACTACTTGCTGATAAAGATAACTGAAAGGAACTGTAAAGGATAAAAAGGAACAACAACTTGTAACTCCTATGCATACACAACAACTGTAACCAAACTATCTTCTAAAGTAAAGCTATGAATCAAAAATAAGCAATAACTAGAAATGGAACAACAATATAATTTGAACGACAATTACAAACTTAACTAATCTCAATACTTCAATCTATCGTCGGCCAATACTACAGATCAACCAATCACAAAGAATCATAGACTAATAGAATAATAACTTAGAGTCGAATACAGAACAACAAAGCTTTCACAATGATAGCAGGATAAATGAACAGTGAATGTACTTCTTACAAAGAATCAAATAGCAATGCGATTCATTAATGAATCTGTATTCAATCCAACAGTAGTCAATAAACTTTGTAATCGAAATAAACAGTAAAAACAACTTCACACAACAGTAAACAAAGATTAAGAATACAAACAACAAGGTAATTCCACCAGAGACTGGCCCTTAGCGCCAGTGAAATACTGCTGGGCTACTTCAGATCTTAAGAAATGAAATGAAACACGTGCTTGATATTAATTGAACATAAAGTATTACAGAGGCTGTTCTCTCAACGCCGAGAGTCAATAAACATAATATTACAGAGGAAATGTCTGAATATAAGAACTTTTCCGACCCTTTGATCACTAAAGGACATTGCTTTATATATTAGACCCTGACGGACAAGACAAGGAATAAGATGAGTTTGAACAATGATCCCTCAGGATCGAAGGATCCTGAGGGATTCACTCCTCTTCATTTTGTTATCATCTTGTTTACTTTGACCGAGGCCGAGCTGTCCCCTGCCTCTTTTTAGCAATTCGTTCAGATCTCCTTGTCTTTGGCTGGATGTGGTTCAACGCTGATGGAGTAGCAATTACATTGATCTCAGCCTCGCCTTTGGTACAATTTTTCGCTTCATCTAATTCCTGTTTTATCAACAAAAAGCATCCTTTAGTCATCTTTTTACAATGAATATAAACCTTTCCAATTCCATCATAATTATTATAGTAAATTACCTTCTAAAGGTAAAAAGGAGTATGTCTATAGTAAAAGAACGAGAAAATACATAGTAATTTCATACCTTTTTCACTGCCTAACAATTTTTATTATTCAACTTTGATTTCAAGATTTATTACCTCTTCCCTTTCTATATTTAATCCGTCTTCAAGAGTGTTGACATGATGCTTCTCGACCTCGACCTATCTGATAATCCTGATCATTTTATTTTGAAATTAAACCTCAGACATCTTTTCTTCTTCGTTAGATGCTTTTTTTTTTTATGCTTGGCCATAAAAAATACTCTTCCATTGATTTCTTCTTCGTTATCACTGTCTTCATTAGATGAGGAGCTATCTTCTTTGGAGAAGAAACTCTTCTTAAACCATTTATTCTTACCTTGATTTTTTAACTTCCTCAGAGCTTTCTTTCCTTTCGTAACAACCTCGTTTTTGTGAGGACACTTGGCTACAAAATGCCCAACCTCACCACCATCGAAACATATCAATGGAAGTTTACCTTTGAATTTTCCCGTACCTGTTCTCATTTTTCGCGTGAAGTAGGAAAATTTTTTATCTGAAAATTATTCTTCATCTTTCTCCTTTTCTTCTTCCTTACAACTACAAGTTTTTGCTTTTGGAGTATGCTTGTCCTTACTAGTCTACTTAGATGTGGCGAATGCAATTTCTCGGTGAGATGTGTTGTCCTCTTCTTCAATACTCATTTCTTATGTCATAAGCACTCCATGCAATTCATCTTTGCTGAGATTGGTTAGATTCAAATTATATTCGAAGACATATGCCTTTGGGTTGAATCTTGTTGGCAAGGTTATAAGGATCTTTCAGACAAAAATTTTCGTGTCGATAGGTTCTCCCAAAACTTCTAATGCATTTGTTATTTCATCAACAGACTATAGGTATGCATCAATATTTTCATCTTCCTTCATATTGACTTGCTCAAATTTTGCCTTGTAAATTTGAAACTTTGCTTCTTTCACGTTTGAGTCACCTGCATATATATTCTCAAGCTTGCCTGACTCTTATTTAGCAGTTTTTCAACTCTGTACCTTGATATAGACAGATTCAGTAAGCACATTGATAATGAAATATTTGGCCTTTGCATTATATACCATATTTTTCTTACCTTGTTCATCCTGGGTCGCCGTAAAGCCTTTTCAATGATTTCCCATACTTCGTATCCTTGTGCCATCAAATGAACCTGCATTCTTCCACTAAAAAAATGCATAGTTATTTCCATTGAATAGAGGAACTCTATTCTTAGTATACTCCATGAACTCCTTCTGGTTGTTAGACTTCTATTGAAGGAACCAATCTCTGATACTAATTGTTGGAAATATTGGGGGGGGGGGGGGTGAATTAGTATTTCTTATCAATTAGCACTTTTAAATATTTTTAGAGCATTAATTAATCTTCAATTATTCTTGATGTTTATCCAGTAAAATAAATAAATAATAGAACACAATAGGCACACGAAGTTTAGGTGGAAAAACCCCTTTGGTTCAAAAACCACTGAACGCTTTTCTAATACATACTTTAATATTTATCCCCAACTAAAATTAAAGGTACAACTTCCTAGAATTCTAGAAAATAATTATTTTCCAGATCCCACTGGAAGGATGCCCCAACACTCTAGTTTATTCAGTAGTCAACTAAATGGATGCTTCGACATCTTAGAATGACCTACCACCCTGAAGTATTCACAAGCTCCAACTTGTAGGTGGCTTCATGCACCAACCTAGCACCTCCCTGCCACCCTATAATGATCATAAATAAGACAAGAGTGTGGAATCCCACACCAAGGAAAATGATCCACGATAAAATATGATTCACAATGATTTTCTTCAACTAGACCAATCACCCAATCACACTATGACGTGCAACCCAACCATAACATTATCCAAAAATGAAACTTATACCTCCCAACAATGCCTCTCGAACTCTAGGTAGATTGATTCTTTTACAATAATGACTCTTTTAAAATTTTACAATGAATATTTTTACAATATTGACTTTTGACATGACCTGATACTTGACTTGACACTGCTTCTTTGAAGACTGGCAGCTGCTGAGGTATTGTTGTGCTTGCTTCAAGTAATGGTACTTTGGCATTGCATTGTCCTTCTAGTATGTGTCTGAGTTGTCCTATTATGTCCTCCTTCTTGCACATGCATTAATGAACAAGACTGAAACCAATATAAAAACAAATACTTATACTATCCTGCAAACCATATGTCAGAGAAATATTCAAAATTAAAATGTAAATACATTCAAAATTTATGAACAAAACCCAATAAAAAATACATACAAAATACTTATACTTTCCTGAAAAAACACATGTCAGAGATGATATTCAAATTAAAATTCAAACATAATCATACATAACTTTTTGTAGTAAAATTACCCTTTACTGTTGATGTGTTGTCCTTACTGCAGTGATCCTTGAATGCATATTTTTCTTGCCTTCTAGAAGATTGATATTGAATATGTTGTATCTATGTAATTTCAGATATCCAAGGTCTGAAATTGTGCCATATGGTAGCCCTCTAAGTCCTCTTTCCAACCCCGCAGGTCTGATCAATATTGGATTCTTAAAGAAATAGTTATGTCCAATCTCCTACGATGACATTATTATAGATTGGTTCAATAGAGAAAACTTGTACTAAGTGCCACGTGTCATTGTTTCAACCGCCGGTCCTAAAAATAATATTAAACAAACTAAAGTTTGTCCTCTTTATGTCAATTTTTAAATAATTTGAATCCAATGCTCAGAGAGAAATTTATGATGAATTTCCTAAGGTCACCTGCTTGACATGAAATTTGGGAGCCTACAAAAACCTTAACTTCCTCAGATCATATCTCCGAAAATAGAGCGACACAATATCTGAAATTTGGTAACGTGCTTCATTAGGATTTTAGATCAAATGGGTGTTTTTTTAAGCATCTGAAGCTTCACACAAATTTTTTTATAGTGATAATGCCACAATGACTTGTTTTAAGTAGAAAAATCCTTGCATCAGGAGGATATGAGGGTCACAATTTATATAAATGCTTAGGTTGAGAGGGTATTCAACAAGTGAATGTTGGAGGGATTTTAGGAGTTTAAAAAATTATTAATTATTGACTATTCAATGAAAAAAACCAATTATTAGTGTCATGCCACAACCCCATGGTGTTTTAGCCCACTAACTGGGGTTACTAACGTCAAACACGAATATTTGTCAAACCATGAAGAATTATGTGGCATTCCATATATCAACGGAAACATATAGACAAATAGAAACCATATAAAATATCCTTGATTCAGAATAGATTAAATTTACATGCAAGATTTGGGTAGCCCCTGGTGCTGCTTGGGTTGACATCAATGACAACCACTTATCAACAAATGTGGTGGTTGTTATCACCAAAATCATATTTGATTTGCAGCTGATTAGACAACTTCAGTGTAACTATTTCAAACCAATCTTGTAACTGAGGCTTAGCCTCCTCAGTCTGAGAGGGCTCTCTCAAGGGTTAATGATATGGAATAAATATATAAATAGATGGCTAACTCTATGAATTAAGTCTTGATTTTTCATATTTGCAGGTTGAAAAGATGAAGGCTAATACTACCATTGGGCTTATGGAGTCAACAAATCAGTAGGTTTAGTGGCAAGGTTTCTTGAAATGGAAGCTGAGGCAAATAAGGGTCTTTAACAAAGACAATTCACTCAAGAACATAGGTCAACACAGTCATTTCATTACTAAAGGAATTTAGAGCATAGAGTTATGAATTTTGAGTAATAGCAATGAAATCTACTGCTACTGGTTCAAAGGCAATTCACTCATAAAACACGGAAAAACACAGTCATCTCATTATTAAAGGAAGTCAGAACATAGAGTTATAAATTATGAGTAATAGAAATGAGATATACTACAAGTAGTTAAACATAATATGTAGATCAATAAAAAATTAAAACCCCATGAGAATATCAGGTCTATCAAGAATAAAACCTCTTTGTATTACTTATCATAGTCAATTACATAAAGCTGCAGTTTTGCCAAAAAGTATCCAACCCTTGAAAAATTTGACCCAATGGCCTTTAATAGAGAGATTACATCATCAAATGATCTGAATCTAGGCTAGATACATCGAATTTTTTTCCATTGACACCTTGCATAACTATAAAACATGAAATTTATTACAAAAGGACACCTATCCTACTTGACAGTCCTATTTCAAAAAGGACTCAAACTCCTTATTGCTATATTTAACAAACATTATCTACTTGAAATTACATCATTTACAAGTATGTCATCACATGGTCAAATTTGGATAATGGCATTCATTTATTCATGCCCACTTAGTTGACCTTCTCAAAAATAGGAAACAACACCCTGTTTTTTAGGCAAATGATCTTTTTTCTTCTTTGAGCATTCTGGCTATCATTTGATCTTTAATTCGTGGTATAGAATATTTAATAATGTCTTGATATATTCCATGACTTTTAAATATCCTCCAACTTTTCAAAGCCCACTTTAAATGCTGCTCCGAAATATGAAATACGTTGTGCTACGAAAACGTAGCAGTTTCGTAGTGCTTTCTGTAGCGCTGGCTTACAAGCCTTTGTTCTCAAAAATTCTGACTCTTTCCTCTTGCATCATCTTTATCACCCTTTAGCACATCTCTCATAAAATTTTCAGCCCTTAACTTAGCCTTTAACACCTTTAACACTGATCAAAAGAAGAAAAAATGTAGTTACAGTAGTTTCGTAGCGCTTTTCTGCTTTTTAAGCCTGGAGGCACTATGAAACTGCTGAAAGTGCATATTTTTTCATATATTTGTCAAATGAAAATTGTATTTGCCCAAAAAATTATAATATAACCTGTCTTCATCATCCACAAACCATAAACCAACTTCACTTTAGGCTCCTTGAGGCATTTCTTCCTCATTCACATTTAAGACATTCTTGCAGATTTTTCCTTTTTTTTCCTAAACATAGGTCTTGGAATAGAGCCTATATATTCTAATCCATGATGTATTTTGAAAAAATAAAGGATTGTTTTGTAGACCATGATTTCTTGAATAAAATCCTCTCTTGGGTTTTTGAAACACATGTCCAAATGTCCAGAAACTTCATTTGCAAAACATGTGTAAAACATGAAAACTCTGTTTTCTGAAAATAGGGCTTCAAAGAAATATTTGTATCTCCCTATTGATAAAATTTGTGAGAGAAGAGAGATATTTTATTGTTATTTGATATGTTTTTAAAACTAACCTCTCTCAATTTCTTAAAATACCTTTCTGTTTTCCCAAAAACCACTTTTGAAGTTGACTACTAAAATAGTCAGGTACAAGACAATTTCGTAACAATAGTTTCGTAGCTCATTTTAATTTATCAATTTATGTCACCTCATATTTAATTTTCAAAAAAGGAGAGAGGTTTTTTAGTTAGCCCTGTTACATAGAAAAACCTCTTTCCATTTTCCCAAATTCGTTTTTAGTATCTTAGAAACTGCCTTTGAAGTAGACTCTTCAACACCAAAAAATAGAATTTTGCTTCATATCTTGCTATGAAAATTTCAGCAATTTCGTAGCGAAAAGTGACTTTTTAAAGTGTAATGTGTTACAAAACTGTGGTTTCTTGGCTAATTTGGAATTTTTGGAAAATAAACCCTTGGGAAATGAAATGAATCGAAGAATGATGAATGATGTGACACGAAGCAATTTGAATATTGGTGGGTTTAGACCTTAGGGTAAGCTCAAACTACAAAAAATTTAATACTTCCCTTGATCAAACTTAAAATGACTCCTAAAACCCTATTTTGACCCATGAACCTATGTAACCTTGTCAAAAGGATGTTTTGAATTTTTTGAGTGATAATAGTGGCTCCACTTGGGATAGTGTGCCCCTGTAGTACACTAAAGAACCAATAGTTCCAGTGCTACTATCCATCTTGAACTGTGAAATTTTTCCAAGTCTTCTTCAAACTCTTATAGCCTTCACCTCGGGCTCAATATTAATGATTAATGCTGAAAAACCAACTTTGTACTTACTGAAAAGATGCTCAGTTAATTTTGAGATTATTCACACACTCCTACCTACCCTATCAGCTACAATCTCCATTTTTAACTTAAGCAACATGAAACTTCCAATGAAGCCAGTCATTGATCTAATCTGACACTTGAACCTATTGACTGCACTTGAACCAAAAGTAAGCATGATACTGAAATGACAAAGGTAACATAAAATGTATCTAATCCTCATAATGAAAATATAACTGGAAATCTGGACTGAAGAACTCTTCCATGTAGTCAACTATAGGATCATAGAAGACATAATTTGTTTGATGACTCTCAAGACAATCTATAGCTTTGGAAAATTCATATATGCTTTGCTCAACCACAAAAAATTTCAGTTGTGCGCCATCAAACTAATTTTCAAGAACAAGGGTTTTTTCTTCAATCTCAAAAAAGAAAGGTAACAACACCCTCTCTTTATATTTGGGCATAAAAATATTTTGAAAAGACTGATCTTGATCATGAAGATTATAAGATTGAATTTGAACTTATAAAACTTCAATGTCTTTCCCAATATTCTTAGCAACTTCATCCAAAAATTGAATCTTAGCTTCTGATTTGCATTCAAATGATTTCTGATTAGAAGACAAGGATAAAGAAAAAATTTTATCCACTTCCTCATTAGTGTGATCATCATTTGATGTAGGCTGATGCAAGAAATGACATGAAGAATAAAATTCTTCCTTTACCTAAGGATTGTAGCAATTATCTTCCAATATTTCCTCTTATTGTTTGCAATGATTCTCATACCCATGATGATCAAAATACTGACAAGTCTGCTGCAAATTTTCCTCAAAATCAGAGGATGTAACATGATTTTCAAAAATAAACTCCTACTGGGTTTCATTTTCATCCAAGAGAGAGGATATCCTTTCTTCTTGGTGATGAAAGGGATTGTCAGGAAGGGCCTCTAAAATTTCCTCATCCATGAACTCATCATCTTCATAACAATTCTCCAAATATTCAATAAAACTCACACAATGTTTACAATAGTCTTTGACCAGCAATAAGGAGGGATGACACTCTTCATACATCTTCAAAAATGCAACATGGAAATCAGCAAGAGAATATAATGAACCATTTGGAAAGCTTTCATAACAAGACCATGCTTTTCCTTCTAAAGTGGCCATAAACATCTTCATGAGACAATCCTCATGGAACTGAACCTTAAGACTGTGTACATGCATATGGAATCTAACCAAATGAAGAGAAACATTGTCTTTCTTTTCATATCTAAATATAGGAATATTAGTCAACCATTCAACCTTTGGCATAGGATTTGGAAAACCAGGGATATGAGACTGATTCATAGGTTCATACCTGGCATTTATTCTTGCAATGGAACTCATATTGAAACTTCATCAAGCTACTGATCTTCAAGCAATGGAGTCACCTTCCAAAGGATTATTTGAAGTGTGGAGTCGCCAAAGCAGAAATACAGCTAATATATACCAAGGTATCTACTTCTCTCAGACCTTATAACTGAAACTTTGTTGTTCTTCCAAGGGAAAATATACACCTTCGGTCCCCGGCAAAGACGCCAAAATGTTATCACCAAAATCGTAGCTGATTGGATGCTGATCAGACAACTTCAGTGTAACTATTTCAAACCAATATTGTAACTGAGACTTAGCCTCCTCAGCCTGAGAGGGCTCTCTCAAGGGTTAATGATATGGAATAAAGATACAGATATATGGCTAACTCTATGAATTATGTCTTGATTTTGTATATTTGCAGGTTGAAAAGATGAAGGCTAATACTACCATTGGGCTTATGGAGTCAACAAATCAGACGTAGGTTCAGTGGCAAGGTTTCTTGACATCAAAGCTGAGGCAAATAGGGGTCTTTAACAAAGAAAATTCACTCAATAACATAGGTCAACACAGTCATTTCATTACTGAAGGAAGTCAGAGTATAGAGTTATGAATTCTGAGTAATAGCAATGAAATCTACTGCTAGTTGCTCAAAGGAAATTCACTCATAAAACACAGAAAAACACAATCGTCTCATTGCTAAAGGAAGTCAGAGCATAGAGTTATGAATTCTGTGTAATAGACATGAGATACACTACAAGTAGTTAAATGTAATATGTAGATCAATAAAACATTAAAACCCCATGAGAATCTCACGTTTGTCAAGAAGAAAACCTCTCTGTATTACTGATCACAGTCAATTACATAAAGCTACAGTTTTTCCAAAAAGTATCCAAACCTTGACAAATTCGACCTTGTTAAATGTAATATGTAGATCAATAAAACATTAAAACCCCATGAGAATCTCACGTTTGTCAAGAAGAGAACCTCTATGTATTACTGATCACATTCAATTACATAAAGCTACAGTTTTGCCAAAAAGTATCCAAACCTTGACAAATTCGACCCAATGGCCTTTAATAGAGAGCTTACATCATCAAATGAGCTGCCTCTAGGCTAGATACATCGAATTTTTGTCCATTGACACCTTGCATAACTATAAAACATGAAATTTATTACAAAAGGACACCTATCCTACTTGATAGTCCTATTTCAAAAAGGAATCAAACTCCTTATTGCTATCTTTACCAAACCTTATCTACTTGAAATTAAATCATTGAAAATTATGTCATCACATGGTCAAATTTGGATAATGTCATTCATTTCTTCATGACCACTTAGTTGACCTCCTCAAAAATAGGGAACAACACCCTGTTTTTTACGAAAGGATCTTTTTTCTTCTTTGAGCATTCTGGCTATCATTTGGTATTTAATTCGTGGTCTTGAATATTTAATCATGTATTGATATATTTCATGAATTTTCCATATCCTCCAGCTGTTCAAAAACCACTTTAAATGGTGCTCCAAAAGATGAAATACGTTGTGCTACGAAAACACAATAGTTTCATAGCGCTTTCTGTAGCGCTGCCTTACAAACCTTTGTTCTCAAAATTTTTGACCCTTTCCTCTTGAATCTTCTTTATCACCCTTCAGCACATCTCTCATAACATTTTCAGCCATTAAATCAACCTTTAACACCTTTAACACTGATCAAAAGATGCAAAAACGCAGCTACAACAGTTTCGTAGTGCTTTTCTTCTTTTTAAGCCCAAAGGCGCTACGAAATTGCCGAAAGTGCATATTTTTTCATAAATTTGTCAAATGAAAATTGTAGTTTCCCAAAAAATTATAATATAACCTATCTTCATCATCCGAAAACCATAAACCAACTTCACTTTAGGCTCCTTGAGGCATTTCTTCCTCATTCACATTTAAGACATCCTTGCAGATTTTTCCTGTTTTTTCCTGAAACATAGGTCTTGGAACAGAGCCTATATCTTCTAATCCATTATGTATTTTGTAAAACTGAAATATTTTTTTGTAGGCTAGGATTTCTTGAAGAATAACCTCTCTTGGGTTTTGAAACACATTACCAGCTGTCCAGAAACTTCATTTGCAAAACATGTGTAAAACAGGAAAAATATGTTTTCTGAAAATAAGGCTTCAAAGGAATCCTTGTATCTCTCTACTGATAACACCTGCAAGAAAATTGAGAGAGGTTATTGTTATTTTATATTCTTTTGAAAATAACCTCTCTCAGTTTCTTAAAATACCTTTTTGTTTTCCCCAAAACCACCTTTGAAATTTACTGCTAAAATAGTCAGGTACAAGACAATTTCGTAACAACAGTTTCGTAGTGCATTTTAATTTATCAATTTCGGCCACCTCCTAATTAATTTTTAGAAAATGAGAGAGGGTTTTCTAGTTAGGTCTGTTATGTATAAAACCTCTTTCAATTTTCCGAAATTCGTTTTCAGTTGCTGAGAAACTGCCTTTGAAGTAGACTGGTCAACACCAAAAAAACAAAATTTTGCTTCATATCTTGCTATGAAAATTTCAGTAGTTTCGTAGCAAAAAGTGACTTTTTATAGTGTAATGCACTATGAAACCACATTTTCTTGGCTAATTTGGCATTTTTGGGAAATAAACCCTTGGGAAATGAAATGAATCGGAGAATGATGAATGATGTGACATGAAGGGGTTTGAATATGGGTGGGTTTAGACCTTAGGGTAAGCTCAAACTATAAAAAATTTAATACTTCCCTTGATCAAACTTAAAATGAATCCTAAAACCCTATTTTGACCCATGAACCTATGTAACCTTGTCAAAATGATGTTTTGAATTTTTTGAGTGATAACAGTGGCTCCACTTGGGATAGTGTGCCCCTGTGGTACACTAAAGAACCAGTAGTTCCAGTGCTGCTATCCATCTTGAACTCTGAAATTTTACCAAGTCTTCTTCAAACTCTTATATCCTTCAACTCAGGCTCAAGCTTAATGATTACTACTGAAAAACCAACTTTGTACCTACTGAAAAGATGCTCAGTCAATTTTGAGCTTATTCACACACTCCTACCTACCCTATAAGATCCAATCTCCATTTTTAACTCAAGCAACATGAAACTTCCAACGAAGCCAGTCATTGATCTGATCTGACACTTGAACCTGTTGGCTGCACTTGAACCAAAAGTAAGCATGATACTGAAATGACCAAGGCAACATAAAATGTATCTAATCCTCATAATGAAAATATAACTGGAAATCTGGACTGAAGAAATCTTCCATGTAGTCAGCTATAGGATAATAGAAGAAATAATCTGTTTGATGACTCTCAAGACAATCTGCAGCTTTGGACAATTCATATATGCTTTTCTCAGCCACACAAAATTTCAGTTGTGCGCTATCAAACTGATTTTCAAGAACAAGGTTTTTTTTCTTCAATCTCAAAAAAGAAAGGTAATAATACCCTCTCTTTATATTCGGGCATAAAAATATTTTGAAAAGAATTATCTTGATCATGAATATTATAAGATTGAATTTGACCATATAAAACTTCAATGTCTTTCCCAATATTCTTAGCAAACTTCATCCACAAATTGAATCTTAACTTCTGACTTGCATTCAAATGATTTCCGATTAGAAGACAAGGATAAAGAAAACATTTTATCCACTTCCTCATTAGTGTGATCATCATTTGATGTAGGCTAATGAAAGAAATGACATGAAGAATAAAATTCTTCCTTTACCTGAGGATTTTAGCAATTCTCTTCCAATATTTCCTCTTGTTGTTTGCAATGATTCTCATACCCCTGATGATCAAAATACTAACAAATCTGCTGCAACTTTTCATCAAACTCAGAGGATGTAACATGATTTTCATAAATAAGCTCCTACTGGGTTTCATTTTCATCCAAGAGAGAGGATATCCTTTCTTCTTGGTGATGAAAGGGATTGTCATGAAGGGCCTCTAACATTTCCTCATCAATGAACTCAACATCTTCATAACAATTCTCCAAATATTCAATAAAACTCACACAATGTTTACAACAGTTTTTGACCAGCAATAAGGAGAGATGACACTCTTCATACATCTCATAAAATTCAACATGGAAATCAACAAGAGAATATAATGAACAATTTGGCAAGCTTTCATACCAAGACCATGCTTTTCCTTCTAAAGTGGCCATAAACATCTTCATGAGACAATCCTCAGGGAACTGAACCTTAATATTGTGTACATGCATATGGAATCTAACCAAATGAAGGGCAACATTGTCTTTCTTTTCATATTTAAATATAGGAAGATCAATTAACCATTCAACCTTTGGTATAGGATTTGGAAAACTAGGGATATGAGACAGATTCATAGGGTTATAACTGGAATTTATTCTTGCAATGGAACTCATCTTGAAACTTCATCAAGCTACTGATCTTCAAGCAGTGGAGTCACCTTCCAAATGATTATTTGATGTGTGGAGTCGCCAGAGCAGAAATACAACCAATATGTGCCTAAGTATCTACTGCTCTCAAACCTTAGAACTGAAACTTTGTCTTTCTTCCCAGGGAATATATAGACCTTCGATCCCTGGGAACGACGCCAAAATGTTATCACCAAAATTGTACTTGATTGGCTATTGATCAGACAACTTCAATGTAACTATTTCAAACCAATCTTGTAACTGAGGCTTAGCCTCCTCAGCTTGAGAGGGCTCTCTCAAGGGTTAATGACATGGAATAAAGATATATATAGATGGCTAACTCTATGAATTAAGTCTTTATTTTTTATATTTTCAAGTTGAAAAGATGAAGGCTAATACTACCATTGGGCTTATGGAGTCAGCAAATCAGTAGGTTAAGTGGCAAGGTTTCTCGACATGGAAGCTGAGGAAAATAGGGGTCTTTAACAAAGAAAATTCACTCAAGAACATAGGTAAAAATAGTCATTTCATTACTAAAGGAAGTCAGAGCATAGAGTTATGAATTCTGAGTAATAGCAATGAAATCTACTGCTACTAGTTCAAAGGAAATTCACTCATAAAACATAGAAAAACACAATCATCTCATTACTAAAGGAATTTAGAGCATAGAGTTATGAATTTTGAGTAATAGAAATGAGATCTAATGCAATTAGTTAAACATAATATGTATATCAATAAAACATTAAAACCCCATGAGAATCTCAGGTCTATCAAGAAGAAAACTTCTTTGTATTACTGATCACAGTCAATTACATAAAGCTAAAGTTTTTCCAAAAAGTCTCCAACTCTTGAAAAATTCGACCCAATGGCCTTTAATAGAGAGCTTACATCATTAAATGATCTACCTCTAGACTAGATACATCTAATTTTTGTCCATTAACACCTTGCATAACTATAAAACATGAGATTTATTACAAAAGGACTCAAACTCCTTATTGCTATCTTTAACAAACCTTATCTACTTGAAATTAAATCATTGAAAAGTATGTCATCACAGGTTGAATTTTGATAATGGCATTCATTTCTTCATGACCACTTACTTGACCTCCTAAAAAATAGGAAACAACACCCTGTTTTTTAGGAAAAGGATCGTTTTTCTTCTTTGAGCATTCTAGCTATCATTTGATCTTTAATTCATGTTCTTGAATATTTAATCATGTCTTGATATATTTGATGACTTTTCCATATCCTCCAACTGTTCAAAAACCACTTTAAAGGCTGCTCCAAAAGATGAAATATGTTGTGTTATGAAAACACAACAGTTTCGTAGCACTTTCTATAGCGCTGCCTTACAAGCCTTTGTTCTCAAAAAATTTGACTCTTTCCTCTTGCATCATATTTATAAACCTTAAGAAAATATCTCATAACATTTTAAGCCCTTAAATCAGCCTTTAACACCTTTAACAGTGATCAAAAGAAGCAAAAATGCAGCTACAACAGTTTTGTAACGCTTTTCTTCTTTTTAAGCTTGGAGGCACTACAAAACTGCTGAAAGTGCAATTTTTTTCATAAATTTGTCAAATGAAAATTGCATTTGCCCAAAAAATTATAATATAACCTATATTAATCATCCAAAAACCATAAACGAACTTCACTTTAGGCTCCTTGAGGCATTTCTTCCTCATTCACATTTAAGACATCCTTGCAGATTTTTCTTGTTTTTTCCTAAAACATAGCTCTTGGAACAGAGCCTATATATTCTAATAAATGATGTATTTTGAAAACATAAAGGAGGCTTTTTTAGGCCAGGATGTCTTGAAGAAAAACCTCTCTTGGTGTTTTGAAACATATCTCCAGTTTTCCAGAAATGACATTTGAAAAACATGTGTAAAACAGGAAAACTCTATTTTCTAAAAATAGGGCTTCAAAGAAATCCTTGTATCTCCCAATTGATAACACTTGTGAGAAAACTGAGAGAGGTTATTGTTACTTGATATTCTTTTGAAAATAATCTCTCTCAGTTTCTTAAAATACCTATATTTTTTCCCCAAAACTACCTTTGAAATTGACTTCTAAAACATTCAGGTACATGACAATTTCGTAACAACAGTTTCGTAGTGCATTTTAATTTATCAATTTCTGCCACCTCCTAATTAATTTGCAGAAAATGAGAAAGGCTTTTGTAGTTAGTTTTTTTATGTAGAAAATTTCTTTCATTTTTCCCAAATTCGTTTTCAGTTGCTCAGAAAATTCCTTTGAAGTAGACTGGTCAACACCAAAAAACAGAATTTTGCTTCATATTTTGCTATGAAACTTTCAGCAGTTTCGTAGCAAAAAGTGATTTTTTACAGTGTAATGTGCTACGAAACTGTCGTTTCTTGTCTAATTTGAAATTTTTTGTAAAGAAACCCTTGGTAAATGAAATGAATCGGATAATGATGAATGATGTGACATGAAGGAGTTTGAATATGGGTGGGTTTAGACCTTAGGGTAACCTCAAACTATAAAAAAAATAATACTTTCCTTGATCAAAATTAAAATGACTCCTAAAACCTTATTTTGACCCATGAACCTATGTAACCTTTTCAAAAGGATGTTTTGAATTTTTTGAGTGATAACAGTGACTCCACTTGGGATAGTGTGCCCCTGTGGTACACTAAAGAACCAGTAGTTCCAGTGCTGCTATCCATCTTGAACTCTAAAATTTTTCCAAGTCTTCTTCAAACTCTTATAGCCTTCACCTATGGCTCAAGCTTAATGATTACTGCTGAAAAACCAACTTTGTACCTACTGAAAAGACCTCAGTCAATTTTGAGCTTATTCACACACTCCTACCTACCCTATCAACTGCAATCTCCATTTTCAACTCAAGCAACATGAAACTTCCAATGAAGCTAGTCTTTGATCTAATCTGACACTTGAACTTGTTGACTACACTTGAACCAAAAGTAAGCATGATACTAAAATGACCAAGGAAAGATAAAATGTATCTGATCCTCATAATGAAAATATAACTGGAAATCTGGACTGAAGAAAGGCTTCCATGTAGTTAGCTATAGGATCATAGAAGAAATAATATGTTTGATGACTCTCAAGACAATCTGCAACTTTGGACAATTCATATATGCTTTGCTCAGCCACACAAAATTTTAGTTGTGCACTATCAAATTAATTTTCAAGAACAATATTTTTTTTCTTCAATCTCAAAAAATAAAGGTAACAACACCCTCTCTTTATATTCGGGCATAAAAAGCTTTTGAAAAGACTAGCCTTGATCATGAAGATTATAAGATTGAAATTGACCTTCTAAAGCTTCAATGTCTTTCCCAATATAATTAGCAACTTCATCCACAAATTGAATCTTAACTTCTGACTTGCATTCAAATGATTTCCAATTAGAAGACAAGGATAAAGAAAAAAATTTATCCACTTCCTCATTAGTGTGATCATCATTTTATGTAGGCTAATGCAAGAAATGACATGAAGAATAAACTTCTTCCTTTACCTGAGGATTGTAGCAATTATCTTCCAATATTTCCTCTTGTTGTTTGTAATGATTCTCATACCCCTGATGATCAAAATAATGACAAGTCTGCTGCAACTTTTCATCAAACTTAGAGGATGTAACATGATTTTCAGAAATAAACTTCTACTGGGTTTCATTTTCATCCAAGAGAGAGGATATCCTTTCTTCTTGGTGATGAAAGGGATTGTCATGAAGGGCCTCTAAAGTTTCCTCATCCATTAACTCATCATCTTCATAACAATTCTCCAAATATTCAATAAAACTCACACAGTGTTTACAACAGTCTTTGACCAACAATAAGGAGGGATGACACTCTTAATACATCTCATAAAATGCAACATGGAAATCAGAAAGAGACTATAATGAAATATTTGGCAAGCTTTCATACCAAGACCATGATTTTCCTTCTAAAGTTTCCATAAACATCTTCATGAGATAATCCTCAGGGAACTGAACTTTAAGACTCTGTACATGCATATGTAATCTAACCAAATGAAGAGCAACATTGTCTTTCTTTTCATCTTTAAATATAGGAAGATCAGTTAACCATTCAACCTTTGGCATAGGATTTGGAAAATCATGGATATGAGACCGATTCATTGGGGCATAACTGAAATTTATTATTGCAATGGAAATCATATTGAAACTTCATCAAGCTATTGATATTCAAGTAGTGGAGTCACCTTCCAAATGATTATTTGATGTGTGGAGTCGCCAGAGCAGAGATACAACCAATATGTGCCTAAGTATCTGCTGCTCTCAAACCTTAGAACTGAAACTTTGTCATTCTTCCAAGGGAAAATATACACCTTCGTTCCTCGGGAATGATGCAAAAATGTTATCACCAAAATCGTACTTGATTGGCTGTTGATCAAACAACTTCAATGTAACTATTTCAAACCAATATTGTAACTGAGGCTTAGCCTCCTCAGCCTGAGAGGCTCTCTCAATGGTTAATGATATGGAATAAATATATAGATAGATGGCTAACTCTATGAATTAAGTCTTGATTTTGTATATTTGTAGCTTGAGAATATGAAGGCTAATACTACCATTGGGCTTATGGAGTCAACAAATCAATAGGTTCATTGGCAAGTTTTCTTGACATGGAAGCTAAGGCAAATAGGAGTATTTAAAAAAGACAATTCACTCAAGAACATAGGTCAACACAGTCATTTCAATATTAAAGGAAGTCAGAGCATAGAGTTATGAATTCTGAGTAATACCAATGAAATCTACTGCTAGTGGTTCAAAGGAAATTCACTCATAAAACACAGAAAAACATAGTCATCTCATTAATAAAGGAAATCAGAGCATAGAGTTATGAATTCTGAGTAATAGCAATGATATCTACTGCAAGTAGTTAAAAATAATATGTAGATCAATAAAACATTAAAACCCCATGAGAATCTCAGGTCTATCAAGAAGAAAACCTCTTTGTATTACTGATCACAGTCAATTACATAAAGCTGCAGTTTTGCTAGAAAGTCTCCAACCCTTGACAAATTCGACCCAATGGCCTTTAATAGAGAGCTTACATCATCAAATGAGCTGCCTCTAGGCTAGATACATCGAATTTTTGTCCATTGACACCTTGCATAACTATAAAACATGAAATTTATTACAAAAGGACACCTATCCTACTTGAAAGTCCTATTTCAAAAAGGACTCAAACTCCTTATTGATATCTTTAACAAACCTTATCTACTTTAAATCACATCATTGAAAAGTATGTCATCACATGGTCAAATTTGGATAATGGCATTCATTTCTTCATGACCACTTAGTTGACCTCCTCAAAAATAGGAAAGAACACCCTGTTTTTTAGGCAAAGAATCTTTTTTCTTCTTTGAGAATTATGGATATCATTTGATCTTTAATTCATGGTCCTGACTATTTAATCATGTCTTGGTATATTCCATGACTTTTAAATATCCTCCAACTGTTCAAAGACCACTTTAAAGGCTGATCCAAAAGATGAAACACATTGTGCTATGAAAACACAACAATTTCGTAGCGCTTTCTGTAGCGCTGACTTACAAGCCTTTGTTCTCAAAAATTCTGACTCTTTCCTCTTGCATCATCTTTATCACCCTTCATCACATCTCTCATAACATTTTTAGCCCTTAAATTAGCATTTAACACCTTTAAAACTGATCAAAAGAAGAAAAAGCGCAGCTACAACAGTTTCGTAGTGCTTTTATGCTTTTTAAGCCTGGAGGCGCTACGAAATTGCTGAAAGTGCAGATTTTTTCATAAATTTGTCAAATAAAAATTGTAGTTGCCCAAAAACTTATAATATAACTTTTCTTCATCATCCAAAAACCATAAACCAGCTTCACTTTAGGCTCCTTGAGGCATTTCTTCCTCATTCACATTTAGGACATCCTTGCAGATTTTTCCTGTTTTTTCCTGAAACATAGGTCTTGGAACAGAGCCTATATCTTATAATCCATGATGTATTTTGAAAAACTAAAGAAATTTTTGTAGGCTAGGATTTCTTGAAGAAAAACCTCTCTTGGTTTTTTGAAACACATCTCCAGCTGTCCAAAAACTGTATTTTAAAAACGTGTAAAACAGGAAAACACTGTTTTCTGAAAATAGGGCTTCAAAGAAATCCTTGTATCTCCCAACTGATAACACCTGTGAGAAAAGTGATTGAGGTTATTTTTATTTGATATGTTTTTGAAACAAATCTCTCTCAGTTTCTTAAAATACCTTTATGTTTACCAAAAATCCACCTTTGAAGTTGACTGCTAAAACAATCAGGTATGGGACAATTTCGTAACAGTTGTTTCGTAGTGCATTTTAATTTATCAATTTCTACCACCTCCTAGTGCATTTTCAGAAACTGAAAGAGGTTTTTGTAGTTAGTTATATTATGTAGAAAAAATTCTTTCAAGTTTCCCAAATTCGTTTTCAGTTGCTCAAAAACTGCCTTTGAAGTAGACTGTTCAACACCAAAAAACAGAATTTTGCTTCATATTTTGCTATGAAACTTTGAATAGTTTCATAGAAAAAAGTGACTTTTTACAGTGTAATGTGCTACAAAACTAATTTGGCATTTTCAGTAAAGAAACCCTTAGGAAATGAAATGAATCAGAGAATGATGAATGATGTGACATGAAGGAGTTTGAATATGGGTGGGCTTAGAACTTAGGGTAAGCTCAAACTATAAAAAATTTAATACTTCCCTTGATAAAACTTAAAATGACTCCTAAAACCATATTTTGACCCATGAACCTATGTAACCTTGTCAAAATGATGTTTTGAATTTTTTGAGTGATAACAGTGGTTATTATAAATACCGTAATGAGTTGTGTTATAAAGCTCTAGTAAATGGTACGTTTGTCATGTTTTCAACAATGGTCATTGCAAATACTACAACGAGCTATGTTAATATCCTTAGGCAATATGTTTTGCTTTCATGAGTCTTGTTGGTTGTAGGTTTCATCGAACACCGAGGACAGTTTTCCCCCAAGGGGGAGGGTTCTGTAGCAACACTGGTTAAAAAATCATGTAGAAAATATAATACCAAGGTCATGGGACATGTATTCTAAGATGAATGGCGGGAAAAATATCCTAGCGGGTGTTCATTTTAGTTTATTGTGGCTAAAGGAAATTGGAAAAGGAAATGGAAACGACTTTGGAAAGGCAAGATGCATTATTTGACATTTATTTATGAAAATAATGGAAAATAGGAGAAAATGAAGGTGAAAGGTCATAGGTTGCATGTGAGGAAGAAAAAGAAGGAAAATTGTTGGAACATCATCCTCCAAAGGCCGTGAATTGGGACAATTTTGACTATTTTTGTATATTTTTGGCATATTTTATTCTAGCATAGGGGTTTTGGGGTGGGTCAAAGCCCTGAAAGCATTGTAATAGGTCAAAGGGTGTACCTAGTGGACCACAGGAAATATTAGGCTAGATCGATATAAATAGAAGGACATTTTGAGTCAATAGGGAGATATATATTAAGATTGGTGCGAATTAAAAGTTAGTAGATCTGTTTGGGTTATTGGGGAAAGGACTCCTGCTGGTTGTGTGCGCAGAGATCCTCTGTCCTGCTGTGTGCGGATCCTGTTGTTGTGTGTTCAGGTTGGGTTTTGGGTATTGTAAAAGGATCTGAAGGATTAATAAACGAGAAAGGTTGTTGGAATATCTGAATCTGTTAAATGCGAATCTATGATATCTATTATGCTATGCATGGTTCTGTGTTAAGATGTGGAAATAACTGTGTTATATACTGATGCTGTGATCTGTCTATTATGCTTTATATATATATATATATATATATATATCTGCTGCGTTATCCTTCAATGAAATTATGCTCTGTTATTTACTGTGATTATAATCGGTATTGTGCACATGGATGTGAAGGAATCTATAGACCAGGGATCTGTGATATACAATATGGTAATTGTGAAGTCGAACGAAGCTCTTCTTGACTTACCTACCCTTTCCCAGGGTGCAGAAACCTAGTTCCAACACCCTCCCATACTGCTTTGGGTGAGACTTTGGCCTGCGCAAGCGGGTCACTGCTGAAAGGGCCAGTAGTATAGGGGTTTGTTGGAAAACCTTAACCTCCGAACTTGGGTCAGGATCCCTTGAGCCAAAAAATGGTTCTGTTGCTAGGACCAGGAGCATTTTTAGAGAGGGATCGGGAAATTCCAAGGCCATACTGGAAGCCTCAGAGAAAAGAAATTGATGAATGGTTCAAACAGCAAGTTCAGGAGTTCATAGTAAAAGAAAACCGTAGTAAAAGGTTGACCATTGAAGAGTGGAAAAATAAGTATATTTTCACTGAGATCTATGACATCTTCTTTGTAACCATTGCGATCGAGCTCCAGGAGTGGCTCGCAAGGTTGATTGAATTCCAGAAGTGTTGGAAGGATGAGCGAGTCACACAGTGGACCCCATAATTGATCCAACAGTTAGAAAGGACTGATAACACCATCACTCACATGGTGGACCACTCGCTGGACAGCATGCTAGGAGAGTTCGTGATAGAATTTTCTATCGATCAGTTTGTCTCCTACTCTGAAGTGGAGTGAAGGTTCTTCGATAAGTTTCTGAAGACCTTACCATTGCTAATTAAGATATTTTTGTTCGAAAAAAGTACTATGTAGCCACACCGAATGAATGACCTCTGATCTGAATTAGAGTACGACACGAATTGGAAAATATTATCGAACCAACCGAGAAGGAGGTATATCTGTCTACAACCCGGTAAGAGAGGCCGCTATGTAGAGTTCACTAGCCACACCACTTTCAAACCAGCGTAGGGGTAAGAATTCACCTACACCTCCACCACCACTGGAAGACAATATGGATGCGCACATGAAGTTGCCTACCTTTAAGGGTGTGGGAGACAAAGACATGGATCAGTTCTGGTTTGTCGCAGAATCGGTATGGACTGCGCAGAACGTAGCTAGTGATGCGGTGAAGAGGGAAAAAATGTCCCTTGCCTTCAAAGGAATAGCTTTGGACTGGTACATGGGATACATCGGCCATCATGCGAATAAAACCATTGAAGAGATTAAGAACGCCTTGAAGTAACAATTCAAGAAGCCTAATTCCTACTCTCAAATAGTGGTCGATCTAAATGATTTCAAGAAATGGCCTTCCAAGTTGGTATGGGAGGCCAATTAGCGATTGAAGAAGGTGATCAGAGAAGGAGGATTTTAGTATGATGACAGAAAACACACGGAATGGTTCATTTCCATGTTGCTGCCTCACCTGCGCATACTGATGGGTTACCAAACTTTCGAATCGTAGGAAAAATCCCTAGAAGTTTCTATGAAGTTGGAAGCTGTGCCCAAAGATGATACTCAGCTGGGCATCCAGCATATCCATAGGAAACTAGAGGCGATGCACATGGAGATCCAGAATCTGCGAAAGAAGCAAGGAGTAGAGGCTAGTCCTAAAAGATGGTGCATACGATGCAGGACGAATGGTCACACCAAGGATAAATGCCCTCTGTTAACAGACTATATGCAGGCTGGGGGACCTAGTCCATTGCGGCCTATGAAAGTTGCAGGGTCAAGTGGGCCGGCACTATGGTGAAATGATTGTCGCGTGGCGGGGCTGCATGACACAAACCATTGTCTTCGCCTAGCTGCGTATGTCCCAGAAGTAAAGCAGCAATGGCGCAGGTTCTGTAGGTCGGTAGGACATGATGAATAGATCTACCGAATGTATGATTTAATGATCGATCAAGGGAACCTTTGTAGGGTACAGTCAGATCCATCCTCGCCAAGATCCCTCTCGAGTGTAGGTAACTCCCCAGCCAGTAGCAGGGGAGGCGGGAGGGGTGTGAGCATAGGTCAGGGATGAGGGAAACTAATCTGTTATAACTGCGGAGAAGTATGACACTTCACCAGGGACTGTCCAAACCCTACGAGGTAGTCCTGTCGGTATTTTAGGCAGCTAGACCATGCGATTGAAGACTGCCCCATCTTGATAGCAAAGATGCAGGAGAAGCAGCCAACACCTATGGAGAATGTAGAGAGGGTTAAGTCTGAACTACGAAACCAAGATCCAAGCATGAATGTCGTAACACGCATTAGGATGGCCACCAGTGGGCCTAAGGAGAAGACTGCGACCAAGCCTCTGATCCGACAAGAAGTTATCAAACAGGAAGGTTTGGATCTAAGGAAGGAGAAAGAAAAATTTTTCGCAGCTCGCAAAGACTTTGCTGAGGCAGAGGCGTCTACTTCGCGGTCGCTTGAAGACCTTAAGGTAGATGAGGATGTCAAACCCTTTTTATAGTCATGTATGAAGCTACTGCGCAACCCAAAGGCTATGGAAAATCTTCAGGAATTAATAGATAGCTGCGCAGCACAACCTAGCCTCCCTCCGGAAGTCAAGGATGTACACAAACTCTATTGATATAAGAAACACACTGGTAGGGAGATGCGATTGACTACGCAGATCGGTGATTACGAGATGGATCAGGTTATTTTGGACCTAGGGTAAGATGCAAATGTATTACCTAAAAATACTTGGCAACATATGGGGGAAACTAAGTTGGAGTGGTCCACTATTCAACTGCGTATGGCCAATCAATAGAAGATCATGCCCTTGGGGAGACTATCAAAGGTCATGGTGGATATCGTAGGGGTTAAGGTCTAGGATGATTTTGAAGTAATTCAGATTGTAGAAGATGCAGACCCCTACCCTGTGCTCCTAGGCTTGGATTGGGCCATCGATATGGGAGGTATCATTAACCTAAAGAAGAGAAGCACGATATTCGAAAATAATGGTACAAGGGTAATAGTACCATTAGACCCTGCAGAAGGCGAACGATACACAGAACCGGTGCGCAGTGAAGAGGATGTGGATCACATCTATAAGTTGACGACGTGGGATGAAGATTAGATCAACCCCATGGCGGAGGGAGTACTCTGCTGGGAAAAGGACAATGAATGTTTCTCTGACTTCGAGGGGGATATAGAGAATTGGAAAAACCAGTTACATGGTGTGTCTGTGCTGCGATGTCTTTAGATCACAAAGAAATTCCACTACATCTTCTCATAGGTAAGAGATCTACCTTAATTTTATGGTTCTAGTAATGTTAGGGACTTTTTGTGAACATTTGAAGCTGAGGTTCCTAGGGAACGAAGGTTATGGGCACTTAACCTAACTATGCGTACAACCCCTGCACGATGGTGGGAGACGCATAAGGTAGCGTTCTAGGAGTGGGAGGATTGTTGGGACATGATGCTGCTGTGATTTGAGACTCTGGTGGAGGTGCGGGTCAAATTGTTCCTTGGCCCAGGGGATCCCCGTGAACACGTGGTTACATGGATGGAGGCTTGGGGTGACCGAACTATAGAATAGTGGGTTCAGCTATTCACTCATGCGTTGGGTCCAATCCCTATTTCTTGGTACCTGGATGCAGAGCTACATCAATGCACCCGCCATTGGTAAACTCTGAAGAATGCATTTATAGGAACATTCGGACTGATAGGGGGTTTTGAGGTGCTTGACGAAGCTCTACAGGACATAGTACATTTGTGTTTGGCAAGACCGGCTCCTCTGTAGTACTTGGGACGACAACATGGGAAACACAGATGCAGGATATTGTCAACTGCCGCAGCTTGGCAAGAGAGGAAGGTGAAAATGATCTGTTGTCTGTCTCTATCCCGGAGTTGGAAGGGGAGTGCACCGTTGAAGGACCTCCGCTGAAAGAAGTGGATGTCACTAAGCCTATCAAGTTGCGTGAAGTAAACATTGGGATGAAAGAGCACCCTAAGTTGGCTAAGATGGGGGACTATTGGGATGAGGATATAGTAGGCAAAGTGGCTGAATTACTTATAGAATATTAGGACTTGTTCCCTACAAAGTTTTCCGAGCTGAAGGGGATCATGTGGGACTTAGGGGTCATGCATATCACTCTTAAACCTGATGCACGACCCATAAATCAGCGACCTTATAGGTTGAACCCCAAGTATAAGGAGAAGGTCAAGGATGAGCTCGATAAAATTCTTGCTACAGGAATCATCGAAACTGTTGAACAGTCAGATTGGGTCAGTCCAATGGTGGTTCAGGAGAAAAAAACTATGGGGGAGGTCTGGATCTGTGTGGACCTACGTAAGTTGAATGATGCCTGTGTTCATGATCTATTCTCGACACCATTCTTATAAGAAATATTCGACAACATGGGAGGACATGAAGCATACTCCTTCACAGATGGATTCTCAGGATACCATCA
This sequence comes from Pinus albicaulis, assembly GCA_034641835.2. Taxonomy (NCBI): domain Eukaryota; kingdom Viridiplantae; phylum Streptophyta; class Pinopsida; order Pinales; family Pinaceae; genus Pinus; species Pinus albicaulis. Next base: position 1,315,284,030 of record CM076581.1, on the reverse strand, counting down.
GATCAGAATCACACCTGAGGATCGCAGCAAGACAATGTTCGTCACTGAGTGGGGATCATTTCAGTACACTTTCATGCCATTTGGACTCAAAAATGCCCCTGCTATCTTCTCTTGGGTCGCTGTTGCAGTATTCAAATAATTCATCCATAAGTTCCTCGAGGTATATTTCAATGATTGGACTGTCTTCAGTCTGGTAAAGGCGCACGTATCAAATCTGTGCTTAATGTTGGATGCCTGCCAGAAGCACAAGATTTCCCTAAATATCAAGAAATGTATCGTCTACGCATCCTTCGGAATCATGGCCAGATCGTTTGTCGACAAGGACTAATGGTAGATCCTGCCAAAATTGCAGTTATCATAAACTTTCCAGTACCAACCACGGAGAAACAACTATGCTCAATCCTTGGACACACAGGTTACTATAGGAAATTAATTCAAGGCTATGCACTGATTACGACCCCTTTGGAAAAATTGCTGAAGAAGGATGTTTCGTTCTTTTGGAATGACGAGTGTCAAAAGAGCTTCAAGTTACTTAAATAGAGGATGGTCTCGGCACCTATTCTCATCTTTCCTGATTGGGAGAAGGTATTTCATGTTCATGCCAATGCATTGGGCATTTCTCTCGGGGTTGTCCTTATGCAGCCAAGAGAAGGAGATATCAACCACTCGGTTGCCTTCGCAAGTAGGAAACTCTCTGGTGAGGAACGCAACTACTCCACCACAGAACAGGAGGGATTAGACATGGTCTACACTTTGTAGAAATATCGACATTACTTATTAGGAGGACACTTCAAAATGTTCACAGACCATTTCACTTTAAAATACCTGGTCAATAAGCCTGTGTTGGGGCGGGGGGGGGAATATGCCGATGGCTACTGCTATTTCAAGAATATGATTTCGAAATCATCATTAAGCCGGGAAAGTTGAATGCTGGGTCGGATCACTTGTCCCGAATAGAGAGTGGCGAGGAGCCAACCAACCTGGAAGTTGGATTTCTTGATGCGCAACTATTTGCTATTAAGGTAGTAGATGCGCACTTTGCAGATATCATTCAGTTCTTGACTACTGGGATGGCACCTCCAGAGTACTCTGCACAACAAAAGAAAGAGCTAGTCACCTGGGCAGCAGATTTTACCATCATCATAGGTCATTTATATAAGATGGGAGCAGATGAAGTCTTGCGGCGATATGTTTTGGAACATGAAAGGCGTGCTATTTTGGCAGAGGCTCATGACGGAGTAGTAGGAGGTCACTACGTAGGAAAAGTAATGACGAAAAATATATTGAGAGCTGGGTTATGGTGGTCAAATTTTCATAGTGATGCCCACAACTATTGTAAAGCCTACGATATGTGCCAACGAACGGGGAGGCTGTCCCACAAAGATGAAATGCCCCTTCAACCACAGATGGCTCTACAAGCAATTGATAAATTGGCTATCGATTTCATCGGGCCTATCAACCCACCAAGGAAGAAGAAGAGTGTGCGCTACATTATTACTACCACTGATTATGTAACTAGGTGGGTGGAAGCACAAGAAGTAAAGGATTGTAGTGTGGATACTGCTGCGCATTTCATCTTTGAACAAATCCTGACTAGATTTGGATGTCCGAAGATTCTCATGAGCGATAGAGGTACGCATTTTTGTAATGAAAGAATCCAAGCTTTGATCGAGGAGTTCCGGATCCATCATGTGAAGAGCACACCATATCACCCATAAGCCAACGACGCAGTTAAAGCTTTTAATAAAATCTTGGAGTAAGAACTGACAAAGGTATGCAATGCTGATCCCATTGGTCCTATGGGCCTATCGAACAACCTGCAAGAAGCTCACAAGGAAAACCCCATTTAGGATGGTTAGTCGTTACTCCCATGGAGTATATTATTCCTAGTCTATGTATCACAACATTTACAAACATGGTAGAACCTGACATCATGGAGGAGCGCTTAGCGCAGCTTATGGCTTTGGAGGAAGATTGGTTTCTTGTGAATTTCCATCAGCAAGTCCAGAAGGCCCACGATAAAGCCTAGCATGATCGACATATTCACCAGAAGACATTCGTGGAGGGCGAGTTGGTCCTCTTATATGATAGCCAGTTTTTAAAGCATCCCGTGAAGTTTCGGCAGCATTGGCTTGGTCCCTACACAGTTAGGGAAATCATGGATGGTGGAGTGGTTAGGCTTGCTACCCTGTGCAGTGATATGCTCCCGGGCTATGTAAATGGTAGCCGAATCAAACCGTATCAGATCAAATGAATCTATGGCTGGAGTAGACATACAGGTGCAGGTGGAGACTCCACCACCACAGTGACTCGGGACGAGTCACAATATTGTGTTGGGGGACTGTTGGAACAGGGTCCTCCAAAGGCTGTGAATTGGGACAATTTTGAGTATTTTTTTATATTTTTTGCATATTTTAGTCTAGTGTAGGGATTTTGGGGTGGGTCAAAGCCTCGAAAGCATTGTAATAGGTCAAAGGGTGGACCTAGAGTCCATAAACCACGGTTTTCGGACCAAAGGAAAGATTAGGGTAGATTGATATAAATAGAAGGATATTTTGAGTCAATAGGGAGATATATATTAATATTGGTGCAAAATAAAAGTTAGTAGATCTGTTTCGGTTATTGGGGAAAGGACTCCTGCTAGTTGTGTGCACGAAGATCCTTTGTCCTGCTGTGTGCGCAGTTTGGGTTTTGGGTGTTGTAAAAGGATCTGAAGAATTGATAAACGCAAAAGTTTGTTGGAATATATGAATATATGTGAATCTATGATATCTATTATGCTATGCATGGTTCTGTGTTAATTTGTGGAAATAATTGTGTTATCTACTGATGTTGCGATTTGTCTGTGATGCTTTATATATATATATCTACTGCATTATCCTTTTATGAATTTCTTCTCTGTTATTTACTGTGATTATAATCAGTATTGCGCACGTGGATGCGAAGGAATATATAGATCAGGGCTCTGTGATATACAATTTGGTAATTGTGAAGTCGAATGTAGCCCTGCTTGATTTACCTACCCTCTCCTAGGGTGTGGAAACCTGGTTCCAACACCCTCCCATAGTGCTTCGAGTGAGACTTTGGCCTACGCAAGCGGGTCACTGCTGAAAGGGCCAGTAGTATAGGGGATTTTTGGCAAACCTTAACCTCTGAACCTGGGTCATGACCCCTCGAGCCAACAAAAATAATGGAAAATGAAGAAAATAGAGGCCTCATTGATAAAAAGGCTTCTGAGGATCAGTTGGCAAGATTTTTCCCAATGCAGTTTTGGAGCTCTCATTATTCCCTCTCTCTCTCTCATACTCTTGGATATTTATAGTTTTCTTGGAGCACTCTTGGAGCTTGTGTGGCATACTTGGTGATTTGGAGCAAGAAGGAAAAGGAAGAGCAGGAAAGCACAAGAGGACATTAGGATCGACAACTATGGTGGGTTTTTTTTGAAGGTATTGAGTTGCATATATGTTTTCCTCACTGCTTTTGGCATGCATGGTATATGCATGTGGTTTCATGGTCATGATCTGTCATAGGCATGGAGGATTTTCTGGATTGACAGTGAATTTTCCTAGATAGCCATGGTGTTGTGGGTTTATTTGCATTGCTTGTTTTATGGTTGTTTCTCATGTTACTTTAGTTGTGGGTTGAATTATTAGTTCTTGGAAGCCTTGGTTCAAAAAATTCTCTGGAAGCCCGATAGAAAAATTTGGGTTGAGTTAGTAGTACTATAAGCCTTGGTTGGACAAATGCTCTGCAAGCCCTAGGTGGGTTGAGTTACTAGTCCTGGAAGCCTTGGTTGGACAAAAGCTCTGGAAGACCTGTAATAGTTGGGGTTGAGTTACTAATCCTAGAAATCTCGATCGAAAAAAAAATTCAGGAGCCCTCAAACAACTTGGGTAGAGACCGATCTGTGATGGTTGTGATGTCTGACCATGAGGTGGAATCACTGGTTGAGGGTTGAGCTGGATTGGCTATGGAATCCCTGACTTGGTTTTGATGGATCTAGGTTATGAGATTCCATAGTCATGCTAAGAATATGGCACAAGGGTGTCTGGATGAAGAAATATTTGGCCTAGCCATGTCTATGGTTGGGTGGAACATGGAATTCCCAGACTTAGTTTCATTTTTATTATGGAAATAAGAGCTATTTTTCCTTTGCATTTATGGGTAAATATGGTTGTTATTATATGGTTTCTATGGCCATTGTGTGCTTGTCATTTCTATTACTTATATGATGGTTATGACTGAGTGATATCATGGTGACAAAGTATAGCTCTCATCATCTTTTGATTCGTAATTGAATGAACAATGTATCTATGCCTAAATAGACTATAATGTAGTTAATGTGATGGAGAAACAATGCTTATTAGCGATTCTGATATAAGTATGATACCCTTATGCTCGGATATATTATTTAAACCTGTAGATTACATATTTGTGATATGTTTGAAGAAATTCCTGTCATGGCTAGTAGGGGTCCAGTCTAGGCCTTGTCATGGTTTTTGCAAATACATCATTTTTTCGCTGTTTTCTTCCATCTCTGAACTTGTAATAGAGTTTTGAGCAGTGACTTGAGGTCTGGGCTTGAAAAAGTTCCTTAAATCCCAAAGATGCAGGAACAATTCAGGAAAATTTAGTCCCTGGATGTAGACATGTAGGCTTGTGCATGTGTCTAGAGCCTCCCAGACATTGTCATGTAGGATTTTGCATGCATCCGAGGGTTAAGTGGGTTAAAAAATCAGTGGGACCTAAGGGATAGGGGGCTGACTATTTGGGTTAGATCTTGGGAGTTTTGTTTCTATTGTGGAAGGTTTTTTTGATGTGTTTCCGTCGATTCCACTTCCTTAAGGTTGCATAGGAGGTTGAATCAAATCATAGTAACTCTTCGTCACATGTTTACCCTGGTTGGCCGGTTACTTGGGTAGATGTGGGATGAGGGTGTTACATTGGTATTTCACCTTTTTGCGAGGAACTGCTGCAATGATTGGTCTTATTAGCTTGCATATTTACCTCTATGTGTTTTGAGAAGTTCCATCATGATCAGAAATAGTTTCTACCATTTACACCATGCATTCCTCCAAGAGGAGTCCTCTTTAAGCTCTTTTCATACTCCTAAAATATGAAAATATTGCCAAGCACTTGCCTTTTCGAACACGTTAATTTAAATGAAAAAACGTCTTTCTAGTATAGGTTTAACCCTTTTTTAGACTCGATAGACTATTTATGAAAAAATAAATAATTTAGTCAAACATGACTAAAATATTCTCCTTGGTATTGTTTTATGCCTTTTCAGGCCCAAGAGATAAATTTATGAAAAAAAATATCTTGGAGTTTTTTTTTTTTTGTCTTTTTCAAACTCTCTAAACAAGAAAAATGAGTCGAGTTACGCCTTCGCTAAACTCGTAAAACTATTAAAAAATGTTGGAATCATCAAGCATGACGAGACCAAACCACTCCTTCTTAGGGTTCGTTAAAGATACTAAGAAGGATTCATCCAAATGGTGAACTTATAGATCAATCATATGTTATCATCCTTAAGCTTGTTAAAAAAGAGGTACTGGCTAGAAATGGTTGGGAAATTGAGAAAACATGACATTAAACCTATTAATGGGAACGAATCACTCTTGAATATTACACTGTTTCAATTCATATCTATGCTTTTTTTGGGTTAGGGAATATGATTGCCTCTCCGTTGATAACACCTCATTGAAAGCCTTCATGATGGGTCTTTGATTATGTTATCACTTTGTAATTTCTTGGGCCGAGGAAGAAAAATTCAAAGGTAACCAAAAACCACTTGCAGGATTAGAAAATAGCTTTTCCAAACCCAAAGAGGGCTCTCTCTCAATGGATTTTCAATCAATCACATATTAGGGATTTAGGCTAGGTATGATGATCAAGAAATTGGTTTTAAAATTATGGTTTCATGGTAAAGGAGAAGTCCATTGGGCATGGAGTCTGATTGATGAAAGTGAACAATCACTGGATATAGAGAAATTTTATGACAAGGGCAAGGTAGTAAGACTTCTAGATCTTTGAATCTGTTGTAGCATATGGTAGAGGAATTAAGGAGCACAACCCATTAAACATAAATGATCTCAGGGATGAATTATAGGCAAAATTTTAGAAGAAAAACATTTAAATTATCTGAAAGGAATGAAATAGAGCATCTATCTTGGATGAATTCTGCACATATAATATTCATTCGAATAATGGGAAAATAAATTTTTTCATGAATAACTTAGAGAAGAACACATAAACACTGAAAGAATAACATCACTAGTAGCTATTGACACAAGAATCCTTGAGAAAAAGAGATATGTACTTCTGTATTGATCACTTGAATTGAAACTCCACAGTTTACAGAAAGGAAAAATATCTCCTCTAATCCACCTTGAACATTTTTATTACTACAAAATACATGTTTTTATAATGAAATAATCTTAAACTGCTTCCTCATTTTACTAGAAAATAAAATCAAATACAATCATAAAAATAACAATCAATTATTTGTCATTGGGTGCAAAATATTTTGAATTGCTTGGAGGTTGCTGGTGAAATCTCCTTGGAATAAGATCTTATGGTTGTTGTCTGCTACTTTGGGTTCTAATTCTGCCTCAAAATCTGGAAAGTTGATTTTCTACCACCTATCATTTGCTATCCCGTTGACCTTATGCACCAAATTTGGAATTGATGTGTTGAATTGCTAATTCCCTTCCTCCTTCAAATATCAAACTACTGCCTTTATTTATGGACAAAATCTCCTAGAATAGGAAGAAAATAATCTACTTGAGAGAGCTCAAAACATGAGAAGGTAGGTGTCTCATATCTGTAAAAAAAATTAATTTGTTGATGTTTATCCCCTTGTTACCACATGTATCAACTAGTTTTCCCTTTGACTGACATTTTTGAGTCAAAAATACTTTTTCCCATAGTCTTTGCCTTCATCATCCTTTAAATACTTCACCATTATCACAAAATATTTGGGAAGAATATTTTGACAGATATTTTCCAAATATTTTTGCTTAAACCTGTGAATGAATTACATAAATAAAATCTTTAAATATTACTTTATATGATTTTATAAATCATCCTCTTGTTTAGAAATCCATGTCTTGTTTTTTTTTTTAAATCCATGTCTTGTTTCCATGAATTTATATATTGATGAATAAATGGATTCATAAACATACTTATAAAAAAACATTGACTGTTTTCCTCCCCATGGATTTTAAAAACCATGTCTTGTTTTCCATGGTTGGTAAGTATCTTTTACTTTCCCATTTTGACTTCATAATTTGTTATTGGATGAAGCATGAAAGTAAATGTGGTTGCAATAGTTTAGATATTGGGTTGCTAATTATTTTTAAATTAAGTTTAATATTTCAAATAAATAATTTTACAATATATATATATATATATATATATATATATATATATATATATATATATATATATATATATATATTTATAAAATTAAAAATTATTTAAAATAAAAGCTATTAAAAATACCTTTATAGACATTTAATCTTTTAGCAAATGGAAAGGGTTGTTGACAACTAGCTTTTGAAACCCCATTGATGACCCCCTAGGGACCTTTGTACAAAGACAATTTAGACTATAAGACCTGGTGGATTTATAGGCTAAAATTAACCAGCAGATTCCCAAAATAAATAACTGGGAAAAAAAAATTATCTATATTATAGGACCCTAATAGTGGCTCCAATGGGGATGGCATCCTCGCTGTGAGGTGCAAAGAAAACTGGAGATTAGTAGCCTGATCTATTGGGATGATCCCAAACCTGCAACATGCTCTACACTGAAAGCACTATAACTGAAACCCAACTAGAAATTTGTTCCAATCCTCAAACTGAACCAAATCCATTCTTCAAATTGGAATTTGAATTGTATACTGAAAACTGAAAACTTTGTTGCAAACTGAAGTGTGAAAAATATGGTTGAAAAAGATGCTCAGAATTTTGATATTATTCACACTCTTACCTACTTTAGGCTACTTATACCCCTAAAAAATTAAGTAATAGAAAAATTCTAAAACAACTAATCAAGTAGCTGCATACTTGATGTGATTCCCAGTCTGTGTTTCATCAAAATGGACACTGAAAAGTGTAAGTGCAGTACCAACTGATTGTAGACTTTTCTTTCACAAAAGAAACATAATTGGAACTCTATAATGAAAAATTCCTCCATATAGAGAGCTATGGGATTAAAAAAAACATATTTAATTTGCTAATCATTAAGAAGTTCTGTAATTTTTTTGTTCAAATAACACTACTCATATGTGTTGTTTAAATTAAATCCTAGTTTCAACTGTAAAAGTTCCTAAAAAATGGGTTTTCATCTTAAAAATTGTAAGGCTGAACTTGAACATTTAAGATCTGAATGTACTTATCAATTTTATCATCAAACTATTCTAAAAATTTAGCTTTATCTTTAGAGATACATTTTCACACCCTCAAATAAATAAGCAGTAAATTGGAGAAATCTTCTTCCATTTGATCATCATAAAAAATATCCTAGTATTCTTGGAAACCTTTAATAGAAATAGGGTTTGTCACATACCATGTCATTTAGATTAGGAAATTCAAGCTCTGAATTATTTGGATAGTGGAGTCGCCATGAGTGTTTCTGCAATATGCATTCTTTGACAATAGAGTCGCCATGACTGTTTTTGCAATATGCATTCTTTGACAATGGAGTCACCAAGTGAATGATTCCTGCTTCATATGTTTCTGACTGTTGTCCACAATAAACAATCAAATCTGAAGCTTGATAATATTTCCCAGGGAATATTAAACCTTTCATTCCCTAATATGATCGCCATAATTTTATCACTTTATAATTTCTTAGGCTAAGGAAGAAAACTACAAAGGTAACCACAAACCACTTGTAGGATTAGAAACTAGCCTTTCCAATCCCAGAGAGGGCTCTCTCTCAATGGATTTTCAATCAATCACAGTTTATGGTTTAGGATAGGTATGATGATCAAGAAATTGGTTTTAAAGTTATGGTTGCAAGGTAAACGAGAGGTCCATTGGGTACAAAGTCTGATTGATGAAAGTGAACAATCACTGGTTATGGATAAATTTTATGGCAAGGGCAAGGTAGTCAGACTTCTGGATCTTTGAATCTGTTGTAGCATATGGTAGAGGAATTAAGGAGCACGATCCATTAAACATAAATCATCTTAGGGATGAATTCTATGCATAAGTTTAGAAGAAAAACATTTAGATTATCTGAAAGGAATGAAACATATAATCTTCATTCAAATAATGGGAAAATAAAATGTTTCATGAATAACTTAGAGAAGAACACATAAACATTGAAAGAAGAACATCACCAGTAGATAATGACACATGAATCCATGATAAAACAAGCTATGTACTTCTGTATTGATCACTTGAATTGAAACCCCACAGTTTATAGAAAGGAAAAATATCTCTTCTACTCCACCCTGAACCCTTTTCTTATTACAAGATACATGTTTTTATAAAGAAAATAATCTTAAACTACTTCCTCATTTTATGAGAAAATAAAATTAAATACAATCATAAAAATAACAATCAATTATTTTTCATTGGTTGCAAAATATTTCAAATTGATTGGGCGTTTCTGGTGAAATCTCCTTAGAATAAGATCTTATGGTTGATGTCTACCACTTTGGGTTCTATTTCTGCCTCAAAATCTAGAAAGTTGATTTTCAACCACCTATCATTTGCTACCTTGTTGACCTTATGCACCAAATTTGGAATTGATGTGTTGAATTGCTGATTCCATGCCTCCTTCGAATACCAAACTACTTCCTTTATTTATGGACATAATTTCCTAGAATAGGCAGACAATAATATGCTTGAGAGCTCGAAACATGAGAAGGTAGGTGTCTCATATTTGCCAAAAAAAAGAATTTGTTGATGTTTATCCTTTTGTTACCACCTATATCAACTAGCTTCCCCTTTGACCGATGTTTATGAGTCAATTTTTTTTCTTTATTCCCATAGTATTTTCCTTAATCATCCTTTAAATACTCAAGATATGTGATTATTTACATCAACAATTATTGATAGGGGGGTATGTGAATATTTACATCAACGGTTATTGATGAATTTCAGGGAGGGTGTTCATTTCGTACACCCCTCCCTCCTAAACCATTTAGTTTGAATTTTTGATTTTGACTTACATCCAATCTAGGACTTACATCCACATATGAGGGAAGATATGTGATGAAGTCTGGGGTGGGGTCACAATTTTAGTTTGAATTTTTTATTTTGACTTCAGAATTTATTATTAGATGATGCATGAAAGTAAATGTAGTTCCAATAGTTTAGAGATTGGGTTTCTAAGTTATTTTTAAATTAAGTTTAATAGTTCAAATAAATAATTTTACAATATATATATATATATATCTTATGTAAAATTAAAACTCATTTAAAATAAAAACTACTAAAAATAACTTTAGAGACATTTCATCTTTTAGAAAATGGAAATGGTTGTTCAAAACTCGCTTATGAAACCCCATTGATGACCCCCTAGGGACCTTTTTAAAAAGACAAATTATACTATAAGACCTGATGGATTTATAGGCTAAAATTTACCACTAGATTCCCAAAATAAAATACTGGACAAAAAAATTAACTATATTATAAGACCCTAACAGAGTCAATGCTGCCAAATCCATATTAGTGTTGCAGATATGTTCAAGAGAAAGTACACCATCATTTGAAATTTTCTAAAATACCCTTAAGCCTTACTTCATGTCTATCGCTCAAGAACCAACTTTGCATCATCACATTTTATCTCAAATATTAATGCTTGTTTCATGTCATTGATTGGGGATACGTTAAGTCCCTCTTGCGATGGGTCACTTCCTGTTGAAATCAACACATTATCCAAGAAGTTGACATAGAAGCTACCTTTAGTGCCTTGGAGCTTACCCCAATGGAAATTTTCCTCACCTTCGGCGATACTTTCTCATCATTAGACTTCGATTGGAATTTTGTGTGGTGTTTGAATTCAACTCATTTATTCACACCACATAGATTATATTATAGTACCTTGAGAGCCATTATCATTATTGGTGGTTTCTCTCACATCTATTAACAACTTACATCATTGGATAATAATTATGTGGTGTCTACCATGTTCGACTCCAACTCATTTATTCACATGGTTATACTCATACTGTCAAGTGAGGAGGTAGAAGACCCCATATCTAGTTTCATCCACTCGGGCTGCCATTTCAGGATTCATACAAGATTACAAAGTATGATGGCTATGATCATTCTTAAATCTATCCAAGCATGGGTCCACCATCTATCAACAATGGATGTAATTCTGATTATTTTACATGTACATTTAAATTGGCTTATATTTTGACTATGGGTATGCCTACCTCAGTAATGATATCATAATGTTTAGGTATTGTAACATCCAGTTGATGATCTTAACCAATCTATTCTTGATCCAGAATTTTCATATGGTAAATCACTTCAGTCCTCAGCCACTACTTCTGACTTTGTACTTTAGGGGGAAATCTATTACATGTCATTTCATTAAATCCAATCAAATGGCCTAGGAACTAGATCAATAATCATCCTTTAACACTTTGCATTCATCCCCTGTAAGGAATAGAGCACTCTCTCTCCTAAATGTCCAAGAATTTTGGGTTAAGCTACTCAAAACCCTATTTTTTGGGCCCATATAAATTTCCCTTCATGAAACCTGCAGCGTTGCAAGCTGTACACACAATAATTGCACTGAACAACACATGTTTCCTTCATTGCAAGTGTGATAGGCTCTAGAATTTTGTAAAAATTAACAATAATTTTGAATATTCTCTTTCTAGAAGCTTCCAAAGTGGTTTTAACTATTTACTATTAGATCAAGATCTCGAACTCATATACTTGAGGTCTTATCTCTTATCTTCCCTCATATGTGGATGTAAGTCCTAGATTGGTAAATCTAAAACCACCCCATTTACCCTATAAATTTACTTCCTCCCATGGATTTTGGGTTGGCTTTTGGAGACTCTTATTTATTCCCTCATGTTGCTGCTTTGTGCCTAAGGATCCATTATCCATCCATGCAATTGAGTTGTGATTGAAGGATTTCTTTGTGGAAAGGGAAGGACAAGATAGTTGGGAGACATCTACAAGGTGAATATATGTAAAGGGTTGTAATTTATCCTACATCCATTATTACAAAAAATGCTTTATTTTCCTATACTTATGTCTCATTAATGGATATGTATTATAATGTCTTCTTGAATCATTTTTTAGAGATGTTAGTACATGATATTTGTATGTTGTAGTGCTCTTGCTTATTTTAGTTGTTTTGCAGGCTCCACTTATAGCATTTGGATTTGGAGTTGAAGCATACAAGCAAGAAGAAGAGGATAACTTGTGTTGGATTCCAGGTAGGTATTTCCTCCATGTTATAATTTCTCTAAGGAAAGTATAAGTATTTTTATCTATGTTGTTTCTAGATCAAGACACTAGATCTAGGGAGTTCACTTCTATCTGCAGAAGGGAAATATCGGTCAAATAGTTCTCTTCTTCGATCATTTAGGGAAGAATTGTTGGGAAACATCAACCCAACATTGTCTCTTGACGATACTATTGCGATTTTTTTTTAAGTTTCATTCCCTGTGCCTATCAATTGACAGAACTCACTGAACTCAAAAATAAAACTAAGTATTACACATGCCACCTATATACTATTCACTCTCCTTTATTTCTCCTACAATTCTTCCTCTTGCACAATGTTAAACAATGATTTAATATTCCAATATTTGGTTAAGGGGAAAAAGCAAAGTAAAGTACAATCACAAACCTCTGTAATACTATTAATGTAAAAATATGTGTGCGATCAATGGAATAAAATAAAGAGATTGCAGAAGGACTGATTTTTCTAGAAAAATCACTCTGCCACTCCAGACTCTTTGATTATTATTAATCCAATAATTATATGAATACATAGCATCAGTCTAGATCCATAAAGATAGGATTAAATGGGCCAATTTAGGGATTATTAAACTAATTACAACAAAAAACTATTTTTAATGGATTACATGGCAATCAAAAACAAATTTATCCTAAAAATGCACTCATTGAGGAACATACTCCTCTAGTAAAGAACTTTGACCTCTCCAACAATTTTATTTTTATGGATGCCCCTACATCATACTCCCAAGGAATAAAGAATTCATGGGCCGAGGTCTTCAACAGTCTTGCCACTTTTTTGCAGTAATGTGGCAGTAATCCAAGTTGCATCAACTATTGGATGGTCCTTCCACTTGACCAAATACTCATAGTATTCCTTTCCCTCAGTCTTCTTAATCAATCACTTATCTAATATACTGTCTCACTGCAAAGGCTTTGTTGCTGGTAACTACTTCTACCAATGAATTTTTTGTTGTCCACTGTCTTTCTGTATTGCTTCTCTTGGATGATACTTGTGTTGATTTGCAACATTGAAGACGAGACAAATTCCAATCCTTTGTGGCAACTCTATATCATAATATTTGGCTAAAAATTTCCTAAGGATATTACAGGGACTAATTTTCTTTAATTTTAGTTTTTTTATTCTCCTTTAGGAAATATTTATTTCCTCAAATGTGTCAGTTATTAATTTCCCAGTTCAAAGCTCTGTTCTCACCTCTTGATATCTTATTTGGTTTTATATTTGAGGCTACTATATTGCAATATTTTTTTCACTTTTTCATGGATCTCTTGCATAAATGAAACAAATTCTTCTCTTGTTGTACTTCTTTGCTCTGCTCTTCCCAATTTTTCGAGTTCATGTATTCCTCTTAGATGCATCCTATACATTATCTTAAAAGGAGTGCTTCAAATTGGATAATCATTATAGGAAAATACAACCTAGGAAATCACTTGATCTTACTGCTTGGGATGGTCTCCACCCAAGCTTCTAAAGATATTCCCCTAACTCTTATTAAGTCAGTTTCTCCATCAATTTAAGGGTGATAAGATGAACTACAACTCAATTTTGTTCCTACTTTCTTTCATAAAGTCCTTTAGAAATTTTCTAAGAATATAGTATCCCTATTTAAGACAATGCTCTTGGGTACTCCATGCAATATCACCACTTCTCTGAAGAACAAGTTAGAAACATGCATAGCATCACTGGTTTTAAAACAAGGGATGAAATGGCCCATTTTTGAAAATTTGTCCACTACAACAAATATTGCATCATTACCCTTTTGAGTCTTTGGAAAACCCAATACACAGTCCATGCTTACCGAATCCCATGTTTTGTCTGGATTTGGTAATGGTGTATATAACACTCTTTTTTGTCTCTTTCATTTTTCATGTTGGAAATTCTACAACTACTTACAAAATTCTGCACATTAGTCCTCATCCTTCAAAAATAGTAAAAATGCTTCAGTTTCTCATATATATTATCATGTCCAAAGTGTCCACTAAGACCTCCACTATGCTTTTCTTTAATTAAATTATCTTTCATTGAGCACTTTGGAACACAAAGCTGATTGTTTTTTAATAATAATCCTTCTTGAAGCATATAACCGAGCCACATACTTCTATCTTGGATTACTGGGTTCTTACAAGCTTCATAGGCCTCCTTAAAATCTACATCTTCCTCATAAAAATCCTTCATTAAGCCAAACCCCATAATCTGGACTCGAATTTCCTACATAATCAATTTTTTCATGCTCAATGCATAAAAAATTCTATTAGCTTGGCCACTAATATGAATCAAAACAAAAGTGAAATTATTTATATATTCAATCCACTTTACATGATTTTGACTTAATTTAGGTTACTGCATAAAGTACTATAGAGAATGATTATATGTGTAAAAAACAAATTATTTAGAAATTAAATAATCACTCCATTTTTTAAAATCTTTTACCATGGCATAATACTCTTTTTCATAAGAATTTCACTTCCTCCTTACCTCATTCAACTTCTCACTGAAATATGCTATGGGCTTGTCCTACTGACTTAGTACAATGCCAATTTATTCTCCACTAAAATCACACTTTACTTGGAAAGGTTTGATAAAATATTGCAACGTCAACACAAGTTGTTCTAAGATCTTATTCTTCAACAAATAAAATCACTTCTCTGCTTCAATAGTCCACTGGAATGGTTGTTTGTCTTTATTTGTAGTCTCCATAATTGGAGCACTCATCCTGCTGAAATTCCTATAAAAACTAGCAAAACCATGAAAAATTCTAACTTCAAAAATGTTTTTAGGAGATGGCTAATCAACAATAGATCTTACCTTTTTAGGACCCATATTCAAACCATCTTTGGATATGAAAAATCCCAAATACAAAAGCTCTACTTTTAGGAATGAGAATTTCTTTAAATTCATAAGAAATTTCTCTAGTTGTAGCTTCTCTAACATATACCTCAAATGCCTCATGTGCTCTTTTTTGGATTGGTTGTAAACCAATATAACTTCTAAATTTACAATCACAAATTTCCCTATGAAGTCCTTTAACAAGTCATTAATCAATCTCATAAAAGTATTGGGTGCATTGGACAACCCAATTGGCATGAACAACCATTCATACAATCCATCGTTGCTTTTAAAGGCTATATTCCACTAATCTCCCTCTCTAATCCCAATATGATGGTACCCATTCTTCATATCAATCTTGGAGAAACAACTAAGCAATACTCAAATAGTCCAACGAATCATCTATGCAAGGTAAAGTAAATTTGTATCTGATTGTGATTTTGTTCAATGATCTAGAGTTTGTGCACATGCACCAACCTCCATCTTTCTTAGGGCTCAATATTTTCGGCAGTTCACATGGAATAAGGCTGTCCCTAATCAACCCTTTATCTAACAAATCCTACACTTTCTTTCTAATTTCTTCATTCCCTTGAGGGGTCATTATGTATGCAACTTTATTTGGTAGAATTTCTCCTGATATTAAGTCAATATGGTGAATTATACTCCTCAAAGGTGGAAACTCATTAGGAAATGCTAGTTTTTGTAGCATTGTGTGGTGTCCTAGTATCAATAGTTTTTAGAGAGGATAAGAAACACTAGGACTCCATAACCCAGAAAAGGTTTTGAGAAAAAACCCCCTAGAAATGCCTTAATTAAGTTAATTAATCATTCATTAATTTTTTCATAAGTCTAACTTAGGAAAAATGATTAATTAATAGGAATTAGTTGTGGAAGGTGATATTTCTCTAGAACAAACAGATCGACCAATAAATAATATCAGCCATTGATTAAGTTTTAATCTTGGCTGTTGGAGTCCCACAGTGAAAATATAAGAAGAAATTGATGGGTGTGAGGAACACACTTGAGATCGATTTCCTTGGGCAGTTCAATTTCTCCAGAGAGAAATAACAGTTGTCAAAAGAGTTCAAGCCATAGAGGAGAAGCAAAGATAGAGAGGGGAAAAGCAGTGAGTCCAAAGGAATTTTTCCAGTTCTAGAGTGTCGAAAAGACGAGGTCTAGGGACTGTCCAGTTGCTTTAGCAGAGCAGTTCAATCCGTATGAAGGGGAAGAAATTTTCAATTCTAGTAGCTGAGAATATTTTCTAGAGGGCCAAAGAAGCATTTTCCCAGTCAACGACAAGCAGGATGACTAGATTGGTAGTTGTTTCATGTAGCGCATGTAGCAGGAAGTGCTAGGGTGACACAGAGCCTGCACAAACCACTTGGATGACTAGCCTTTCAAAGGTTAGATAATTTTAGGATTGATCAGAGCACTAGTAGAAAATGATGAAATTAGTGACTAGGTGACTAAAAAAGTTAGTCACCGCACTTATTTCAAGTGAATTACTACTAAATTTGAGCAATTTTAAGTGACCAAACTAAAAATGACTAACTTAAAAGACTAATTTAGTTTAGGGATAAAATATAATACTAGATAATAAGTGAACAAACTAAAAGCGACTAAATAAAATGAGTAATTTATTCCAAGACTAAAATATATGACTAGAGAATAAGAGAAAAAATTAATAATGATTAACATAAATGACTACTATAGTCCAAGAATAAAAATATGACCAAAAAGTAAGTACGAAAAGTATATGAATTAATCATTTATGTTAGTAATTTCTAATTGTACAGACAAAAATATGGAAGAAGAGTAGAAGGAGGTTGAGGAAACGAAGAATCCAAGTAACATTAAGCCATTTCGAGCATTGAATTGTAAATTGTTACAATGAGAACTATATTGGGAATCCAAAATTACCCCCAAAAAGGGAGGGGATGGATTCCTAATTGACAAAATATTCTTGTGACCTCATCTATAAATCCCAACATAAGTGGTGTCCTCTACTAATACAATGGTTAATAGGTTGCGGTTTGAGTATGTTTTTTTGGTTGGCCTTCTCCCTCCTCTGTGGGATATGTTGTGTGGGTGTGCATGAAACAATCAAATAATACTATCTTTTGGTGTCTTGGAGCATCTTCTATGACTACGAAATCTACTCAACACCCCTTTTTGGAAATCAGTCCCACAACATAATTTTGTTCTTTTTTGGGTGTGTGTGCCCATTTCTAAGGAATCTAGTCTTCATGGATTGCCGGATTAAGAAGACTCTTGTTTTGGCCTCAATTTTGTTCTTAATTAAGGTTTACTCCTCCATTTGTAAGGAATCCAGTATTCATGGACTTCCAGGTTAAAAATACTCCCGTACTCTATTGTATTTTGGCATAATTTTTTTTCTTTTCATGGTTTACTCCTATCTATGTTTATAGTTCCTATTGTGGTTAATTTCTTATGCATGCAATTTTTTGTTGCTCTCTTAGAGAATTGACTCATTCCATCTATGGATGGGATGCTTTCATTTTAAGATGTTTTTGTATGTGTTACGCATTAATATACAAATTACATTCTTCAAGAAATACTAGATTAAGAAGACTTCTCTACCCTATTCTATTTTGGCCCTAGTTTGTTGCTCGGTCAGGGAATCTTCTTAACAAACATTTCTAGTACCTTATCTAGGCCACTTTTTGATATGAAAGGCCTTTATGAGAAATGTGGGTTGGCTACATGAAGGTTCCTTTTTTCTCCCAGAATTCAACATGCGAACAGAGGACGAGAGGACAAGAAGGAATTATTAACAACAAAATTCAAAAATTAACCTAGCACCCGACGAGAGGACAAGAAGGAATTATTAACAACAAAATTCAAAAATTAACCTAGCACCCAAATGAAAATTTTGTTTTTGTTAACAAGTTACTAGAAACTTTATACATTACCAGATAATTCTGAATTATTTCCCCCAGAGAGACTCTCCAACCCAATATGGAAGAGATGCTGTAATGTCCTATTAAGTAATTTTTACTTTTATGTAAACATTTTAACTTGGTAAAAATGCTTAAAAATAAAAATAAAATAAAATATAAAAATAAAAAAATAAAATTAAGAAAAATAAAATAAAATAAATAACTAAAATAAAGTTGAGGTAAAATAGTCCACAGGTCTTGGATAAACGATGATGATCGGGTCCACTATTAAGGCACTCATAGATGTTAAGTCACCAATTTAATTTTTTGCCCTATTTAGGTGTTATCCATGGCCATGACTATGATGTAGCCCCAATGTTGCCAAACTTTAAAAAAAGAGGTAAAATAATTAATTTATTGTTGGGCTCTAGGTTTTACACAAGCATATGTATATATTTTAAACTAGTCTAGATCCATCTTAAATTTGGATTTACCAATATTCTAGAGGGATGGAATCTCTTTTCACTTTAAAATAAATTTGCACCTTAATAAATTTGATCATCCTTAGTACTTGGTATATCTCGAGTTAAAATGGATCTAGGTTAGTATAGAAAAAAATATATTCCCAATATTAACTTTATATATTCCCAATATTAACTTCTATAAAGTGTTTGAGATCCAAACTATCTCACTTTATGACTGTATGTTTTTTAATATACATATGGAATATTACTATAAAAATCATATTTTCATGACTAGTTTTTTTAATATACATATGAAATATTTCTATATAAATCATATTTTAAATTATATATACATATATTTGATTGATTTAACATTTTAAAATAAATTATAAAACATAAAATATTTACATATTTACACGCCATGTCGTTGAAATGTGAAACTGATTCTAAGTCAATGAATAGAGAAAGAAAAACCAGGTTAACTTTACCACCAACTATGATAGCTTCAGAAGCATAAGTGGGCTTTAGTACAACAAACAATGAAGTATAATTGATGATTTGAATTTTTTTAGGAGAAATGCATTCCATTAAAACCCATCCACATGAGCGAGACGATGCAGGTGGAGAAATGGCGGATCAACGCTTGGACACATTTTGTTCGCAGGTAGGTCTTGTTCAGCTACTGTGAAAAATCAAACCATGTATCTGTCATTTGTTTTCTCGCAAAAAAAATGAATGATATGGTCAAGGGTTTATATGTCAGAGCTTTGGTGTCATGATATGCCCTGTAACTGAAGCTACTGCAGCCATTTCTATGGTTTTGTGATCATTTGGTTTATATGGTGAAAATTGCAGAGAAGTAAGGTGAGCATTGATCTTCCATTTTCGACAATGTGCATGGATGAAATTAAATTCCATATCAGTAAAGAAATTAAAATAGAGACATATTATAAAGGATTAAGTGATAAAAATAATTTTGATTATAGGGTTCATAAAAATGAGAATGATGTCAGTCACGAATATTATGTTGCAATAACCATGCAGGACACGCATGGAAATTTAATTGGCACGGGGACAAAGCCACTTGAAGAAAGCAGAAGCAACGAGTGTGCTGATTTTACCAAGATTGAGAAGTGTGACATTAATCTAGAAATGGGGCTGTTAGAAGCCCAAAGCAGTTCTGTTTCATGTAGGAAGCTCCAAATCTAGAAAGTTTTTCAATATGGAAGGGGGTTAATTGGTATTAAATATGGATCTAATAAATTGAATGTGGAGATTTTGAAATTTGAGGAACAGTCTGAAACAAGAACGCTTCATCCGGAAATAAGGACACCAAAGATGCATTTAGATAAATTTTCAAAATCAGGGATGAGCATGGAGACTTTAGATACTAGTAGAATTGACTACAGGGATAATGAATTGCATGATATGATTTCAACAACCTCACATGTTGATCCTACTGGAATATTTGGACAACAAGAATTAGGGAAAAGGAAAGAATAGAGAAAAGGGAAACTCAGGAAACCAGAGTTTCCATATGCTCTATATGTTGCAAAAGCTATAATAGGAAGTGAAAATATGCTTCAGGATGAAATTACTGTGAAAAGAATGAGGAAAAGTAAATGGAAGAAAGCAAAGAAGAGTACCTATATGCAATGGAGAAAATCAAATTTACAAACCCAATGAAATATTTTAGATGTATATGGCAATGGTCAGTTATTTTTTAGCAAGGGTTTGCTCTCAGGGCAAACAAAGAGAAAAGATAGTCTTGAGCCAAACGAATTTGAGGGAAAATATACAACAATATTTTTTGAAGATACAACAATTTTCGTTGAAGAGAATACTCTTCAACATGTATCATTTGAAACAAAGGGATTGGAAAATATGCTGCTATATGGTAAAAACCAAGTAAGAAAAAATGTCAAAAATATTAGTGGAAGAAACTAAAAAACTAAATTGATGAGAAATATACATGAGAGGAAGAGGAAAATTGTTGAACAAAACAACAATATTGTTGATAAAAATTTATCACATGTTAAAAGTGAGTGTGTGCAAAAAGGTTTGGAGAATTCTCTAAGGAATAGTAGTAAACTAGGTGAAGGTTTATGCAACTTGTCAAGTAACAATGATACCAACTCTTTTAAAACAACAAAAAAATAGAAAGAAGACATAGGAGACTTGGATGGAATTCAATATGGTTCTTCTACTGATACTTCGTCACCTATGTAGATGGTGCAAAAATCCTCAAGTGTGCAAATGAATTGTGAACCAAAACATAAACTTTCAAATTTTAGTCATGACGTCACAAAGAATATTTTGTTAGAAAACAAAGCTTTAGAGAGACAAAGAGTGGTAGGTTGCAACAATGACATAGTCAGAGACGACATTTCAAGTGGTGTCAATGAGGAAGGAGTAAACATTATTACGAGTAAAGTTAGGAATTGTGATGAGAACATAGAGGGACAGTGTGAACAACCAAAAGCAGGATGTGCACTATGTGATGAATGTCAAAAGTGGTGATGCATACCTCGGGAGCTTGCAGATGATATCGATGAAATTGACTGTAAATGGTAATTTTCACTTTCTTTCTTGAAATTATTGTAGTTATCTAAAATATGTTTGTATAATGTGTGTATGATTTCATAATTGTATTTGTATGTGAGAGAGAGGGAGAGGGAGTTAAAGGGTCACTTTTGTTTTCTTTCTATTTTGAAACCTATTTTTGCTTCGTTACCCATTATCTTTAGTTGTGCGTGAGTACCTCCTTAATGTATCTAATTTTTGTGTGCATTGCTATTTTAATATGCTCTTTATATGATGTGAGGAAATCACCTCTGCACATTTTCAATGTGTGCATTATAGCTAGCTGCCACTATTTTGGGATGTTCAATGGTCTAAATAATGTGAAATTTGGGCAAGTATTTGAGGTTCTAGATTGCATGCCAGAGAGGGGTGTTGGGTTAGTAAGGAAAAAATATATAATTTCTTGGAGGTCACAACTCTGGGATATGACACCATGATGGGGATTAAAAAAAAATGCTAGACCACTTTCTTCAATAGATCCAAGATCAAATCCTAAAAAATGCAACCTCTCCTTAGAAGGTAAAGGGACTTCTGTTTTATGTGCTTTGGTGCAACACTAAGATAATTTGACAAGATGCCTAACAGGTCTTAGAATCTTCCTATCTTCCTGTTTGAACTACTT
This sequence comes from Pinus albicaulis, assembly GCA_034641835.2. NCBI lineage: Eukaryota > Viridiplantae > Streptophyta > Pinopsida > Pinales > Pinaceae > Pinus > Pinus albicaulis. The sequence continues at coordinate 1,315,262,164 of CM076581.1, read as the reverse complement.
GACCAATGTCTCCAATTCACTGATATGATGTGTTGATCTTTGAAGTTATAGCAGATAATTCAATTATTTATCATGATTTTGTTTGTTCTCTTCTATATGCACCCCAATTCTACCAAAATTTTATTGATTTATTTCTTTAAATTATCTGCAAGGAAAAAAATATTTAGTCCTAGTGAAAAATGAACAAGGAACTAGAGCTTTGCTTCTTTATTTTCCTTGCCTGTTACCCTGCCTACTTCGAAAATTAGATGTAACTATACCATCAGTTGTTCTCAAAATCAACACCTGATGCCTATAATTCATTGCTGTTGGATATCCTCCAAAGTTGATAGTCCCTTGGTGCTGCCATTACTTTGGTCCTTCCTTGGCCTTGATATCTCCCTTGGTTGTGTACAATAAGGGGATGTGTGATTTATCTCTTCACAGTCTATTGTATTATATTATATAGCTAAAGGGTGATTTCTATCCTAACCAATCAAGAATGCGACCAAATTGTTCTTGTGAACCAAAGATAGAGGCTTATTAGAAGGTGTTTGAACTTTGTGCTTTCTGACAATTACCGAGACAATTTTTCTATGTAGAAATTTCAAGCAAAATGTCTGCAGAGCCCCATTTGTAACTGCACCTTTTTGTAATCTTGGGTCCCATTGACCTATTTTAGTCATTATGGACACTAAACATAAATATATCTTATTTCACTTTAGAATTTTTATCCCTCCGACTTGTCAATAGTGAAACGAGTTGCTTAGTGTATTATTACTTTTTAGCTAAGAAGGAAGATTGGAAAGATAAATTGCACAAATTTTATCCATGTGTGATTTTACCTTCAAGGGGATTGAAATATATAAGAATGCCTTATAACGCTAGTGTATATTTCCCTATCTTCCTGGCTATCTATCTATGATAGGAGGTTTTCATGCTATCATCCCTTTGAAATCCAACATAATTGACTTGGTAGCGGATTTCATGCTGCTAATGTGCCACTAATTCTCAACTAAGTTTGTGAGAATTTACTAGGTGTGAGACAAAATAAAGCAATAACATGTGCTAGTCACAGTGCATACTTACATAACATTATTGTAATTTTATTTCATCTATGGTAAAGGATTTGATATTATTTCAAGGAAAGAAACCTTACAGACATACAATCCTAATATTTTCAAAATTTTCATGAGATCCCTCTTTCTGATGTTAGGACTAGAAATTGTAGCTATTTTTTATTTCTGCAGGTTCCTTCAATGGCTTACGAGCATTCATTTTTGAAATGTTATTGACTTAATAGGAAATTTAGTATTTTTGCTAAGATAGTTTACTTTGTTTCCTTGTTCCTTCTTTACAAATTGAGCTATAATTAATCCCTGTTTGTGCTTTTATTCCTTCCACTTGCTAAGTGAATATATTATTGCATCCTTTTTGTTCTCAATATAGTGGTTTTACTCTATCTTTATGTTAATGTCAACACTACGAGATTGGTTGAGTAGTGAAGACCTCAAGTCACCACTACGAGATTGGTTGAGTAGTGTAGAGTTCCAAGCCAATTGTTAGGCTTATAGAAAATATAATGACCAACATTTTCTTTCCTTAGATGTCATGAAATATACTGGGCGAGACTGTCCTCAACCATCTTGTTGGGTTTTACTAGTACGGGGATTGTCTGGCAACCCTCCTTTTTGTCCTCACCCCCTTTTTCCTATTGGTTTTTCTTGTTCTTCATTGTATTTATTGTACATATTATTTCATTTCTTATATAGTTTTTTGTTACTATTTGTATGAGATACTTTATAAATCCCAATTTGCAATCTGGATGCTGTACTTTTGTAGCTCCATTAGCCATCTTTGGCAACTAGTGACACTAATATGGAATAATAAATTTAAACTTAAGGCTTGATCTCTAATGAGCACAAAGTTTCCCATCCCTTGTCATTAAGGACCTTATTTTCCAGACTCACTATGTAAGGATGCATATTCTATGATCGAAAATAATCCTAAAGGGTAGTCTTAAGGTGGGGAGTCTTGTTGACCTCTATAAATTATGATGACTTCTAGAGATAGCCACAAACAATGGCTATAGTCTCTACATTATGGGTATATCTAGAGAGGTTTAGGGAATATTGAAATTGAAATGATTGAGTTGTGCAAGTTTGTGTTTTTTATGTTTCCTATAGATGGATGAATTAAGTCATTCTAGCCCCTTTGTATTGCTGGTTGGGTTACATTAGGAACCAAAAACATTGTTGTAGGCCAAACATATTATTGCACATTCGTAATGCTCCCCCCTCAAATTTTTGGGTGTGGATGCCATAAATATTCTTTCTCAACATTTAGTATGATGTATATATCTATTTCCTTGACAATTCAAATTATATTGGACCCAATAATGAACACATATTTTATTCATAAGATTCTTCTTCATATTTTGGTTTGTCATAGTCATGACTAATGTTGGGATTTATAAGGTAGTTCATTGGTCATGTTTCACATGTGAAAATGATATTTTTGATTCTTTCTAACATGGAATTTTCTAGTATAAAAAACATGTGACAATATAATCCCCTGGTAGGACAACTACACAACAAGGGTATAGAAAAGTTGGAAAATGAAAAATCAATTTTGTGTCAACACAAAAGTATGCAAGATTATCCCATATAGTGACCAATTTTTTTAGAATATTATAGATAAGTGATTGCCATCTCCTCCATATTATCATATTATTTCTTGAGTTTGATTATTGCATGTTTGAAATGTGTGCGCACACTGCTAAAATATGTAAGAGGGGTAACCATTGGGAAGTTTTGTGCTTTGTTTTCTAGGTTTTTTTAATTTTGTTTTATTTCTATTTTCTAGAGTTTCAAAGAGAAAATTTGTTCTAGTTAGTAAGCTTTGGGAAACCGTCAATGAGTGCATGGTAGGGGAGGGTAGATATTTTTGATTCTTTCTAACATGGAATTTTCTAATATAAAACACATGTGACAATATAATCCCCTGGTAGGAAAACTACACAACAAGGGTATAGAAAAGTTGGAAAATGGAAAATCAATTTTGTGTCAACACAAAAGTATGCAAGATTATCCCATATGGTGATCAATTTTTTTTAGAATATTATAGATAAGTGATTGATATCTCCTCCATATTATCATATTATTTCTTGAGTTTGATTATTGCATGTTTGAAATGTGTGTGCACACTGCTAAAATATGTAAGAGGAGTAACCATTGGGAAGTTTTGTGCTTTGTTTTCTAGGTTTTTTTGTTTTGTTTTACTATTTTCTAGAGTTTCAAAGAGAAAAATTGTATATTTCTAGTTAGTAAGCTCTGGGAAACCGTCAATGAGTGCATGGTAGGGGAGGCTAGATATTTTTTATTCTTTCTAACATGGAATTTTCTAATATAAAACACATGTGACAATATAATCCCCTGGTAAGACAACTACACAACAAGGGTATAGAAAAGTTGGAAAATGGAAAATCAATTTTGTGTCAACACAAAGTATGCAAGATTATCCCATATGGTGACCATTTTTTTTAGAATATTATAGATAAGTGATTTCTATCTCCTCCATATTATCATATTATTTCTTGAGTTTGATTATTGCATGTTTGAAATGTGTGTGCACACTGCTAAAATATGTAAGAGGAGTAACCATTGGGAAGTTTTGTGCTTTGTTTTCTAGGTTTTTTTTGTTTTGTTTTATTTCTATTTTCTAGAGTTTCAAAGAGAAAAGTTGTACATTTCTAGTTAGTAAGCTCTGGGAAACTGTCAATGAGTGCATGGTAGGGGAGGGTAGAGCTAAGGAAGTTTCTATTTGAAGGAGGAGGTCAATTTTGTTGCACCTTCTTCTTTTGTTGGTCACCCTCAGTGATGGCCCTCAAAACGATTTAATGCTAAACTACTAAAAAAATTGTACTTGCATACCCCAATTTTGTATGTTGAAGCTTGATATACAAGGGAAATTTAGGGGTAGGGTTAGCCATAGAGGGTCAAACTCTTGTTATTTTATTCTAAAATACTTTTACTGAGAGTTTTTTGATGCAATTCATACGCTAGTTCTGATCGAAGGTTTTATTTCTAGCATAATTTTCCCTAATTTTGGCCAAATTTTCACAAATCCAAACTTGGTGTCGAGTTGAATGGTCTACCCTTATTATATGGGGTTACATGAGGGGAGTTGTGATGCTGATTTGAGTGAAAAAGAGTTTGAATTTATTTCTCTTTAAAGGATTGCCACCCTTTGCTGGATTTTATTCTTAGTACCTTTAGATCACCACTTTTGGGGATTCATAGAAAGAAAATGGGGATTTTCATTTTCTAGATGAGTAAGTATGTAGAGATTGTTTTCTCAAATGAATAAGTGATTTTTGTGAGAAAGTTTGTCAGGTGATGAATAGGTAATCCTTGAAAGGTCTATAATATTTAGAGAAATGCAGATAAAATGGTTAGTATGAAATCGTTTTAAAATGAAGTTTCCTTTTTAGGAATGGTATTACTCTATAGTAGGTGTTTTTAGTTATGAAATTGTGCATTGCATTGTATCGAATTCAAGAATCTTGACATGGAAAAGTGAATATGGCAGAGATACTAGTAGGTGAACTATTGTGATTTCCATTTAGAAGTTCCCTTAAGCATTTTGTTCAGAAGAAGTTGTATGGTTGAGAATTTGTGGGAGGTTTATTTTCTTATGTCATATGTATCATTCAGATTCCTGATATTATCTCCAGAATAACATTATTCTATAGAATTTTCATTCTTATTTTTACAATTTCCTCCACTTGTCAACGACACAAGTAACTAGAAAGTCATCTTTCATCTTCGAAGATTACTTTTTGGGATTTTTGGTTGTAAGATATTTTGGCTCATATGTAGTTCCTCATTATTAAATCTATTTTTGGGATCAAAAAAGTTCAAGCACTGCCAATAGTAAACTCTTTGTGTTGCCCAAGTTTTTCTAGGAAAAAGTGTTGTAGTAGTTAAAAAAAAAAAAAGGTTTGATCTTCCACTTTTTTATTTTTATTTTTTTCAATCCTTTTGATATATTAGGGTGAGATAGAGATGATTTGGGTGATATAAGGCATGATTTTGAGAAGAGATGTAGTTTTATATTGGATTTGTGTCAACATTTACAGAAGTTGGGGTACCAACTATTGTTGCTAAGAGGATTCACCTGTTATGCACAATTTCATGTTGTTTATCATTCCCATCTCCTGGATGCGAAAATAAGAACAAAAATGAAGATACAAAGTTATCAAACAAGGTTTGATTTATTTCAAATCCTGAGGCTGGAAATTGGTTATTTTCTTAATAATTTGTAAAAACATGTTTTGTTCTTCTCGATCATCACAACTATGGCCCATATATGAATATGCTCTGTTTCCTTTTTCTTATATAATTAGCATTTCCTGCACAATCATGGTTATATTCCATATAATGTGAATGCCCATACAATTATCTATTCTTCTCTCATTTCTTGGTAGACTCCACAATTTGATATTTGTTTTGTTTTGTTGAGATAGTCTCATACTATTGAACATCATTCCTAAAATTTATTATATCATTGCTCTTGTAGTTTGGATAATATAGTTCAAATTCAGAATATGAGTGATGCATCTTCTATTGCATTTTTAAGAGGTCACACTAGCTTTATTAAATGAATTCGATGGGATCCAATTGGTTCTTTTCTTACAAGCCAATTAGATGAAAAAATTGTCATTGTTTGACGCACAAGTGACTGGAGTCTAGAACAAAAAATTGAAGACCACGGGGGAAATCAGTAAGGCCTTGAATCAGTTGCATTTTTTAGTAACACTGCATGTGAGAGTGCTAATTTTTGTTTTACTAATTCTATTGTTTGTTAACATTGCAGGTAGGTTCAACATTCTTTAGGCACCTTGAATGACCACCTTATGAGAATTTTATTGTCCTTGAGTGTCATTGAGTGAGGGTGTTAGGATGGTGTTAGAATGATCTACTGTGGGAATATTTTGCACATATTTAGGTTTAGCAGGAGTAAGAGGGTGAACGAAAACTATCCTCTCTGTTTCAAAATTCAACTATGACTTGATGCCAAAATATCCATTTACACGCATGGTTTATTTTCTATCAGAAAAAAGGAATTAAGTGCGTATAAGTGCATTTTTATTTTGTCTTTTATCGATTAATACATTGGTCATCATAGAATTCCATTTCCAGTAATGGAAACTAGTGTTCTTATTTACAATAGAAGATATAAATCTTGTTATCTGTCTATGGTGTTTTATTGAATACCAATAATATACTTGTGGTATCACATTTACCAATATGAATAATTAGCAAGGGTATGAATTGAACATTGGAGATTCCTTTCCTACCTACATCTGCAGATGGTAATGATGGGAGAAATCTCACACATACAGTTGTAAGAGGAAAAAATTCTGAAGCATGTTCTAACCATCATATTATCTAAATCCAACGAAGGAGAAAACTACCAAACTTGAAAAGTTATTTTAATGATGGATCTCCTATCATTCGATATAAATAAAATGAATCAAATCCAGCTGATGTTTCGATATTTGAGACACATCATCTCAATTCAGAAATCTATGGTGGTAGTGATGGATACAGGAACATACTATCAGTTAAAGCCTTAATTAGGGCAAGAGCAATTTTGAAGGGCTAGAAAACATTGAACCTCCTACTAACTATGATTTCAGTAAGTTTGGAGCTATTGTGAAGAAGCAAGATGTAGTAGATAGTAGAAATATGTGGCAAAAGAAATATTTTATCAGGAGAAATTGAAGGAGCTTCAACCATAGCAACGGTTTCAATAGTTATATATATATTTGACTCATCATTGACAATGCCAATAGCTCATGCCGAGTAGAAACCAATGTTTAGGCAAGCAGTTCCCCCTTGGTTGCATGGATCTTCATTGCATGAATTGCCAAACTTTGTGCATACAAGTATCCTAGTACAACAGATGGAAGTGATGAGGTATAGCTCAACTCTTTTACCAGATATTAAGAAACATTTCAATTCCAACATTTTGAATTGGGTTACCGATGGTTCACCTATTGAATGCTTTATGCTCTCACATCGAAGTTTAGCTTCACAAGTATTGCCCTTAAATGGCACATACTTAGATCCCTTTGTTTATTAGTACATTTTACATAGGAATTTTCTTAAATTCTATTTTCCAAAGTTTGAATCCTAGATTTTGATCTCACAATCCCATAGTATGAAACACTGAAAAACTGTAAAATATGCTTGTTACATGTCATATGGCATGCGGGTCCACCTGTGATATTCATTGTAATGGATGGGTTTTCAATGTTGTAGCATGGTACATATGGAAATTTGATGGATCTACAGATTGGTGCACACAAGGAGAAAGAGGCATATCAATAAGATGGATGGTATGCATTCTTAGATGCATGCATACTGAACTGAAGGGCACACCTCCACAATTCTATTCTGGACGACATGAACGTGCATTCTGGGAATTAAGGTGCAGGTTTCAAGGAGGCATAGATTTATAGAATAAGAAAACTTCATTGTAACGAGGAGGAATTCTAGGAGTTTTAATCTCTATCATTGGAGATTCAGAATATAAAAGACTTGTAATTGTCTGAAAATCTGGAATGAGTAAAGCTTAGGAACTTGGTCCTCTTCCTCGTGTATTTTCCATTGTTGGTGAATTCTTACATATCCCTTGTTCAATATATTCAAGTTAATTTTGTGACATGTTGTGGGTCTTTCTCCCTTGGTTTCCTGAGATTATTATGAATTTTCTCAGTGGTCCTTGACCACAAATATTGGTAAGGTAAGAACTTGCCTATTATTAGGTTTAAACAATTAGAGTAGGGTTGTGTTTAGGCATTTGTTGTAGGGTTAAAAACATTGTTACATAATGATATTCATCTAACATGGATGCCTCACTAGAACTATCTATCTCTTATTTGACTTCATGACCCAATGGAAAACACCTATTGTTGGATCCTTGCCATAGGTTATTACTATTTTCTTTGTGTATTTTACTTGTTGGCCTAGTTTGTTCTCAGTGATTCATTTGTAGATCATAGGCAAGTGATAGGGGATACCCCTTTGGTGTCAGGAATAACAAAACCAAAGTGAGAGGATTTCAAGTAGTGATATTTATTTTTCTATGAAACATGCACCCAACACTCATTTTAGATGTCAAAACATTCCATGAAGATCTTTGCGCAGTCAACGTCTCCAATTTTCTAAGGAAGTGTACCACATAAGCATCAAGAGAAGGTCTATAAATTCCCATAAGAAAGATATATTCAATGTGTATATACATCATGAAAAAAACAAGGGTTATTAACATATCATGCACCCGATATCAGATGATGATACCCCAAGCATGGTTTATACACTTTTTCCTTGCACCTAGAAAATGATAGGCTAGAGTTTTAGATCTTCATCCCACCTTCTACTTTTATTTTTATGGGGAATCCACACTAAACTACCTTTTAAGGAGGGTCGTATCATATATCTATGGTCACAATACACACCAATATGTGGGGTTCTAGTCATGTAATCTTAGTATCCTTGTACTACTAGGTACAATGTATGCAATATACTAGTACTTGCTTGATGTGCTCCGAGTTGGGGTTTACATACCCCTGTTGCATATGTTTGTGGCCATCTTGTTTAATATATCTACTACATATGAAGCACTACAAATGTTCAAATTTCTAAATTTTTTCCTATTGTGGCATGAATATTCTACCACCATAGGTATATGAAAGTGTCAATTTGTTTTTCCTAAATTTGTCATTAACTTCTAGCCACACCTGCAACCTATAAATAATATTTTATCTCAATGTTAGAATATTACTCTAGAATTTCATAATTAATGAAAATATTTAATCATACTTTTAGTTCCAGATCCACCTTATTAGCATCTTTTAATGAATGACACCAATCAACATCAACTTCAGGTTAGCACAATCCCCCTTTGATAAAACAAAAATATATATTCTTGGAGTTGTTGGTGAAGGTCAATGGGTCATCTTTGAGGTATTGTTTTCACTTCATGTCTTGTATCCTCAGGCCTTAATTCATATTGAAACATATATTGGTTCACATAGAAACAAGACTTGCCCAAATGTAGGTGTTCCTTTATTTTTGGTTCACATAATCTCTAATGTTGTTGTTAGACTAAGGCTATTAAGATACCCGAAAGCATCCCAACGAGAAGGTGGGAAGGTGAGTTTCTTGAATATTTTTTTGTAACATTATTCTTGAGTTGGATATAAATTATTTCAAGCATACTAACATAGTTGTGCTACTAATAAGTTTTTGTGTATATCTAGCACATGTTATTTAAGTAGAATTAATTTATGATGATAATTTGTACAATAAGAACAATTAAATATTATTTGCATTTCACTTAAAGACAAAGTATTTCTTGATTAGAAGTTAAAACTGCAAAACATATATTGGTGTTCAGTTTCCTCATATTATTTACTTGAATTTGAAAACTATATGAATTGATGGGCGCTTCTTGGTTTTTATGACCCATGCCACCTTCCAACCAATCCAGGTTGGCCACTTCCCAACTTTCTTGCATTTTTTGTGGTGAGGTGGGGCCTATAAAATGCCATAGTTCTATGCTACATAGAGAAAGGAGGGCTTGTATATTTGCAACAATGTCTTGTTGCTGATATCTTGGTTTCTACTCCACTAGGTAGGAAAACCAAAAAGGGAATCAACATTACTCATAAAAATAAAATAAAATAAAATCATCTCATGTTTTCTTATTATCAATTTTATCCCATTTCTCAACTAAGCTGTCAAAGATTCGATATGTCAAGGTTGGAGTAATTGCGAACTCATTCCTAAGGTATTTGAATGGGAAATAAATAACCATGGGAATATGGTACCTAGATTGATTAATCTTGCAACCGAGATGGATCCAAAGAGGTTAGTTTGAGTAGCTTACTTGTCTTAGTAAGAGAAATGACATGTTAATTACCTTATAGGTGACAGTACTTCTAGGTTGGTTATATTAGCAACATTTATAAATTTGAAACTTATTAGATGGTGCACTCTACCATCTCTAGAATAGAAATGCTTGTCATCTACAAAATTCCTTCTTCTTGGAGCTGGTACATTTGGGTGTCAGGTTGCTCGTAATCTTATGCTAGGTGCCATTAATTTACATGACAATGCATCTTCCAATCACTACTTATCTTTGAAGGTAATGTGTTTTTTTTTTCAATATCTAGGTGTGTGGTGTTAGAAATATCATGTTAAGTGACCATGGTCATGTGGCTATGTTGAATCCTCTACGCCAGTGTTTATATACTCATGATGGTTGTTTGAATCGAGTATTATACGTCAATTTGGGCACCATTCCCAATGTCCTGGTTAAATTGGACATCATCCCCAGAACCAATGAGTAGGGTCTATCATTCTCTATCATTTCAGCTGCTACATGCCCTAAGACAAAGAACAAAGACAAATCATCCCTGACTTCCATTGCAAGGTTTCCAAGATTTTATGTTATAACACCTATGAGATCACCAACATAGTCTCTCAAGGGGCTAAGTGCGTTGCATATGCAGAAAACTCCACTCAGGGTTCCTTTGCAAAGCACTTCCTGACACTCAAGGGTGCGTTGGTCAATTGGGAGAAAAATTCTCATTGTTCCAGGATTTGCACTTGTCTAGTGCCTTCGAGAAGAGTGCATATGTGTCAAAATTCGAATCCATGTGTCCATTTGATACCTCTGAGCTTGGGAACATGTCTTTCTTAATATTATAAAGTCATTGATTGTAAAACTACCTTCAGCTCATCTATAAATTGAGCACAGATCCTAGTGCTTGAGAAGGAAGAATTTGAGTAGAAAAATGATAGTGGAATTTCAATTGATGAATTGATTTGAGTGATATGCTGCTGGAGAGATGTTCATTATGATGAGGCTGGGATGATGCTAGAGATGGTGACATCAAATCAATCACTGGTTGTAACCTCCCCTTCTATCCATTAATAAAGATTGCTGTTTACTTTCCCACATATGTATCTGTATAAGCTTCTATCTTTCATATTATGAATTCTTATTTGATTTATATGGTTCATGTTTCATTGATTTGACTGAATAACTTGAATAGGCATCTGTATATTGATATCTCTTTACTGTTTAGTGTTCATCCTTGCAGGAAATATTTTGGCGATCTAGCTTGGATTTGAAGCTATAGCAAGAGCGACAGAAGGAGAATTAGAAGCGCTTGGACTCCTAGTAAGTTTCTTGATATTTTATGTGTGTTTATTTACTGTTACAAAAAGTATCTGGAAAGTATTTAACATGTTTTTCTAAATGCATAGCACCACATTTAGGGAAGAATGTTTTATCCGTAATTCATAATTCCACATAACAAATTGGAGACCCCGCTAGGGATTTTACCCTTCATCCTTGGTGTATTTTTCCTCTGTTATAAATCCAATAGCATTTCTAAAAGATTAGGCTTTTCGAATTCAAATTTGCATTAGAAGTGTGTTAAATAGCTTGAGTTTTTGGTCTCTGATGCACCCAACGCACTGTTGAACAGGACACAGTGCTTTGCAGAGCACTGTTTCCCACTGAGGGGTGCGTTGCAATGCATTGTCTCCCCTTAGAGACTGCGTTGCCCCCTAGAGCCAACCAAATTCCCATTTAATTTGTCATTTCATTTTCTTTCAGTTTTGTTTGCCGTGTTTTCAAAGACACTGATGCCTCATAAAGACAAGTGATTTTACCTACCTCTTCCTCCTTTGAAAGAAAATTTTGTTCAATGTTTATTTAAAGTTTTTTTCTTTATCATTGACGAATTAATTTCAAAGTATTTTCATTACTGCATTAGATCCATTTTCTTTTGAAAAGGAAATTGTCGATAAATTCTTCATTTCCTATAGGAGAAATTGTAGTTAAAATCTTCATTTTTCCTAAAAAGAGAAATTGTTGTTCAATTCCTCATTTCTCAAAGTAAAAGGCATTTGTTTTTATTGATTTGATGCACTTAGTGTCCTTTTCTACATTAACATTAAAGGGACTGAAAAGAAAAATCTGCATTTGCATGTGGTGGATTGTGTGTTTTGCATAGGAACAATTAGGAAAGCTACATTTTAGTTTGTGCTCTTTGATTGTTTGCTTGCAAATTGATTGCTCTTTCCCTCTAGTAGCTAGGATTTTCATTGAAAAAACTAAAAGTGAAAATATTGCTTATCATTTTAGTTTTCATTTTACAGATTTCCAATACATCATCGCGGTGAACCTTGAAAGGAAAATTGATAAACAAGATCAACTTAAAATTTACATCAATTTACCTAACAAAGCATTGGAACCATAACGATAAAATTTAGAATTTCTAGGTTAGAGATGTGTTTTGGCATTGTAAAACATAGCAGCTATCGTTAATTGTCTGTGATACATTCCGAGTGTGATACCTCACTCCACGTACGTAAGTATATCGTAGCTCGTCCACGCACTTTCAGGTATATCGGGTGGTGTTATAGTATGAAAAGTATAAATGGGTGCTCTCACTGTGCGGTTTCGCATTAGACAACGCTAATACGGACTTGGGCCTCCATGTACCTTCTTTTATATTTGGGAGGACAAATTTAGGTTGTTTTCCATCCATAGTGAACCGATTCGGTTGCCTTGTAAATTGTGATACACCGAACTCAGCATTCGGGGAGATTGCCCGCCCGTACATCTTGGTTCGCCAGGAGGTATTCTGCAGTTCATAGTTTATTGGTAAACCCTTTTCCTAGCATTACCCTTTTATTTTGTTTATTTATTTTTGGTTAAAGTAAATCAGTCATCGTGGAAGAAAAAAATCATTTTCCACATCATTCACATAGATTAGCATTGAAACCACCTTTACCACCAGAAGTTTCTCTTGGTCGGAAAAGGTGACATCACTCTACCGAAACCAATACTATCAGTACCTATGGTGAAGCATCATCTTACCATATACCATATTCAACACAAGTTGTTTCTACACATCCTAGTTTGTCTACTATTGTCGAGACGAAGTCCTCACAGTTACCCGTGGTCATGATCCATCCAATCAGTGAGACCATACCTCCTGAACCCAACGTTTTTCAACCGAAATTTGATCCAGATCCTATCTCTTCTTTGCCAGAAAATATGAATCCCGAAGTCAAACAACCGAAATTTGTTCCTCCATTGGTCATCCCACAATTTTCTATAGCCATTGAGTCTCCCATATCACATAGTCAACCTCTTGAAATATACTTTGGGCTTGATGACGAAATACTTCCACCTGGTTTGATTTCGATTCAAGAAACCCCACAAGACGAGACACCTTTAAATCCAACCCATTTTGGGGAGGATATTTACCTGTATGAGTCTTTTCCTCAATCACCACCCTCTGCTTTTGTTGATCCTGTCCCTATTCACATACCCGTCGATTCAAAAGGGTATACATTTATTAAAGTAACCATGCCTGAACCAACATCTTCGGTTGGGCCATCTGTTCTAATGACGTCAGCGCCTGCCCTTGATACCCTTTCGATGTTTACAACTTCACCAAAATCATATTTTCATGGTGGCCTTATGGTCCCATTAGGTTATAAATCTTTATCTGGAATTTTTTTTGGTGAATCTTCAAACCCATGGACTTCACGAATGTCATCGTCTAGTATTCTAACTGGTAAACCTATAGTGAGTACTAAACAACTTGATTCTTTATACACATCGTCAGGGCAATATCAAGCTGGTCCTTCTAGGTATATTCCATCCAATATCATATCAATTAGACTCCCTGAATTTGGAGAGCAATATTTTTTGTCTTATTATCCTCCTCATGTAAGGGGAAAACCTTTGGTCACCCACTTTGACAGTAATCCATCATTTTTTGGTCAAACTAATGTTGAAATGAATTTTTTTTAATGGCAACCCACTCTACCTATCCAATCACAAACGGTTGTACACTCGTATCAACCAGTTCAACCTGTTACACCCACATCACTTCCACTTGTTAATACATCTTTACCCATGTTACATAATCAGAATGTTGTACAACAACCATTTTAGGTGGGTCCTTCAACTCAATACCATCAAGTACCATAGAATCCAAATCCTTTGGCCAATTTACAACAACAACCTATTTCTGGAATCATATATTCGCAAGATGGTTTACCATTTTATGGGATGTCACAGCCACAACCAGGTTATACTTATCCTCAACCAAATCCAAGTTATCCTAATTTGTGTTATAACACTGGTGGACAAACCCCTTGGTAGCCTCAGGTGCAAATGCCTCAACCTTCAATTCAACAAGTATCGTACCCAGGTTTTGATCAACATAATCCTCAAGCATTTTCTTATCAAAATAACCCCTATCTAGGTTACCAACAACAGATTCATTATACTGGTTCTCAAAGACCTGTTTCTCAAGCAATTCCATCATTCCCTGGCTATGCTCAACCTGACCTTAATTGACAGTTGCCTTTTGTTGCAAATTTAGAGTCACCAGATTTAAATCGGCTAACCAATGATCCAATCAACTATGCTCCTTGGTGGCCGATGAGACCTCACAAATTACCATCGGATATTCCTAAATTCAATGGAAACCCTGGGGAAGACCCTTCGACTCATGTTATGACTTATCATTTGTGGTGTTCATCAAACTCCCTAAATTATGACTCTGTTCGACTACATCTTTTCCAACGTACGCTCATTGGTCCAACTGAAAAATGGTACATTGAGTTACCTAGAGCTTCTTTTGATAATTTCATTTCCCTAGCTACTGTATTTTTGACTCACTTCTAGTTACCCATATGATATGAAACTGGAACGAAACTCTTGACCAATTTCAAATAGAGTAATGCTACTCACATTTCTGATCATATTCATGAGTGGCATCGTCATCGTAGAATGGTTAAGACATTAGTTCCTGATCAACTTCTTGCTGAGTGGTTCATTAAGTCCCTGTTACCATCTATAACCGAGGATGTGGGTAAGGGTGGCGTCATCATTGAAGAGCAAGTCATTGCTCGTGCCCAATATTTAGACTTGATCTATACCCAATTTGGCATGCTCTATGAAAAAATTCCTAATGCGCTGCGATCTAATTTCACTGTTCCTCCACAATTAAAGGACTCTCATGCCAGAGATGGTTTTATTGGTACTACAAGCACACATCATACTACTACATCTGATCCGGTGCCTTCTTCCGAAATCAATGTCGTGTCATTTGACAAAGGAAAAAGTGACAAGCAACCCGGAAGTAAGAAAAAAGGGAAATCTAAGAAAAAGAAAACTTCTAACCCACAGGAAAGATCATTTGATCTATCATCTTGACCTAGGAAACCTCGTTATCCATGCATAATCTATAATGAGGAACAATTTTTTCGGGATTGTCCTCACCGTGCTGAAGTCTAAAAAATAATTAAGACTTCACATGCGTCAGCTGTGTTGACGAATCCGTTTCTGAATCCAGACACAAATTTGGTTGCTATGGATCCACCATCTATTTCCCAAGTGCTTATGTTATCTATCACAAAACCTTCAACAAAAATTTTGGTGTCAATGTGTAATAAATATTATGGTAGTCAGGCAACTAATCAACCTACTACCTCGACTACGAATCTGTCTACGGAATCGATACCACCTACTATTATTCCTGAATTGACAATTAAGCCACCTACGGGAGTCGTTCATAAATCGACATATAATCCTCGAGCAAGAGGTACTCAAAATTTTAATATTGTTGAAGATTTGGCTCAATCCCCTTCAGCTATGTCTGCTCTTGAGGTATTACAAAATTGTCCCTCCCAAAAATATGCTTTATTGTTGGCTATTGGTGAAATTGATCCAGCTAATTCTAATCTTGTCATATTTAATCATACGGGCTATGTGCCACAATTAACAACAAAACTGGCATTCTCCATACAAGTAAATGTTTTCAATCACCTTGTTCATCGCACACTTATTGATGAGGGAGCATCTACATGCATTATGTCTCTAAATTGTTGGAAGTCACTTGGCTCGCCGTGCTTATCTCAATCATCAACGATGTTGAAGGCTTTCGATGCACATACATATAAGCCTTGTGGTATTATTAATAACCTGCATGTTGAACTAGGGGGAAAAATAGTGAATGTTGATGGACCCCTTGATTATAATATTCTACTTGGAAAGCCATGGGTATATGCTATGACTGAAATTGTTTCTACATATTTTAGAATGATTTCCTTTCCATATAAAGGTAAAATCACAGTCATCAATCAGCTATCCTTCTTTGCCTCTGCTTCGCAGGTAACTGGAAGTGTTTCATTCATTCACGCACCCCAACTAGAACTTTAGAACATTGGTGTAGGACTCTTAAATGATTCCACTCTCATGGGAACCTTTTCATTACCGTCGCTTACGACGTCGACATAAATTGCAAGTATAGATACCTACTACATGATCTCTTCCACCCCATCTGGCTTAATGAAAAATATGGGTGATTCTGAAATTTTTACGTTGGATGAGTTCTTTCCGCCCAGTCCTATTGAAATGGAATGACAATCAATCTATCTGGCTTGGGTGGAAAATCCGAAATCAGCGTCGCCGATTGTTTGGGTTGATCATTCCTTATATTTTGGTACTCTATCTGATCCTTTTTCCTCAACTTTATTGAAAAATGAGAATATTTTGGAAACCATGATGTCAGAAGGAGAACCATGGGAAGATTATCATCACCATTCCCATCTTCTTGATTATGAAGAAAATGATCTTAGTGAACTATATCAACCATCAATCAAAAATTTATTTTCGAATTCTTTACCTATTAATGCAATTGATTCCGAGAAAAATTTGTCAAATTTTGAAGAAACCATTTCTATCGATATTTCAACCAAACCTGGCATTGTAGAAAATATTAATGTTGAAGTATCTTGTTCTTCATAAAAACTAGAAACATATCGCTCTCTCTTTCGTTAATTCCGTAATGTATTTGCTTGGTCTTACGAGGAAATGCCAGGAATAGATACTAGTAGCGTTGAACACACTATTAATATGTATCCTGATGTCAAATAGGTATGTCAATGCCTTCATCCCTTTCATCCAACGAAGGAAGCTGCCATTAAAGTAGAAGTTGAGAAAATTTTGTGTGTTGGTTTCATTTACCATGTTCTGCTAACTGAGTGGGTTTCCAACGTCGTTCCCATCATGAAAAAAAAAGGAACCATTAGAGTGTGTGTCGATTATCAGGATGTTAATCTAGCTTGTCCAAAAGACAACTATCCTACTCCCTTTATCGACCAGATCATTGACGATTATGTTGGATGTGAAATATTTTCGTTCATGGATGGATTTTTTGGCTGCAATCAAATCAATATCCGCCCAAAGGATCAACATAAGATAACATTAATCTGTCCTTGGGGCAAATTCGCTTATAGGAAACTACCGTTTGGTTTAAAGAACGTTGGGGAAACATTTTAGAGAGAAATGGATTATGCTTTCAAAGACCTCATTGTTCAACCCTATCTAGATGATTTACCTGTGCATTCACAAAATCAGACTGATCACCTGATGCATTTGAGAGTCATCTTCTTACACTTCTGACACTACAAAATATGCCTCAATCCACATAAATGTGTGTTTTATGTTGGTTCTAGTCATTTGCCTAGATCCGTCGTCTCAAAAGAAGGAATTTGAATTGACCCATTGAAGGTTCAGGCCATTCTGGATTTTCCTGTGCCATCAAATTTACTTCAGATACAGAAAATTCAAGGAAAGACTAACTTCCCAAGAAGGTTCATACCTAAATACGCCGAAATGGCTAAAGGATTTACTTGGTTCTTGAAAAAAGGGGTTCCCTTCCATTGGGACCAAGTTGCACAAGCTTCTTTTGATTTCTGTTAAGGATACTCTTGTTCAGGCATCATTAATTTATCCCCCTAATTATCAGAGTGATTATTTCCTATATATCGCCCTGGTTGATATGACCATTGCTATGGTATTGGTCCAAGTAGAAAACGGGATAGAACATCCAATCTATTTGAGTCGTAATCTCAATGATATGGAAGTTAAGTATTCATATGTAAAAAATCTTGCCTTGGTAGCTGTTGAATTTGTCCAAATATTTCACCACTCCATCCTGTTCTGAAAGACCACTGTCGTTTCAGATTGAAACCCCATGACTTATATCTTATCACGTCAATTGCTGGGGGAAAATACTCAAAATGGATTGTCATTTTGTAGTAATTTGATTTGGACTTCATCAAATCCAAGTCAAAGAAGTCTTTAGTTTTGGCTAAGCTTCTCTGTGACCTTCCCTATGATAGTACTGCTACTATGTCAGAACCATCAATTCCTGACGAGTCTCTGTTTCTGATCGGATTATCTGATCCTTGGTATGGAGATTTAATCATTTATCTCCAAACTCAAAATTTTCGGCCTGATACCTCTCGCTCTGAACAATGACGTATTCGATACCAAGCCAAAGATTATCTAATCTTCGGTGATACACTTTATCGTCGTGGTGTCGATACAATTTTAAGAAGGTGCCTCACTCATGAGGAGGCCGAAAAGGTTTTAAATAATTGTCATGCTGGGGCTTGTGGTGGAAATTTATCTGGATACCCTACCACGCAGAAGATACTTAGCGCCGGTTACTTTTGGCCTACCATATTTCGTGACTGCATCTTCACGGTCAGAAGTTGTCATGAGTGCCATATTTTTTATCGTAAAATCCACAAACCGCTAGCACTAATGCATCCTGTTGTCTCTGTGGGACCATTTTCGAAATGGGGTATTGACTTCATGACCTGTAACCCTTGTTAATCTGGGGGGCATGGTTATATTATTTTCACATTAGACTACTTTACCAAATGGGCCAAAGTGATGCCTACATTCAACAACACAGGATAGACATCTACATTGTTTTTATTTAATCATGTTATTGCACGGTTTGGGGTCCCACAGGCTATAGTTACAGATCATGGGAAACATTTTCGCAACCAAATGATGAATGAATTGACTGCCAAGTTAGGATTGTCACATGATAATTCTACTCGTTATTATCCACAATCAAATGGACAAGTTGAGGCTATCAACAAGATTCTTAAATGTATGCTTCAACGAATGATAGGATTTTGTAAGAGAAACTGGTATTTGATCCTGTACTCGGCCTTGTGGGCGTACTCGGTGAGAAACACAATCGGATTTACCCCTTTTCAATTGGTGTATGGTCTAGAAGCTATCTTGCCTATCCAATGTGAAATACCATCATTAAAACTCGCAATAAAATTGTTACCTAACACCTCAAAAGAACAAGTGCATCATGAAGCCCAATTTTCCAACGAAGCACATAAGAGACATATAAAGGTGCAATACGACAAAAATTTCCAACCTCGCATTTTCTCAGAGGGCGACTTGGTCCTTCTTTATGATCAAGAAGCTGATGTAATAGGTATAGGAATATTTGAGCCATTATGGCATGGCTCCTATATTGTCAAAAGAGTTCTTGCTAAGGGTGCCTATGTGTTAGTATATTACGATGTAATTCCATTGGTGTAGCCCAAAAATGGGTTGTATATGAAACGTTACTATGCTTAATCATGAGCGTGGTAATTGCTTGTATTATATTGTATATATATGCTATTGATTTGCATTTACTAAGTTTGTTTTTAGAGTTTTATTGACGTTAGTAATCCACTTTACATTTCATCGCAGATGTTTGAATCTTTGGAACCATTTGTTGGATATGCTGATGGTGCTAGTCGTAGTACGCAGAATCTATCCTCTGCAGCGTGGGCCATTTTCACTCCGAACGGTGAGTTGGTGAGTTTTCAAGGGATTTGTATTGGTAGATCGACAAACAATATCGCTAATTATAGCGCGTTGATCAAACTTCTCTCTGATTCCATTTCATTTGGTATTAATTGCATCATTATAAGGCTGGACTCACAACTTGTGGTATTACAACTTACTAGTATTTATATTGTTAGAAATCCAACACTGCATCATTTGTTCCTAAGAGTTCGAATTTTGGAAAGACACTTTGATTTTATTAAATATCAACACATTTACAAAAAATTGAGCACATTGATTGATTCTTTGGATAATCAAGTTTTAGACAGACATTTGCAACACATGTAAAGAAAACATTCACATAATTGAATAGGATTACACAATAAACAGAAGGAAAACACTGAAATAAAATAGATAGATATTTATAGGTTTTTACAAAAGTTCATGCCCAAGACACATTGGTCATCTGACCTCAAAATGTATGCAACATGTCAAAAGTAAACTAGTGGTGGTCATGGTAACATGCTATAGATCTAGCTATCCTACGTAGTAACCGCATCTAATGGTTAGGAACACCTATAGTGTGGTGCTGCAGTTGCATGGGTAGCTCTTCGATTCAGCAATCCAGAATCCCGAAGGTCAACCCCTATATGTGCTACCGAAGCTTAGTCAGAGTCTCAGCCATGTCTAGATCCTGAAGGACTGCTCTCTCGACAACCCTCTCTGCTGGTTCATCTAATCCATGCTCTGGTTCCTCCACCGATTAAACTCGACCAACATCTGCATTACATAAAAACTTTAGTTTAATCTTGTTAAAACATAAAAAATACAAAAAAATTGTATAAACCTTAGGAAAATAAAAAACATGGCCGAAACATTCTTACCTATTGCACCCCACTGAGCACCTTCTGGTAAGGCTAAGTTTGGATCTCCTCAGAAATCAATGCCTACGTATGCATACTCATCAATGGCAACAACCTGTCGCCTGAACCAGGCGAAGAACGCAGTCGAGAACACAATGGTAGATTGGCCCGCATGATTACCCATTAGTTCTACCCATCTCTGCATCCTCAGATCTCTAGGATTAGACACACCCAACGTCACATGTTGAGGTTGCATCAGTGGAATCCGCTCTAAGGCAAATGAAATGAGGATCAAACCATAATTGAAGTTCTTCTTCCTTCCTCCCTTTGATTTTTTTAGTTGTTTCTTTATTTGGGAAAGTACAACTTCAGACTAGTTGAAGACTGTTGGTTCCATGCACTCTAGCGCATACTGCATATATGATCTATTCGCTACATGTAGTGTAACAATGCCAACAAGTTTTGTGATCATGAAAAGAATGGTTCTCAAAGGAAAATCTCAAACATCTCAAATGTTTATCTTCCCATCTTTGCTTGGCTCTACCCCTGGATATCAATACTGCAAAACATAATCTCTCACAATCTCTCCTCCAAGAACAGACCCTGAGAGGGAAATAGGCAAGACTCTCCTCGAAAAACCTGTGAGAAAATATACATCCTCTATTGTAATAGGAAAAAAATTGTTCCTAATGTGAAATGCTTCAATAGCCGAACCCCATGCTCGAACTAGGAACTCCAAGAGTTCTATCTGTTGCCTCATCCCTAACAAGCAGAAGTACTTTAACAACCCACAATCTCTTAGTGCTCTTACTATACCCGGATCATTTAGGGCAACCATATTCTGTTCTTCATGATCTCTTTCTCTCCATGGAATCGTCATTATAGTCCGATGAAATCCTGAAACATAACCATAAGATTCATTAGACTCCTTTCAATGCAAAAAAATAGAAAAATTTTGGGCATAGTGAAAGAAAAAAAATGGAGATTGCACCCAATGCAGTCTTGAACAAGGGATAGTGTGTTGCATATGTAGCTAGACTTCAATTTAAGTGCTCTACAATGCACTTTTCGATGCTCAAGGGTGCATTTCCCTTTTTGGAAGAAAAATTTACTCTAAGGGGCTCAAAACCCTAAAAATTTGCAGTGAAAGGAAATGAAATGATTACTGAAAGAAAGAGAGGGTTCATGGCACTAACCTAGATCAAACGGCAATGAAAACTGTCCATAGAATCGATCGCAATCAGCAGCTGAAGTTTGGGGGCAAAAATAGGTTCAGAGCTCCAAAATGCAAATGGTATCTACTGAATGGTAAAAATGAATAGTAAAACTCTTTTTATTTAGTCATTTAATTTTTTCCAATGAATATTTATTGCTATGACTATGGTTTTATTATATTTTTATCATGAAACAGGTATTTTTAATCCATTTGATGTTGTTCTGAACAGGTTTTACAACTGATGAACATATTAGTCGTGAAAATTTATTTCAAGAATGATTTGACCATAAAGCATACATTTTATCCTTATTTTTCAAGCTTTGTTGAAAATGAAAAAGGACTTGAAGCGCACTTTTATATCTTTTTAGAGCTTCAATAATAATGAAAAAGGAACCCTTGGAGTTTTCTTTTACTCTTTCTAGACTTCGATAATGTGAAAATATTTCCGAGCACTTGTCTTTTCGAGCTCGTAAAAGTAAATGAATTGATATATACTTATTATAAGTTTAACCCTTTTCTAGACTAAGATAGATTATTTACGAAAAATGAATACCTTGGTTAAACATGACTAAAGAGGTTCTCTTAGATATTATTTGAAACTTTTTCGGATCTGAGCGACAAATTTACGAAAAAGTACTTATGGAGTTTTCATTTCATCCTCTTTTTCAAACTCTCTAAATATGAAAAAGGACCGGGCTGTCCCTGTCGTTAGGCTCGTTAAAACATAAAAGAGCGACAGGCTTGTCGATCATGGCAAGAATTGAGTTTCATTCATTGCTAGATTCGTTAAATTATTAAATAGCAATACATTGTTCACTCGAAGGGTTGAATTATAGATCAAGAATATGTTATCCTCCTCAAGCTTGTTAAAAAATAAAGAGGTATTGGTCGACAAATGACTGGGGAAAATTTGGGAAAGTGAGCAGAAATTTTTACGGTAGCAGGTTGCTCTTGAACATGACACTTCACTCCATCACTGTGACTGTTTGGGTTAGGTAATATTCTTTATGGTTCATTCATACCTATGGTTCATCATACCTTCACTTCGGTTTTGGGTCAATGCTGCCAACCCATCTCAGTGTCTCCGATATGTTCAAGAGAATTCATCTAGTGAATACTCATCCTTCTGCAATACTCATAAACCTTCATTCTCATGAAAGTCATCCCTAAACATTGCTATATCAAGTCATCCTTTGTCTCTAAAATCAGTAACTCCCATTTCGTAATAAAGTGGCTTCCTGTCAACAGAAAATCATCATCTAGGAAGTTCACTTACAAACATCATATTCCAGTACCATGAGGCTTGTTACAGCATCGACAAGATCCTTGCTTCGAAATTTTTGACCGAAATATTTTGTTTGGCGTTTGACATAAAATCATCTATTCATGCCTTATGAAATGTACTGCAGTACCTTGAGGGCCATTGATATCAATGGTGGTTCTCTCGCGTTGGTTAACAACTCACATCATTGGCTGGTAATCAAACAATGTCTTCCCATGTTCAACTACAAATCATATATTTGCATGGCTAGACTTGTACCCGAATGATCGAGTGGACGAGATAAGAAGACTCTGGATCTAGTTTCAACCATCCAGACTACGATTTAAGGATTTTTGTACACATCATCTGTACGGTGACCTTACATACAGACCGTCATCCGAACATGGACCTATATCTATAGGCATGTCTGTATTGGAAAAACATTCTAATGTAGATGACTTTTTGTACTATGTACATGTATTGGATAATTTATGTGCTGAGCATGGGAATGCCTTCCCTAAGAATTTCGTGATCAAGAGGATATATCATGATATAATGTATTGTAAGATTGATGTAGGTCACCACTCCGCTTCAACTCCAACCCATCACAGTGTAAAGTATCTCATTCAAAAAATATTGTTATTATTATTCTGACTTCGTGCTTTAGGGGGAAATCTATTATACGTCAATTTGGGCACCATTCCCAATGACCTGGTTAAAATGGACATCATCCCCAGAACTAATGAATAGGGTCTATCATCCCCTATAATTTCAGTTGCTACATGCCCTAAGAGAAAGAACAAAGACAAATCATCCCTGACTTCCATTGCAAGGTTTCCAGGATTTTAAGTATATGTTATAACACCTATGAGATCATCAACGTAGTCTCTCAAGGGGCTAAGTGTGTTGCAAATGCAGGCAACTCCACTCAAGGGTGCTATACAAAGCACTTCTCGACACTAAAGGGTGCTTTGGTCAATTGGGAGCAAAATTCTCATTGTTCCAGAATCTCCACTTAGCCAATACCTTCTAGAAGAGTGCATATGTGTCAAACTTTGAATCCATGTGTCCATTTGATACCTCTGAGCTTGGGAACATGTCTTGTCTATTATTAGAAAGTCATTGATTTTAAAACTACCTTCATCTCATCTATAAATTGAGCACAGATCCTAGTGCTTGAGAAGGAAGAATTTGAGTAGAGAAATGCTGGTGGAATTTAAATTGAGGAATTGATTTGAGTGATATGTTGTTGGAGAAATGTTCATTGTGATGAGGTTGGGATGATGTTGGAGATGGCGACATCAAATCAATCGCTGGTTGTAACCTCCCCTTCTATCAATTAATAAATATTTCTGTTTACTTTCCCACGTATGTATCTGTATAAGATTTTGTATTTCATATTATGAATTCTTATTTGATGTATATGGTTCATGTTTCATTGATTTAACTGAATAAATTGAATAGGCATCTGTATATTGCTATCTCTTTGTTGTTTAGTGTTCATTCTTGCAGGAAATATTTTGGCAATCTAGCTTGGATTTGAAGCTACAACAAGAGCAAAAGAAGGAGAATTGGAAGCGCTTGGACTCTAAGTAAGTTTCTTGATCTGTTATGTGTGTCTATTTATTGTTAGGAAAAGTATCCGCAAAGTCCTTAACTTATTGTTCTAAATTCATAGCACCACATTTAGGGAAGAATGTTATATTCGTAATTCATAATTCCACATAACATGGAGGTCAAATAATAGCCAATGCAACAACATAGAATTTGAAGTGCATTTTTCTTGGTGTGGTAGTTTCTATATCCTTTAGTGGCTTGATTTATTTGTTCCTTATTTTGATAGGCATGTGACTATATTTTGCTAATTGTTTTTGGTTCAAACCTTATTGAGCATGAAGCTGAGAGTGTTTCTATGACCATTCCAATGTTTGGATATTTTGTGACAGTAAATGAACTATCGAATATTAGGAAGGACTACATGAAACTTAAATATTTGATTGAAATCCATGATGTCATTTTCCTGCTGACTAATACAAGTGAAATTCATTGGATCACAACACTTCTATGTGCTGATGCTAACAAGGTGGGATGAAATTGATTCAAAATATCAAGAAAACAACCGATATTTTTTCTTGTTAAGACCACGTAAGCATTATGCTTTCTGATTATATTTGATAACATATCCCCATCTTGTATACAATCCATAATATCTGTAGGTGAAGTGAAACTAGAGATATTATTTAAGGTCTACATTGAGTTGAGTGATACCATGTTAGAATGGATTAAGAAAATACTTTTATAAGTTTAGGCTGTGTTGGAGTAGGGTCTCCCAAAGGCTGTGTATTTTTTCCATTTTTGTATAATTTTGTATTGTTTAGTCTAATGCAGGGGTTTTGGGGTGGGTCAAATCCCCTAACACATTGTGAATGGGTCAAGGGTAGACCAAGAGTCCAAAAACCACGGTTTGTGGACCATTGGATGCATAGGTTAAATCGCTATAAATAGATGAACCTTTGTTGAGTCATAGGTAGGAAGGAATATAGATTGATGTGAAGTAAAAAATGTTAAGTCTATGGTAGGGTTGTTTGGGTTAGGACTCCTGTTGGTTGTGTGTGCGGAGATCCTCTGTCCTGCTGTGTGTGGACCCTGGTGGCTGTGTGCGCAGGTGGTAATTTGGGAATGTAAGAGGATTTTTGGGTAATAATATAGATGTGCGAAAGTATTGCAGATATTAAATTTTATCTAGACCTGATCTATTATGGTTGATGCAGACTTGAGTTATATGATCTTTTTGTAAGCTGCAAACTATCTATGTTTATGGTAAATGCATCTATGATCTGTTAATCTGCTGCGAATATAATTTTCTGTGATTATAACTGATAGTACGCACATGGATGCGAGCCTGTTAATTAGATCCGATAACTGTATTATGGTTATTTTTTGGAACTCCTGCGAACAACGTCTGGCTGTATAGATTTGATAATTACAGATTGGCTTGACTTACCTGCTCTCTCCCATGGTGTGGAAACCTGGTTCCAGCACCGTCCCATACTGCTTCAGGTGAGACTTTGGCCTGCGCATGTAGGTCACTGCCAAAAGGGCTAGTAGTATAGGGGTTTGTTGGAAAAACTTAATCTTCGAACCTGGGTCAGGACCCCTCGAGCCAAAAAATGGTTTTGTTGCCGAGAGCGGGTGAATTTTGAGAGAGATCGGGTAATGCCAAGGCCGTATTGGAAACTTGAAAGAAAAGAAATCGATGAATGGTTTGAAAAAAAATTTCAGGAATTCGCAGTAAAAGAAAACCGCAGTAAGAAGTTGACCACCGAAGAGTGGAAGAATAAGTACATTTTCATGGAGATCTATGAGATCTTCTTTGTAACAATTGCGATCGAGCTCCAGGAGTGGCTTGCAAGGCTAGTCGAATTTCAGAAGTGTTGGAAAGATGAGGGGGTCACCCAATGGACCCCAGAATGGATCCAACAACTGGAAGAGACCGATAACACCATTACTCGCATGGTAGATCACTGGGTGGACAGTGTGATAGGAGGATTTGTGACTGATTTGCAGTCGATCAATTCTTATCCTACTTAGAAGCGGAGCAGAGGTTCTTCAAGGGGTTTCGGGGTAAGTTTTTGAAGAATCTGCCATTACTAATTAAGTTCTCGTTGTGTGAAAAAATCATTTTGTGTAGCCATATGGAGTGAATGAGCTTTTACTAGAGCAAGGGCACAACACGTAGTGGTAAGTACTACAGAACTAATCAAGAGGGGGATTGATCTGTCTACAGTCTAGTAAGAAATTTTTCTATGCATAGCCCTCCGTCAACGCCACCGTCGAACCCTCATATAGAACCATTGTCGTTCCCATATTAGTGGTTTCATGGCTCATGGCTCATGGGTGCAAAATTGAATCAATGAAACCACTACTTTATTGCTAATCCATAATTACATAGAGCCATGGAACTTCCCATATCAATGTCTCTTATGAATTAAAATATCCAAGGGGAACAATAAATAAACTTTGGAGCATGGAAAAAAACCTTACATGCTTCAACCCATTTACAAAATTGGTATTTTAGTTCATTTACTGAAGCTCAAGATCCACTACCTATTAAATCTACAAATCAGATGGTTGTCCATATATTATTTTTTATTTTATGCTATCTCTCTTTTCTTGACATCCAAAATTGTAATAATATTTACCTTATCACACCCTTTTGATACTAGATAGGAAGAGAACTTCCATTTTTTGTCTTGAGCCACCATGTGCAAGGGAATATTTGAACAAAAGGATTAAGTATCCTTTCTTTTCCACTTTATTTTAAAGGCTCGATGACCTTCTAGATATCCTTTATGAGGCTTGGAAATCACTCTTTGTCCCCAAAAAAACCCATATTTCCAGCCTTTTAGGGTAGTGGTGAACCTTCACACTTGGACTTGGAAACCCTTACTATCTTCTAATATTTTTCTTGTGCCATCTCAGATTAAACCTATTATACATTAAAGTTGGCATTGATGTGGATAATATTTTTCCACTTGGATTAATTTTTTCACACTGACATCCTTGTTTGATCACTTTGATAATTTATTCATATTGTAATTCCTTTGTCATATTGTAATTCCTAATTTCTTGTTGAATTCTATTTTGATTGCTATTTTTTGTAATGAACTAAATACTATGAATGTGCAGAAAAAGTTAATATTTATTGTGCATCACTATTAGTTGATATAATCATAAAGAACTTGTTCATATATGATGACCGACCATCTCAAGTAGTTGTGGAGGATGCCATATCAAAAGCACTAAGAGAACCTGTTATGAAACCAACTCCAAAAATAAAATAAAAGATAGATCAACCCCTTAGAAATCAGCCACTTCGAGGGGGAAACATCCAATACATTACATAAATAAAAAATGCTTGGATGATACAAATGACCAAAACCTCCTTCTATATATAGGAGTCCATGGGCCCACAGTATAATCCTATATGACCTAACAATAACAATGTAAGGGCACAATAATAACAATATTGGGGTTACAGGGGTACAACAATAACAATAAGGGGGTTGCACTAATAACAATAAGGGACTAAACTAGTAATATAGGGACCTAACATGCCCCTCTCCTTAAAAAAAGTATTTTCCTCAATGCTTGAGTAGCTCTGGGTGCTCTGTATAAAATTCTCATCCTCCCATGTAAAATATTCAACGGGTAAGTTCTTCCACTTAATGAGATACTATGAAATTGAGCGATTTCGTAGTTGTCGAGTTCTTGTTTCCGTGACCGCTTCAGGTTCCAATATGATTTTTCCTTCCTCATCAAGTTTTGGCAATATTGTTTGAACTGGAAGATTTTCATCTATAACCTTCTTTAAGCATGAAACGTGGAAAATTGGATGCACTCGCGAAGAAGTAGGAAGCTCCAATTCGTATGCCATAGTACCAATCTTTGGCAACACCTTGTAAGGACCATAGTACTTTGGCGATAATTTATTATCCTTATTAGCTTGCTTGAGGGACATTTTTTTTGTATGGTTGTAGCCATAAAAATACTCAGTCTCCTACATCAAAACTTCTCTCGCTGCGATGTTGATCTGCCTGTTGTTTCATTCGATTTTGTGCCAAATTTAGGTTATCCTTTAAGAGTTGGAGAACTTCTTGTTGATGCTCAATGTGATATTCCACTGCTTGAACCTTAGAATTTTCTCTTAAATATGATGTGATGGACGGTGGATGATATCAATAAAGTGCCATAAATGGGGTCATTTTTACTGCAGTATGGAAGGAAGTGTTATACCACCATTCAACAAGAGGTAACCACTTGACCCATTGTGTCTGTTTATCAGATACAAAACAACGAAGATATCCTTCCAAAAATTTATTCACTATCTCAGTTTGACCATCTGATTGAGGATGATAAGATGAGCTATGAGCTAACTAAGTACGCAAACAAGAAAATAACTCCGTCCAAAAATTTCCAGTAAAAATGGGATCTTTGTCGTTCACAATAACCTTTGGGTTTCCATTTAGCTTTTGAATTGTGTCCATAAATGTAGTAGCAACTGTACTTGCTTTAAATGGATGAGATAATGCACAAAAGTGTGCATACTTGGTAAGTATATCAACTACCACCATGATGAAACTCTTTCCTTCGGACTTAGGTAAACCTGTGATAAAATCCATTGAAATCTCCTCCCAACGTTGACTTGGAATGGATAAAGGTTGTAGAAGTCCTGGGGTCTTAATTGTTTCCACTTTATTCTGCTGGCAAACCAAACATTCCGCCACAAACTTTTGAATATCAGATTTAAGGTCATCCCAAAAAAATTCTTTCTTCACCCTGTGGTAAGTTTTTAAAAATCCTGAGTGCCCTCCTAAAGGAGAAGTGTGCAATTCCAGAAGAATCTTTTGTTTTAGTTGGGAATTCTTACAAAGATATAAGCGATCTTTGTACCATAAGGAATCATTTTTCCAACTAAATGTATCAGATGTACTAGGATCTTGCTGCAACTTTTGAATGAGTGTCCATACATCTTTGTCCTTCTTCCATTCATCCCTTGCTTCGATTATCCAATCTGGTTGGATAATAGAAATGGCACAAAGCAATGCTTCCACCTCTTCATTCTTTCTTGAGAGTGCATCTGCAACAACATTAAGCTTCCCTTTTTTTTAGATTATTTCAAAGTCATAACCCAACATCTTTGTGACCCATTTTTGCTGCTCTTTTGAAGATAGTATTTGTTCCAAAAAGTGTTTAAGACTATCATGATCAGTTTTTACCTTGAAGTGTCTTCCCATTAGGTAAGTTCGCCATTTCTTTAGTGCATGCAGTATTGCTAACATTTCCTTCTCATAAATAGGTTGCTGTAAATACTTTCCTTTGATTGGACGACTTTCAAAAGCAATGGGTCTTCCTTCCTGCATTAAAACTGCACCAATTCCATTTCCTGAGGCATCACATTCCACAATAAAGGGTTTTGTGAAGTCTGGCGTAGCTAAGACCGGTGCTAGGCACATTGCCTCTTTAAGATGTTCAAAGGCCTTAGTTTCTTCAGGAGTCCATGAAAATGCATCTTTCTTCAATAATGTTGTTAGGGGTGCTGCTATTCTCCCATAATTCTTAACAAAATTGCGATAATACCCTGTTAACCTGTTGTAATATACAACAACCCCCCATTTATTTTTATAAATAGGGACCCTTTAGAAATAAATGAAAAAAACTTTATAGAAAAAAGACACTTAGGAAAAAAATTCCGCCCAAAAGGCGCATCGCTAATCATAAATGTTATTTTTTTCAAAAAGAAACATTAAAGAATAAAATCCGTGAATAGAAAAACACGCTCTTTAGAAAGCTTTACTTTCTTTTTTCGCATCGCACTTGATTTAATTGAGACTAAAAGGAACAAAGTGATAAAATTTGCGACAACCGCGGACCCGACG
Source organism: Pinus albicaulis (assembly GCA_034641835.2). Taxonomy (NCBI): domain Eukaryota; kingdom Viridiplantae; phylum Streptophyta; class Pinopsida; order Pinales; family Pinaceae; genus Pinus; species Pinus albicaulis. The sequence continues at coordinate 1,315,231,639 of CM076581.1, read as the reverse complement.
AAGTGAATAAACTCAAAAATATAAATCTTTTTCGCATCGCATCCATTTTTTGTTTTCGCAAATCGCATCGCGCGCAACTTATAGTATAGACTTAAATACATCTTTTAAATCTTGCGATCTGCGATTTGCACAGTTCGCATTTCGCAATGTTTACGAGACAATCACGAAATATTATAAGAAATCGTTGCAATTTTCATATTTAATAATCTCAGTGTGTGAAAAGCAACTTATTTCATATCGGATTGAATTTTAGATCTTAACAGCTTTAAACGATTAATAAGCATTGCATGCGAAGCCAGGTGAAGCCATGTCAAGCATTAAATTTTGAAATCATAATGAATTATGAAGAGATGATTGATAAGATTGACAGAGTTTTGCATGAGTTTGAAATAAATTTTTGATACATATTTGTAAATGCTTGTTATATGATATCTTTCATTTTCATTATGAGGAAATCAGTTATCAAATTGAGAGAGTCTGAGATGAGTAAGAAAGGTAAATAAATCTCTCAAGCATTTCCCTCAGAAGATATAGATATGCCTTCGCTATTCTCAGACACTGTCTATAACAAGGATTGCGGTGTCTCGTCATGGGAGGCTATGTACAAACTATTTGAGGATGAAGGGAAAAAAGTGATAACAAAGATATCTGCAATAGGCACTGGTATCACTTCCGATGCAACTCTTTTCGACGTTGCATGCTCCTTTATTCGTAATATAGCCGCAAGACCAAAAATTATGCCTTACACAGATATGATCAAGTGGGCAGCTGAAAATATGAATATTGAAGACAGAGTATTTAAGAATTCCAGAGGAGAGACTATGGGTTCTTTTAACGCTGAAGATTTGGAAACCATGTATCATTTATCAACTCCAAACAAGGTAAATGATATGTGCAAACGTTCAAAGCTAAACATCTAGATCTTATCAAGGTCATCCATGAGTGGAAGGACAAAGAGGGAAAACTGAAGCAATACAAATCTGGTACGTACTCCATTGCACAAATCCCTCATCCCTATTGCTTTGTTGTGGGTATGTTGTGTAGGTTATTTTCTAGACCTGATAGTACTAGGTTCTCTAGAGACTAGGTTCCCTTAATTGACACAATCGTCAATTCATCCATTTTGAATTGGGCAGACCTTTTATCTAATTATTTAGCCAAACACATCGCTGAATATAGGAATAAAATGAATGCTTCCCCTTAAGAAAATTCACACTTTTTCATGTCTGCTTATGTTATGGATTCCATCTATTATATTTCTACATTTCCAATCATGGGTTGGAAATGGACCGTTACAGACCCTACACCAATCCATATTTACCATGAAGAACTCTGGGATTCAAAATACCACTTGCATTTCTATAAAGTATGTTATGGAGTTATGCTGCCTATGCATCAAATGATTTTCGATAAAAAGATTCCTAGGGTTTCCAAGGAAGTCAGTAGAGATATTGTTCCTACAGCCCAATGGTTTGCTGAAGAGAAATTTACTTATGTTCGAGTATTTGGAAGTTCTGCTCTTCCACATGTTTTGCCATATTACGTTTCAGATAGATTGTTCGGGAGAGAAATAGCTTATCAACTTATTAATGGTGTCACCAAACAGTTAAAGGATGAGAAAAAGGCTATTTGGCCTTCATTCCCTGTATAGTGTGGTACTTTTGCTTTAGCCAATATTGGCCATACATACAAAGAGGATCCTAATATTTAGATGTTAAATTTAGCATTTATGCCTGGGAGTCTGTATGATCCCAATGATGAAATCAAGAATTACATGGCAAGACTTAAGACCAAGCCTTTTGTAAAAGAAGAGGATCAGTTTGATGACTTCTTTCAAGGAGTCGAAGATTTTTCAGATGTTATTAAGAGGGTTTCCAATCAATCAAGTCAAGAATATATCGAAGCTTTTCAGGAATACGTAAATAAGAGATTAAAGAATGTCCCTTTAAATTTTCTAGTTATGGAAGAAGAAAAACACACTCCAAGTGTTAGTCTTGACGAAGAAATGAAGGATGATTCTAAAAAGGAATCTGGTCAGTCTCAACAGCAATCTGATAAGACCGATCAATCTGAAGATGAGGCTGAGTCTACAAAAGTCAATTCGGAAATTGACCAGATTATTTGAGATATAGAGTTGCAAGGAAAAATAAACAACAATGTCACTGAATCAAATACAGAAGAAGTTCCAAAAGGTCAAATCATAGAAGATCAATCAAAATTATCTGAAGGAAAATACCTAATAAATGAATGGGAACAATTTTCCCAAGCAATAAAAAATTCTAAAGGAAAGGTAAATACTGGTCAAGTAGCAGGCTTTCAAATGCCAGAGCCTTCCCAAAGGATAGTTCAGATGGTCAACCCTTTACAAACAATCCTAACAACACAGAGCAGAGAGGTTATTCTGGCCCATTCCATAGATCAAATAATTTTGCAAATAGAAGACATTCCATCATTGGATATCTTCTACAGTCCCAACCATAGAGTTGTAGTCAAAAGAAATAAGAGAAAAAGGAATGATGAAACGACTCTTAAATCTATAGATGAATGCCTTGATGAAATAATGGAACATAGTTATATTTAGTTATAAACGTCATTTTGTTGATCAATGCCTGGTGCAATTTTGTATTCTTTGAACAACTCTTTGATTCAAGGATTGGATATGACTTATTATCACTGATCTGATAGACAGAGTAACACGCAACTAGTACTAATCTCATGTATGTTATTTTTGTTTCTGAAAATTAGTGATGAACACATCTTTCATGAATCATGTATGAAATTAATTGTTTGTCTGAAATATCTGTTGCACTAATGTACATTATAAAGACATAAATTAGTTATTTTATATATGGTCATCAGACAATGTGATATATGTTTCATTTTCTTTTGATTAACTAATTTTTCGAGAGAATCATTTTACATGGTAATGATTCTATTAAATCTTAATTGATTTCATGACAGATTCAATAGATATCTTTCTAGATCGCATTGAGATATTATACCTCGGGTTAGATTAAATTTAATTCAAAATCTTGCATTTAGAATTAAATTTGTGTTAGTTTGTAGTAATTCATCATTTCAAAATGTTTTGGTAGAAACCCAACAAGTTATCATACAAAAACCAAAACTAGGAAACTGGTCCCGTCACACCCAGTCGGAGCCACTACCCCAAATAGAAAAGGAGTTGCTCTAAGGTCCAGACCGGGTGGTTATCCCCCTTTTTTGTTGCCACGGATTTCTGAGGCCTCAAAATTTTTTGCGCTAGAAGGAGAACCTGACTATGAATGGCAGATAAATCCAAAATTCAAAGCCCTCATAAGCATCGAACTCCTCAAAATCATTCTATGATTCCTCGATCACAATCTAGATCACCAACTCAGAAATCGGAAGTAGTAAAAACCTTTCCATCATCCCCTAAAGTATCACGTCGTCCATCTACTTCAGAATTCATTCCTGAATCTCCCGAAGTTCAGTCTTTAATTCATTAATTAGAAGGAATATCTATTTCTGCTGAAAAGCTTGTTAATTGAGAAACATCTGAGGAAAGTGTTACTTCTTTATTTAGAGACACTGGTATTTTAACCCGATCTAAAAGCGAGAAGCTTGGAATTGACCCTTTGGAGTTTCCATTAGAATCTCGTCGTAAAAAATTTACTATATCCAGATCAAAACCAGAAACAAGTGAAGTCATATCAAATTTTCCTCCAGTTGTTCCTTCATATTCGTCCAATCAATCTACATCTTCTCTACCTTCCATTTCTTCCACTCAAACAATCAGTGCTGTTACAGGTAGTACTGTTCCAGTTGTAAGTTCTTCTTCCATTACCTCTACTTCTGGACCCACTTCTACATCTTCACAAAATCCAAATCCAATTATAGCTGCTCAACCTTAGACAAGTCCTGGTGCTGTATTAAGAGAAAATCTGAATGCTCTTCCAGATCATCCAGAGAAATGGTTACCTAAATATAATCCAGATGATGGTCTTCCTGCTGAAGAACACATCAATAATTCTATGTTGGCCATGAATTTAAATCGAATTGTTCATGAAGATGTTGTAGTTAGGTTGTTTCCATACACTTTACAAGGATCTGCAAGATCCTGGTACTTTTCCCTTCCAGCAGGATCTATTGCCAATTGGGAAACTTTTGAACAAGTGTTTCTTGCAAAATTTGGAGATGATAGAACGATTGCATCTTTAATCAATGCCCTTTCTAATCTCAAAGTAAATTCAGGTGAAAAGGTTAAAGATTTCAACTCCAGATTCAACAGATTATTAAACAAAATCCCAACTACTTCTAAACCTGTTGTTGAGGTACAAATAGAATGGTATATTTCTTCTTTACCTTCTAATATAGCTATTTTTGTAGATAGAGCTAATAAAGCTACTCTCTTAGAAAACTTGAAAGAAGCTCTCGCAGTAGAAAATAGGATTTTAGCATTAGAGAAACGATTAGAGACATAAGAAAGGAAAACACAGAAAGTGACATTTAGTCAAGATTCTAAAAAGAAAACCTAAAAAGATCCATTTGATCTTGAAGGTCTTCAAAAAGTATTAAAGACTATGTCAAATGATATGATTGATATAAAGAAACAAGTTGCCGAAACTTCAGCCGCTAAAAAATCATTTCGTCCATTCAAGAAAAATCCTTCTTCAACATCTCAACCTCCAAATGAAATTTCAAACGTTGAATCTAACCAAGACATTGAAGATCCCTCACCTTATGAAAATGAATTAGAATCTGAAGAAGAAGTTGAATTAAATGGTTTATGGGATTTCATTCTTCCAATAGAGGAAGAAAATGAAGCTATGCCTGTATCTACAAGAACTAAACCTTCTTTATATCCAATTATGTCAAATCCCAAACAAAATTTTGTTCCTACGAAAGAAAGAATCAAAAAATCTAAAACTGTACAGACAGATCCAATTTTATCAGATCCTTCTAAAAATTCCAAAACTTTGATTGTATCGATACAGTCGAATACAACATAGTAGAGGATATGAAAAAGATCAAGGCAAATATCTCACTACATGAAATGACCAAACTCAAACAACAACAAAAGAATTTTCTTAGAGTACTCAAAGCAATTCATGTAGAACCGATACAACCACCAGTTATAGCACAAGCTTCAAAGGATATGGGAACACCTCCATCATCTATCAATAAAGTGAATTCCAATGATCTTGTTTTAATTGGTGATAAATATATTTCTCAAACTCCTCCTTTTCTTTTGACTTATGAAATTTTTAACAAGAATGTTCATAATTGTCTTATTGATTCAAGAGCTTCTTCAAACATTATGCCAAGAATAGTATGTACAAAATTAAATATCACTCCACAAAAAACATCTGTACATATAGTTCAATTGGATAGAGCAAAAGTTGAAGTTATTGGAGAAATGTTATCAATATCTATTAGATTATCATCTAATCTAAGAGTATCACAAGTGATTGATATTTTAGTCGCAGACATTCCTGAGTTTTATGGCCTTATTTTAAGCAGAGATTGGTCTGAGAAATTACATGGATATTTCACTATTGACTGGTCACATATGTGGTTACCATACAATGGCAAACCAAATCAAATCATAATTGAATGTGAGAAATTTATGAAACACACGGTTACTGAATTAGAGGGACCAAATGAACCTGTAGCTTTTACTAATAATATCATAGGGAATTATTCAGCAGAATCATCCCGTGGTTCATTTAACGCTCAGGTTTCACCTTTTTCAACAAATACTGTTACTTCTTAAATTGAAAACTTTTCTCAAACAAACTCTTCTAGATGTGTTAATTTTAGCAATAAAATTCTAGAACAATATTTATTTTGGACTTTATTTTTTGATGGTTTGAAATTAGAAGATGGTGCAGGAGCAAGTTGCATTTTAATCAATCCTCAAGGAGAGAAAACGATGCTAGCATGTAGACTCGAGTTTCAATGCAAAAATAATACTGCTGAATATGAAGCATTGATACAAGGTATGAATAAAGCTATAGGATTGAATGTTAAAACTTTGCAAGTATATGGAGATTTTGAAATAATAGTCAAACAAGTCAGGAACATGATTCATTGTATTTTTGGACACTTGAGACATTATCAAACTCTAGCTCAGAATCTCATTTCTCATTTTACAACATTCAATATCTCTACAATTCCTAGATCAAAAAATGCGAGTGCTAATTTAATTGCTAATGTAGCATCTAGACTTATACCACCTGAAGAATTTAGCCCAGATATATTTTCAATTGAATTAATTTTTAGACCATCCATTCCAGAAAATATAACAAATTGGAAAGTATTTAATGATGATGCAGATATAGTAGACTTTCTTACATCAGAAAGAGCTTATGAAGGTCAAATTCTGGATGAAAATGAACATGATTTACATATTAAAGATAAAACAAACAATAATTCAATTCCAAAATATGTAGTCAAAATGGAAGACCTTTATGAATTAAAAGATAGGTTTAAAAAAGTGACCAATTCAAAAATTCAAAGTTCAACTTTAAAGTTTGAATTGATTAATCTTGGTACTTCAGAAAAACCTCAAAATATCAACTTAGGTCTTGGTCTAAGATATGAAGAGAGGATATCATTCATTAAATTGTTTAAGAAATATAAAGATATCTTTGCATGGGATTATTCAGATCTTAAAACATACAATACTTCCATAATTCAACATACCATTCCTATGATATCAGACAATAAACCTGTCCAACAAAAACTAATGAAAATTCATCCAAATTTAGAAAGTCAAATTAAATCTGAACTGAACAAAATGCTCAAAGCCAAAGTCATTTTTCCTGTTAGACATTCCAAATGGGTGTCAAACATGGTTCCAGTTAGGAAAAAGAATGGAGACATTGGAATTTTCTTAGATTTTAGGAATTTGAATAAAGCCTGTCAGAAAGATAATTTTCCCTTACCTACCATGGAACAAATATTACAATCAGTTGCAGGGTCTGAATTGATGTCTTTTCTAGATGGATTTTTAGGGTATAATCAGATCATGGTTCATCTTGACGATAGATTAAAAACAACATTTAGAAAAAAATAGGGAACATACACATATCAGAAAATGCCTTTTGGACTGATTAATGCTGGAGCTACGTTTCAACGTGCTATGGATATAGCTTTCATAGAACTAATCAATAGCTTAGTTGTTATATACTTAGATGACATTATTGTTTATTCTAAGCATAGAAACAATCATATTAATCATTTAAAAAACGTTTTCGAAAGATGCATAAGATATTCTATTTCCCTCAATCCTAAAAAATGTTATTTTGCTCTATCAGAAGTAAGCTATTAGGATTTATTGTTTCTAAAAATGGAATTCATATAGACACTGATAGGATCCAAGAGATTGAAAATATTCCTTTGCCACATAACAAAAAAACAATGCAATCATTTTTTGGACAAATTAATTTTGTAAAAATATTTGTTTCCGATTTCTCCCAAATTGTCCTACCCCACCAATCAATGATCAAGAAAAATTCAATTTTTAAATGGGGAAAAGAAGAAAAAAATTCTTTTGAGTTAATTAAGAAATCTATTGTTGAAGCTCCCTCTTTAACAACTCCTGATTTTCTCAAATCCTTTGTGTTATACACATTTTCTTCGAATACATCATATGCAGTTGTTTTAACATAATTAAATGATCAAAACATTGAAGCACCTATTGCATTTTTTAGTTCTAATCTTCAAGGTGCTGAGTTAAACTATTCAGCTATAGAAAAACAAGCTTATGCCGTGGTTAAATCTTTGAAACATTTTAGACCTTTTCTCTTAAAAACACACACCAAGATAATAATACCTTACTCGGTAATAAGGAAATTATTAATACAACGAGAAGTACGAGAGAAAAGAGCAAATTGGGTCATTGCACTTCAGGAATATGATGTAGAAATACACCCAGCTAAAATTGTTAAAGGACAAGGTCTCTGCAAAATGTTAACTGGATCTTCTCATTTTCCTAAAGATGAAGATCAATCAGAAGAAATACAAATATCTGAGGTAAGCCTAAACGATTCTCAATCGCAATATACTGGTTTGAAATTCTTCTTAAAAATGGATATGCTCCTTTAAATATCAATTATACTGCAAAGCGTGCTTTGAGACTTAAAGAAAATCAATATCAACTCGTAAATGATATCTTATTTAGGAAGAATTATGATTATGTATTATTAAGATGCTTAGAGAAAAATGAAGCTGAAAAGGTATTACAGGAACTACATGATGGACCAGCTGGAGGTCATTTCAGAGGAAATACCACAACTCATAAAATACTGCATGTCGGTTACTATTGGCCAACTTTGTTTAAAGATGCACATGAATATGCAAGAAAATGTAAAACATGTCAAATTACAGCAGGAAGAGAGAGGAAACCAACATTTCCATTACAACCAGTAAATATCCAACAACCATTTGAACAATGGGGGTTAGATATTATAGGTGAAATAACTCCAAACTCTTCAAAACAACATAGGTATATTCTAATTGCAACTGATTATTTCACAACATGGGTAGAAGTAATCCCATTGAAAGTGGTCAATACATAAAGTATTATTGATTTTATTGATCAATTCGTAATTACCAAGTTTGGCCTTCCATCAGATTTGATATTTGATAATGCATCTTACTTTTCTGGAAATGCATTGATTGATTTTTCTTTGAAAAGAGGTTTTAAATTAAAATACTCAGCCAATTATTACCCACAAGGAAATGGATTAGTTGAATCTACGAATAAAAATTTATCAGAATCATTAAAAGAACTGTGGAGAAAAATCATAAGAACTGGCATAAAGCATTATTCTTTTCTCTCTGGGCAGATCGAATCACTCAAAAAGCTTCAATAGGCACTTCACCATTTGTGTTAGTTTATGGAAAAGAAGAAATTCTACCCTCAAATGTAACAATACCATCATTTGCTTTAGTACAATTTATTGATGAAAATCCTTCTTCTTCTCTCCAACTTAGACAAGATCAAATCCTTAAGTTAGAAGAAGAAAGAGAAAAAGCTAAACAAACTCATATCCATCATCAACAAGTAATAAAAGCCTCATTTGATTTAATATTTGTTAGTTAAAAAGATTTTCAAATTGGTGATTTGGTATTAAAATGGGATAAAGCTCATGAAGAAAAGGGTAAACACACAAAGTTTCAAAAACTCTGGCTAGGACCATTTCAAATAATCGAAAAAATTGGTTCATCAACATTTCTGTTACAGGATTTATCAGGTTAAAAATATTCTTTACCTGTTAATGGGAAAATTTTGAAAAAATATTTTTCATAGAAGGTAATCCTTCTATCTTTGTACATTAAGATTTTACTTTCATATAGAAATAAAATAGTTTAGTACTGACAATTGACTTTTCAAAAATAAGTCTTAGATAAATTATTTTTGCTTTTTCTTCTTTCACTTAAAACGTAGAACTGTTAAAGAAAAATCGAAAGATTTAGGAAAAAATAGATTCATTTTATATTTCTAGGAAAATGAAATTTCAATAAAACACTTATTTTGTTTGAGAAACTCTCATTTTTATCTAGTATGAAAATTCTTTTGTTAGTCATGAAAAGAAAATTATATTATAGTGAAAAATCTTCTTTATAAAAGCAATCTAACAACTTGACATTATCATCTGGCATCTTAGAAAGAAATATGATTCATCCCATCCAGTAAATCTTATAATTTTCAAAAGAAATTTAAAAAGGAAAAAATAAAAAAATAAAAAAAAAAATAAAAAAAAAAAAAATTTCGAGAAAACTTAAAAGATAATAAGTCTCATCACGAGCTTGTTTACCATGTTCATGAAAAAATAATTGAACTGACATTACTAATACTGTCTACCAAAACAATGTAATGACTTGAGATTATATCATATAGATAAGGGGTCTCATCACGAGTCAACTTGATCAATTTAATTACTATTTGTGAATGGAATTGTCACTATTTTGTTACCAAGCCAAGACAATGGCTTTTAAGCAGATAAAAATAATAAAGTAAAAATAATTTACTTATGAAAATGATGAGAAATACTGGATGGAAAAATGGATTATAGCCGGTTAAAAGATAACCCTGCAAAAAGCTTAAAACTGCCTATTGGAACAGAGGCTCTATCTATGATAAAAGAGTAAAATTATAAAAAGCTTTATATGTAAAGATTATTTCCTATCTTATTTTTAACTAAGTAAAGACTGATATTGATTTTTATACTTATATCTTTTTAGAGAAATTCTTCAAAAATAAGTGAATAAATGAAATTTTCGTTATTTGAAAAAATATATTATTTATTTGAAATTTCATTTCTTTAACCATTTTATTTTTATATAGAAGGATTTAGAGTTTTCAAAAATTTTTTATCAGAGATATCTGGTTCGTCCAAGTGAATCGCCAATTGTTGTACTATACAACAACCCCCCATTTATTTTTATAAATAGGGACCCTTTAGAAATAAATGAAAAAACCTTTTTAGAAAAAAAGACACTTAGGAAATAAAATTCTGCCCAAAAGGCGCATCGCTCATCATAAATGTTAATTTTTTTCAAAAAGAAACATTAAAGAATAAAATCCATGAACAACAAAACACACTCTTTATAAATCTTTACTTTCTTTTTTCGCATCGCACTTGATTTAATTAAGACTAAAAGGAACAAAGTGATAAAAGTTGCGATAACCGTGGACCCGACGAAGCGAATAAACTCAAAAATATAAATCTTTTCGCATCGCATCCATTTTTTGTTTTTTCAAATCGCATCACACGCAACTTATAGTATATACTTAAATATATCTTTTAAATCTTGCGATCTGCAATTTGCACAGATCACATTTCGCAATGTTTACGAGACAATCACGAAATATTATAAGAAATCATTGCGATTTGCGCATTTAATAATATCAGTGTGTGAAAAGAAACTTACGTCATATCGGATTGAATTTTAGATCTTAACAGCTTTAAACGATTAATAAGCATTGCATGAGAAGCCAAGTGAAGCCATGTCAAGCATTAAATTTTGAAATCATAATGAATTATGAAGAGATGATTGATAAGATTGATGGAGTTTCGCGTGAGTTTGAAATAAATTTCTGATACGTCTTTGTAAATGCTTGTTATATGATATATTTCATTTTCATTATCAGGAAATCAGTTATCAAATTGAGAGAGTCTGAGATGAGTAAGAAAGGTAACGAAATCTCTCAAGCATTGCCCTCAAAAGATACAGATATGCCTTCACTATTCTCAGACACTGTCTATAACAAGGATTGCGGTGTCTCGTCATGGGAGGCTATGTACAAAATATTTGAGGATGAAGGGCCAAAAGTGATAAAAAATATATCTGCAATAGGCACTGATATCACTTCCGATGCAACTCTTTTCGACGTTGCATGCTCCTTTATTCATAAGATAGCTGCAAGAACAAAAATTATGCCTTACAAAGATATGATCAAGTGGGCAGTTGAAAATCTGAATATTGAAGACAAAGTATTTAAGAATTCCAGAGGAGAGACTATGGGTTCTTTTAAAGCTGAAGATTTGGCAGCCATGTATCATTTACCAGCTCCGCAATAAAAGTATGACAATAGATATGTGCAAACGTTCAAAGATAAACATCCAGATCTTATCAAGGTCATCCATGAGTGGAAGGACAATGAGGGAAAACTGAAGCAAGACAAATCTGGTACGTACTCCATTGCACAAATCCCCCATCCTTATTGCTTTGCTGCGGGTATGTTGTGTAGGTTATTTTCTAGACCTGATAGTACTAGGTTCTCTAGAGGCTGGGTTCCCTTAATTGACGCAATCGTCAATTCATCCATTTTGAATTGGGCATACCTTTTATCTAATTATTTAGCAAAACACATTGCTGAATATAGGAATAAAATGAATGCTTCCCCTTAAGAAAATTCACCCTTTTTCATGTCCGCTTATGTTATGGAATCCATCTGTTATATTTCTACATTTCCAATCATGGGTTGGAAATGGACCGTTACAGACCCTACACCAATCCATATTTACCATGAAGAACTCTGGAATTCCAAATACCACTTGAATTTATATAAATTCTGTTATGGAGTTATGCTACCTATGTATCAAATGATTTTTGATGAAAATATCCCTAGGGTTTCCAAGGAAGTCAGTAGAGATATTGTTCCTACAGCCCAATGGTTTGTTGAAGAGAAATTTACTTATGTTCGAGTATTTGGAAGTTATGCTCTTCCACATGTTTTTCCATATTATGTTCCAGATAGATTGTTCAGGAGATAAATAACTTATCAACTTATTAATGGTGTCACCAAATAGTTAAAGGATGAGAAAAAGGCTATTTGGCCTTTATTCCCTGTACAGTGTGGTACTTTTGCTTTAGCCAATATTGTCCATACATACAAAGAGGCTCCTAATATTTAGAAGTTAAATTTAGCATTTATGCCTGAGAGACTATATGATCCCAATGATGAAATCCAGAATTACACGGCAAGACTTAAAACCAAGCCTTTTATAAAAGAAGAAGATTAGTTTGATGACTTCTTTCAGGGAGTCAAAGATTTTTCAGATGTTATTAAGAGGGTTTCCAATCAATCAAGTCAAGAAGATATCAAAGATTTTCAGGAATACATAAATAAGAGATTAAAGAATGTCCCTTTAAATTTTCCACTTATGGAAGAAGAAAAACACACTCCAAGTGTTAGTCTTGACGAAGAAATGAAGGATGATTCTGAAAAGGAATTTGGTCAGTCTCAACATCAATCTGATAAGACCAATCAATCTGAAGATGAGGTTGAGTCTACAAAAGCCAATTCGGAAATTGACCAGATTATTTGAGATATAGAGTTGCAAGGAAAAATAAACAATAATGTCACTGAAGCAAATACAGAAGCAGTTCCAAAAGGTCAGATCATAGAAGATCAGTCTAAATCATCTGAAGGAAAAGACCTAATAAATGAATGGGAACAATTTTCCCAAGCAATAAAAACTTCTAAAGGAAAGGTAAATACTGGTCAAGTAGCAGGCTTTCAAACGCCAGAGCCTTCCAAAAGGATAGTTTAGACAGTCAACCCTTTACAAACAATCCCAACAACACATAGCAGAGAGGTTATTCCGGCCCATTCCACAGATCAAATAATTTTGCAAATACAAGACATTCCATCATTGGATATCTTCTACAGTCCCAGCCATAGAGATGTAGTCAAAATAAATAAGAGAAGAAGGACTAATGAAACAACTCTTAAATCTACAGATGAATCAGTTGACATCCTCTGGAAAGATTCATCAGAGGGTCCTATTGAAAATTTGACTAAACTATCACAATATGTAGGAGCTTATGCTACAACTACTGTAGATAAGGCAAGTGAAATCAAAGCACTTTTAAAGCAGAGGGAATCCAGGATACAAGAATTGGAACACATGTTAGATACAGAGAAAGTCAAGTCTACAGAACAGATCAGAGCAAATTTAGAATAGTTCCATAAATATTTTGAAAAACTTAAATTGGAACATCATATAGAACTTAAAGATAAACAGATACAGCTAGAGAGAACCATGGAAGAATTACAAAATCAATCATAGTCAGAAAAGTTCATTCAAGAAGCACTTGAAATAAATACATTGATTAAAGAGCAACAAAATGAATTTTGTCATCAAGTTGCTATGATTGATTCTTACTGTGATTCCAACAAAATAATGATTCAGCAAATTGCCATTAAAAAACTTGAATGTCAGAAACTTCAAATTCAAATTGAAGAACATATTCAATGGGAAGATTCAGATATGGGAAAACAAGCTAATCTACCTCAGATAGATATGCTTCATGGAGAATTATTATTTACAGAATGGAAAACACAGATTGCCCAAGCAGAAAAAGCAGCAATTAAAACATTCAGCAAATCAAATGAGATCATACAGCTTTTATGTGACCAATTGTTCAAAACACGACTTATTGAAGAAAACAAGTTTGATGTGTTTTCATTAACAAAAGAAACATAATTGAAATGGAATCAGAGAGCAGAAAAACATGAAGAAGCAATTAGGAAAGTTAATAAGTTTGATCAAGAAAATTCTTGGAATTTTCTGATCAAACCTTACCATTAGCAACAGACTCTTCTACTTCTCACAGAATCAACTAAAAAGTCTCAGTCAACCATTTCAAATTCCATCTTCAAGAATCAAATCCGGTCACGAATATCTCAACCACCTCAGCTCAAGACACTACTAGATATCTGCAAATTACATGACTATACTCCGCAAAAGATGCAAAAGCCTTAAAATTAGGATTTTTAGTTTTTAATTCCTAGATTATTGTTCCAGTTAGAGGAAGGTTGTTTGAAACCTCCTCTACATTTTGTAAAATATTTAATTTAGTTTTTATTTAGTTTTAGTATTTAAACCCTTCTCATGCATTTAGAGAAAGGTCCAGAATTTTATTAAGAACATTTGCAAAGAATGCTTAATTGTAAGTAAGTTTTTGAATGCCTTGATGAAATAATGGAACACGGTTATATTCAGTTATAAATGTCATTTTGTTGATCAATGCCTGGTGCAATTTTGTATTCTTTGAACAACTCTTTGATTCAAGGATTGGATACGACCTATTATCACTGATCTGATAGATAGAGTAACACGCAACTAGTACTAATATCATGTATGTTATTTCTGTTTCTGAAAATTAGTGATGAACACAACTTTCATGAATCATGTATGAAATTAATTGTTTATGTATGAAATATATGTTGCAATAATGTACAATATAAAGATAGAAATTAGTTATTTTATATATAGTCATCATAAAATGCAATATATGTTTCATTTTCTTTTGATTAACTAATTTTTTGAGAGAATCATTTTTCATGGTAATAATTCTATTAAATCTGAATTGATTTCATGACAGATTCAATAGATATCTTTCTAGATCGCATTGAGATATTATACCCTGGGTTAGATTAAATTTAATTCAAAGTCTTGAATTTAGAATTAAATTTGTGTTAGTTTGTAGTAATTCATCATTTCAAAATGTTTTGGTAGAAACCCAACAAGTTATCATACAAAAACCAAAACTGGGAAATTGGTCCCATCACACCCTGTTGGAGCCACTACCCCAAACGAAAAAGGAGATGCTTTAAGGTCTGGAACTGTGGTTACCCCCCTTTTTTGTTGCCACGGATCTCTGAGGCCTCAACATAACTCGATAAATCCTCACAATTGCTTTATGGTTGTGGGGACTTTCCATTCCTTAATGGCTTTAATTTTATTAGGGTCTACCTTAACACCCTCATGAGATACAATATGACCCAGATATTCCACCTCTTGTACTCCAAAGAAAAATTTGGATGTTTTTTCATATAGTTGTTTCTCCACCAATAGTTTGAGCACCCTGTCAACATGTTGAACATGATCCTTACAAGACCTGTTGTAGATTAGTATATCATTAAAAAATATTAGCACAAATTTTCTAAGGAAGGGTTTGAAACTGGAATTCATCAACCCTTGAAATGTAGAAGGTGCATTGTTAAGGCCAAAAGGCATGACCAAAAATTCATATTGACCCTCATGAGTTCAAAATGCTGTTTTTGGAATATCTTCAGTCTTCATTCTAATTTGATGATATCCTGAACAAAGATCCAACTTGGTAAAATAAATTGCTCCATGTAATTCATCCAATAATTCATCAATCATGGGAATGGGAAATTTATCTTTAATTGTGAGCTTATTGAGCTCCCTATAATCGGGACACATGCACCATGATCCATCCTTCTTGTGTACCAATACTACAGGAGTAGAGAAAGAACTTTGACTAGGTTGAATTATACCAGCCTCTAACATTTCTGCAATCATACGTTCAATTTCACTCTTTTTTGGACATAAGGATATTCAGAAGGCTCGATGTTTGGAGGAACACTTCCTGAAATCAAATGAATAGCATGATCATGATCACGAATAGGTGGGAGTCCTTTGGGAGTTTTAAACACCTTGGAATGATTGTTCAAGAATTTTTGGAGATCTGTAGAAATAGATTATTTTGATGTTGGAACTTGTAGTGAGCATAATTGTGCAATTATGTCTCGTTGTTCTTTATTCAGAAGCTTTTTCGTGACATTAGAGCTTATTATCTTTCTCGGCTTCCCTGCAATACCCCGTAATTCGACTTTATTTCCTTCTGAAAAAAAAAAAAAAAAAATTCAAGAAAATTTCTTGAAAATTAAAAGCCACCGTCCCCAAAGATTGTAACCATTGTACTCCTAGTACAACATCAACACCTCCCATTGGAATGGAAAGCATTGGACTATTCAATACATATTCTCCCATGGTTAGTTTGATATTATGGCATTTTCCAGAGCAATTTATAGTTCCTCCATTTGCAACCATCACTTGACATTTTGGTGCTGAATATAGGAAACAATTCAATTCCTTGGCTACCTTACAATGAATAAAATTATGGGTACTACCCGAATCAATCAACACTATTACCTTTTTCTTCTTGATATGTCCTTCTATATTGAGAGTTTGAGGAGTGGTAATTCCTGCCAATGCATTACACGATATGGTCGGACTCATTTCTTTCACTTCTAGGGTTGGTTCCTGGTGTATTTCCTCTTCTTTTGAAGATTCTTGTTCATTTTCTTCTTCCTCTTCACAATCTATGTAAAATAATTTCTTCTTAGCACACTTATGACCTTTAGTGTATTTTCTATCACAACTGTAGCAAAGCCCTTTTTCTCTTTTTTATTCCAATTGTTGTGGTGTCAACCTTGTAGGTTGTGGAAGTCTAGGAGTAGCAACACTTACATCTTTATATATGTGAGTGGTAGGCTTCCTTGTTGCCATAATTTTACATTCAATTTTTCTTGCGAACCTAAATTCCCTTTCTAATGAATCAGGTTCCCAAAGGTGAACTTCATGTTGGTTGTTATCCTTTAAAGTTCCTATGAAGACATAAATCCTGTGTTCCTTTGGAATATTAGTTACCCTTATATTCAATTTTTGGAAGTCCTCAATGTGCTCCACCATTGAACCCTTTTTTTTGAGATTTATCAATTGGCTAAAGAAGGTGTTTCTTTTTGTATCCTCATAATGTGCTATCATTTCCCTTGTAAAAATTGACCAAGTGAAAATATTTTTACGGGAACAAAGCCATCGATATCATACAAATGTATTTTGTTGTAAATGTAAAGTTGCAATGCATACCTTTTGTTTGCTTTGCAAATTATTGAGATCAAAATATTGCTCCATTTGTAGTATCCATGTTACGGGATCCTTGCCATCCAACTTCCTCATATCCATCTTTGGAATATGGTGTCTCTTCCATCCAACATTAGAGTTTATGAAATCATGATTAACATTTATTTTGTTCTCATCATGAGTTTCCTCTACTATATTTTCGCCATAAGGAAAAATTTCTTGTATCAACTTTGCCAAACCTTAGATGTCTAATTTTAGATCATTGTTCATGTTTTCCATGTTGTCTTTCATTTTTTCATCGATCTTAGCTTCCATGCCATCCATCTTAGCTTCCATGCCCACTTCCATGCCATCCATCTTAGCTTCCAAACCATTCATCTTAGCTTCCACGCCTTTCTTCAAACCATCTATCTTAGTTTCCACGCCTTTCTTCAAAACTTCCATTTCATTTTTTTTTTGCTCTTTGCGATAGCGAAATTTGGTGCACTTGTTCTTGTAATTTTGATATCTCATGTTGTGTTTCTTCATCTTCATGAGTCATAGAAGAGCCTTCTGAAGGCTTAATGGGTGTTGAAATATTTTTAGGGGGAATTTTAGAACCCAACACTGATATCTATTCTTCAATTTTCCCTTGGAATAAATTCAAACTATTTTTTTTTTCCAAATGAGACTTATGTAATTCGAAAAAAATACACACCTTTTTCTTGTTTTTGAGGAGCTCGATATTGAAACTGAATTATCTTTGTGATTTAGAATCTTCAATATCTAAAATTCAACCCTAAAGTAGCCCTCTAAATATTCTTTCGAATGCCACAGGATTGATCTGATTTGGATTCTTCAAGGCAAAGTTATGTCCAATCTCCCACGATGACCTAATTATGGACTGGTTCAATAGAGTGAACTTGTACGACTTTCCACATGTCATTGTTTCCTCCTTCGGCTCTAAAATTGATATATCAAAAACTAAAGTCCATGTAATTGTGGCCACATTTTACAGAATCCCAATCCGACACTCAGAGAGAGAGTTATAATGTTTTTCCCATGGTCACCTCTTTGAGATGAGATGCGGGAGCCTAAAAAAATCCTAACTTCCAAAGATCATATATCCAAAAATATTGTGAACCAAGATCTGAAATTTTTACAAGATTTTCCTTAGGATTTCAGATTCACACTGTAAAAAGTTTAGCTTCTGAAATTTTGTATACAAAAAGTTATAGTGAAAATTCCACGATGACCTGTTTTAGTTGAAATTCAGGAGCCTGAAAAAACCCTAACGTCCCCAAATCATATCTCCAAAAATAGTGCGAACCAAGATCTGAATTTTTTACAGGAGATTCCTTAGGATTTTGGTTTCACGCTGTACAAATTTTAGCTTCTGAACCTTTGTAAAAAAAAAATTATTGTGAAAAATCCACGATGACCTGTTTGGAGCAGCGAAACCCTAGAATCCAAAGCTCTGATACCAAATGTTATGAAACCAGCTCCAAAAATAGAAGAAAAGATAGATCAACGCCTTATAAATCAGCCACTTCGAGGGGGAAACCTCCAATACGTTACATAAATGAACAAATCTTGGATGATACAAATCACCAAAACCTCCTTCTATATATAGGAGCCCATGGGCCCACAATATAATCCTAGCCGACCTAACAATAACACTGTAAGGGCACAATAATAACAATATTGGGGTTACAGGGGTACAACAATAAAAATAAGGGGGCTACACTAACAACAATAAGGGACTAAACTAGTAATATAGGGATCTAACAGAACCTGCATTTGTAAAAACATTTGCTGCTCCACTTGTTAGATGGTCATGTCTTGATGTAGGGGCATCATTTAATTTTTTGATTTTACCTTGGTAATTTCTAGAGAATTTAGTTTTTTAGATTGAATGGTGATGTGTGTGTGTGCAATAAATGGCTTTATTGCCAAGTGGAGTTCAATATCATCCAAAGGATCATGAGCTAACTATTTTCATGATAATTTATGTTCCTATTTTGGTTTGATTGGATCTAAAATGAATTGTAATTAGTGTAGCCACATATTAATACAAAAATGTACCTCCAAAGAGGTAGATGTGCGTGTGGGTTGTAATGTTTTATTTTTGTTGTTTCAATTCTACAAAACCCTTATTCATGTAAGTTTTTTGTGTTTGCTACAATGTTGGATATTTTAATTTCCAGGGAATAGGTGACCGAGTTTTACTGTATTTGTGTGAGATAGAGTACAATGTTGATAATTACAGTATTGAATGCAATTTTGGTTGTTATTATAAAAAAATAATGTAAGTTCCAACCAGATGTATAAATGAATGTATATGCAGGAATTTCTACTCATATAATCATTAGATTGAACTGAAGTCCATGCAAGAGAAAGAGAGATCCACCTTGTATGACGCACAAAGGGACTTATTGAGAACTGGTTATAATTTGAGTGTGAGGGTGTTGTGTTGATTGCTTTTTTGTTTAGTTTGTGATGAGATATCATTTCATATAGTCAATACTTAACTTGTTCCAATGCTTTTGATGTAAGAAGATGGTGCAATATTCTAGGAAGAAAGAGCGATGATAAATATAATTATAGTTCCTTGTCAAGGCATTCTATGCACATTCAGAATTAGAAAAGCGCACCTATTGTATGCATGTTTGCACACAAAAAGGAGGAATTTAGAACTCATAATAAAGCACATTTGGGGTGATATTAACCATGAAAGAGAAGAATAACACATTCTGGATAGAGGAAGAGAGTCAACTCTGCATCATGTCTCCTCGTTAGATAGAGTCCATCTATTACTACAACAAAGAATGCTTTCACGAGAGTTGCATCTATGCAATAGTCTCTGCTTTGTGTGCTTGCACAGGGAACAATCCAATTATAGAAGGATAGTAAGAGGGTATTTATTCATCTCCTTCACTAGGTAAGTCATGGGCTTGCATGTTTCTTTGTGTAGTTCATGCATTCATGTTTATGAATTTTGTGAGCTAGGGGTGAACATGATTCATCTCATTTCAGAAATCATCTAGATGAGTTAAAGATTTTGGCTTCACAATTCATTATTGTTTATATCTCAGCCATTTCTTGTGTTCCTAAAATGCTTTAGGTTTGTCTTACAAGTGGGTTGGAAAATGGGTGTGCTATTTATTATCAAAGAGTTCTCTTCTATGTCAAACATTTCCTTCTTTTGCGTGTACCAACAATTTTAAAAATCTATATTGGAGAGCTACAGAATGGAAGTTTCCAAATGGAAAATATTGCTACATTATTTCAAGTTTTACTTGATTTTTGTGCAATAATTATCCTCTATTTGAGGAAAACAAGTTTATCACTTATTTTGAGCCTTGTGCTTTCATCATTATTCTACATAGGAAGGTTTTGAAGGTTTTTTGAAATTATAAACAATTGAATGACACCAAACATCTCTAACTAAACAAGGATTACCATTAATCTCTTGTTAGATAATGGTTTGTTTAAATATATAAGATATGATTGCTTAAACCTCTTCTACATAAAAACAAATTCACAATTGGTCGAATAAATATCAACTTATTATGATTATGAACATTTTATTATATGTAGACAATTGTTCTAAAATTTTACCTTACGTTGGTTCTCAACTCAAGGGAGAAACCTCCAAAAACACTTAATGAAGCTTTTCA
Organism: Pinus albicaulis; assembly: GCA_034641835.2. Taxonomy (NCBI): domain Eukaryota; kingdom Viridiplantae; phylum Streptophyta; class Pinopsida; order Pinales; family Pinaceae; genus Pinus; species Pinus albicaulis. Next base: position 1,315,210,806 of record CM076581.1, on the reverse strand, counting down.
GCCTCTTTTAAAGTACATGGTGCATGAATAATTTGGAAAACTCATGGTAAATTTAGTTTATATGTTGAAGCACAACCCAAAAATTGCAATGGAGGTTATATGTTGAAATTGACACAACTTGACTTAAGGAAACTATGTTAGTGATATTCTACCCACAGTTCTACAACAACCTCGTCACAATAACGAAAGAAGAAGGAAAGAGGCTTTGGATATAATTAAAACTTTTAGTTTGCAGTCCTGTGATCCATATGCCATAACAACTATGTTCAATTCCATCAAAGGAGTTATTGGGGGTTAGCCATTACCTTTAACATTTTACTTGATGCTATAGGTATCGGTTTTATGCATTGTTACCACAATGCTTTTAATTTTTTATTGGTACAATTTGTATCCTGCAGGACTTTTGGTTCGATTATTTGGGTATTCACTGTATGTAGAGATGTATTAATCAAATAGTGTCATGTGGATGGAAAATTAATTTGTGATGTTTTTGATATGAATGTAATCTAATATATTCATAGGGTTGGAAGGGAAATTGACATTTCCTTACCATAGGGTTGGAATGTTTAATACAATTCAAGCATTGGCTAATTTCCCTGCTCACAAAGCCTTGAATACTTTGGCAACCACTATAGCAAGTTATCTGATATTCGTTTACAAATAATATGGTATCTTTCCCACTAACCACACTTATTTTTTATTGTTTATTTTCATAAATGTATGATATCATTATATTCATTCCCTTTTGCTTAAATTTCTTGGGAAAAAATGATAGGGAATGAGGAGGCACGCATTGCAATGTTGTTGTCTTTGGGTTCCTGGATTGCAAAGGCAATAGATGGTTTTGTACAAGATGCTTGTTATTACCAAAAAATGATCACCTGACTTGTTAGTATGAATCTTTCGTCGTAAAAGATCACTTTAGCTACACATAACAAATAGCCCTAAAATCAATTATGGCTGCCAATATCTTTAAGTCTGCAATTAGTTGATCCAAATAATGCTGCACACATCCAGATCTAAGCATAAAAGACATTAAGCAGTAATAAAATATGGCTCCATGCATCCAATAGACAAGACAAGAACAATGTATTTGAAAGAATTTTTTATATTAAAAAGGGGGCACCTGAGAGGAAAACAAGAAAGGTGTTTTCTGGTTCTCCTCAATGGGATGGGTTCTTGAAAGTCCTCAGCATTTCAGATCTAAAATTCTTCTCTCTTGTTGGTGTAGAAAACACAGACAAACATAGAACTCAATGGGAGCTCAAAAGGCAAAAATGGAAAGTGTGACCAAGTGTATAGATCCAGAGTGATCTAATGCAATGAAAGGTGACTAATGAATGGGGAAAACCCTTCTATTTATAACAAAATATTAGGGCGGTCTAGAACTCGTTGCATGAATAAAATATTATTAATCGAATTCTAGAACCACCCTTTAGGAATATTTTATTATATTTGTTGGAGGGAAAAGGATTTTTGACTTGGGTCAATTCCTTTATTTATAAATAATAAATAAATAAATGATTTATTTATTATTTTAAGGACATGGTGGGAATATAATTAAACAAATAATGATTTATTTAATTATTTATAAATGATTTAGTCAAATTTAACTAGGAATATTATTTAAATAAGGATTTAAATAACTTATTCCTAGGAAATAATCAAATAAATAAGGATTTATTTAATTGATTTCCTTGTTTTGGGTTAAATATGACCAGGAAATATAAACAAATATATATTTGTTTATTATTTCATTTTGGGGTTTCCTGTTTAGACCATAAACAACTTAATAAAGGTGTTTTACTAAGTTATTTCACATAGTGAGAGCAATTTTACTTAGGGTAAAATTGGTCTTACATGGTGTACTTGGGTTCATCTAATGATAGTAGGTTAGATGACCAAAAAATGGTGTAACATAACCATTTATAACTAGGTGGATCGAAGTACACCATGTAAGACCAATTTTACCATAGTAAAATTGCTTTCACTATACGAAATAATTTAATAAACCATATTTTATTAAGTTATTTATGGTTAAAACAAGAAACCCCATGAGGAATAATTAAATAAATCATTATTTATTTGATTTTCCTCTAGGAATAATTAATTAAACCACTTTTTAACTAACATTCCTTGTCACATTTGACCCATTTATGAGAAATAATTAGATAAATCATTATTGATCTTATTTTTATCTAGGAATAATTAATTAAATAATTATTTAGTTATTATTCCTTGTTAAATTTGACTAAATCACCTAGGAAAAACTAAAAAAATCATTATTTGTTTATTATTATTTAACCACATTCTTGAAATGATAAATAAATCATTTATTTGTTTATTATGTCTAAATAAATTTATTTAACCAATTTAAATATATTTTCCCTCCAAAAAAAATAATAAAATTGTAATATTCCCAATTAGCTTTCAGTTAGTTGGAATATTATATGTTGCTTCTATTTTATGTCTAGAGGAATAAATGGGGTAGGGAGACCCTTAAATCTCTTTAGTAGGAATAAAGTGCTTCCAGTGTGAATGTGGATCATTTTATATAGTCATGTGAAAGGGAGCAATGCATGTAGACTAGATCAAGGTTGACCAAATCAACAACGCTGCCAAAGAAGAGAGTGGAGCTAGTGGGGAAAACACAATTTTGGAGGAGGAGTCTTTGCATGGAAGTAACCTCATAAATGAGTGGGGCCAAGGGTGAGGAAGCTCACCAAGAATATAAGGGAAGGGATGGAAGCCATGAGAGGCATTTAGAATATTGTTTATGTTTGAGTCTTATGACTTATTGCATGCTTCAACTGTTTAGCTGGGTTTGCTGTACTGTTTAGTAAAAGGGAATTTCCATGCGGGAATTCCGCACTCTTTCTTGGAGGAATTGGGAAGGAAATATGAGAGGAGTATTTTGAGCTTCATTTCCACCATTCGGCATTGGGCCAAGTAGTCACCTACATCCACAGTGCAGTCTCCTTGAGGAACTCATTATTTCATGGTGTTGCAGTGGAGGGGTCAAAAACCCTATTTATGAGCTAGTTTCCTAGTGAAAGGATCAACCTTTCACCTGGAAAGCTAGTAAGGAGAAGTTTAAAACCATTTATTTTTCTTTTCAACTATATTTTTGCAGAGCTTTAGTAAGACATCATGATTCAGCCACATATCTGCAGTTTATACTTTTTGTATCTCATGCCTTTCAAGAAACCCTTGCCGGGTTATCTTGGGATTGTGTAGAAGATACTATTTCTCCATTTTTCAGCCCTCTTGAGTAATATATCAGAAGATCCATTTGTTTTTCTATTTCTATAGCAGTAACCCTCATTGGACTACGCTACCATATGCTTCATAATTTCTGTGTTGTAGTATTCATGGGCTTGTAGTGTTTTTGGGCTTGGGAGGCCTGTTTAACTAAGTCGGAATGATTTGTTTCTCATCACATTGTATATTTGGTTGCTATGATACATAAACCAATGGATCCATGGGCTGTTCTTAACTTATATAATGTAATTTGCTAAACAATTCATTTTGGTGCTTATATTGCTGTCTTTTCCTAATTAGGAATATTACAAAATTATTCCAAGCGGTTAGATTTAGATTATGGTTAATAATATTTTATTATTCTCCATTTTCAAGGATAACTCAATATTTTGTTATAAATAGGAGGGTTTTTCCATTCATTCTTCAATTTGAACATTCTCATTGTCGCTATCATTTTATTTTTCCAATTGAGCTCCCACTTGAGTTCATTACATATTTTGGGTTTTCTACAACATTGTGAGAGAGAGACTCATGAAGTCGAAGCATTGAGGAAAACCAAGAACCCATCCCATTAAGGTGGACTAGTAACATGTACTGGTTTCCTTCACCAGGAGTTACATAATAGAAAATACCATTCTTTAAACTTGTCTTGTCCATTGGTTACTTGGATTTATTTTTGAATCAGCTACTATTTCATTTTGTTGTTTAACTTCTTTTACTATGTATATCTAGGTTTTTGTAGGGTTTGTTTTGATTGTATATTGCAGATCTAACGAGTTTCACAACATTTATGTTATTAGGGCTATATGTCATCCATAGCTTAAGCAAGGTCTTTTTGGTACACTCGTCGAAAGATTTTACACTAAAAAATGACGACTCCATTGTTGTAATTCAGATTCCTGGGTGACCATAAACTTCAACGATCATAGTTTTTATTCAGTTATTTTTAGTCTCTTGATGTTGTTTATAACTCTTTTTTGCCCTAATTCAGTCCAAATTCTTAATTCCGAAGTTTTTCTGGTGTTTTTCGCAGGTAACAGGTACCAGCTGCACTGGAGATGACACTTTTTCCGCAACCTACCGCCCGATAACCAAGGAACATAAATCACTCTTTTTAGCTCCAAATTTGTGTTATGGAGGTCCAAATCACACTTATTGGCTCAAAAACTATGATATGACCCAGAAACAAGTCAGAAACTGCGATCTGGAATATTTTTCTAAGTTTTTTTTTCTGAAATTGTCAAGGTTTTCTGAGAGCATTGTTTTAGGTTCTATGACCTATGTTTTAGCCCATCTTAGGCATGGATATGTTTAGTTTGTCTCCCTGAAGTAGAAACAAGCCCCCTAGGGTTTAGGTACACTTCCACCTTTTTAGGAGGAATTGAGTTGAGTATGTAGTCTAAGATTTGTAGCATTTTCAACCATTGTTTTAGGGTCTGATCCATCATTTTTTCAGATCTTTAAGATAGATTATTGTTACATCTAAAACTCCCTCTTGAGTTTTTTTTTACCTTTTCCCTTAGGGTCCCATTGTTTACCCTAGTTTTTTTTCCTTTAGCCCTATCTTTTGCAACAATTTTCCCCTCTAGTTTGTTGTTCTTTTCTGCATCATTTCTAGTTGTATCAAGTCATTAGATCCTAGTATCATTGAAATTAGATCTCTTAGCCATTATAGTGTGTTTTGAGTCAATTTTTCCACCATATAGTCTGGTTTTTCGAGAGCCTTGTTTGGGTTCGGATTTATGCACAATTAGCTGTTTATTTTACTGTCATTTTAGTTTTATTTACAAATTTTCAGAATTTTTTATTTTTTAAATAACCGTCCGGGCTTAATTAAAATAAACACATGGCTTGCACACACTTACACCTAAAGAGAAGAGCACTTGGTTTACACTACCAACCCAAGACATAAACATCATAATTAATTAATCTTCCACACAGATCCTTGTTTATCACTCTTCAACCTTTTGGTGTCACTTGTGTCTTGCCATCATTGTGCCCCCAAGGCATTTATCGCGGAGACTCCAAGGTATTCACCCTTAGTTTCTGTTAGAACGTCTCACTACCCCCCCCATAGGGTCCGAATCAGTACTCCCTCGAGTTCCCATTCCGACCCTTGTTTTGCTGGTTCATCGAGTTCTTCCTCTGATTCTGCTTCTTCTCAACCTCATACAATCAACATGTTAGTCGCCAATGGAGGTGCAGGAAGCCAACCCGTTGGTGGCTCTAGCCCTAATCCTAGAGTCACTTCTACAGGAATCGCTACAAGAATCGTCCTAGCTACTCCTTTGCTACCTTTCATGGTGGGTTTAAGCCTTCCTATTTTTAGCTGACTAATCAATGATTCCATACTCCACGATTCAGGTTGGCCAAATATGCCAACTAAAATTCCTTTCGACATCCTTAAGTTTGAAGGAATCAGTGGAGAGGACCCCACTAATCATCTCCACTCATTTCATATGTGGTGTTCATCTAATTCCATAACTAATGACTCCATTCTCCTTCGGTTGTTCCAACACACGCTCACTGGAGAAGCTAAAAAGTGGTACGTTGACCAACCCGCCGCATATCATACCGCTTTTACGACTCTTGCTAAAGAATTTTTTTTATAATTCCAATTACCCCTCCGCTATGATACCAGTACCAAGTTTTTGATCGCATTCCGTAAAAATTCTACCACCTGCCTTTCTGACCATGTACAAGAATGACATATGATTGGTTTCTTAGAACACTCTTATCCCCCATAGGTAAATATGTCGCATCTCATTTTCCTCAGACTGAGGAAGTAGCCCTCCATATTGCTTTAAAATATGACTTGATTTATGCCTAGTCAGGTTATGTTTATACTGTTTTATCAAATATTTATAGACTTGGTGGTGCCACTGCACTAGGGGAATGTCACACCACCAAAAATATCGTTGGATCCATTTCACACCCATCACCATATGCTCATCCTCACATTATTTATCGTTATCATGATGGAGGGACCAGTTCCTCCAACACCTATCCCCCTTCAGGAAACTCCTATCCCAGTCAAAGCACGCCTTATGCATTTTCCCAACCACATAAACCGATGCCAAGGCCAATTGTTGCTACACCTATTTACTAGAATGTTTCCCTAGCTCCCTTTTATCCCTATGCACAACCCAACGCCCCTGCCCCTCCGGCATCAACGCCTATGCCTCCCATGCCTTATCAACCTCTGCCAAAGCAGCCACCTCCTCCTCAAGGTCAAGTGTATACTCAAAAAAGTGAGACTAATCCCCCAAATTCGAAGAAAAATAATAATGAGAAAGGCAACCATAACCAACAACTGTAGGGTAACCAGGGTCACCAAGGTAATCAACCGAATGCAACTCAAGGGAACCAACCTAATACCACAACCCAACAATAGGGTGATCAACCCAAGCAGAAAAAGGCCATTCGTATGAACAAGCCTTGTGCATGTTGTGGTGTACAAGGCCAATATACACAAAATTTTCCCATTTTACCTAGATGCGTCAAATGTGGGAAGCCCAATCAACGTCTCGAGGACAACAACCCATGACATTGCTTCCTTATAACACTGCTGCAGCTCAACCGACTGTGTTCACTAATCCTTTCCCTCAGCAAGGATATGTTGCTACCAAACCTCCTCAAGGTCAAGCTGCCTCTCAACCTCAGCAATGTGGTTACACTGATTACCAAATTCTCATCATGAACTATGACGAGGTCAATACCACTAATGTCAAACTTTAGACCTGGTCGTGCCATTATGAAAAGAAACCTGCTACATATGCTACCGATTCCCCAACAAAACTATCCACAAAGTCTATTCTGACACCAAATCGTCCTTTACAGATCCCTCAACTTAAGGCAAAGGTCATTCCCAAGATCCCCAAAGGGCTATTACACCATAATGCTGCTTTTGCCAAATTTGCCCACACCTACAACATAGTAGATGACTTGGCACACTCTCTTTCTGCCATCTCAACACTAGAAGTTCTCTAGATGTGCTCATCCAAAATAAAATCTATACTATCTTCTCTAGGTGCTGTGGATCCTTGAGATGTTTTCTTGATTGTCTTTGATGTTGAAAAGTCAGAAAATCCCCCTTTACCCTCATCTGTTTCTTTCCAAATACCAGTCAAGATCTACAACACTATTGTCCAATAATGTATCATAGACAAGGGTGCATTCACCCGTGTGATGTCTACCTCTGTTTAGAAGCAACTTAGGTCCCTAGATCTGTCCCCATCCACCATCACTTTGCGTGCTTGGGATGGTCACCCTTCATAGCCCCTTGTCATGTTCCACAATTGCCCTGTCACTCTTGCAGGCAACACTGTTTGTATTGACATAGAATTCATTGATGCCCCTTTGGATTACAATATCCTATTAGGTCATAGATACACATATGTGATGTCATTTTTTGCATTTACGGTTTACCAGAAGATGTGCTTCCCCCATAACAAAATGTTCATCACCATCAATCAGTTGATATATTACAAGCCCAAGTCTCAAACTTCACCTGAGTCTATTATATCATCGGTGGTTGATAAACAATCAGTCGTACCTCTCATCAGTGTCCCACCTAGAGTCTAAAAATATTCCTCATTACTTGGTGCATTCCCTAGTCCACCTCCACCCATTTCTGAGCCGAGCTCATCGAGTGTTTGCACGTTGCAAGTGTCTCGGGCTAGCCAAAAGCTTCCCAGTATGACTAGCCAGCAACTAGCACCTTCGCAACCTGCTGTTCTTCACTCTAAAAACCATCAGGACCATCTCCTCAAGGACCATATCATTCTACTGGTGTCTCTCATCATATTTTTAATCCAAGAACAATTACCCCAAGTCTTAACCATCCGAGATCTGTTCCGCTGGGCCATTACCCTTCAGACCAGATACCATTTTTAACTCCCCCATATGGAGTCTTTTTTGTGCCTGTTATGGCTACGTTGAGTTTAAATTTTTTTACTTTGGGGATCCTGGTATGGTACATTGATCCCCCAAAAAACAATCCACTTGATCAACTCAAGCCATATACCTCTTTGACCTCAGTTCAACCGGTCGTGATGAACTCTTTCTTTGCTTCAGTTCCACAACAACATCAACATGGACCCACTATTATTGTGAAAGAATTCAATGAGGGGGGGAAACCCAAAAACAAGGAACCTAAGGACAATGCTCCCCAATGTTTTTGGAAATAACTCCCTAAATGTTTTTGGGTCAAAAACCTTCACAGATCAGGGGCATACCATTCAAGAATGACTCACTTAACCTATCTTTTATACTGAAAAATAGATATAACAAGTTGCAAAACTTACCCGAAAGTCCAATGTTTGATGTAGATCCCGTGGGGTGCAAACCCCCAGTAACCCTTCGTGCTTCGTAACCTGGAAATCAAGAAAGAACGAACACAAAACTCTAGTTGTACAACATATATAGTCCCTAAACGTCAGTGTAACTCATGTATAATATCATAAGAACAATATCAAACATTCAATTAATGATCATTACACATATATAAAGAGATATAAACACGTGAATATCGGGAACAAGATGGTTCTTCTTATTATGAATGGCACGTACAGTAATAGAAATGTGGAGAGATCACCTGAATCCTTCCACGATCTTCGAGCATACCGTCCTCTAGATCTATCCGGCCCTCGCCTCACAAGAATTCTTCGAATATGTGTGCACACTAGATGTCATATAGAATGATGAGCATCTCAAGGAAACAAGGGTTTCCTGAATATACCTGGGAAGTGCAGGAGGCACGGGAATATCAGACTTGAAATAGGGCTACAATAGAGTATAATATCTATAATTTTCTCTCTCCCTTAGGCCATACACATGAGGAGATTTTATACTCCCTCAAAGTAGTTTTAGTAGTTGGAAACAGTTGGGCCACGGGATGGGGTGGTTGAATTATGGGAATAAACATCACCATGCCTCGAAAATAGGGAATTTTATATATTTTTTAATGATTTAAATGGCACATATGGAAAATTATGAATGGAATCATGTATATATGCGGAAAATTCTAGGCATAATCGCGTATGGGATTTTAGACACGGTTTTTTATGAAGTTGTTCAAGTCTGGGGGGAAAGGGTGCCCAATTCCAAAGAGACAATCATTAATCACATGAGGGTGAAAAATGATGCTATAACATATGCCCCTTCATATATGAGGTCAGAAGGGGAACATGATGGCTGAAATATATTATGTGCATAGAAAGAACCTTTCAAAGACAAGAGAGGACTTCACTAGATTTCAGCCTGCCAAAAAACCAATGAAATAATTCAAAGAGTCAGCTCATGTCTGAGGCAGGCATACCCATGTTTAGTGAAAGAAAATCGTGTCTATAGATCCAAAATGTATACAAGTATAGCTGAACTGGAAAGTACATAGTGAATCATCTGATCACTGCCCAGAAGTACAAGTCGAAATCAAGTCCAAGTATCACATATAAAAGACTCATAAATGATGCTGTAATAGATATCTAATCGCACAAGTAACTGAATCTCCAGGTACCAAATCATAAGAGGTGGAACACATGGTACAATCACGCAACTCGGGAGCCAACATATAAGATGCTGCTATATTGAAACTACAACATATAAGGGTGGATGACGTCACTGGATGAAATTGGATGAACTGTCAAAAGTGAACCGAAGCATGTTGATGCAAACCTGAGGTCTTCACCGATCAACATGGCACAATTCTACACAATGGGAATAAATGATCTGAAGTCGACCATGTGAAAAATCGTTTGATTACTGGTCAATAATGTATACCGTTAACAAACGCGAGACAACCCACCAATAATGATAATGAGTGTCAAGGTTCCCCAGTACAATCTAACAAGTGCCAATGAATGAGTTGAAGTTGAACACTTGTAAGAATCTATCAATCAGGAGGAAATAATGAATCCTCACTGTCAACAGCAAAGAGTCTACCACTGATGATTGCAAACCCTAAGGTATTGATAAAAAGACTCTAGACCTTATTCCTAGAGCAATGATTCGGAGTTGATGGGAAAAGATCTGCTGGAAGGAAGGCATTGAGGCATCCCACATCAGTCCAGTGCGAGTGTAACCTGCAGGCCAAGATTTGGAAGGAATCGGACGAAGTAAAGTGAAGGAACCAACTCGAAGTATGTTTTCGACATGCACAAGATGAAGCTAGCGCATGGAAGAAACCCTCTGAACCAACAAATAATGAAATCTGACAAAGAGGCGAGATATCCACCGATAGGGTCAAATGAAAATCAAGGTACTTCACGAATCCCAAGTGTGATAATGCATGTTGATGTCGAACACAAGGAAAACCACTCAGTCAAAGACCCATAATGATGATGAAATGTTGAGCACAAGGTCACCTATCAATGATGTAAATAGGGCCAGGGTGCAGCTCTAGGTTTACTCTCAGAGCAATATGTCGTAGTCAATAAGAGACAAACCTACCGGCAAGAAGTCAATGGAGACCTTCTCAAACCAGCACGAGAAGAGGACCAAACATCTGATGTGATAGTACAAGATACTGACAAGACTGGGAAGGCCTGAAAAATAAGTCAAGAGACACCACAGAATGGCTGACTCATGTTTAAATTCCCTTGAACAAAAGCACGACTCATGATGACCATGGTAGCAAATAATGACACTGTATAAGTCTGTTATGTAGGAGGCAAAAACAAACTCCATATGATTGGAAGAGATAACCAATTGGGGGAGAACTGACTCATGAAACAAGGTTATGGCTTCTCCTATGTCAAAACTAAAACTATCCCCAATGAAGGAAAGAAATAGCTCTGTGGGCTTTGTTCAAGGGCGACAAACTGATATTGTAACTGCCATCAAAATATGAAGTAACATCTCGTTCCCGCTCTTTTTAACATATTTGATTTTTTTGTCTTTTTCATATAGTAAGCTTGAAAAAGAATAAAAGAATGCTATGGTACAATTGATAGAATGAGTATCAGGAAACAGATGCACTAGTTCCTAGGGTAGGAGCAATCCTATGCTTAATGCAAGGTGGTGGAAACTGGTAAGCGATACTCAAAGGAGTGTTCCATCCATGGGTAACAAAGGTGTCAAGTCGCGATAGCTAAGTGATTTGCAATGGTTAACTTTGTACAGAGAGTTAATGCCAAAAGATGGCTTAAACATCGAGTCCAAATGAAGCCAGCTGAAGGCCAAGATATACAAGTAGCCAGTATGCAATGCAATGATACAACTCAACAACATCAAGGAGCCTCTAGGGTAGTATCCAGAAAAAATGATATTGAAGAAGAATAAGAATGAAGCTTCAACATATAAGTCATGGCGGGACTAAAGAGGACTCATGAGCCTACATAAAGTGTAGCATGGGTGACAAGTGCTAGCGAGGAACTAACTAAGAAGTCCATGTAAAGGAAGGCTCTACCACCAAGTCATGATTTATAAATCGGCGAGTGAAATGGGTTAAGAATTCATGATGATATGGGATTGACCCTATGGCAAGTGATCAGAATGGTGGCTAGAATGCGGAATGCAACAGAAAGTGGATTCCCTAACCTATATGCCAGTTAAGATCATATACCTGCCATGATAGGTCAGTGGTCATGGTTTCAAAAACTGAAAAAATCTCAATTTCAACAAAATTTACTTGAAAATATACCTATCCCAACACTTACAAGCAACAGGGTTATGTAGCGTAATACATATTTGAAAAACAAGCATAATGAAATTTTGCAAAAAATTTTCAATTTCTGGGCATGAATACACATTTTACTTCATATTTGGTTCATTGTTACTTTACTGAATTGGAGAAAAGAGCTCTCAACCGTAAGCTTTAAATCAGACGTCAAACTTCATCGGATTAGTCAAGTAAGCTTTAAATCCATCATTGTTATCAATTTCATCCATAAATAGGTTAAATTTTTTTATTTTTCACCATAGAAAAGATTTGTTTTGATTGAGCTTTCTGCGCATACGCAGGTTCGTGTGGATGAACCCGCGTATGATATGCGACTGTCCACAAGGTAAGTAGCGTATGCGCAGACCGTGATTTGAAAAAATGAACCTAATGAGAAATTGAATGAATTTTTTTTAGGATGAAAATTTCTTGGAGGGAATGTGAGCATAGTGCCATTGACCAAGAAGTCATGGGAGATCAAAATTCTCTCAATATCCTCCGAAACTGTGGATTGCTCAAATTCTTCAAAATGCCAAATATGAAAAGTAATGTCCGGTTGCTTGAAATACTGGTGAATCATTGGGAACCAGAGGAATATTGCTTCATGATTGACCAAATTCCCATACACATAGAGGTGGAAGACATTTACTTTATTACTAGACTCTCTCCAAGAGGAGACCAAATAGATTTACATGGCAAACCTTTGGGAGGGCTTATAGTAGATGATTATGTCCATGTCTATTGTGTAGAGGGATCTCAAAAAGTAGGGAATCAAATTTCAACCAAAGATTTATCAGAGCTACATATGAAAATTCTTCTTTTCACCATTGGCAAGGTGGCAGGATCTGCTTCCTTACACCAGGTGTCGAGGACACGAATGAGTATAGCTATGGAATGCTTAGGTCACCTGTTTGATTGGTGTACAAATCTACTGAAAAACATGAAAAAACAATTTACCTCCATCTGGAAATCTAAAACTAAGCATTTTGGGTATGGAACCATTTTGATGACATTCTTCTTTGAGAAGATTCCAAGACTACAACCCAAAGTGATCTCATCCATCAACAACCCTAGAGATCCAAGAATAGCCCGGTGGGCTGATCTGATGAAGAGATTGGGGGGAAGTGAAGTTCCCAAAACCACATAGGACGATGAGTTCTTCCAATGGTGGGAAGAACAGGTTATCGCAGTGGATGACTATCCCTATGCTGGGATGGATTTTCGCAGTGATCCAGACCTAGTCCTTCCACCCGGCGCAGCATGGGGTGTAATCGGTGAGACTCCAATTTTTGATTATATGATTTTTGATTGATTTTTTCAATATATGTGAAAAATGAAAAACAAACATGTTTTTGATTGGATTCTGAATGATTTTAAAAATTATGTGATGATACAGATATGGGACCAGTGTGTCCTGAAGGATACCCATGACACAAACATCGCAGAGGCGAAGCGAACACTGAAGACCCTGGTAGAACCCTACATGCCATTCAAAGAAACTTGGAGAGTTTAACTTGCCAAGTGCCTATGTCTGTAGTAGAGGATCTACCAAAGGATATCGAGATACGGGTAGTCGGGGTACCGCGAGACTGGGTGCAGTTATTCCGCCATGTGGCTACTGCGATCATGTTCTATAGGAACACGAATGTTTGCTAGGGACCATAGATTTTATTAGATGACTGTACTATATTTTTGATACTGAACATGATCAGGCATAAGCCCTAATTTTGTGGGACATATGGATTCAAATTTTTGTATATTTTTTTGAACACTCTGATGATATATACATATATACAACGGTTTATGATGCGATGAAACAAATGTATGAAAATGTATGATGATTTTTATGTTTAATTAAAGTACTGAATGATTAATATGCCAGTCAATTGCTTGATTAGCTAATGAGTCTACCATCCAATTATCATCTCGAGGAATATGAATAAATGTTGTAAATTGGAATGATCTTTGTAACAAACGTACCCTAAAAAACAACCGGAGTAAAAATGGATCTCGGACCTTATATGTATTGTTCGACTGCGACACCACCAGTTGAGAGTCCAAGAAAACTACCAACGAATAAACACCCAAATATATTGATTCTGAGAGTAGATAAATGACTGCAGTGTATTCTAGTAAGTTATTGGAAGCAGGACCAATGCAGACTGCTCTTGAAACTAACAGCCGACTAGATGGATAACAAAGTACCCAACTTGCGGAACCTAAGTTCTGGGTGTGTCTACTAGCACCATCAGTGAAACCATAATGTCTCATGATATCCAACGCAACCTGCCAAAGCAGATCAAAAACATCACCATCACCTCATAGACTGAAAAATCAGATATGTATAACAAAAAAAACAAAAATATATACAAAAATCAATATGCCAGGCTAAGGCCTAGGCATAATACCTTTTCAGATAGAGCCCATTTCTGGGCTCTGCCAACTCATTTCCCTCAAAATCAACCAAGGTATAAGCTCCTTTTTTGGGGAATTTTTTAACGATGATGGGGCCATACCGCATAGACTTGAACTTACCTGCCGCCAGGGAATCCTTCTCTTGGGCATAAACCAGAACAAGGTCTCCTTCGGAGAAAACCCTAGGTTTGACCACTTTATCGTACTGAAATTGTACCCATTTCTTATGTGCCTCGTTCATCGTGGAAAAATCTCGACGCTACTCATCAAGATGGTCTAGATGAAGGAGGCATTCTTCAAGACAAGAAGTATCAAGAAGAAGCTCAATAGCTAATTGAATAGAAGGAATCTCACACTCGATGGGAAATATTGATTCCAACTTGTAAGCAGGTTGAAATGGAGTAAAACTAGTTGCAGTTTTTATTGACATCCGGTATGCCCAAAGCATAGGATACAACGTGATATGCCAATTAGATCTAGCTTTATCAATTTTCCATTGAAGAATGCTCTTCAAGGATTTTTTCATGGCTTCCACTTGCCCATTGGCCTGAGGATAATAAGGGGATGAATACTCCTGCCGGAAACCTAATTTTAGAGCCAACTCAGCCATCATGCTGTACTAAAAATGACTGCCATGATCAGTGACAATCTCTTTAGGAATACCAAAATGAGCAATAACTTGATTGAAGAGAAAAAGAGCTGCTGTCTCACCGTCATTCCCAAAAGTAGGCATAGCCTTGACCCACTTCGTGAAGTAATCTACTGCTACAATAATGTACTTGTGACCTTTAGCCGAAGGCGGGTTACAAGTAGTATAATCAATACCCCACTTTGTAAAAGGACTGACAGTGACAAACAGGAAGAGCGGAGCTGGATGAGCGTGCATCTTTCGAGTATACACTTGACACGGATGACACCGTTTGACTGACTCCATACAATATTTGAAAATTGAAGGCCAAAATTATCCAGCACGTAGGATTTTTTCGGCTGTAGAAAGCCTAGATAAATGACCACCACAAGCTCCACTGTGGCAATAATTCAGCACAACTTCAGCTTCTTCAAGATTTAAGCATCGTCTTAGGATCGAATTGACCCCTTGATGCTATAAAGTATCACCAATGATCAAGTAATTTTTAGCCAGGTGACGCAACTTATGACACTCATCTTTTGAAAAATTTGAGGGAAACTTCACAGTCTGAAGATATACAATGAGATCCCCATACCAAGGATCCTGTGAAGAGATGAGAAAAAGATGCTCATCCAAAAATGATTCATCATAAATTATCTCCTCTCCACAAGGAAAATCAGAAATTAATTCTGTGAAAACTAATGATTTCTTGGACTTGGCAGACATAAAATCAAGATCAAATTCTTGCAAGATCACAATCCATAAATTGTATTTTCCCTGAATCACATGCCTGTTGAGAAAAAACTGAAATGGATTGACTACTGCCAAAACATAAGTTTTTAGAAGGAGAATATAATGTTTGAGCCACTGTATAGCATGGACAGCTGCTAAAGAAAGCTTCTCTATCGGAGAATACCGGAGTTCAGGTCCTACCAAGCCTCGACTAAGGTAGTATATAACATGATCTACAAGAGCATCATCCTCCTAAACCAGAACCATACCGATAGTAGATTTTGTTACTGCGATATATAAGAGAAAATCCCTGCTATAATCAGGTGGACTCAGTATAGGAGCAGAGGTTAATGATTTTTTCACAGCATCAAATGAGCGTTGAGCAAAGTCATCCCACAAAAATGGGACTCCCTTATTTAATAATCTCATGAACCCTCTTGTAATTTTAGCATAATTTACGATAAATCTCCGCAGAAAATTAGCTTTTCCTTGTAGAATTTGAAGTTGATGAATAGACGACGGGGGAGGCAACAGAAGTATTGCCTCAACCTTGAATGGATCTACCTGAATCCATTCTGTAGACACAATAAATCCCAACAAATGACTGGATGTGACCGTGAAAACACACTTGTTCAGATTCAACCGGATCTTGTAAAATCGACGTCTTTCAAATACTCAACGGAGGTGAGAAGGATGATCAATTATCTTGCAAGAACGAGCAGCTAAATCATCCAAGTACGCCTCGATAATATGTTTGATGTCATGGAAGGCATAGGACATGGCCTGCTAAAAAGTGGCTCCAACATTTTTAAGGCTGAAAGGCATTTTCTTGTAAGCAAAGGTACCCCAGAGACAAATAAAGGCAGTCTTATGTGTATTTTTAGGACGGATAGTAATTTTATTATATCCAGAAAAACCGTCCATGAAGGAGAAAATCTCATTACCAGCACATTCATCAATAATCTGATCTATGAATGGTGCGGGGTAATTATCTTTCGGACATGCTTTATTAAGGTCTCTAAAATCAATGCAAATGTGAATTTTCCCTTATTTCTTATCCACCAGAACTAGATTCGAAACCCACTCTGTCAAAGGAACAAGGAAAATGAATCCTGCCTTGAGCAGATTCTCAACCTCAACTTTAATAGTTGCAGCCTTCCTAGGGTTGACCGGATGAAGCTTTTGCCTCACAGGCTTAGCATTTTCGTAGATCTTGATCTCATGCTAGAAAATAGATGGATATATACCAGGCATTTCCTCATAATACCAAGAGAACACATCCCTAAACTCTTTAAAGAGATCAATGTAAATTTGAATCTCGTCAGGGGAACATTCAACTCCGATGAAAAAATTCTCGATAACGTTGGGATTCCTGGAGATGTTCACCGGGATAGTCAGAGAAATCACAGCCATGTTCCCTTTAGAAAATACCTGTGCTGGCCCTAAAGGGTTCAGGACTGGGTGAACAGGGCCAGAAGACTGAGGACTTGGAAAAATTGACTCAGCTTCGCTCAAGTCTGGTAGAAAGTAAGACCAATGATGCAAATCATCTCACGGTCTATCTATACCAGTCATAGCTTCCAAGATAGCCTCTTCAGATGGAAGAGTGGTATCAAGGCAATCCTGGGTGGAAAAATAACTAAGTGTCCAAGCCAAGGCCACATTGCCATCCAATTCCTTTGATGAAAGAGAAACTGGAATGTATTCTGCAGAGTCAACAATAGATCTAAAAGCAATCTTAGTGAGACATCAGAAATTCCATTCCACCCACTTGACCTTTTGCTAATGTGGAGGTAGGGGAAGGTAAGGTCCACGGGTCTGAAAAATAATGAGTTCTGAAGAATTCATGTCGAATTGGAGCCCTAGAGGATGAAATTGAATTTATATGAATGGAAGGAGGTGGAATATAAAAAGTAACCATCAAAGAAGAATACATTCCAACCCCTAGATTCTCAACAGGTAGTTTGGAATATCTACCAAAGGGATAGTTGAGTCAGTAGATGCATTTGGGTCTACCGCAGAACAATCTAGTTGGTCAACTGTGACAATATTCCCTTCACGAGGGAAAAAAATAACACGAAATAAGGAGGATGCAATAGCATCCATCTCATAAATCCAGTTTCGCCCCAACAGAAGGTTGTAGTCCAAGATGGCATCAACTATCTCAACCTCTATATTTACAGTTTTTCCCCCAACACAGATGGGAAAATCCGGGACAATACCATGCAGCTTGTGAGAATGACCATTAAACGCAGTCACAAGAGTGGCCGATGGAACAGCTGCAGGAGATCTGATCCCCTTCCATCATGCGAGAGACATCACACATGTGGAAGCACCCTTGTCGACGACCGTTTGAAATATATTACATTTTCAAAATGATGATCTAATATGGAAAGCCATATGATGTGGGAGTCTCTTTTTAAAATTAGACATATCAAATGTAATCATAAGAGAGTTCTTTGGATCAATAGCCCCAATAGCAGTGAGAAGAGCACTTCGCTGAGCTGGACAATACTGGAGCACCTCAAGAGCAGACATAGCACAAGGGATATGCACCAAATCTTCTACAACATAGTAGTTCTAGGCAGCCTTGGCATTTGGATTAATCGTCGTACACTTTGTAGATGCTTTTGGCATCCAAGGTATGGGCTCAACACTGGGCCTCATAATGTGAAGTGACTCAGCACTATCAGGAGCACCCTTAGCTTTTGAAGACTCAGCTACACCATAATCACGAGATCTCATAGCGATATCTGTGTGAGAACTCATCATATATATGTTTGATGGGGTTTCCCATTGCTGGGTGCCTCCAAAGGGAGCCCCAGTATTTGGATTTGCGCCAACAACTAACTGTTGCCCTTGGGGAAAAGGGTTTGTTAACACAACCTAGGAACTTGAAGATCCCTATTGAGCTAACAAACACTGCGCATCCTGAATTTTAGGGCAAAGGTGAGTAAGATGATCTCCAGTACATAATTTGCATGGAAACTTCACTTTCTTTTTATCCTTTTGACCTTCACCAACATGCTCATTGGATTTATTTGCATTTCCCTTCTCATCTTTTCCCTTATTCTTATTATTATTCCGTCCTTTCTTCTTCCCCTCGAATTGTTGATTTCTTTTGGGGTTAGAAGTCTGGATGGCATTTATTGACAATGCTTAGGAAGAGGTTGCAACTGAAGGTACAACCTGACCTGAAGAAATATATTGTATGGACAACTGCTGCAATTGGCTAAGCAGGTTAGATGCACCACTATCGATTGACCCAATAATTCCATCACCATAAGGACCAGGTTTAGCTTTGGACATGTCTAATTTGGAGTGAGGAGCATCAAGAAATTTTTTTATTGAGGACTCCAGACTGAGAATAAATTAGTTCTAATTGTTGGGCCCTAACTATAGCCTGTTCCTCGGAAAACACCCCTAGCAGGGATACGTCCTTCGAAATATCTGGCTGCAAGGATTTCAAAAACCATTCCAGAAGGAATTCATTTACAATATAGGCTTTAATGAGCCTCTTCCTTCTCCTCCATTCCTAAATATGATTAGAAATGTCGGTTGCCTTATCCTGCTTAAAATTAGCCAAGAGTTCAGTCCTGGCATCATAACGAACAAGCAACTGAAAATGATTTAGGAATGTGGTAGCCAAATCTCAAAAAGTGGCGAAACTTCCCCCTGTTAACTCAATATACCACTTGGCTACATTTCCAGTTAAGGTGCACTGAAATAACCTCAACCTAACCGAATCATTGATTAGGGAGTTTGATGAACACCATAGATGGAAAGTGGTGGTGTGATCTGCCGGATGCTCTCCAATATTTCCTTCAAACTTTGGAATGTCTGAAGGTAGTTTGGTGGGGACCGGAGGCCACCCCAGACTATATTGGATTGGATCGTTAGTCAATTTCGACAAATTTGGCAAGTTTAACGTTGCCAAAAATGGTAAACGATGAGGAGCCTGGGAATTCCACCCTTGATAGGATGGATTCCCCACATTCTGAAAAGAATAACCTGGATTTGATGAGGCACTAGGTTTCCAGATAGAGTTCGTAGAAAATGTTGGGCCATAGGAAAATCCTTGTGACCCAGCATTTGGAGAAGGACCCCCTACCAACATGGAGTTACTATAAACCGGACCAGTTCCCCCCACTGAAGTAGTGAATGAAAAAAGAAACCCCCTGATAAGGGTTCCAAGCATTTGGAAAAGGAGAAAAAGCCTGATAAATACTTAACGAAGAGAAAGGAACATTCCCTTGGTGACCAGCAAGAAAATGATTCCCTGCCCCTACTACTGTAAAGATAGGGTTCCAACTCGTAAAGGTAGTATAACTTTGACCTCCAGACCATGGATTAAAACTCTGAGTCTGGGAAGTAAAAGGAAAAGACCCTAAGGAAGGATTTGAATTAGGAATATGCCCACTTCCAAAGGGGTACCCTTGAAAAGAAGCTGATCCACTAGCCATAGAGGAGATGGGTGCAGATGCAGCTGCAGCAGCAGAAAAGGAAAGCAGAGGAATCCCACTAATGGGCATTCCAAAATAAAAGGGACCAGATTGAGAAACCTGTGCTTGGGTGTGACCAAAGCCAAACACAACAACACTAGAATCAATCAAAGATATAGCAATAATGCCTCCTCCTTCAATTTTAGAAGGAATGTGAATACTTGCAGCACTCACAGCCAAAGCTGCGTTCCCATTCGTGGCCATCGAAAGGTAGGAATATGATGGATAAGGACTCTCTGGTCTCTCAGACTTAGGTCTGATGTAATCGATGATAAACAAAGAACTAGGAGAAAGAGGAGATGGAAGAGATTCAGGAGGTTGAGGTACTTCCTCTACTTCTACTTCTTCTAGAAATAAAACCCTCGAGGTGAGTGGAGTACTCCTCTCGGTACTAACACTGACACCAGAACCAACTACAAAAACTTCAAGCCCTAATGGAGGATCTCTCTCCGCTGAGTCTGATAACACCAGGTGATAATCACCTTCTGAATTACTCCTATGCCTTCTTGAAGAAGGCTCGACACTCGTGGGAGACAACCCACGAAGCCTTCTCCATCGACGAGGTGGTCAGTCAGCCACTTTAAAATATTTATTAGACTCAAAAAATTATAAAGCTAAGCAAGCTAGGAGCAAAGAGCACTCACTACAAAGTCCCTAAGTTACAACCAAGCAAGAGACTTTCAGGTATTTCCGCTTCGGGTGATTAGGACCAGACACCAAAATACAAAAAAGCGAAAAATAGGACCTCCCGAAAGTAGTCTGGGGTAATTACGATCCAGGACTACTAGCGAAGGTAATAGAAGTAGTTACCCTGGCCTCCTAACAACATACTTTGTCGGTGCAAGTACCCAAACTTCGCAAGGGCACCCTCCAGAAGCACTACTAGAAGTGATACAACGTCTGCCTTAGGTACCATGGGTATTCCCCCTCGCAGTCACCTGTAAGATACCTAGGATGGACAACTAAGGACACCAATCCGTATCAGTAGCTGGGTGGAACAGTCTTAGGTCAAGATTCAGCAAATTAGAGAGGGGGTACCTCTCTTCTCTGCCTGCACTCTCCCTTGCATTTGACTCTCTAGAGGAGAGCTTTCCTAGTCCACCTAACGGTGTTGGATTTCGCTCATTAATAAACTTCTATGTTTCAAAATTTGAGCGGCCTTGGAGAGTTAACTCTCCACTCACCTAATCCAAGGCCATACAACCTAGCTAGTTGATGTATGACACTTAACACAAAAATTGCTAGTTGTTTTTAAATTATATTGCTTATTTTAATTGGCTGTTACTTTATGTCAAGGGTATATGGAAATGAAACCGATGATGTTTGTATGACACAGAAAGAAACCAATGAAAACCAAACTATATGAAAATGCATTGATTGCCTTTCAATGAAGAGTGATTTCTACACAGGTTCTACAAGACTATTTTTTTTTTTTACTTTTATTTTCAGATAACCAGACTTCACACGCCTCAAAAAGTTGCGAAAAATACTAAAAATTCTTATGTGCACCTAATGAAAATTACTAATGGCATGCAAAACTTAAGATGCTAGATCTAGAAAAGAAAAGAGAAACTCTAACAATACCAAGGTTCAATCACTTTTTGGCAATCAACAAAGCTAGTTTCAAATCAGAAATTCAATGTATAAAGATGCCAAAAACATACTTGACATAAAAGAACGAAATCAAAAGAAGACTCCCTTCCTAATCAAGACAAGAACCGAAGAATAAAGACTTCAAAAAAGCTTCAAAAGATGAAAAGAAACCATTAAAAAAAATGAGAAGCAAAAGAAATGGAAAACAAAATGTTTTTTGGGCTTTTGAGTTTATAAAGAAAAGAGACATCAAAGAGATCAAGAAACTATCCAATTACTAAGTCAAGTAAACTTCGAATTTCCAACAAAATTTCAACAAAATGCCCCCAAGCCAACTGTGCTACTCTCGTAGCAGGACTTGTATGGGAAAGAGGAAGACAAGAAACCCAATAAATCAACTCAGCACAATAGCATAAACTTGCGGCAAACACAAACTCCAAAGAATAAAAAAGAGACTCTTCGAAAATTTCAACAAGACCTAGTAGATGAAATCAAGAAAACCAAACGCAAAAACAGGCAAAAATAAAAATGCAAAGAAACACATAAAGTTAGGAAAGAGCAAATGAGCACAAGCTCTCTGTCCTGAATACTCAAAATAACCAAGAATCTTCAAAAAATGATCTTGGTGCTCAAGCCAGAATTGCAAGCACAACAAACAAATATTTCACCAAATGAGCCGGTCTTCAGACAATTAAGAGAGAAACAAGCATGAAACCACCCTAGACACAGTCCAGAGACTTCAAATATACTACAGGAACAAGTCACCACAGGCAGACAAGACCAAAAAAGCTTAAAATCAAAAAATTCAAAATTTACCCAGGCATATGCACCTTCGTAGTTTAGCAACACGCATATATACACGACTGTGTCAAAGGAAACTCGTGTATACGCGGGTCCCTTTGCTAAGAAAATCATGTATACGCAACTATGCAGAAGAAAAACCGTGTATGGAAAGGTAAATAAAGAAAAACAAAAAGGGTTAAGCTTGATCAGAAGACCAAGTCTTCAGTTTGACTGGAAATATATTTACTGAACTGGAAAAAGTGATAGAAACTGTTGGGAACCTTTAAGATGGATGAAACAACCTAAAAAAGAAATCACAAGAATGTGATCCCCAGTGGAATCGCCATTTCTATTTCAGGAAATAACTCCCTAAAGGTTTTTGGGTCAACAACCTTCACAGATCAGGGGCATACCATTCAAGAATGACTCACTTAACCTATATTTTATACTGAAAACTAGATATAACAAGTTGCATAACTTACGCAAAAGTCCAACGTTTGATGTAGATCCCACAGGGTGCAAACCCCCTGTAACCCTTCATGCTTCGTAACCTGGAAATCAAGAAAGAACGAACATGAAACTCTAGTTGTACAACATATATAGTCCCTAAACGTCAGTGTAACTCATATATAATATCATAAGAACAATATCAAACATTAAATTAAAGATCATTACACATATATAAAGAGATATAAACACATGAATATGGGGAACAAGATGGTTCTTCTTATTATGAATGGCATGTACAGTAATAGAAATGTGGAGAGATCACCTGAATCCTTCCATGGTCTTCGAGCATACTGTCCTCTAGATCCATCTGGCCCTCGCCTCACAAGAATTCTTCCAAGATGTGTGCACACTAGATGTCATATTGAATGATGAGCATCTCAAGGAAACAAGGGTTTCCTAAATATACCTGGGAAGTGCAGGAGGCACGGGAATATCAGACTTGAAATAGGGCTCCAACAGAGTATAATATATATAATTTTCTCTCTCCCTTAGGCCATACACATGAGGAGCTTTTATACTCCCTAAAATTAGTTTCAGCATTTGGAAATAGTTGGGCCATGGGCTGGGGTGGTTGAATTACAGGAATAACCATCAACCTGCCTCGAAATAGGGAATTTTATATATTTTTTAATGATTTAAATGGCATATGCGGAAAAGTATGAATGGAATCGCATATATAAGCGGAAAAGTCTAGGCATAATCGCGTATGGGATTTTAGATACTTTTTTTTATGAAGTTGTTCAAGTTTGGGGGGAAAGGGTGCCCAAGGCCAAAGAGACAATCATTAATCACATGAGGGTGAAAAATGATGCTATAACACCCAAACAACTCCAGTTCCACCTAAGCTTCCAAAGCCAACCCCTCCGTGCACTTTGTATGATGTTGTTGGAAATCCCACCAATAACTGTCTTGAGCTCCCTCATCTCAAACATGTAGTCCAAGAAATGTTTCCTGAATCTGACATCCTGAAGGTCCATGTTATCATACCTGACTCATCTAAGAAACTCAAATCGTTATGTATGAATCACCCTTGTTCTTTGTGCGATCATTATGGAAACTATTCCCATCATTGTCCCCATCTCGACGAATTTAGTGATACCATTCACGTGGTTCATGAAATAGAGGCCACTTGTCGGGGATCATATACTCCTCTACTTGTGATTTCTGGTCTCACTGCTTCAATAGAACTAGAGGAATATTCTGCACCCATTGTGATACCTCCCCCCGATGTCGAGATGATAGAATCATTTGTCGCTATTCTCTATATGTCATCATCTATGAGATCCACAGAGGAATACCCTCTAGGGCTTCCCATTATGTTTTTTGCGAACCTCCCTCATCGAACACCCTGGTCTCAACATCAATAGATGTTTCATCTACCAGCTCTTTGTCTACCCATAGTAGTGATGCGTATGTGAACCATATTTCTCATAATGATGCACCAGGTAGCTCTGTCGCATCAAGTGGTCTTCCTTCCTCTAGTTATCCCATCTTCCATTCACCCCTGATTTTCCTTGGGATGATATGCACCCTCGCGCGTATTTCCTTCCATAGCAGACCCATGACCAATATGTTATGGAGTCTAAAGACTTCATTCATGGTGAAGTTGATTGGTTTAGAAATACCATTCCTACACCATATGATTTCTCAAAAGGAAACATGGCCAATATCTCTCCTACCATTAAAATAAAATTTTTAGATAAACCAGGGGTTGAAGAAAACATTACCTTGGGGGCACATTGTACCCCAGAATAAATTGAGGCTTACACCAAGATATTTAAGGAATTTCATGATGTTTTCGCTTGGTATTATTCTGAAATTCCCAGACTTGATCTCGCCATTGTTGAACACCATATCGACACATGGACCAATGCCATTCCTGTCCATCAAAATTTGAGACCCATAAATCCTTCCAGACGTGGGGCTATTAAGCTAAAATTGATAAGCTCAAGCATGATGGATTTATCTATGCCATTTAATATACCACATAAATTTCCAACCCAGTTCCTGTTCTTAAGAAATAGAGGCACCATTCATGTTTGCACTGACTTTCGTGACCTGAACAAAGCTTGTCCCAAAGACAACTTCCCTACACCCTTCATTGACCAAATAATTGATCAGCATGCAGGGCATGAGGTTCTATCCTTCATGGATGGATTCTCCGGATACAAATAGATAACTATCCGTCGTGTTGATTAGCTTAAAAACACGTCCCTTAGTTCGTGGGGAAATTTTTCCTATAGGGTCATGCCTTTCTGTTTAAAGAATGCCAAAGCCACCTTCCAATGGGCCATGTATTATTTCTTCCACAACTTGGGTTATATTATCCTTACTTACCTTGATGACATCACCACTCATTCTAGGCTTTGGGCACAACACATTCATGATTTATGTACCATTTTTCTTCGATGTCTCAAGTATAACATCCGCCTTAACCCGTTGAAGTGTGTCTTTTGTGTTTCGGCAAGTCCCCTCTTGGGCTTCATTGTGTCCAGAGATGTTATAAACTTGATCCTCTCAGAGTTCAAGCCATACTTGAACTCCCAATTCCTCACACCTTGCGCTAGTTACAAAGCCTTCAAGGAAAAGCTAACTTTCTTTGTTAGTTCGTTCCTGACTATGCCACCACTGCGCATGGGTTTCTTAGAATCCTTCAATATAACGTTCCATTTGTTTGGGATGATTATGCTCAACAATATTTTGATGCCCTAAAACATGCCCTCACTTCCGCTCCCTTGATTAGTCCACCTAAATTTGATAGGGACTTCATCCTATACATCTCAACTTCCACCTACTCAGTTGCAGGGGTCCTCATCTAGGAATATTCTACTAGAAAAAAGCATGTTATCTACTATGTCAGTAAGAATCTCACAAGCCCCCCTGTGTCCTACTCACACGAAGAGAAATTGGCGCTAGTCGTTGTGTTCTCAGTCCAAAAATTGATCATTATATCCTTACGTGTACTATCAAGGTCATGACCACTTCAAACCCAGTGGCTTTCCTCTTAAGTTGACAGATTATTAATCTGAAATATGTCCGTTGGATCATTATGCTTTAGGAATTCAATCTTGAATTTGTCACACAAAAGAGTAAGAAAGGTTTGGCCCTTGCCGAACTCATTTCTGAATTTCTTATTGGTGCGCGTGATCCACCAATTAATGATGATTTACCCGATGAACATTTGTTTGCCATCAATTCGGATGATCCTTGATATGGTGATATCCTTGCATATCTGCGAACCTAGAAATTTTGCCCCCATCTCAGTTGCAATGGTCGATGATGTATACTACACCAAGCCCCTCGCTACCTTCTCATTTGGGATGATCACTCTCGCCGCGGTGTTGTTACTGTCCTCCATCATTGTCTCCCTCATGCTGAAGCTAAGAAAGTCCTTAATGCCTGCCATAGCGACGCTTGTGGTGGCGACCTCTCTAGTTTGGCTACTACCTAGAAAATCATATGCGTCGGGTATTTTTAGGCTTCTCTCTTTGGTGATTGCATTGAGGCAGTCAAACACTGTCCCAATTACTAGATATTTTCCCCAAAGGTGCGAGCTCCACCTGCTCCCCTCCATCCGGCCATATCAGCTGGTCCTTTTTGCAAATGGGCCACTAAATTTATGGAGTGTCGACCCCCATATGCTAGTAACCATAAGTATATTATTGTGGCCATCGATTATTTTACCAAATGGACTGAGGCTTGTTGGGTGCAAGAATTACACTTAAGCAAACTCCTCAACACTTAATTTGTCAACCCGGGGGATTCGTAAACTTAGAGACGAAGCACAGGCAATGCCAGAGATGGTATGAATATTTCTAATGTAAATCCCTACTTTCTTTAAAGGAAAGATTGCATAATCAAATCAAAAGAGAAGAAGGCAACTTGAACCATAAAAAATAATCTAATATTGGAACGAGAAAGTATGCATTTGCAAGAGAGAATTAAAGATAAAAGGCAATCACTCCCACTAATGGTTGCCTAATCTACTGAGTGTGTGTTTTCCCTTAGCAGAGACACTTTAGCAGTCTCGTTAGATGGGCCCTTAAACCTGCTTCCTTAGATATTTACTTCTTGCGTTAATCTGTCTTGCACTAGTGCAGGATCAAAGAGTTATGTATAAGGTATAAATAATGTCTTTACTAAAGGCTTTTTACTTTATGCAAGGGCTCGAACTTTTCAAGGTTCAGAGCACTTAGATCTTGTGGCAAGAAACTGGTTCTTGTACCGGATCAGAGCTTCCTGCACTTAGCTTTTAATCCTTAAAACAAGTGTTCAATTATTGCAAGTGCTAGTTTACTATCAAATCAAATTACACACATAAAAGTGAATGTTTCTGATCTTAACAAAATGCAGAATTAAAGAAACAATCATTTATCCTGTCGTAAGCATTTAAATAAAGAAAGAAAATTGTGGAAAGTAGATTAAGAAAACTTGCTGCATGACACCAACGTGCACTGGTCCAGCTTCATTTCTCTTGCTTGTACCAGGTGGTGGAAAAACAAATAAACATAATTACAGGAAAAGAAAATATCACACCAACATGCACTGGTGCAAGTTTGTTTCTCCTGCTTGTACCAGGCGGATGAAAGCCAATCTGAAATCAAGTGCAGGAAAGTAAATTGCAGAGAAAGAAAATGTAACTACTTCACACGATGGATCCGTTTTCAATAAGACAGGAATACATGTGATGAAATTTAAATCACACTTTAATAATTTAAACACACATTACAGGAAACAGAAAATAGGGTAAACATGCTGGGTTGGATGGGCCCTAGCCAACTAGTGTGTTTCCCTTTTTAAGTTAAAACGCTGCTCAATAAACTAGTTAATTCATCAACTTAAAAACAGAAACATAATTTCTGAAACATGAGGCGTTGATACAATGTCCAGCCCAGATTCAGGCGATAACAAAACGACCGGTTACCGCCTATCAATTTCGCTCCAAAGACTCTGCTCCCAAAATTCTCTTCCAAGTCCTATTTACACTTTACATTATATAGATCTGTTGGCCGAAGGCCAAAACAGATCGTTCAAATAATTCATAACAAAATGCAGAATTTAGTTTTGGCCTTCAAGATAAGACGGTTTTGCAAAACTGGTCGTAGCTAACCAGCTTTCACCCTTCATGGATTAGTCTCGGTTGCCTTTGAATCATTTGTTGTTGTGGCTGAAGTGGCTCAAGATGAGGCGGTGATCGAGGAGGTCAGATCTGTTGTGCTGGAAATGGTGCAAGATCCTGTCTTGCACTAAGATCATCGGTCACGGTAAGCACTCTAACCATCAAATAACCTTAGAGATATCGATAAGTTACAAAAGTGATTTAGAAGTAATAAATCATGTAATAAATATTTAATTAATGCTAAATTGAATTAAAACATGAAGAATAAAGGTTTATACGAAATGTGTCACCATGCTTGGTCTGGTGCAAGATGAGGGTGCATAAAGGAGGTGAAACAAAGGTAAATGGTTACAATTTAGGAAGGGGAAAATGGTAAAAAGAGAAAAAATTAGGGGGTTAACATCCTCCCATCCCTAAGTTGTTGTGTGTCCTCACACAGCTCTTTACCTCTGCAAAAAACCTTCAAAATTTTGAGCGTTCTAGCTCACTCCTACTCCGGCATACTATCATCAGTCCGCAGTGTTTCAGAATTCGTATTTTTGCTACTCTTCAATTTCTTCGTCACCTTTTTAAGTCGTTTGAAACATTGCGAAGCACGGTATTTCCATACCTTGACTTCTCCTTTCTTCTTCTGAATCTACGCCGTGAATTCTTCTTTATTATGTTCTTTTTCCTCCCGTGCTTTAGCTACGAGCTGCTCTAAATTCTGTACTTGAAGCTCTAGCTCGACTATCCGTGTAGCAAGAGCTACCGAATCTTCTTCCTTTTCTGTCCTGAACAGGGGCTGTATTTTCTTCAGGGACCTCAGTATCCCTCGGGGTTTCAGTAAACACTTCTTCCTCTTCCAGTTCTTCTTCTTCTTCTAAATCTTCTGGTTCTTCTTCTTCTTCCACTTCTTCCGGCTCTTCTTCTTCTCTTTGCTCTTTCGGTTCTTATTCTTCTTCCACTTCTTCTGGTTCTTTTTCCTCTTCTTACTATTCCTGTTCTTCTTATTCTTGCTCTTCTGGTTCTTCTTCTTCTTGTGCCGGTTCTTCATGCACTGGTGCAGGTGGGAATTCAACATTCTATGGGGACTATGGTTCTGCACCAGGTTCTTCATTCTTTTTCCAGCCCTTAATAAAGTCAGCCAACATAGTGTCATCTTCAATTTCCACAGATTTTGCTGCGTCCGCAAGGACCGACAACAAATCGTCTTCTTCGGGGGTCTATTCATGCATTGGTGGCGTCAGAGGAGTTTCCTCAACAAATGTACCTGCTGTCTTTTGTTTATTTGGAGATGGGCCCTTTACTTCTACTGTTTTCTCGAATCGTTTCCTTCTTGCACTGGTGCAAGAAGGACTTCTCTTTACACTTGGAACCTTGCTTGTGCTGGCGGGGGTCTCTTTTTTCTTTTTAGCAGTTGTCTTCTTTCCTGCAGAGGGCTTTTTATCTAACTACTTCAACAACTCCTTCCAGGTCATGCCCTTAATTTCCAATTGTTACTGGACCAAGATTTTGATCAGGCCATGGTGATATAATTTCTTATCGGCCTGGTCCGCCCATGCGCCCTGCACACTCTTGGCCATCTTTTCTAAACTATTAAGCAAAAAGTAAGTGAAATCCATCCTCCATCGGACGTGTCGTCCAGGCTCAAAGTGTTGCAGCATCCTGAAATGATACACAAAGGTGAGGGAGTACCTTCCCTCACAAGTCACAAATTTCTAGAGAATGAAAAGGAGGTCCCACCACTGTCCCAATAGGGCGCTGCACAGAACTCCTTTCTTCCAGTCTACCTTCATGTCCTTATCAACGACGAAATGCTGCCATCGCTTCTGATTTTTAAAGTATTGCACACCAGTGTTTTGCAAGCTCGTCGCTGCTACTATCGATTTTTCCGTGACTTTAAATCTTAGGGGCCCAATCTTTACACGAAAATTTTTAAAACTCTTTGCAAATTGCAGGGCCACTTCACTGTTGTGCCCATCAAATTTCTGTAAAAACGGAAGAAAAATTGAGTCTTGCAATAGTGCAAGACTATTGCGAAACTCGACGGTCTGATCTACCTCAGTGAGGGACGAAGGTTCACATCTAACAGGCGAAATCTCTGCTTTAACAGTTATGAACAGTCAAAAAATAAAATTGCATGCAATACCAGAAAACTTGGCTCTTTATAGATAGGGATCCAACTGTCCACCATCTCTTTTGTCTTATCACTGATTCATCCCACCAAAATAGCCGTGGATGTGCGACATGTTTAGAATCGTGCGAGATTGGTACTTGCGACAGCGTTTTTAATGGCTAAGTGAGGTAATCATCATAAGTGAAGGACGTTTAGGATCATGGAGGAAAGGATAATTATTTCCAAGCAACGGTTAAACATTTCCGCACTCCTTCATAATTCAAAAAAAAACTTTAGCATTTATTAAAAATGATCATGATTCTTAACTAAAAAACACTTTTTACTTCAAATAATTTTCTTCTAGTTAATATGATAGCATAAGTACTCATCAAATAAGTGAAAAAGGCTGCTTGTAAAATTTTATGATGACCACTTCCTATGACATATGCTTATAAAAAAATAAATTGTACTCTGCTTCTGTCAAGGTGCATGCTTGCACCAATTTATTTACACCGCTTACTATGTTGTTCTGCTGGTAACATTCTGCTTTTATTATTATATAGGATGATATGCTTGCACTAGTGCAAGCATATTGTCTGAAAAAAGAACGGAGAATTTAAGTAAAATATAGGCAGGACTTCTAACATAGCTTCCTCAACTAATACTAGAAATTTGCTTCGCCCTTTCTTGATGCTTTAGAGCATCTTTTTTCTCTTTGTGTATGAGATCTTGCAATGAATTCATGAGGGAACAAAGAAGTGGGAAAGAGGAAAATTTCAGAATGGGAAGGAATTTTGTTACAGGGATTCCAGAAATAGTACCAAAGAGGGGATAAACAGAAGTGGGATAGGGAAAAAAATTTAAAGGTAAAGTGGGATTTTTACGAAACGGGTAGGGTAAATTCAGAAGATTGTGGGAAGGTTAATAATTCTGGGATTTAAAGAAGAAAACTGAGGGAATATTATGAAATGGGATATGAAGAAAGGCATAAAATTTTCTGGAAGGTCTGCCTGCACTGGTGCAAGAAAAATAACTACAACAAGAATTATGTGTTACTTGAATAAAAATATCCATGCTAATTACCCCAATGTATAAAGGTTGGTCCTGCTGAACCTGCTTTTACTCAGTGGTCTCTAGCATATCTAAAGATCAAGCAACATTCCCTTTTTATTAGAAATTTTTGATCTTCCTGCCAGCAAGTTGGTTTTCAGGTTGACCCTTCTACAATCATGTCAACGCACTGATTTTCACAATTATAGGAAAAAAAATTTCTTTACTTTTATTTATTTATTAAATTTATTTTTTTCTTTGAGAAGGAGAAGAATTCATGTTTTCAAAATGTTGGTATTACCATTTACCACTACCATCCCGAATTGCTGTTGGACTTGCTGGGTAAAATATTTTTTGGCAAGTGGCTGAAAATAATTCTTTAATCTATGTCCATTTACCAAGAATACTGAATTTTGTCCATCAATAGTTTTGAATTCTACTGCTTCATTCTCGAATACTTAGATCACTTCATAAGGTACCATCCAACGTGAATGGAACTTCCCTTTAAAAAATTTAAATCTAGAATCATAAAGGAGTACCCAATCACCTGGTTGGAACTATTTTTTCTGAATAGTCTTGTCATGCCACCTTTTTCGTTGCTGCTGAATTAGGATGTTCTGCTGAACAACATATCTGCAAAATTCATCTAACTCATTTAATTGGAGAAGACGTTGTTGTTGTGCCTCAGAGAGATCTAGTCCTAACTGAACTGCAGTTCTGAAAGTTTTGATCTGGAACTCAATTGGTAACAGAACCTGTTTGCCATATACTAGCTCATATGGTGTATGTCCCATGCTATTTCTCCAAGTGGTTTTGTATGCCCACAAAGCTTCTGGTAATATTTTAGCCCAATATTTCTGATGCATATTGACTGTCTTTGTAAGAATGGACTCGATCACTTTGTTTGTAGATTCCACCTGGCCATTTGCTTGAGGGTGATACGGCGTGGATTTCATGTGTCGAATCTTGTATTGATCCATCACACCCTGTACCAGATTAGAAATAAACTGCGGACCATTGTCAGAAAAATTTTCTTTAGGCACACCAAATCTAGTAAAGATTTCAGAAAAAAATAAAATCAACAACAACTTTTTTTGTAGCAAAAGAAACAACTTTAGCTTCTACCCATTTTGTAAACGAAATCTGTACAAACCAAAATATGCTTTTTACTTAAGGATGTTGGATTTATTGGCCCTATAAAATAAATAGCCCATTTTTCAAATGGTTCAATCATAACTTGGGGGCATAAAGGCATTTCATTGGTTTGATTAGGCTGGCCCATTTGTTGACAGCTATCACATCGCCTGACATACTGTTTGGCATCCTTAAACAAGGAAGGCCAAAATTAACCAACACGTAATACTTTATATACAGTCTGCTTATCAGCAAAGTGGCCTCCACAAGGTTCGCCATGAGAAGATTTCAATATGTCAAACACTTCCTCCTCTCTTACACATCTACGGATAATCAGATCTGGACCAGTGTAAAAGAGATCTCCTTGAATCCAGGAATATGCAACGCTTTTCTGAATAATATTCCGCTTTTCACGAGTGGAAAATTGGGGTGGTGTCTTCCCAGTAACCATGTAATTAGCAATGTCAGCAAACCACAGAGAATCTGTAGACATAGCAAAAAGATGTTCATCTAGAAAATCATCATTGATAGGAGTTACTTCACCAGGATTATCTAATCTAGAAAGAAAATCTGCTACAACATTAGATTTCCCTGGTCTATCAACAATAGTAACATTAAACTCCTGTAACAATAGTAACCACCTAGTCACTCTACCGCTTGTCAATGGTTTTTTCATCAAATATTTAATCATGTAATGATTAGTATGTAAAAATACTTCATATCTTGTAATATAGTGTCTGAATTTATTAATTGCAAAAATCACAGCTAAAAAATCCTTCTCTATAACTGTATAATTCAATTCAGCGGAAGACAATTTTTTACTAATATAATAAATAGCATAGGATTGCTTATTTTCCTCTTGACCTAAAGCTGCGCCAATAACCAAATCTGAAGCATCAGACGAAATGTGAAAAGGGAGGGACTAGTTTGGACCTCGCAAAACTGGTGCCTATACCAACTTTTCCTTCAATGTTTCAAAAGACTGTTGGCAAGTCGTGGACCAAGAAAATTCACTATCCTTAGCTAGAAGTCAGAAAAGAGGAGTAGCTATCTTTGAAAAAATTTCAATGAATCTTCTATAGTAACCAGCATGTCCTAAAAAACCTCTTACTTCCCTTTGAGTTTTGGGTGCAAGAAGATGTAGAATGATTTCAATCTTTGCCAGATCAACCTGGATACCTGTGTCAGAAATCAAATGGCCAAGCACCACTCCCTCTTTGCACATTAATCTACATTTCTTATCACTCAAAGCGAGATGGGCTTCCTGACAACGAAGAAGTACTTTCTCCAGATTTTTGAAAGCTTCCTGAAAAGAATCACCAAACACAGAAAAGTCATCCATATAAATTTCTACAAATTCTAGATCAGCAAAAATAGCCAGGACTGCCCTTTGAAAGGTAGTCGGGGCATTACATAAACCAAAGGGAAGCACTTTGTAAGCAAATGTCCCCCGTGCACATGTAAAAGTAGTTTTATCCTGATCTTCGGGTGCAATCTGTATCTGGTTATAACCACTGAAGCCATCCAAAAAGGAGAAATATTTCTTTCCTACAAGGGTATCAAGCACCTGCTCAATGAAAGGGAGAGGGAAGTAATCTTTAAGAGTGGCTTTATTAAATTCTCGATAATCAATAAAAATACGCCATCTTCCATCTTTATTAGGTATTATTACTAATGGAGAGACCCACTGACTATCGGAAATAGGATAAATAAAACCAGCATCTAAGAGTTTCTGTACTTCTTCCTTCACAATGTCTCTTAGAGATAGATTCATTCACCTTTAGGGTTGTTCCTTCTTGAATATAGATGTGATGTGTACAACTTTCAGGAGGGATACCCTTCATATCTTCATAGCCCCAAGCAAAGGCACTAAGATGGTTTTGCAATAAATTCACAAGTTTCTCTTACTGAGATGAGTCCAAATCTAAACTAATATGCAAGGATTTACCAAGGCTAATCTCAACAAGAGTGGTATCAGGCTCATGAGTACTTAAAGGAGTGGTCAAATGCATTGGTAAAAAAGAATGAGAATCATGAATTTCTTGAAAATCTAGGCTGAAAATTTGGATCAAAGGCTCATAATTAGGCATAATGTCTAGATTATTCAGAAAATATTGAATCTCATCCTCTTGTGAAGACCTAGTATAATGATGGATAATGGAAATAGACTGAGTCTCCTCATCACTGCTTTGATCCAACCATAAAGTATCTCGAAGGTCCTGAATGGATCTGGCAGGGGGGTATAAGGTAACTTTCTTCCTAGAATCTCCATGTGAAATATACATATCACCGGAACGACATCCAATATATGCATCAGCCGTAGCAAGCCATGGTCGACCCAAGATCAAGGGATGTCCTCCTACTAGGTTCTTTGGCTCAAGCACAATGAAATCAACAAGATATTCCCAAGAATCTAATGAGATGGTCACATCGTCTAATACTCATGGCTTAATTTTAGATCTATCTATTAATTCAAGCACAATGGGAGTAGGGAGAAGATGAGATAACCAAAGTTGATCCATGGTTTTCTTAGTCATGACATTAATAGTTGTCCCCAGGTCTATAAGAACATTAGAGAGAAGGACATTACCAATCTAAACGAAGACAATAGGATTTTCGGGATCAATATATTTTTCCATAGACACACATCCCGTCATCAACTCTGCTGCCCTACCAAAAAATTGAATGGTTCGGGGTTCCACTCTCTTTCTCCCGGGTTTCTTGAGACATAGTTCCTTAATCATATTGGTACAAATGGGGATCTCTTTGATGGCTTGAAGCAAATTTATCTTAATTAAAATATTCCAAAGCTCAGATGCCAAACTATTCTCATAAATAGGCTCACTTCTTTCCATTACTAGCCTCTCTGGGAAGGGAGGCTAGTTGGAAGAAGATGGCAAGGATTCAGAGGGTAAGGGATGTTTAGTGAAAAATTTCGAAGAACGGAGAATATTTTTCTCTTCTCCTTTCTCTTCAATGATCACCATAGGTTGCTTTTGATTTTCTGATGTTACAGTCCTTCCCAGTCTTAATTGAATATCATGAACCCCAACTTGAATATACTGGTATTCGAATGGTAAAGGTGGGTTTGTTACATAGATAATTTGCACTGATTTATTATTATTAGGATTGGGCATAGGTTGAGAAGGCAACTGAGGAGGTCTAAAGGGTGGAGGTAAAGGCAATGGTGGAGTGGACTGACTCGAAAGTTGAGGCATTGAATAAGGTGCATGTGTAGATGGGTATGACTGCATAGGTGGCTGGTAGGAATATGGAGAATGAGTTGGCCCTCTCCAACCTTGTTGCCATGGTTGAGAAGGTTTCCCATGCTGATATTGATTCCCATACTGCCACTGCTGATGAGAGTTAGGATAAGAATATGCATCTGAATTATAACCAAAATAGTGTGGAGAAAATTTATAAGCCATACCTGTACCTACCTGAGGCCAATTCCTTCTTGCTCCCATAGCATTCAAGTATTATGCTTCAGGCTATCCCCCTGTAAATACATCTTAAGTCCTGGTATATAGGGCCATTTTCGGTGATATGGTCTTCTGCACAAATAGCACACTTATTAGTTTCTTTCAAATTAAGAGGACACTCTTTAGGGGGATGCTTGTCTCTACATTTAGGACAGAAAATACAAAATGACTCTTGTTCCTTCATGAGTTTCTGTTGAAATTTTAAGGAGTCTAACTATTTGGTAATAGTGTTCATTATATCAATTTTCATGTTTTCCATTTTATTTTCTAGTCCAATAATCATAGCATCAGTAGATTCAGTTTTTCTATTTCTATTTTGAGTTCCTCTACCAGATCTGTACTGGTTTCTTGAAAATTTCCTGCATAATTCACAAATTTGATCAAAAATTTTCTGAGAAATATCACCTTGTCCTAATAGATTCAAATTATTTCTAGCATTATCAGTAAGTCCTCTTAAGAAAAAGGTTATAATAGTGTTAAGATCAAGCTTAAGTTTTGACCTTTGTAAAATATACAGAAATATTTCCACATAATTTTCAATAATTTCATCATCATCTTGTATGATTGTGAAAATTTCATCCTGCATGTCCCCAGTTTTGCAATATTCTTGATATTTAGACCAAAACACTCTCTTCATCTGATCCCAAGAGGTTATGGTGTTTCCTCCTAACCCCATAAAATAGCGAAGAGTTGAGTCCTTTAGGGGTAACATGAAATAATCTTAACTTCTGAGCCTCAGATGTATAATCATAAATTCTACACAGAATATCAAACTCAAATAGAAAAGAGTCAGGATCTTCATGAACTTTACCATGGAAATGAGGGAGAGCTAATGGTGGAATATTCTTCATCTATGACACAGTATCAGGATCCACAATTGGAAACACAAAAGTGGATTGTCCTTCACTTACCTGGTTGTCACCAGCCCTTCCAAATGATCTTCTTAGTCCACCATTGTTCCCATTTTACTTGTACCGCTCTCCACAGGTTGATCCACAGCTGAGCTGTTATTACCAGAATCCAAGTGGATTGTTCCTGTGTGATGGGTTTGAATTGGATTGGGCTTCTTGCTTACAAAAGGAGACCCAATATGAATTTTTTTTTCAGAATTCTTTCGGCCCTTAGTGGGCTTCGAACCCTTACCTTTCCTAGGCATTCATTTCAAAAGAAAAGAAAAAAAAGAAAAATAACAAACAACTTCTAAAAAATGCTGTCATAAATCAATTAACACCAGTAAAATTCCTTAAAAAAAACAACACTATAGAAATAAAGAAAAATTACCTCTATTGCTTAATCAGAAAATTCTTACCAAATCAAATTGCCTCCCTGGCAACGGCACCAAAATGTTGGGTGCAGGAATTACACTTAAGCAAACTCCTCAACACTTAATTTTTCAACCTAGGGGATTCGTAAACTTAGAGATGAAGCATAGGCGATGCCAGATATCGTATGAATATTTCTATTGTAAATCCCTACTTTCTTTAAAGGAAATATTACATAATCAAATCAAAAGAGAAGAAGGCAACTTGAACCATAAAAAATAATCTAAGATTGGAACGAGAAAGTATGCATTTTCAAGAGAGAATTAAAGATAAAAGGAAATCACTCCCACTAATGGTTGTTAATCTACTGAGTGTGTGTTTTCCCTTAGCAGAGACGCTTTAGCAGTCTCATTAGATGGGCCCTTAAACCTACTTTCTTAGAGATTTCCTTCTTGCGTTAATCTGTCTTGCACTAGTGCAGGATTAGAGAGTTATGTAGAAGGTATAAATAGTATCTTTACTAAAGGATTTTTACTTTATGCAAGGGCTCAAAAATTTCAAGGTTCAGAGCACTCATATCTTGTGGCAAGAAACTAGTTCTTGTACCGGATCAGAGCTTCCTGCACTTAGATTTTAATCCTTAAAACATGTGTTCAATTATTGCAAGTGCTCGTTTACTATCAAATCAAATTACACACATAAAAGTGAATGTTTCTGATCTTAAAACAATGCAGAAGTAAAGAAACAATCATTTATCATGTCATAAACATTTAAAGAAAGAAATAAAATCACGGAAAGTAGATTAAGAAAACTTACTGCATCACACCAACGTGCACTGGTGCAGGTTCATTTCTCCTGCTTGTACCAGGCAGTGGAAAACCAAAGAAATAGAATTGCAGGAAAAGAAAATATCACACCAACGTGCACTGGTGCAAGTTTCTTTCTCCTGCTTGTACCAGGCAGATGAAAGCCAATCTGAAATCAAGTGCAGGAAAGTAAATTGCAGAGAAAGAAAATGTAACTACTTCACACACAGGATCCGTTTTCAATAAGACAAGAATACATGTGCTGAAAGTTAAATCACACTTTAATAATTTAAACACACATTATAGGAAACAGAAAATAGGGTAAACGTGTTGGGTTGGCTGGGACCTAGCCAACCAGCGTGTTTCCCTTTTTAAGTTAAAATGTTGCTCAGTAAACCAGTTAATTCATCAACTTAAAAATAGAAACATAATTTCTGAAACATGAGGCGGAAAAACCTTTTATTAATTTATTGAGGCAAATAGACGCGTTGATACAATGTCCAGCCCAGATTCATGCGATAACAAAACGACTGGTTACCACCTATCAATTTCGCTC
The DNA here is from genome assembly GCA_034641835.2 of Pinus albicaulis. Classification (NCBI taxonomy): domain Eukaryota; kingdom Viridiplantae; phylum Streptophyta; class Pinopsida; order Pinales; family Pinaceae; genus Pinus; species Pinus albicaulis. Next base: position 1,315,172,216 of record CM076581.1, on the reverse strand, counting down.
CAAAGACTCTGCTCCCAAAATTCTCTTCCAAGTCCTATTTACACTTTACATTATATAGATCTATTGGTCGAAGGCCAAAACAGATCATTCAACTAATTCATAAAAAAATGCAGAATTTAGTTTCGGCCTTCAAGATAAGACGGTTTCGCAAAACTGGTCGTAGCTAACCAGCTTTCGCCCTTCACGGATTAGTCTCGGCTGCCTTTGAATCATTCGTTGTCATGGCTGAAGTGGCTCAAGACAAGGCGGTGATCAAGGAGGTTGGATCTGCCGCGAAGATCTGTTGTGCTGGCAATGGTGCAAGATCCGGTCCTACACTAAGATCATGGTCACAGTAAGCACTCTAACCATCAAATAACCTTGGAGATATCGATAAGTTACAAAAGTGATTTAGAAGTAAGAATTCATGTAACAAATATTTAATTAATGCTAAATTGAATTAAAACATGAAGAATAAAGGTTTATACGAAATGTGTCACCATTCTTGGACTGATGCAAGATGAGGGGGCATAAAGGAGGTGAAAGTGAGGTAAATGGTTACAATTTAGGAAGGGGAAAATGGTAAAAAGAAAGAAAATTAGGGGGCTAACAAGGCTATTCCAACGTTCAATAATACTGCTATTACTGCCACTCTCTTTTTCTTTAATCTTGTTATTGCTCGATTCGGGGTTCTAAAACAATTGGTATCTGACCATGGCCGAAATTTTGAAGATGAGATATGGAATGAGATATCCTCTCTGTTCGGCTTTAAGCACCAACATTCATCATATTATTATCCCCAAGGTAATGGATAGTTTGAAGCGGTAATAAAATCCTTAAAAATATGCATCAACGAATGGTGAACATGCACAAGACCAAATGACACCTTATACTCTTCCCTGCTTTGTGGGCCTATATAAATTTTGTTAAAACTGCCACCAGGATTACTCCTTTCCACCTTGTTTTTGGCGAGGAAGAAGTCTTACCGATCGAATGTGAAATCCCATCCCTTCACCTAGCCATTGAAATTCTCCCTAACACCCAACCTTTAGAAAAAATATGTATCATGCTTGAGCATGCCTTTGAAGACCGTCGTATTTCATTGCAAACCATTGAAGTGACCAAAAAGTGCACCAAAGCCAAATATGATCGAAAAGTCCAGCCTCGTATATTTCACGAAGGCAATCTTGTTCTTGTGTATGACCAAGCTCATGATGTCCTTGGTCATGGGAAGTTTGAATCATTATGGCTAGGACCTTACATCAGTCATAAGGAATTGGGCAAGGAGGCATAGCTTCTGGAGGATTTCGAAGGTCAACTCCTTCCTAACCCTCACAATGCACTCTACCTCAAGAAATTTTACCCATAGCATCTCCCATTGACACGCGCTTATTTATTTCTGTCATGAATTTAGGTAGCTTGAATATCCCACCATCTCATTTGTTGTCCTATGGCGCCTTTCAGATGGATCCATCATCCACACCATATATTGACCATGCCAATGGTGCAAGTCACTTCTCTCGGAATCTAGCCTTGGCAACTTGGGCCATTTTTACCCCCTTGCATTCATTATTGCACTCCAACAATGTCTACATTGGACCTGCCATCAATCACTAGTCCTAATATGATGTAGTGATAGGGTTGTTAGTCAGTTTCATTTACCATTACATCCTTCATGTTCATGTTCATTTAGATTACTTGCTACTTGTCATGCATTTGAATGTCATTAATCGTGTGCATAACCATGTTCTATTTAGAAAATATCTACGAGTGAAGCTTCTAGCACGTCAATTTGAATCCATTACATTCAATCATGTTCCTAGAGCCCAAAATCACTATGTAGATACTATTGCAAATAACATTCTAGATTAGAATTTATCACATGCATTTAACACAAGACAACCATAAAAAAAAAAATGGCGAACAACAATCGTCATATAAAAATATGCATATCCATATTATGTATCATCACATAAAAAAATAAATGTTTTGAGTCTAATACTCTAAATAAATCTGAAATGCCCATAGTATGTTACGAAAACAAAAAAGGGGACCCACATGTCCCCGTCCCTAGTCACTATTTGGATGCTCCTGGGACAATGTCTCCACTCCACCAGCTCGAAGAACACGAACAACCTAACTGGCCATCGCCATGCACCTCATGATCCCTCACCACTCTGAGGGAAGACTCATACACTCATCAGTATACCGATCCTCTAGCTCATGCCACCTGTGCTCTGATACCCCAGTTAGTACAACATCACATTTGTGATAGAGATCCTACATAAGAGCCTCAAAATCTCGTCTTTGTTGTGACGTAGATCCACCCTGTTCTGTAGCCCCTGGCGCTGCAACTCTTCCTAAATAATCTGCCTATTTTATTGGTGCTATATCTGCATACCAAGAGTTAAAAATAAATAACACATACATATTTTTAAAAATTTACATGCAACCAAAATATAAACTTACACTTACCATTCGGTCCCCACGCTCATCCGGGCAGAAGTGGCAAGTCAGGATCACCCTGATATTTCATCCCACTGTATGGATAATCATTTATGTATAATGGCATCTGATCCCAATGCACGAAAAACTCTGGTCGGAACACACACCTAACTCCCCCTCCCCCTACTCGACGTAGTAGCTACCCCCAGCGACGAATCCTAGGCTCTTGTGGGCCCCCATGACGGATCTATACATGAGGCGGATGGTCGGGATCTTCTCAAAGAAGAAAGTGCATAACACTATCCCAAATGCACAGTCATGGTTCACTTACCGTCTGCATAGTGATAGCTGTCGTTTAACTAACGAAAACATCATTTGGGCCCACCCATAGTAGGTCCCTCTCAAAACACTCTCCGCTAACATCATCTGCCCCCTAGTGATGTGGTGGAATGCTTGGCTACCCAAGATCCACAACACTGCTGTGGTGACAACCTGTCTCTCTAGTCTCTCTAGATTATTGATCGTGATGGTCATGCCCTTTGCATGAGAACTCGACCCACAATGGCAATCCACAAGCTCTACTATGTTCCTCCCACGAGGTAACACTGGATCTATATCCCCCACCACCCCCAGTCGGGGGAGTCCAGTCAAATAATAGATATCCTAGATCGTGAGATCGATCTTGTCCCCATGGACCATGAAGGCCTCCTAGTTTGGATCCCAATAGCTCACAATCCTTGATAGCAAGGGCTCATTTTCCCTCATCAATGGGTTATCTAACAATTTGAGAACCCCAAATTGAGCAAACTCTCTTATCATCACCTGATTTCCATAAATCTCATAATGAAGAGCATCCAAGTGTTGTTCACGCCAGTTGATCTTTAAGTCTGCCATATTTTCAAAACATCACAATGTCTTGTCAGTTCAGAGATTAAAAAACTGCACCATATCATTTCTTTCCTAGTCCTCATTAGGCTAACAATCCAATCCTTGTCTCAGCCCCAACTCACACTTTTCTGATAAAAAAATGCGAGCTCGTAGGTTTTCCACCTTTTCCTACAAGCCATAACAAATTTCAGGCCCTGAAAAGTGTGATTTTACCATGAGCAAGGGCATGGGTCACCTATTGAGCTCTGGGACCCTAATCTGAAAAACTAATCCACTGAAAATGAAGAGTAAGGTTAGGCCACCTACGTCCCATTGACATATCTTGATTCCAATGGTTGGTTTTTCCACTACGATCTCTGCAAGATTTAGGGCCTTCTCCTTCTCTCCAAATTCACCACAACTCTTTTAGAAAATGAATTTAAATTGGAGGGAAAACACCCTTTTATAGGAAAAACCCCATTTTTTATATCACTCATTGTGGCCAAACCGTATCTTGGTTTAACGAATTGTCAGCTCCGTTGGAAAGCTCCCTTTGAGTACTATAATGGGTCTTCTTTTGATTTTGGTGATTTGAGACATCACCTGGAAGGCATTTTTTCCATGAAGTGTCACTTTGCCATCACTTCAAATCGAATTTCTTCATATGATTTGCTTGTACTTTGGTACCATTTTTCCTTCACACTTGTCTCCCAATGTGTTGATTCTTGTCATGGGAAACCATTATTTATTCATATTTCTTGCCCCGCTAGGCCTATCCTATGTGGCAGCATCATCGAGTCACCCTTTTTTAGAGCATCCGAGTTGAGTCATCCTCACATTCATTGAGTCTATCCCGAATCCATTTTTCTCCTGTTACATTATTCCATCCATATTTGCATCATATTCATAACATGTTGCCCATTTTGGTCTCCAGTCATACTATCTCTCATCCCCTCAAGAGTCGATTCAGTCGCTACCAGGTCCACTATGCTTTTTATGCTCTGACAAGGGAAGTCGTCTATCTGCCTCTCAGTTCCCATCCTTCCAACATTATCCCTAGTGTTAGTCCATTAGTCGCTCAACTATGCTCCCTCGTGCCTTAGTTCAGGATCCATCATTGCCTCAACTATGGCATGCCCTATTCTTCTGACTTCAACACATTCATTCCAGAAGAATGATATAGAGGGTGGTGTGTCTTGGTTCTAACTTTCATTATTGTTTGGTACCTCAGATCAAGCAAAGGGAATCACTATTTCCCTTTGAATTGGTTGTTTCTCATGTGCTCGACCCTAGCTCATTATCGCACAATTAAGAATCTTACACGTGATGGTTCGATGATCCACCATATTGTACCAGTGATTCCCAAGTGTGTGTGAGATGTTTCAAACCTCATGAGGGGGTGGCCCTCCAGGTAGCCCCCCACATGCCCGGATGACCTCATATTATGCTACAGCCTTAGATGCAGTTCCGCAGATTTCATGGGTTCGGTTTCAGCTGCTTGTAGCACCCATAGTAAGCATATCTCATTCATATGATCCATTCAACTTTGCAGAGCCCTTTCCAGTTCAACATGGATTCTTTGGTTGTTATACCCACCTCCCCTCCCAATGTCATATGGAGGGGCATTATTTATGTCTCACGTACTCAGATGTTATTGTCTTCAATCCTTATCTTTATTTTTCCGGGCATATTATGTATATGAGATCCATTGTATTATTTTCTAGCCCATTGATGCCATCATGTTATGCATCATGTATCATAAATTTTTTAGCTCAGTCCCACATTGGTGGGCTCACCATTATTCTTTGTACTTAGTTATCTCGATGGTATGCCTCCCTCACCTCATTGAGATCATGTACTCCAAAATCAAAGGAGACTTATGTGAGTTCATAGGTCTTGCCCCCTTAGTTACCGTCCTCTCTCTCTTTGCTTCATTTATGTATCTCTCTCTCTGAATCCCCTTCAGTGTCTAGTGATTGTGTTCTTACAATGTACTTCGGTCATACCATTTGCTCCTAACACTCGTATTTTGGGGGGCAATCTATTATCACCAAAAATTGATCACCTAACCATTTATAACTATGTGGATCGAATTACACCATGTAAGACCAATTTTACCATTGTAAAATTTCTTTCACTATACGAAATAATTTAATAAACCATATTTTATTAAGTTATTTCTGGTTAAAACAAGAAACTCCATGAGGAATAATTAAATAAATCATTATTTATTTTATTTTCTTCTAGTAATAATTAATTAAACCATTGTTTAACTAATATTCCTTGTCACATTTGACCCAATTATGAGAAATAATTATATAAATCATTACTTATCTTATTTTTATCTATGAATAATTAATTAAATAGTTATTTAGTTATTGTTCCTTGTTAAATTTGATTAAATCACCTAGGAATAATTAAACAAATAATTATTTATTTATTATTCTTTAACCACATTCTTGAAATGATAAATACATAATTTATTTGTTTATTATTTATAAATAAATATATTTAACCAATTTAAATATATTTTCCCTCCAACAAAATATAATAAAATATTCCAAGCGGTTAGATCTAGATTATGGTTAATAATATTTTTTTGTTCTCCATTTTCAAGGATAACTCAATATTTTGTTATAAATAGGAGGGTTTTTCCATTCATTCTTCACTTTGATAATTCTCCTTGTCACTATCATTTTATTTTTCCATTTGAGCTCCCACTTGAGTTCATCACATATTTTGGGTTTTCTACATCATTGAGAGAGAGACTTGCGAAGCCGAAGCATTGAGGAAAACCAAGAACCCATCCCATTGAGGGGGATTGGTAACATATACTTGTTTCCTTCTCTAGGTGTTATATAATATAAAATATCATTCTTTAAACTTGTCTTGTCCATTGGTTACTTGCAGTTATTTTTGCATCAATTACTATTTTATTTTGTTGTTTAACTGCTTTTACTGCGTAGATCTGGGTTTTTGCAGGATTTGTTTTGATTGTCTATTGTAGATCTAAAGGGTTTCACATCCATTTATTTTGTTAGGGATATATTTAGTCCATATCTTAAGTAAGGTCTTTTTGGACAATTTTCGAAATATTTTACACTAACAATGCTGCTTCTTTCTTTGCTATGGGACTTAAAGTGAAGGAAAAGTTGTGAAGAGCACACCTTTGTAGTTTGAAATTAGCATGTCAGAACTTAGATATTTTGATATAGGTAAATATTGTGGTCTAGCTCTAATGGTTCAAAATTTTAATTTTTTAAATGATACTATAGCTTTAAATATTTTGTTTTAAATGAAATATGCCCATATTGAAATTTATTTTGAAGATGGTATTAATTGAATTAATTGCTTTTTATTTTTCATCCAGATGATACCTTTGGTGGAGCCATTGATACAACTTGCTAAAAGTGGAACTTCTAAGCCTGCTCAAAGACTAGAGGGAATGTATGCTCTGCTTCTTGTAGCAAATATTGCAATCGTGTATACAAAAGCTAGTTAGTGACATATTGATTGTACAAGGCCTTTCCTTTCTATCCATAAAATTATGGAGAGACAGGTAGTCACCCATGTTCAATGTATCGATGGATGTAAATTAACCATACAAAATATTACAAATAACAAAAATATGTAAATATTTGTATTTTTTTCTTGTCTCATTGTGACAATGATCTGTTGTACTGAGGAGATATATCTAGTTTTTCACTAGCATGCGAAGTCACATGTAGACTCAAATCTATCAAGGGTTACAATCATTCTTGAATTTTACTTAGAAACTAGTGCTTATAATTGTAAGTGATCCTAACATACCCTTTTTTAAGAGTCTACTATATCATATCTCCATTACCTTCCTCTATATAAATTATGTTTATCCCTTATGGAATCATATGCTGTGCATCTTATCAGTATGTGTGTATCTTATATATGTAAAATATATGAGGTGTTCTCCATTATCCAATCCTATATTGGTTGTTCCTATTTTCACCTTTGATACAAATAAGCATTGATCCCATGTGATCATCATATTTCTTCTCCATGATAGTGTTATTATAGGATGTATGATGCATTCATGCATGCTTATGTATGTTTGCTTGCATATGAGAGAGAGAGAGAGATATGTGAACATTGGTATTTGTTGCTTTGAGGAGTTGCACGAATACTGGGCTTCCATGTCTGCGTTGGGAGTGGAGGAGAGAGGTAACTCCCAGAGTGGTATTTTGAGAAAGGTGTGCATCTCAATCCTTTTCTATTAGTTTTGTGCCATATCAATTTCAAGGTTATTCTTACCTTGTGGAAAAGGAAAATATTGGATGTTTTAAGTTTGTAGTAGTTTAGGGTCCTCTTGTAATCAATTATATTTTTAAATGAATTTAACGTCTTTATACATTTGAATTCATCATTGTATTCGGTATGATCAATAGATTATTGACTACATAGTTTTCCTATGAATTTTGAAACTATAGGTATAGAGCTGATTCTTAGCATTGAGGTGGTGAAAGCCGAAATTGCCACCAAAACAGACAACTTTCAAATACGACACTTTGATCATTGCAATTGGTTCCACTTTAAACTCTATTTGTACTTATATATTTTTTCAATATATTAATAACAAGAAATTGTTATACAATTTTTAAAATAATATTTTTATTGAAATTATCTATGTAGAACCAATTTTTTTTTTTTTTTTCTAAGTTAGGCTAATTCTATTAGATCATATAAAACAAAAGGTTACAAGTCACATCCTGAGGAATGAACAGGTTCAATCCACAGCGAAGAGTCCAGATAATTCTATCAAGAGCTGGACTACCCCTACTAGGGGAACCAGTCCTTAGAGGTTTAAAAAATACTGCTGCCCATGACGGGAAACTAGCAAAAACAGTTTGAAAAATTGTACATGATAGCCAGAGAAAAACATTTTTAAACATGTGCAATCCATGAAGAAATGAAAATAAAGTCCTAAGGATGACTTGCATGCTTATCAATGGAAGTTGGAAGCTCTTCAAGGATCATGCACACATAGCTATCATCCTCCATCCCCGAGCACAACGCGTGTGCATCGGACGGGTAGAGCAACGAAGCAGAAGAACCCGAATTCACCACATTATCCTTAGGCTGAGGGACTTCCTGTTGCTGAGAGAAGCCACCTGTGTTCAAGTCCATATTGCTGCCCACGTCCAATTCGGGACAACTACCATTGTTGCCTCCTGTATCACCAGAATCTCTATTGCCACTGGTTGTGCTTTGCACTGGAAGGGCTTTTAGCTTGTGTGGGGTGAAAGCAGGTACAGGGGATATGGTGGACTTGCGGGCTCATTTTTTGCTGCGAGGGGAGGGGGACGGTGGAGCTGAAGCAGGGAGCTGCAGAGAAAGCTGGGCATTCAAATTGACAGGGGGAGAACTGGAAAATTCGTTCCAATCAAGGGAGAGGTTCATTTCACGACCATGGGGGGGTGGAAGGGGAGGGTAGGGAGGACGAGATGGTTGGCCATTCCCACTAGCTCTCTGGCATTACTAGCTATGACGTCGAGGCATGATAGGCCAGGGGGCGAGTCTCCTAACCAGAGGGAGACGGAATCAGGCTCTAGGCCTGGACGATTGAGAGAAGTGCACTAGAGGCTGGGGAGCGATAACAGAAAAACGCACAGTGAGTGGGTGGGTAGGGCTACTAACGCAAGTGAGAGCCAAGGTGGTGGAGTAAATGGCCATGGCTGGCAGCATTAATGGAATGCAAGCTTGGTATGTCGACAATAGGATGGCGGAGGGTGAAGTAAAGGCGCCCTCATGCCAGGTTTTATGAAGGAGCCCCTCCCAAAGTCTGAGCACGTGGAGCCGTTGAGTGTCCTTCCTCATGGCATCCCCGTGGAACCTTCTCACCTTAATTTTCACTTGCATCCGGGGTCTATGTAGAACCAATTTCTTTTCAAGTTACTTATATTTTTATTTAATTAATTAAATTGCTTACTTCGCATTTTACTCTTCTAAGATATTATATTGATTGTTTTATATTTTTATTAAACTTATTATAAAAATAGCTAGGTGATGGAAATGTGCAAAAAAGAAAAAAAAATGACATTACCACCACGTAGCTCTTGTTTATTATGTGTTTTCTTTTTCTTTCCATTTTCTTTCACAAGTTATCGATAGTTTGAGATTTTTAGCAAGTGACTTAGTTGACATGATTGTGCCTAAGATTTTCCTGAAGGTTGAATACTAAGTTCGTAAGGTGTTATTTTTTATGGTGGCATTTTATTTGCTTTGTTTATACAAATCATCTAGCCTCATAATGGCCACTATTGCCTAACCGAGGAAAACTTGTTCGAGTTTCTTTCTTTTCTGGGGAAAAACGACATTGACATTGCTGATGTTGAGGTATACGTTGTATAAATATTTTATAGTCTACTTTAGTTTATATTCTAGTGTTCATCATCTTTCATGTCTTATACTCTTCATTGTATCTTCTTTCATTTCAGAAGACAAACTCAATATTGATGGTAAGAAGCAGGAATTGAAGAAATAGGAGAATAATAACACTGTAGTGACAAATGTACAAAGAGAGAGAAGAGAAATGATCCAGTGATACCCTTAAAGCCAATATCCTAAATGAGACACACATACAAAGTGGTGGTCCAATCTTTAGAGTTGGTGAATTAACCCACTATGCCTTGAAAACACAATGATAATGTTTTGAAGTGATGGAACGATATTTCATGTGTAAATTGTAGTCCAACCAATATTATTAAGTTGGAAATTGATATTGTAATACATGACATTTGTTATAATATAATTTATGCAGTTGAAATTATCTATAGTTGTACTTGATATTATTTACTATTGTTATTAACATATGTAACTTTGTGTTTTCATATTAGATGAACATGCACATTGTATGGCATTTTTTTTAATTTAGTCACAAAATCATACAAATTAATTTATGTCGATTAATAATGAACACGTAAAATCAATCTAAAGCTACTAAATTAGTAGTTTATATTGATTAATGATGAGCACAAATAAAATGAATATACAACAAATAAATTAGTCATTTATAATGATTATTAATGAAAGTAAATGAAATGAATATAAATTACTAAATGAGCCGTTTATATAATGAATATGAAACTACCAAAAAAAGTTAAATGACTACTGTAAATGGTAAATTTGTGACTACAAATAACGACTAAATTTTGCATATATACGATTATTAGTAGATAATTTACAATATCTTATAACACGAATGAAATTTAGTCATATTTCTTTAGTCATTAATTGTTTTTAGACAATGACTAAAATTTGCATATATATGACTTACTAGCTAATTTATAGTATCTTATTATGTGACAAACATTTTGGTCATATTTCTTTGGTTATTAATTGGTTTTCTGGGGTGATCATGTAGTAATATATTTTGTTATGTATTTGGTCATTAATTATGATAATCAATGACCAAATTTATGAATAAATATAATAATAGACGATAAAATTGAGAACCAATTAATGACTAATCTAAATACGACTAAAAGTTGGTCGCACTATAAGATTTTGTAAATTAGCCACTATTGGTCACCGACTGAAAAATGGTCATTTATATGCAAATTTTAGTCATTTTATTAGTAAATAATTAGCCATTTTGTACTAGTGGAGAGAGGGTAAAATCCCTCAGATAATTTTTTCCACTATTTCTCTTGGATAGATTCGCTAGTTTGGAGATATTTATTGTACTCAAAATTTTCTCACTTTGATTAGTAATAAAAACCTTCAGCTGCTGCACCATTTTTCCCACATTGGGCTTTTGCGAGAAATTTTTCCAAAAATAATTGTGTCATATTTTTGTGTGTGTATGCCAGTATTTTCTCAGTTTCCAGTTTATCTTTCACAATATTTTTATTTTTGAATATTGTAGTGTGATTAATTTGTTGTTGTCGTAGCAATAAATTTCTAAGTTAATTAACAATTAGAAGAATTAATTCCAGTTATTGCAATAGAATTTCAATAGTGAAATTTTCACATGGTATCAAAGCAATTTTGATTAGAGGGGAAAGCTTAGAAGTAGAAGAAGAAAATTCATTGTTTATAGGGAGAAACAGCATGAATTTTCCGAGAGTTGTGTAGTGCCTAGCCAAGCAATGCAAATTGTTGGGAAGTTCAAATTTTTAGTGCAGGTTGGCATAAAAATTTGGCTTTCTAGATTTAGTGACTCCAACAAGATGAGGGAGCACCAATAGCTCATATTTTCATTGAGAAGACTCCTTTTTTGGGCACATAAGGGTTTCACATAAGTTTCTAGAGCATAATCATCATCGGGTGGAAGAGAAAGAGCACACGCTGAGGGAATTTATCTCAGAGGGTTTCTAGTTTAGAAATCCAAATTTCTAGTTGTAGACGACAGTAGATGAAAACATATTTTATCACTCTAGAAGGGGGTGTGAATAAAAAATTCAACAATCGATTAGGTGAAAGAGGGAGATTTATATTCTAGTTTCAGAGATGGCCATGTCTGGGCTTAGAGATCAGGATAGGTTGGAGGGAGCCTCCAACTTTGTCATCTCAAAGGTTAGGATGTCCTTCCTAATAGATGAATTTGGTCTGAAGACCTATGCAAAGAATGTTGTGGAAGTATAGATAGATGCATATCATCTTTGAGAGTATAGGAAAGAGATAGAAAAGGTGAAGCAGATGATCTTGGATGGAGTCTGGAACCATATAGTATCACATATATATGGAAAAAATAATTCCAAGGAGATGGGGGGTGCTATCGCTCAAATATATCAGAATGCTTCTGAGCAGCGAAATATGTTCCTGAAGGATAATATGAGAAACCTCAGGATGCATAAGGGTGAAGGAATTGATCCATTTATCACCAGAATTCAGGAAATTTGGGATCAACTTGCCGTCGTTGGGGAGGCGCCTCAACCTATAGATCTTGTGTTTGTCCCTGAACATTGTCTTTGAGGAATGGGAAATATTTGTACAAGGCATTTTTGGATGAGATACATTATTAGGGTGGGACAAGATGTTGTTAGACCTACAACAAGAGGAGATGAGGCGCACACTTCTGAAGAAATCCATCAGTAGAAGCAACAATAAGGATTCAAAGTGTGAGGAGGAGGAGAATTTGGCCCTTGTGTCAATGGGTCTCATTCAGGGATAGGGGGAGTAGAAAAATAAAAAAGTACCTATCTAAGCATAGGTGCTTCAAGTGTGGTGAGTTTTGCCACTATAGTAGTATTTTTTCTCAAAGGAAGAAGGAAAAGTAGAAGAAGAAATACCAGGTGATAGATGGTGAGCCTTGGTATTTCACTAAGAATGTTGAAACTCCCAAGGGATTCTCAACTCAAATTATCAACCCGCGGTTAGTAAAAAATTAGAGGTGAAATTGCTATATGCACATCAGATTGGATTCCACTCATGCCATCCTCACTCATGACATTAGGTCAAAAGTGCTCAAAGACCATTTCTCCTACTGAATTAGAATGAAAGATTGATGATGAAGGTATAATAATCAATTGGAATATAATTATAGCTATGAAAGTGGACATGCCATTGAATCAAATTTTAAATGCTAGATAATCAATTCATGAAAGGACAAAGGATAATCTACTTGCATAAAAAAAAAAAAATATATATATATATATATATATATATATATATATATATTATTGAAAAATCCATCAAACTACCAAATCTACTTGCAGAAAGGAGGCTATTTTATCTTTCATAATTCATCAAACTACCAATCATAATTTCATGCATCATATACCTAGTTCACACTTGCTTGAAAATTAGTAGCCTACTTGCATCATACTTGTGATAAAATAAACTAATTCTACTTGGTTTTAAAGTGAAGAAAAGGAATGGTTGTTGGAGTGGCCTAGGAGCTTTACCTGATCATTAAATCACAACTGGGGGTTATTATTCATATTTATTGAGTCAAAGTTGCAGTGGGGATCAAAACTAATGAAGGAAAGTGGCATTATAGGTGGTTGCTATAGGAGGGCTTGTAATGCTACCAGAGGGCTTCCGAGTGGATTTTGAAGGTGAAAATGATGTTTTGAGGGTATGGAGAGGTGGATGGAAGTTGAAGCAAATGAAGGGAGGTTGGGTTGAGCCCATATCCAAGCTCAAGACCTCTCAGAGGCATGTATTGCATTAGGATGAGTGCTCACAGTATACTAGAAAAAATGACTTATGAAAAAAAGTTTTGGGACATAATTTGAAGGTGGAAAGAGAAGATGAAGGAACTCAAGATGGAAGTGGTAAAGGTTCCGTTCCCTACAGATTAACACAAACCTGCAATCAATCACATGCATGCATCCATTTATCATTTACCAAATGAGATAAATTATGATGTAAAAGATGAGTTGAATTTAAATAACATCTAGTTTATGCCAGAACATTGATCTAATCACTAAATTGAATTCTAAGCTACATAAAAAAAATGTAAAAAAGGAAAACTAACACTAATATATTTCCAATAAATCAAAAACGCAATATTTTTGGACCGTGGTTGTGAATCCTTACACTCATTCTCCCACAATAGAGGTGATGTAGAGGCTATAACCACATGTTTTTATAGATTAATATATATTGAAATGCAAGAAACTATGAACAACTTTCGAATCAAGAAGATACATAAGTACAAAAAGAGGGACCAAAGCCTACGGGTTGGGCCCAAACCCAAGGGCCTCAATCCTCCGAAACTAACTCAAATGCAACTTAAAATTCAACTTTTATTTATCAAAAAGTGTAGGTCTCATACATCACATAAAAGTTCAAAGTAACAATGTCAAGCTTCAAGCTCAATAACTACACCTAGATGAACACAAACTTCAAATCCTAATGAGCTCTTCTTCTTGTTTATTTATACAAAAGGGTAGCTACTAGAAACTCACTTAAAAATAGGGGTGATTACCTCCTTAATCTCGAAAATGGTGTACCTTGTACTTCTTTATCTTCACTTGCACTAGTAGTGGCTTGGCTGCCAATGGATTCGAATTGATGATAAAGAGTGTTGTGATCCAAATTCAATTTATGGAGTTAAGGAGGTGGACAAACCCCCTAGATTCTCTCCTTGTTTTCTCCTTCGAGCCCCTGCATAGTCACGTACCTCAAAAATGCTCCATTTTCCTACAAATTAACCACATTAGTACACATACTATGAAAAACACATTTTAATATTCTTACTAAGCACAATATAATAGAAAATGTGAATAAATGTGAGAAAAATATAGTTTTAAGGTTGGAGGATGGAATTATGACCCTCATAATATAACTATTGATGGGACTCATCATCACCCCCCCTACGAAACATGTTTCTTATCCTATAAGCAGCTCAGTCATCCATGTGAAGCTCTCTCATGTCCCCGGTGACCTCCTTGACATCCCAAGGCATCTCAGATGTTGTGCCTTATTGTGGGTAAAATCCTGCATTTTTCTCTATCTCAGTCCATTCCTTATGCTCTTTTGTTTGTTCCTTTCCTTCCTGTGAGTGTAGCAACAAAGGTGGCTTGATTTTTAGTCCTATCCATTGGATCTTCATCCTATGCATGAATCTTTTGTAAAATGGTGTTCTCTCTAAGGAATTTCTTATCCTTTCAGAAGAGTGGTATTATTTGACTTCTAGACTGTGGGGCAAGGTTTTCCATCTTCTTTGGAAATATTGCAGAATTTATGTTCCCAACATTCTAAAGGTGTCCTAAAAGTGAATAATGGATTGCTCCCGAGTTTCAATGTATTTGGGTGCTAAAACAACATCATTGGAGATGAGGTTATGATTGCTAATGACAACGTTAAGGCTCAATATCTCTGCTATGATGTACAAAGTTCCTTATCCTCTTTTTCCATTACCTTCTTCACCTCCTCACCCCTTGTTTCTTCATGATTCAACCAAGATGGAAAAGCCATTAGCTGCATGTCTCCCAATCTTGAATTTGGATCCCAAAAATTTAGATCCGTCAAGATGAAATTATGCATGTAGAATTCAACTAACTTTTTTAGTCCTCCATACTAGTTTGTTTACAAAACTCAATAAACTATCTATATCCTTGGAAGGGTAGAGAACCATATTGTGATAGAGTCTTGATTTGGTATTGTAACCACTATTATTTAAGAAAAATAAAATAATATTTTGAAGGCTTCCTTCATTGCAGGGCTTCCATAGAGAGACTTTCCATGGTGGCAAGTTGGGTTTCTTTCTCCTGCAGCTTCTCTTTCAGCCTTATGTTTTCTGCATGTAGATGCTTTTTTGTCATAGACTCCCCAAGTCTGAAATTATCAAATTATTTTCCCATATTAATGATTTTTTCTTCCATAATTCCCACATCTTCCACATTCTTATATTTAGAAATTTTCATCCACCTGTGGGTTCTTCCTCTCTCTATCTATAACTCATAGAGGAGTGGAATTTCAAAATTTTCAGGGATGATCCTTCCTCCTTCAATGAATTATGGTGCTTTTTTTGGTCTTAAAATATAGGGGACCTTGTATTTGTTTCTTCCTTTTGGGCTTGACAGCTGTGCCCAATGTATATAAGGTTGCAACTAACTCTTTTTCAATATCCCATGGAGACAAGCTTTTTTTATGTGGATGTTTCTCTACTTCTTGAAGTTCATAAGTATCCTTAGGTCCTAATGCTTCTTCCACTTGTTTCTCCCCCTCTTCTCTTTCAAATTCTTCTTCTCCTTCCTCTGCCTCTGTTTCCTCTTTTTACTCTATTTTTCTCTCTTCTTATTTTGTCTTTTCTGTCTCCTCCTCTATTTTTGTTTCTTCTTCCTCCTTTATTTTTCCATCTCTATCTCCGTGCTAGAGGCTGGTATCTCCCCAAGGGTGATGAATTGTGTTCCTATGAAAGTCTCCCTATCCATGTACACAAATTTAGTCCATAGCACATGGAACCTCAAGTTTCTTAAATCATCCATCACTATCAATTTAAGTAGGCCATGGTGAACTAAATTTTGGTGTTTTCCCTCCATCACCTTTTGAATCATCTCTATGATTGACTGTATGAGAAAGTGGGGCACAATAAGTCTTTGAGGGAGAGGAAATGTTTCCTTGAATCTCAACTCATGGAGTAATATGAAATGGTAAGCATACACCACACTCATTCTCCCTTCACAGGATATATACTTGAGGATATGGTAAGCCATCTCATCCCAAGGATAAGTTAGGCTTTCTCTTCTGGCTCCATTCTTATACTCAAAAGGCTTCTCTTTCAAAATGAAGAAATTATATCTAGATGTGACACTCATTGCCTTGTCTTCTATGCTCTATCTAATCCCTAGATGTAGGGTGGTCACATTTCTAATGGTTTTAGGGCCGAGAGAGATGGATAACCCTCTCACAATAGCGGTGGCACTATCCTCTCCTTGGGAATGCAATGCCATGGAAAATTCACGAGTAGGGTCATCATTATACCCCTTTAACAACTCAAATAAACCTAACCATTGGTGTCTTATGAATATGTTCACTACAGGAGTGTGTAGGTGAAATATTTTGGTGTCTTAGGGTTCCCTTATATTGAATTCTCCCCCCATCTCTTCTATTGTACCTCCTTGGTGCTACTCAAGGGAGGGAGAGGTTTTTTTTTTCCTTAATAACTTTAGTGGTGAGACATTTTTTAGTTACCTAGTAGAAGTGACTAAAAATGATACTAGAATTCCTGTCAAAAAATTCTCTTCTTGTTTCTAACCCTAAAATACTTAGAGAGACCTTCTACTGCACAATTCTACTACCATAGGCTATAAATTATAAGTAGAATTTGCATGCAATTGGGTGTAAGAACAAGGGCAGTGGATGTCACTTACTTCTTGTCAAGAAACTCTAGATGTATATGATATTTTTTAGACTAATTCAAACGTCTGTGGCCCCTTCTCACCCTATGATTTCTCTTGTAGCATAGTCTCGACCCTCATGTTGCAATTGAAGACCTGCCTGTAGCTCCTTCTTGTAGCAGTTGCAGAACAGGGTTTGAAACTCCTAGGTGGCATACAAGAACTTGTCCTCTCTCTAACAATATTTAAAATGAGTGAATGTGTAAGAGAAGTAGAGCCCAAATACATAATATTCCATTTTTGAGTTGAAATCTTGGAGCACTATGGTGACATGGCATCTACATGATTTTTCTC
Organism: Pinus albicaulis; assembly: GCA_034641835.2. NCBI lineage: Eukaryota > Viridiplantae > Streptophyta > Pinopsida > Pinales > Pinaceae > Pinus > Pinus albicaulis. The sequence continues at coordinate 1,315,154,805 of CM076581.1, read as the reverse complement.
TTTTGGACCGTTTTCCCCAATCTTTGTAATCATTCCTCCTTCCCTCATAATCATCACCCTGCTATTCATGATACCAACTAACTTTGTTGTGACATATCCATGTTGCATGGGTGGCCACGCCAGGTCCCTATAATACTAGTGTATCCCCTTGTTGTTATTGTTAGTGTAGCCCCCTTATTTTTATTGTTGTTCCCATGTAGTCGCGATATTGTTATTATTGTGCCCCATAGAAGCCCACTATTGTTATTGTTGTGCCCTTACATTGTTATTGTTATGTCGTTTAAGATTATATTGTGACATTTTTTACTCCTATATATAGAAAGGGGGTTTTTTCATTTTGTATCATCCAATAATTGTTCATTTATGTAATGTAAAGGATCTTTCCCCCTCGAAGTGGATAATTTTTAAGTCTTTGATCTATCTTTTCTTCTATTTTGTGAGCAGGTTGCATAACATTTGGTATCAGAGATTGGATTCTAGGGGTTTTCTGCTTCAAAGAGGTCATTGTGGAATTTGCGCTATAACTTTTTTCAGAGATATGATCTTTGGAAGTTAGGGTTTTTGCAGGGTCCATAATTTCATCTCAAACAGAGGACCGAGGGAAAATCATCATAACTTTCATTTCAGGCATAAGATTGAAACTATCTAAAAAGTGGATGAAATTGCACGAATTGTAGTTTCTTGTGTATCTATTTCAGAGCTGAAGGACAAAAGAGTGACACATGGCATGCCGTACAAGTTCTCTCTACTGAACTAGTCCATAATTAGGTCCTTGTGGGATATTGGGCATAACTTTGTCTTGAAGAATCAAAATTAGGTCTGACCTATGGAATTGGAAATAGGAATCAAAGGGCTACTATTGGACCAAATTTAAGCTATTGAAGATCATAAATCATAGAGATAAATCAGGTTCAATATAGCCCTCCTAAAAATCAAGTAAAAGGTGTGTATTTGTTTTTTTTTTAAATTGCATAACTTTTGTTTGAAAAATAAATTTGAAGTGATTCCAAGGGAATATTGAAGCATAGATATGAGTATTGGATTCTAAAATTCCTCCAAAAAATAATTCTACACCCATTAATCCCTCAGAAAAATCTACTATGACGCATGGAGAGGAAGAATTCTAGCATGATATATCAAAATTACGGGACCATGTGCAAAAAAATTTTTTCTCACAAATAGAAACCAAAGATGAACTAAAAGGTGACATGGATGGTTTAAAAGGTGACATGGATGGTTTAAAAGTAGACATGGAAGCTAATACGGATGGTATAGAAGAAAAAATTGAAGGTTTCAAGGAAGGTTTGACAAAATTGCTACAAGAAAAGCTTCCTAATGGTGAAAAGGTAGTACAGGAAACTCATAATGAGAACAAAAGAAATGTTTATCATGATTTCATAGAATCTAACATTGGACCAAAAACCCAACATATTCCAAATATGTATATGAGGAATTTTTATGGAAAGGATCCTATAACATGGATACTATAAATGGGGCAGTACTTTTGTAGTATCCCAAAATGGGAATGCACAGCAAAGCCTGCTGGAATAACGTTCTCTTCACAAATGGGTGCACTGAAATGAGTTTGCAACTCTTGGATCCCTTAGATCAGTGGATCTAATGTCTAAATCCAAAAGGAGAGCAAAAAAAAATCAAACTAGGTAAGGTAAACAGGCCTCCCACCACCTAGTATGGCTGGAAAACACCCAATGAAGGGGCTGCGGCTATATGCAACAAAATCCCTCATAAATAATGCAGTTCCACTGAAGTAAATTAGGAGGCCAATATGTAGGCTCAAATATCATATGTACAATAGAAAATCAGATTTACATTACAGCCCATACTGTGTACAAGAGAAAGTAGAAGACTATACAGGAATAAACCCTCAGAAATGAGGTGCTACAACCACAAGAAATGTCTTCATAAACTTGACAGCGTTATTTTAATGGGATGAAGAAATAGTATATTACAACTTATATCTAGAGAAGATCTGTATATAAAAATATAGATCTAATTTAGATCTGTATACAATAAAACCTCATCTATACATTCCCCTTGGGGTTTTGTGAAAAACATGAGAGTACAAGAGTAGATCTGAGATCTAGAGTTGCATATCTGCAGTAATATTCAGAAATATATGAATCATATAATAGAACAATAGATCATATTTTAAACAAACATGTATTGGATGGCCAATCCATGGATAACCATAGTGAGAGGAAGAATCCTATCACCAGAGATCTCTCCTCCAAAATGCAGACAAAACACCCTGCAACTGCAAACTTGCAAATAATGCAGTTTGGGAAGGGAAACTGCGTTGTAAGCTCTTAGAATGATTTGGCCTAATTACAAGGTCTATATCTGTAGCTCCAATGAACTAGGACACTCTTTTCAATGGGATAAAAGACTTTCCTAGTGAAAAGGGGTGCCAGATGTGCATATATCTGAAGAGACACTTGCTGCAACTCCCAAAGACAACCCAACCCTCAACATGATCAGCGTTGTAGGTGTAAGGTGAAGCTTGGCCCAAGCCTGATAGTGGAAAAGACAAGCAAAACTCCTCCAAGAGATGCTCTAGGAAGGAGGTGGGATTCCCGCTCAGGAACACCCAATGCTAAACAACATTATTCTCAGCTAAACAACTAGAGAATGAGAAATGTCTAAGCAGACAAATTATTCTGAAATAATATCTTCAACAACCCCCCTCATGCTGCTCTCCTCTTCCTTTTATAAGATAGGAGTATTTTCAAACCCTAAACCACTTCAATGAGTTATCTCCTTTCACATGTGGAGCCTCCATCTAGAACTGCAATGTGCCTCAAGGAGGTTCAATGCATCTATACTGCATTGTAGATATGGTCATGGTTGACTTGGTCAAGTGCTCAACCTCTTTCACACTCAAGTGTGTTTATAAAATGGCCCAGATTTAGCCTTGTTTACATTGGGCATTGATTTATTTTGATGTTTTTAGGAGTTTTACATGTCTTCCTTTACACTTTATTCATCAACATGAAAAGAAAAACAAAACAAAGAAAAATTGAATATTCCCATTAGCTTGGGCTAAGTGGGAATATTACAGTCCTCCCCTCCAATATGTTGCTTGTCCTCAAGCAACGGATAAGGTGAGTCCTACAAAATCTACCCTTCTTCTCTTGTGGCCTCCTCATCCAACAGTCTCCACCATTGCTTCAAATTTTCTACAATAGTTCTGTCTCCCAATGGTTCCTTCCAAGTGTGCAAGTTGGCCTTTGGTGAATAAACCCAATGGCTCTCATCATGAAGGACTGCAAGTTCTATATGGAAACCTCCTTACTGATCCATGGCCTCCTTAAGAGAGAAGTGATGACAATCATGGGGAATTTCATCATCCATGAAAGACTCCCATCTCCATGCTATCATCCAAATGAAATGAATCACCTCCTAGCTTGGCAATACATAGAAAAACTCATCCCCAATACTTATGAGAGGCATGCCTTAAACAAACATATGGCTCACCTTACAAAGAAACAATTGGTCTACCATAGTGGCCATATAATATCCCCTTCTCCCCTTGAAACTTGTAGTGCAAATAGTGTGGGAAACTCCCTTCCCCAAGGACACATCCAACCAATGTGCCTTCCCTCCATCCATGTTCCAAACGAAGACAAGAACAATTTCAGCATATGGAATCATAATTAGAGTCATGCTAGTTGCCATATGCAATAATGGAGAAGGACAATGGTCCCTCAAGTGCAACCAGCGTAGTTTTACTCCTAACTGCCTTAGAATATGGTATGACAAGTGTTTTCCGCAACACTTGTTTGCTGCCCCATCCTTCTTGCATGCTTGGAGAAAGTGGATAATGGTTGGTGTAAAGGAATCACACCATGAAGAGTATATCATATCTCCAAGACCCTTCAAGGAATGGAAAAAATCATCATTGTTCATAGCCCCAAGTGGCCTATGAAACCCAACAGAAATAATGCTCCCTCTTGGAGCAAAGCCCTACACATGAGTGTTAGAAAAATACAAGCATATAGTAGATACATTAGGATATTCAGAGATACAAGTTCCTCCATATACTTGTCTTACATTAGTGAGGTAACTCATGGATGAGTTCCTTCTCACACTCAATGAATAAGGAGGTGTTGAGGACGTCTTTTTCCAAGAGCTATGTTCCTCCTCAACCATAAAATTATCCATGCACTTCCTCATATGAGATTGTATCTCCTTATTGAGATATTCCCACATGAATCCCTCCAATATAGCATGGCATGTTTTAATGAAGCTAGTGGGTTCAGAAATCAAGATCTCATAGGTTGCATTAAGTAGTTTGTCTTTGAGTTTGGAGTTTTTAGATAAGTAGATCTTATCATAGAAATAAATGACTCCATTAACTACTTTATACCTCCTATCTATCATTTTCCCATCAAGAACCTTACATGTGAAGAGGCCCTTGGAATATTCCATCAAGAGTAGGGACTCCCAATAAGGATCTAGGCTTCCCAACATTGACAACGTTGTAGAAGTCTGACATGAAGTATCTGTCATATGATGGCTCTCCTCCTTGAAATGCTTGATGTCAAAGTCACATGTTGGAGTAATTCCAACTTTCTTTTTCTTCCACTTTTGCAGCTGATCTTGCTCAAGAGAAGATTGAAGTTTAGGAGAGTCATCCTTCTTTTGAAAGGTTCTCCTCCTCCAAAACTCCCAAAGTTGTGCTCCTGCATACAAGAATATTGGAAATACCTTCTTGTCATATTTATAAATTTTCATTATATATTGGAGTATATTTTGCTACTCCAAGGCTATGGAGTGGCCTTTTGATACCATGCTCACATCAACACAGATTTCTGAATCTCTTCTTTCCAGCACAAATAGATGAATGGAAGATAGAAAAATAAATTTTAGAAAATTTCTTAGCTCCCCATCAATGATTCTCAATGCTGTAGTAGCTCCTCTCAAGGTTCCCTCTTTAGACAGATATGTTTCTGCTGCATATAGTTGAGAGAACACTTTAGCTTTCTTCCAATCAGGGGGTCTCCTTGGCGGAATGCCTCCATGTAGAGAGACATCGAGGCATAGAGCAGGATACATAGATGTATGGACTGAATTGTCCTTACTTTCATTGCATAGATCCTCATGCCTTCTCTGTACATCAATCATCTAAAATAAAGAGGGGTGTATACTCCTCATCATATGGTGCTTTCCCTCCCCTTTATCTTCTGCAATATTCATATTCTCACCATTTGATAATGATGGCACATGCTACACATGGATTGTGCCATAATATCCATATGTGAGTTTCTCTCCTTGGAGCCATTGTTCCTTCTTCCTCTCCATGAGGGTCTAGGTGTGCCTTTTTCATGACTGCACTGTTATTCCCGGCCTTCTCTTCCTTGATCTTGCAAGACCCTTGGAAGCTCAAGTGATTCTCTCTCTTTGGCACATATCCTTCCTTCCTCTTCATGAAGAAGTTGCTGACAGAACATTATAGATTTGATGATATGGTTGAGTGCTCATATCCATGAGATGAGGACTTAGAACCTTCCTCATGTATAGATCTTATATATCTTTTTGAGGGATCTCCATGTTTTTCCCTCCTCATTTCTTTGATGTCCTTGCTGATACCCTGCAGAGCTTGAGATAGAAGTTTTGTGAACCTATTTTCTCCAGAAAACAAGGGTTTTCTTTGATTTATTTTTTATATCTCCTCCTTCCCATGAGAATAATCCATAATTCTTGAAGCTCACAGGCTGAGCCAAGAAATTAGCTCTGATACCACTGTAATATCCCAAAATGGGAATGCACAGCAAAGCCTGCTGGAATAACGCTCTCTTCACAAATTGGTGCACTGAAATGAGTTTAAAACTCCTGGATCCCTTAGATCAGTGGATCTAATGTCTAAATCCAAAAGGTGAGAAAAAAAAAATCAAACTAGGTGAGGTAAACAGACCTCCCACCACCTAGTATGGCTAGAAAACACCCAATGAAGGGGCTGCAGCTATATGCAACAAATCGCTTCAGAAATAATGCCGTTCCACTGAAGTAAAGTAGGAGGCCAATATGGAGGCTCAAAGATCATATGTAAAATAGCAAATCAGATTTACATTACAGCCCATATAGTGTACAGGAGAAAGTATAAGACTATAACAAAATAAACCCTTAGAAATGAAGTGCTACAACCATAAGAAATGTCTGCATAAACTTCAAAACATTATTTTAATGGGCTGAAGCAGCAGTATATTACAACTTAGATCTAGAGTAGATCTGTATATAAAAATATAGATCTAATTCAGATCTGTATACAAGAAAATCTCATCTATACATTCCCCTTGGGGTTTTGTGCAAAACATGAGAGTACAAGAGTAGATATGAGATCTAGAGTTGTAGATCTGCAGTAATATTCAGAAATCTCTGAATCATATAATAGAACAGAAAATCATATCTGAAACAAACATGGATTGGATGGCCAATCCATGGATCACCACAGTGAGAGGAATAATCCTATCACCAGATCTCTCCTCCAAAATGCAGACAAAACACCCTGCAATTGCAAACTTGCAAATAACGCAGTTTGGGAAGGGAAACTACACTATAAGCCATGAGAATGATTTGGCTTGATGTCGAGGTCTGGATCTGTAGCTCCAATGATATAGGACACTCTTGCCAGTGGGATAAAAGACTTTCCCAGTGAAAAGGGGTGCGAGATGCACATAGATCTGAAGATATCTATCCTCCACTTGTTGCAACTCACAAAGACAACAAAACCCTCAATAGGATCAGCGTTGTAGGTGTAAGGTGAAGCTTGGCCCAAGCCTGATAGTGGACAAGACAAGAAAAACTCCTCCAAGAGCTGCTCTAGGAAGGAGGTGGGGTTCCCGCTCAGGAACACCCAATGCTAAACAACATTATTCTCAGCTAAATAGATAGAGAATGAGAAATGCTAAGCAGACAAATTCTTCTAAAATAATATCTTCAACAACCCCCTTCATGCTACTCTCCTCTTCCTTTTATAAGATAGGAGTCTTGTAAAACCCTAAACCACTTCAATGAGTTAGCTCCTTTCACATGTGGAGTCTCCATCTAGAACTATGTTGTGCTTCAAGGAGGTTCGATGCAACTAGACTGCACTATAGATATGGTCATTGTTGACTTGGTCAAGTTCTCAACCTCTTTCACACTCAAGTGTGTTTATAAAATGGCCTAGATTTAGCTTTTTTTACATTGGGCATTGATTTATTTTGATGTTTTTAGGAGTTTTACATGTCCTCCTTTACACTTTATTCATCAACATGAAAAGCAAAACAAAACAAAGAAAAATTGAATATTCCCATTAGCTTGGGATAAGTGGGAATATTACAACTTTGAGCTCCATAATGTAAAACCCACACAAAAGGTATGCATTGCAACTTTATATTTAGAACAAAATCAGTTTGTATGGTATCGATGACTTTTCTCTTGTAAAAAACTTGTCACTTGGTAAATTTTTATGGAGGAAATGATAGCACGTTATGAGGATACAAAGAGAAACACCTTTTTTGGCCAATTGATAAATCTAAAACAAAAGAGTTCAATGATGGAGCATGATTGAGGACTTCCAAAAATTGAATATAAGGGTAAAAGATATTCCAGAGGAACATAGGATTGATGTATTCATAGGGACTTTAAAGGATAACATCCAACATGAGGTTCACCTTTGGTGATCCAGATTTATGCAGGAACACAACAGAATACACATATAACCATAAATACAAAGATGCAGCAGAAATAACACTTCATTTCATTAATATCAAAGAACTGAAATTTTCTTACAGACAGAATGGAAATAAACTAGCTAAGGCGCTGGTTAATTATCTCTGAGAAGAGATGTGGCGGCTACAGGCCTCCGAACTGTGTTAAAATGAGGCTTGAGGGCCTATTTATTATAAAGAAACAATGGAAAACCCTAAACATCCAAAAACCTAACCCTAGGAGATGAAGCACCAAAACTATGGGCCCCGTTTGGGTAAATTGGTGTTTGAACTTCCCGGGGTCATAACTTTGGCATACTATCTCTGTTTGACACATATGATACATCATTAGAAAGATCTATCTGAGGACTAAAACTGCCAACCATGAATATAAATTTTGGAATGGAATCATATTGGATGGAAAATCAATGCCCAAAAAAGTCATTTAGGGCCTAAAAACGGGTGTATAAGTTCAGGACCCGAAAAAATGCTAAAAATAGTAAGTTGTGCCAAAAATAAAAAACTAAAAGAGATAATGGTGGGGCCCCAAGTGGAATATGTGGGTGGCCACCAATATCCACCTAGATCATTCCTCCCCCCTTAGGAAGCAAAGGTCCCCATTGCATTAAGTTCCTCCATGAGATGAGGAAACTTCTGCTAAACTTTGTCCCTGGCGAACCACTTGCCTTGGTGCAGGAGTTGGCCAGCTTTGACAACCCAATATAGTTGGATCTTTTGTTGGCGAGTGTTCTTGATTTTAATTTCCATGATAAATATATGGTGGCCTGTTACATGCAGTCAGGGTTTAACTCTGTTGGGGTGAGTTGTTCTACAATGTCAGAGGTGTCCAGTAGAGGTGGGAAGTAGGGACGAAGGTGGTCCACATTGAATACTGGGTGCAGACCAAGGAATGGTGGAATAATGATGTCAAAGGCATTGTTCCCTACAACCTTGGTGATGGTGTACAACCCATATCAAAGCGGGTGAAGCTTGCGGTGGGGTCCACTTAGGCGCTCCTTCTGCAAATGTAGCCAAACTTTGTCGCCCACTTGTAAGTTGTGTGGCACCCAATGTTGATCATGTTGTTGCTTGTACTTAGCATTGGTTCTGTCCAATATGTCATGAACCTATTGGCAGATGTGCTGAATGTGCTCGATGAAGATGGTCACTTTGTCAGCTTCAGACTGGACATGAGCTGAATCGGCCTGAGTAGCCACAAATGGCATGGCTATGTCAATGGGACATAGCGGCTGGAATCCCAAGTCCAACTGAAAGGGGCTGTGGAAAGTTGTGCTCTGGAGAGCCCGGTTATAACTGTGTTGCACATAGGGTAGGCTCTCATCCCATGTGTGTGGATGCTTTGAATTGCACATGCACATAATGTGTACAATCATCCTGTTGACAACCTCTATCTGGCCATTAGTTTGGGGATGGAAAGTTGTGGACTTGGCGAGCTTGGTGTCCAGCATTGACCAGAGGCTGGACCAAAATTTGATGAGGAACCTTCTATACCGATTTGATATGATAGACTGTGGGATCCCAAAGCGCACTCACACTCGTTCAAAGAAGATTTTAGCAGTGGCTCCTACTATGATATTATTCTTGCATGTTGCCATAATGGCCATCTTCGAGAATCTGTCGACGACCATGAAAACACAGTCATTTCCATGCTTAGTAGAAGGAAGTCCTGACATGTAATCCATGGAGATGGATTCCCAAGGTTGATTAGGGGTAGGTAGCGAAGTATAGAGGCCTTGCTTCTCGATGGTCGGTTTAGAAATGTCGCAAGCAGTACAGGATCTGATGTACTTCTTGACATCCTGTCGAAGGTTCGGCCAATAGAAATAATTTTGTAGTACTGCCACTGTTTTCTTGACCCTGAAATGCCCAACGACTCGACTATAGTGTGCTTCCCATATCATCTTGGCACGCTCGCTTGAAGGAACACAAAGGTGTCCCAAGTGACATAACAATGCATCTTGGAGGTGAAAATTTGGAACTTGCGTACCCCCAAAGAGTGCCTTGTATGTGTGGTCGAATTCTGGATCACTCTTGTAGAGAAGAGGCCAATCAGAAGTCTCGTTCCCACAAAAGTTGAGAACGGTGGTTAGTGCCACAATCGGTGGTCGGCTGAGGTAGTCTACAACATTATTGGTGCTACCCTTCTTGTACTTGATGTTCAAATGAAACTATTGCAGATATGTTGACCGCTTATGATGGCGATCGTTATGAAACTTCCCTTGTGTCTATATGAACTGTAGGGGTCGGTGGTCTGTGTGGATGATTGTTTCCTTCCCCAAAATGTAATGCTTCCATTGTCAACAAGCCTGCACAATGAAATACATTTGTTTGTCATAAGTGGGATATGCCACTGGATGCCCCTGTTGAGTAAGAACTGCCCCAATAGCATAGTCAAAGGCATGTATCTTGATCTCAAATGGTTGTTGCAAGTCTAGTAATGTGAGCATTGGGGAAAAACATAGGCGATGTTTCAATTCTACGAACGCCTTTTGTTGAGATTCTGACCAAAATAAATTTTTTTTCGCTCCTCCCTTGGTGACTTGACTCTAGGGCCATGTGATATGAGAGTATCCCAACATGAACCTGCAGTAGAAATTAGCAAGACCCAGAGAGTTGTGAAGCTCTGTTAGAGTGGTTGGGGCTGGCTAATCCCGAATGACTTGGATCTTGGTTGGATCCACATGCACCCCCCTTTCATCAATAATGTATCCCATATATTGAACCTGGGTCATGCCAAAAGTGCACTTCTCCAAATTGGCACACAACTTATGTTGCCGCAGTGTTTGGAGGACTTGTCGGATGTGGTGGAGGTGCTCTTCCCAAGTCTGGCTGAATATCACAATGTCATCCAAGTACACCACTAAAAATGACTTGGTGAATGGCCGCAAGATGTCGTCCATCAACCCCATGAAGGTTGCAAGAGAATTATTCAACCCTAAAGGCATGACCAACCATTCGAAAAGGCCCTCCTTGGATTTGAAGGAATTCTTCCACACATCGGAGGGTTCGATTGGTACATGGTGATACCTAGACTTCAAGTTGATCTTGTTGAAATATTTCACCCCTTTGAGTTGGTCCAGAAGGTCATCAATCCATGGGATCAGGTACCTATTCTAGACAGTGATCTTGTTCAGCGCTTGATAGTCAATATAGAGTCTCTAATTCCCATCCTTCTTCTATACCAACACAGTCGGGCTCCCGCAGGGCGATGAAATTGGCTGGATGTGACCTTTCTGTAGCAACTTCTGAATCTGCCTCTCGATTTCATCGTTCTCCAGAATAGAGCGCTGATAGATCGGTCCATTGGGTAGTGGCGCACCTGGGGTCAGATCAATGGGGTGCTTGACCTGAAAGCGTAGAGAAACCCCTATGGGTGAGGTGAAGATGCCCTCGTACTCCTCCACAACCTTGTCCATTTGTTGTTGTTGTGTAGAGGAGCCATGTCTCGAGGTTTTGGCCATAGTCTTCTTCTTGCCCTAGGGGCGGATCATCCGGAAAAAAAATTTCGTGGTTTGGGAAATGAGCTTACTGCATTGTTTTGCAGTAACCAAAGAGATAGAGGTAGGCGGTGGTACCTCTGATATCCTATACAAATTATTTCCCAAAGTAACAATAACAGCGCGAGGTCAGGACTCATACACAACATGTCACTTCCACAAGTATGGTTGGCCTAATAATACATCAGAAACATCAAGAGGATATCCCATATGTGAAGGGCTTGATGTTATAGGGAAGGCGACACTACTGGCTGACGCGAAGATCCCATCCTTGGGGAAGCCACCCAATGGTGTATGGCTATGGGTGTGTTGTGGTTGGAAATCCCAATCACTTCATGACATCTGTTGAAATGAGGTTCTTTTGGCTCTCATTGTCGACAATGAACTCTAGCAGGCAACCCTTTACCCACATCTATGGGTGGAAGAGACATTCCTCCTCCTCTGGATCTTCCGGTTCCTCCTTCTGGATCTTTGTAGTGGCAAAAGTGGCGTTGGGCTCCACATCAATAATATGTTTCCCTTTTTCATTCCCCTTGTCAGGTTCTGATTCAAACTTGGAACATGCATATGATTCAGAAGCCCTCATCTCGGCCACTAGCGATTGCTTGGCCTGAAACTCACTTGTGTTGTGAGTGGAGCTCTTATGGAACTCACACCACTTTCCCGTGTCCTTCTTTGGCTTCGCGATGTTGTTTTTTTCTTGTGGCTTTGGCAGGTTTTCTTAGGCCGCCATGCCTTGGCTTTTTCCTTTATTCTACAGTTTGGGGTCACCTTTCCCTTACTTTTGATTCGCAGATCCAAAGTCTCACTTCTTCTGTTTGAATTTCTGCTCAATCTTGGCAGCATACCGGTATGTCGTACCAAGCAAGCAGATGTCGAGGAACTCCATTTCCTCTTGAATGTATTTGTGCAAACAAATGCAATACTTTAGCACCAAAATTTTCTCCGAATATTTAATACCCAACTTTGTGAACAGGGTATGGAACAGATTTGTCAACTCATGCACATCTTGATCCCTTTGTTGCTGCAACATGGTCCATTGTATGTACTTGTCCTCATAGCTCCCCACGTGATAGTATTGTTCCTTGATGGCATATCGAAAATAATTCCAAGTGGGTACGACTGAGAATAGAGAGGGTTTTGTCTCGTCCTTTTTCTCACAGTAGGTTTCCCACTAGTCCTTGACATGGGGGGTAGCTTTGAGGAGTGCAAAAATAATCTTCTCCTGGTTGGAAAAGTCATGAAGAGAGAAATACCATTCTAATAGATTCAACCATATATCTACGACATCTGCATCTATTTGACCCTCAAATATGGGAATGTCAAAGTTTACTTATACCTTAAAGGGAGTCGCGCCTCCAGAGTGGTTGTTTGATGCAGATGCGCTGCTGGTGGGCAGTCGTTGAAGGATCTGGGAAAATTTATCCATCATCGCATTACTTTGTTTTTCAAGGGCCTCCTCGAGAAATATTTTGATAGGATCTCCTACTCCCTCATCTTTATTTTTTTTCCCCATGGGTGGCCATCGGGGTTTGTGATGCCGATCTTGAAAAGGTTCAACCAGATCGAGCCCTAGCTCCTTATACCCCGGCCTCATTAGGGACATGCAAATAAGGATCGAGAAAAATTAGACCGTTCTGATAACACTGATTTGGATTTATGCAAGAACGTAACAGAATACACATATAACCATAAATAAAAAGATGTAGTGGAAATAACACTTCATTTGATTAATATCAAAGAACTAAAATTTTCTTATAGACGTAATGGTAATAAACTAGCTGGGGCACTGGTAGCTTATCTCTGAGAAGAGATGTGGTGGCTACAGGCCTCTAAATTGTGTTACAGTGAGGCCCGAGGGCCTATTTATTATATAGAAATAATGGAAAACCCTAAACATCCAAAAACCTAACCCTAAGATATGAAGCGCCAAAACTATGGGCCCCGTTTGGGTAAATTGGTGTTTGAACTTCCTGAGGTCATAACTTTGGCATACTATCTCTGTTTGACGCACATGATACATCATTAGAAATATATATCCGAGGAATAAAACTGCTGAACACAAGTATTGATTCCAAAATGGAATCATATTTTCTAGAAAAGCGATGCCCAAAAAATGTCGTTTAGGGCCTCAAAACGGCTCCGGAAGTTCAAGACCCGAAAAACTGCTAAAAATAGTAAGTTGTGCCGAAACTGAAAAAACGAAAGAGACAAAGGTGTGGCCCCAAGTGGAATGTGTGGGTGGCCACCAATATCCACCTAGATCATTTGGGAACCTAATACATTGGAGAAGGCATTCAGGTTGGCAAGAAAAATTGAAAGCAAAATTATGGCAACAAGGAAGCCTACCACTCACAACTATAAAGATGGAAGTGTTGCTACTCCTAGTCATCCATAACCTACAAGGTTGACACCACAATAGTTGGAAGAAAAAAGAGAAAAAGAGCTTTGTTACAGTTGTGATAGCAAATGCACTAAAGGTCATAAGTGTGTTGAGAAGAAATTATTTTACATAGATTGTGAAGAGGAAGAAGAAAAGGAAGAAGAAATTTCAAAAGAAGAGTATATACACCAGGAAATGACCTTAGATAAAGAAGATATGAATCCAACCATATCTTGTAATGCATTGGCATGAATTACCACTCCTCAAACTCTCAAGATAGAAGGAAATATTAAGAAGAAAAAGGTAATAATGTTGATTGATTCATGTAGTACCCATAATTTTATTCATTGTAAGATAGCCAAGGAATTGAATTGATTCCTATATCCAACATCTGAGTGTCAAGTGATGGTTGCAAATGGAGGAACTATAAATTTCTTTGGAAAGTGCCATAATATCAAGCTAACCATGGGGGAATATGTATTGAATAGCCCAATGTTTTCCATTCCAATGGGTGGTGCTGATGTGGTACTAGGAGCTCAATGGTTACAATCTTTGGGTTCAATAACTTATAATTTTCAAGAACTTTTCTTGAATTTTTTATGGGAATGAAAGGAAGTTGAATTAAGGGGTATTACAGGGAAACCAAGAAATATAATCAACTGTAATGGCATGACAAATCTTCTAAATAAATAAAAACAAGGCGTAATTTTACAATTATGCTCACTGGAGTTTCAAACATCGAAATCATCTATTTTTCTAGATCCCCAAAAAATATTGGAAATCATTCCAAGGTATTTGAGACTCCCAAATTCCCCCCACCTATTCGTGATCATGATTATGCTATTCATTTGATTCCTGGAAGTGTTCCTCCAAACATAAGGCCTTATAGATATCCCTATTCCCAAAAGAGTGAAATTGAATGTATGATTGTAGAAATGCTAGAGGCCAGTATAATTCAACCTATTCAAAGTTATTTATTTGCTCCAATAGTATTGGTGCACAAGAAGGATGGATCATGGTGCGTGTGTCTGGATTATAGGGAGCTCAACAAGCTCACTATTAAAGATAAATTTCCCATTCCCGTCATTGATGAATTACATGGAGAAATTTACTTCACCATGTTGGATCTTCATTTAGGATATCATCAAATTATAATAAGACTGAAGACATTCAGAAAACATCATTTAGAACTCATGAGGGTCATTATGAATTTTTTGGTGATACCTTTTGGCCTTACCAATGCACCTTCTACATTTAAAGGGTCAATGAATTTCATTTTCAAACCCTTCCTTATAAAATTTGTGTTATTATTTTTTGATGATATACTACTATAAAACATGTCTTGGAATGATCATGTTCAACATGTTTATAGGGTTCTCAATATATTGGAGGAGAAAAAATTATATGCAAAAGCCTCCAAATGTTTCTTTGGAGTACATGAGGTGGAATATTTGGGTCATATTGTATCTCATGAGGGTGTTAAGGTAGACCCTAACAAAATGAAATCCATTAAGGAATGGAAAATACCCACAACCGTAAAGAATCTGCGAGGATTTCTTTGGTTAACAGGGTATTATCGCAAGTTTGTTAATAATTATGGGAGAATAACAACTCCTCTAACAACATTACTGAAGAAATATGCATTTTCTTGGACTACAAAAGCAACTAAGACCTTTGAACATCTTAAAGAGGAAATGTGCCAAGCATCGGTCTTAGCTATGCCAAACTTCACAAAATCCTTTATTGTGGAATGTGATGCGTCGGGAAATGGAATTGATGTTGTTTTAATGCAAGAAGGAATAACCATTTCTTTTGAAAGCCTCCCAAGCATAGGAAAGTATTTACTAAAACCTATTTATGAGAAGGAAATGTCTGCAATACTACATGCCCTAAAGAAATAGCAACCTTACCTAATGGGAAGACAGTTCAAGGTATAAATAGATCATGATAGTCTTAAATAATTTTTGGAACAAATTCTATCTTCAAAAGAGAAGCAAAAATGGGACACAAAGATGTTGGGTTATGACTTTGAAATCATCTTAAAAAAGGGAAGCTAAATGTGGTTGCAGATGCACTCTCAAGAAAGGATGAGGATGTGGAAGCATTGTTTTATGCCATTTCTATTATCCAACCAGATTGGATAACTGAAGCAAGGGAGGAATGGAAAAATGATGAAGAAGTGTGGACACTCGTTCAAAATTTGCAGCAAGATCCCAATATATATGATACATTTAGCTGGAAAAATGATTGATTATGATACACAGATCGCTTATATATTTGTAAGAATTCCCAACTAAAACAAAATATCCTTTTGGAAATGCACACCTCTCCCTTAGGAGGACACTCGGGATTTTTAAAAATTTACCACAGGATCAAGAAATAATTTTTTGGGATGGCCTTAAATCTGATATTCAAAATTTTGTGGCAGAATGTTTGGTTTGCCAACAAAATAAAGTTGAGAAAATTAAGACCCTGGGTATGCTACAACCTTTATCCATTCCAAGTCAATGTTGGGAGGATATTTCAATGGATTTTATCACAGGTTTAACCAAGTCTGAAGGAAAGAGTGTTATCATGGCGATAGTTGATAGAATTACAAAGTATGCATACTTTTGTGCATTATCTCATCTATTTAAAGCCAATACAATTTCTACTGCATTTATGGAAACAATTCAAAAGCTACTTGGAAACCCAAAACAATTCAAAAGCTACCTGGAAACCCAAATATTATTGTAAGTGACAGAGATCCCATTTTCACTGGAAATTTTTGGACAAAATTATTTTCTTGTTTGAGTACTCAACTAGCTCATAATTTATCTTATCATCCTCAATCTGATGGGAAAAATGAGATAGTGAACAGATGTTTGGAAGGATATCTTCGTTGCTTTGTACCTAATAAACAAACACAATGGGTCAAGTGGTTACCTCTAGTTGAATGGTGGTATAACACTTCCTTCCATACTGCAACAAAAATGACCACATTTATGGCACTTAATGGATATCATCCACCGTCCATCACATCATTTTTAAGAGAAAATTCTAAGGTTCAAGTAGTGGAAGATCACATCAAGCATCAACAAAAAGTTCTCCAACTCTTAAAGGATCACCTCACTTTGGCACATAATCGAATGAAACAATAGGCATATCAACATCACAACGAAAGAAGTTTTGATGTAGGTGACTAGGTATTTTTACAACTACAACCATACAAACAAATGTCCCTTAAGCAATCTAAGAAGGATAATAAATTATCACCAAAGTGCTATGGTCCTTACAAGGTGGTGCAAAATATTGGTACTATGGCATACAAATTGGAGCTTCATGCATCTTCTCAAGTGCACCTAGTTTTCCATGTTTCATGCTTAAAGAAGGTTATAGGTGACAAGCTCACAGTTCAAACAATATTGTCATAACTTGACGAGGAAGGAAAAATCATATTGGAACCTGAAGCAAGAACTCGACATAGGGGCGAATTTTCGCCCATGGGCAAAATTAAAGGGTTTTAAATTTTTATTGGGAGAATATTTTGTATCATAGTATATTATTTCATTATTTCAAATCGCCCCAAATTTATTTTATAACAAAATTACTTCTATAGGTTATCCCACATTATTTTAAGGGATAGGGTAAAAAAAGTAAATTTATATTTCAGATTGCCCCAAATTTATTTTATAAAAAAATTAGGCCTAGAGGTTAGCCCACCTTATTTTAAGGGAGAGGGGGAATTAAAACAACTTATATACATCCTAAATCTAAATCTAATGGATCAAATCTCCTTTCACTCTAAAAAGGTTTGCATCTTAAGATATTTGATCCCTCAAGGCAAAATAAAAATAACATTAAAATAAAAATAATTTCATGGTATTGACACATGGTATGAGAACCCATGATATTCATGTGGAACATAACATATTTAAACGGTAAAATTAAACCAACCTAGATCCATCTTAACTTAGGAGTCTACCAAGCCGAGAGAGATATCAAACAGGTTGTGACACAAACCTATTTTCATTGAGTGGAAAAAAATTTGAACCCTTTTGAGGTTTAGATGATGCTTCAGAAGTGGGTATGTTTTTTATGTTATACATTCATAAATGAGGCTTTAGAAGTGGGTATGTATTTTATGTTATACATTTGATTTTAAAATATTGTTAGGAGGGGTAAATAACTTATTTCCCCATTAAGCTAGAGATTTAAAGATAATAGGTAAATTGACATTATGGATTGTGTGAATTTGAATATGTTGTTTATATAAATAGTTGTTTTCTTTATCTAAGTGAGTTATAGCTTAGTGAGAATATTTTAGTATTTTTCTGTATCAATGCTTCAAATTAAAAATCACTTGGACTATTTTTCAATACTATAATATGTGGAAAATTCTGATATCTCAAGGGTAGCCATTTTTTTAACAAAATCTTCTTGTAATTTTCTTAGAATGTTCGATTTCATCAAATATTTTCCTTCCTCCATGAAATTCCTGCAAGACGAGACTCCTCCTTTAACTAAGCCTCATGAGTAGCAGACTCATCTCTAGGAAAGGATTCATCTTAACTTTAGTAAGTTCAAGTGACCTTTACTTTCATTTTAATACCTTTATTTACAATATCTAATATCAACACGTTCAACATCATTTTAGCAAAATCTTATTGAAATTTAAACTAAAATGTTATATTTTCTAAAAAACAAATCTAATTAAAAATGAAACTTTTGAAATTTATTTTTAGCAATGGCACATTGTTTTTCACCCTAATCTCTTCAAATTTTAACTGCATTGGCTTCAATATTTGCAGGTATACATTTTTTTTTAAACTTTTAACTTAGATGAAACTCGTAAAAGGAAATGCTAAAAGTGATATGAAGGGTTGTTTAAAAACGAGATCATCATAAAAAAGTTCTATTATGGGTAGGAGGACCCATCGTCAAACTTAACCCCTGAAGCCACAGATTTTAAACCTTCACAATTTCGGAATAAGTCTAGGTGGTGTTATTAACTTTTTTTTACTTTATTCTTAGTTTTGTTTAATTAAGTATGAAAACATTTTCTTGAGAAGTAAGTAAATTATCTCTAATTATTATATATATATATATATATATGAAAATTGTGAAATATTATTTTAGATATTTTTCATTTCTTGAAATGTATCTTTAAATACATACAAAGCTAGATTCTACAATTCCAAAAAAAAATTACTCAAAAACTAAAAAGTGATTTTATCATAAATAATAAATAAATAAAAAAATTTGGTTCAAAATTAACACAAGGGTTACTTTTAATTCAAATAAAATATAAACTCAATCCCACACATAAAGTTATCTGAAAAAATTTCAATAATAAAATAAAATATTTTAACCAATTCCACTAAAATTTGGAAGGAAAATATATAATACTTTTAACACATAACCTTAATCTTGTAAAAAACCAAAATAATACAATCTGTAATATTTCTACTTAGCCTAAGCTAAGAGGAATATTCATTTTTGTTTTACTTTCTATTGCATTAATAAATGAATAAAGGAGGACATGTAAAACTCCTGAAAAGACTGAATAAATCAATGCCCATGTGAACAAAGATAAATCAGGGCCATGTAAATAAATCACTTGTAGGTGTGAAAGGGGTTTGAGTTGTGAGACTGGGTCAACCTTGACCAAATCTACAGCGTTGTCTAGGTTCAATGTATCTCATGAAGGGACAGCGCAGTTCTAGAAGGAGGTCCCTCATGTGAAAGGAGCTAACTCATCAAGGTGGTTTAGGGTTTGCAAAGGCTGTCATCTTATAAAAGGAAGGGGAAGGCAGCAAGAGAGGTGGTTGATTGATTATATTTCTAAGTATCTTGTCTGCTTAGACAAATACTATTCTTTGTTGTTTAGTAGAGAATTGTGCTGCTTAGCACTTAGAGTTCCTATGCAGGGATTTCACCTCTTCCTTTGAGGATTCTTGGAGGAGTATTTGCTGATTTGATCCACTATCAGGCTTGAGGCCAAGCTCTACTTCCAATTGCAGCGCAGATACAGTGAGGGTTTGTCTGCTTTTGCAAGATGCAACAAGTGGGATTCTAGATCTGCAGAGATCTAGCTTGTTTTGGGAGCCTCTTCTCATGGAGTGTGTATTTTAACCTCTTGGAAGAGTGCCTCTCCTGTTTGTGCTTCAGATCTGTATCTTGGCAGCTAGCCATATATGTTATTCAAGCTACAACACAGTTTTCATTGAGGAACTGCGTTATTTTCATATGATATTCTTCAGGGTGTTTTGATCCCAGTTTTTATGAGAGATCTCTGGTGCTGGGCTTTGCCTTTCACTTTGGTGATCCATGGATTAGCTTGCTGATCCATGTTCTGTTTAGAATTGATCTATTGTAATGTAAATTCATATTCAGAAATTACTGCAGCATTTTACAGATCTGCAACTTAAAACTAAAATCTACTCTTGTTTATGCATGATTTGGTCAAAACCCCAAGGGGATATTGTAAATAAGACTATCTAGTTTCCAGATCTGAAATGGATCTGATGTTTTGTCCACAGATTTGTCCTAGATCTTATTTTTAATATTTAGCTGCTACAGCTCCTCAAAATAACGTTGTTGATCCATTTTGGCAATTTCTATATATGTTGCAGCCTTCTTTCTAAAGATCTCTTTCTCTATTGTCTCATGTATTCTATGTTAGAAAATTAAATATTACAGAGCAATGAAACACATAAAATATGCGGAAAATACAAGCACACAAAACACATAAAACTAGAGAGACACAGATATACGTGGTTCACCCAGTTTGGGCTACGTCCACCCCGAACAGCCAGTCCTTCCTTTATATTATCCAACAAAAAATGAAGAGACAAAACCTACAGTAGATCCGCTGTAATATCCTCTATTCTCTCTCACAGTCTCCCTCTCTGTTTCTCACTCCGAGAATACACTCATAATACACAGCCGCAATACAATGCCCTCATATATACAAGGGGGTTGCCTTCTAGGGCAAAAAACCCTAATCTAAACATAACTTCTACCGTCAGATCATTTGCCTAATGAACGGCCCAGATTGACTAGAAATTACTATACTTTTACAAGAAAATTTTACATCTGTTTTTAGCTTCGGGGGCACTGCCCGCGAACCCCCGCTAGGGGGGGGGCTCCAAAAAGCGCTGCCGCCCCCCCTGGACCCCCCACGGCAGCGATTAAATTTCGGGCGGCGTTGTCGCCCCTTTTTAAGGTACAGGGGTCCAATGCTGTGATACAAAGTAAACAAGATAATCAGGCTCCACACCCAAAATTCTATTGTATATTGAAGGAGCTTCATTGTAATTCTGATTTGCTATTGTATACTCATAATTTAATCATATTTGATGGCCTCCTACTCATATTGTCCAAGACTGCATTATTTCTGAAGCAGTTTGTTGTGCACAGCTACAACCCCTCTAGTAGGGTGTTTTTCAGCTAGACTAGGTGGTGGGAGATCTGTTTACCTGCTATAGGGTAAAATGCTTGGGTTGTTGGTTATTGAATATCCATCTCAGGGCTTTCCGGTGCCCGAGGCAGACAGTAAGATTAGCTGTATAGTTCACAAAGAAGGTGCATACATGTTCATATTAACTTAAAACAACTTGATGGAATAATATGGAAGATTACCTCTTTAATGATCTTGGAGTCTTTTGGAGAGCGCTGAACAGCGAAGCAGAGATCCTTCTTCACCAGCTCCAAATCTCAACCTTGTAATCAGTCAAAGCACCTATGTAATATCTACCATAACATGTATTTCCTATCAATTAAGTCAATATATGATAAACATTTAAACTATGCACATCTAAGCCATTCATCTCATGCTATATAAGTGATTGAATAACATTGACAATATCAACGCATAGAATGGAAAAAACAAATACAGTTCTATTGATTTATAAAAAGGAGGATTACAACCGTTGGTTGTACCAAGCCCTCCTCAGCCTTCCAATCTCTCTATCTCTCAATGTGGTGATGTCTTGGTCAACAAGTTCTCAATGAACCTCTTTGACTCTTGAATTTCACACTACAACAATAATACTCTACTTCACAAGTATTCAAAACTTTGACAATCCTTCGACCTTGAACCAAGAGCCTTAAACTCCATTTTATAGGAGATGGAGAGAGCAATCATTTCCCTTCTCTTTCCACCAGTTCTAAATATAAAAAACCAAGATGTTTCCTCAACTTCCATGCTTTTGCCTTCTTTGAGAGTTCAGTTGCTTTTGGCAAGGCCCAATAAGAGATTAGTGCTTTGCAGTTTCCTTTTTTTACTGACTCTCTTGTGAGAAAAAGCTGGAAATTCAAATCATTCTCCGCGGGTTTTTTCCTTTCCAAACTCAAAACATGGGTAACGCTGCCCTCTAGTGTAAACAGAGCATTGCCCTAGCCACTAACGTGGCCTATTCATTGATCAGGTGCGTTATAACACTCTTGTGCTGTTATAGTGGGGCGTTACCTTGGCAGAAGTAGGTTTAGTTTAGGTCTTTGTATTCCTTCAATATTTATCTTCTCCTCTGAGCTGATGAGGAGGTATTTTGACCTGTAACAGATTCCCCCTAAAGTGTGAGGTCAGAGACAAAGACGATGGCCGAAATACTTTATAATGTGTGTAGTAGAGATAAAGAGATTGAAATACTGAGGAAAACCTGAAACAACAACATATGTCAGAAAATATAGTATCTGCCTTGAGTCAGGCATTCCCATGCTCAGTAGCTTAAACAACATGATTTCTCTAGAATAGAGATATGAAGAATCTGTCCACCAATGAGCACAATGTGGAAGTGTCTATCATAACAGGATCAAGCTGAAGAAGCTGTCTCCATAAACAATATCGCAACTTGGGGAAGGGAACACAACTTTAATGATGTAACCTTTGCCCCAAGGTCTTGACCGCCGCTTCACTTAAACTACATATTTCTCAACATGTGAATGAAGGATCTATCGTCAAACATGTGAGAAATCATCCGATTACCTGTCAATAATGAGAACTGTTAACATATGCGAAGGTGGCCACCGATAATGATGATGGTCACTAAGATGCACAGTACAATCTAGCGAGTGTGAATAAAAGGAGTTGAAGTCAAACACTCATAGAATCATTTGATCAAGAGCCAATGATGAAGACTCCTAATCAAACACAAGACTACCTGCCACTAATGTCTGCAAGTATCTGGGTACTGATGGGTTTCTAGATCAACTTCCTAGATAAGATGTTGAAGTCGATAGGAAGATATCTGTTGAAAGGTATGCATTGAGGCGTCCTACATCAGTCAACACGAAACAAAAACCAAATGATTTTTTTTTTGATGGAGATAATGAAGATAAAATGAGGATGTCTGACGACAAATAAGTTCTGGCATAATGAGCAGTTTGGTTGATAAGAGGAGCAGTAGATAGCGAGATATGCTTGAACAATAGAAGGCATTGTAACAGGGTACTAGGCAGCTGAGGCTTAATGAACACCAAAGAGTGTGTTAGGATTTTACCGGTGTAGGGACACTGAGAGATGAAGGCTAATACTCATAGATGGTAGGGTTCAGCTAACTGTGAAAGAGTTTTCTGGGAAGTGCCATGTTCAATATTTTTGCTGCCAAATCGACCTTTCTGAAATGTAACAGAGGTAGTATCCATTTTGTCTGAATTTTTCCCCGTCTGATTAATTTTAACAAGTCCAGATGAGTAAAATCGGTGAATTTTTCATATTTAGAGAGTGAAAAATATCATAAAAGACAACTCCGTGCCCCGTCTGATTAGGTTTAACTAGTCCAGACGAGTAAACTCGGTGAATTTTTCATGTTTAGAGAGTCTGAAAAATTTCGTAAAAGACAACTCCATTGGGGTACCTTTTTCATGTCTTGATAACCAGGCATGACAAAGGGAGAATAGTAAGCCCAAAATAGTTCATTTTCCGTGAGTTAGTTGATCGAAGCCGGAAAAGTGAGAAATCTATGTTCGATGGACGTCTACCTCATTTTTTTATGAGTATGAGGAGACGGAGTAAACTCAGTACTCTTTGTGAAATTTTAACGAGTCCAACAAAGAAAAACTCAGTGCTCTCTGTGAAATTTTAACGAGTCACACAGAGAAAACTCCGTGCCCTCCGTGAAATTTTAACGAGTCACGTGGAGAAAACTCGGTCACTTTTTCAGTTTAAATAGCTTTGAAAAAGAGGAAAATAGTGGCTCCTTACTCTCTGTCGTGGTAGTTTAGCGAGCCTGACAAAGTCAACTCGGGGTTTTTTCAGTTTTATGAGCTAGAAAAAGGTCCCTAAAAAGAAAGCTCAATGCTTCTTCATATCATTTTTAATTAGTTTGAATAAGAGAACTTTAGGTTTTTTGGATTAACGAGCAAGAAAAAGACCATAAAAAGAATGCTCGAAATCGACTTCGTATACGTTTAATGAGTCCAAAGAAGGAAACTCGAGGTTTTTCAAATTAACGAGCAAGAAAAATATCATAAAAAGAATGCTCGAAATTTCTTGATCTCTTTCTTGTCAATAGAAGGATCTATGTTGGGAATTTTCTTGTAAGACCAAGCAAACACATCACGGAATTCCTTGAAAAGGGATATGAAGCATGCAATTTCCTCAGGATTGCAATTTGCTCCAATCTGAATATTTTCCACGATACCTGTTTTGACTGAGATATCAATGAGCATTGTCTTGGAAAGATTACCCATGTTCCCTTTTGAATCAATAGTTTAAACAGTTGTGTAAGTGGAGGGAACCATCTCAGGTGGGTCAAAGGATGGGATTTCAGTATTTATCATGTCCGAGTCGATCATCGAAGCGCAATGGTGAAACTCTCCCCAAGGTCATTCTTCTAGAGACATGATCTCTCGAATAGCTTCGTCTGTAGGCAAGATGTCATCGAGGAGATCCTTAGAGAGAACTGTGATGGGTGGGAATTTAGTACCTTTGGTTGAAACTATAGCAGTGGAGGGTTCAGATGTAATTTGGATGGCTTGGTAGGCCAACACAACTGGTGAAAGCGACACCTAATATCCGTAGGAATCAATGTCTGCAGGTGCCGGGAGGATCCATGGGTCGATAGAGCCATCGAAAGTGGTGGATATCATTGCAACTGTATTTGGGATCTCTGGCAGTGGGAGAGGAAAACAACCCAGTAGGGAAGATGCCTTCAGAAGACCGGTACCAATACTGACGTAAGAGTCATGAAAGCCTCCTATTAGGGGTACAATGCTACTTGGTAACGTGGAATAATCAAGGATGCAGAAGGATAACTGATCCACTGTGACTATTTTCCCATCTAATGGAAATAGGACGAGTCGGAAGACCGAAGAAAAAATGGTGGTCATGGCATAAGACCAACTGCGACTGAGCAATAGATTATAGTCGAGATGGAGATCTATGACTTCAACGTCCATGGTTACCGTTTTCCCACTCAGAGTGATGGGAAAGCTAGCAAGGTATCCTTTTGGGAGGAACGTGTGGCCATCAAAAGTTTTGAGAGAATTCGACGGTGGTGTTAAGGTAGGAGAACCTAAAGCAAGCCAACAAGCTTGGGACATAACGCAGGTCGAAGGACCTTCGTCAATGAAAGTGCGATGGATTGGCCTCCCTTTCGACACAACCTGCACTTGGAATGCGAGTTGATGCGAGAGGTGAGTTTGAGATTTTTCCATATCAAAGAATATCAAAGATAGCTAGCATGGAATCCTGGGAGTCTATTCCACCAATGGCCGATAGCAAGGTTTTCCTTTGTGCTGGACAAGTTTGCAATACTTTGAGAGTAGACATAGCTAACGGTGTTTGCGCCAAATCTTCTACAATGTTTTAGTTTTGGGCTGCATGTGTAGAGGTGTTATGAGTCGTGCGTCGAAGTGTCCCTTTGGGGGGACGAATCACGGGATCAGCAGTAGGCTGTTCGATATGAAAATCGTTGGTCGGTGGTGGATTTGAACTAGTACTAGGTTCTTGAGCGTCTATGGTAGGATTTCCATAAAGCTTGGTTCGTGTTTGAATTTCAACACTCTCAATGCCATAAATGGTTGATGGTCCTTCACCGGAAGGATGTGAACCACCATTGCCCCATTGCTGTGGTTGTGGCGGGTTGTCAACCATGTGTTGATGTTGCTGCTGTTGATTAGGGAAAGGATTATGAAGAACGGTAGGTGTTCACCCAGAATCCTTGTTCATGATAAAATCAGTGCATTCCTGCAGCCACGGACATTTGTATGTCAAGTGGTCCTCCGCACAGATCTTGCAAGGAAATTTCATGGGTTTATCCTTCCCTTTGTCATTTTTGGCAGCATTTTTCTGATTAGGATTATTTTGATTGTCCGACTGCTCTTCCGAAGAAGATGTCTTTTTCTTGTTCTTCTTATTCTTTCCACTAGGTTTTTGTGAAGTTTGCACAGAATTCACCTCAGCGGTAGGAAGAGTAGTCGTTTGGTTAGGGGCGGTGGCAGCCGAGGATGGCTGGGAGGTTTGCCCCCGAGACTGTTTTGTGGCTACACCAAAGATTGTGCCAACGATACTGTCAGCGTGAGCTCTGGTTTTCTGAGCAGCTGGAGGATTTGGGTTTCCAGGGGCATTGGGAAGTAAATCATATAGCATGCCAGATTGTGAATAGATTAAATCCAAGCGTTGGGCACGACGAATGCATTGATCTTCTGTAACCGCACCGGAAAGGCCAATGTATTTAGAGATGTGGGGTAAGAGAGACTTACAAAACCAATTAGCTAAGAGATGATCTGGGATTGGTGCTTTGACTAGCCTCCTCCTACATCTCCATTCATGAATGTGATCGGAGATGTGGGTGGCGATGTCTTGGCGCAGTGAGGTTAAAAGTCCTGTTCTGGTTTCAAATCTGATTGGTAATTGGAAATTATTTAGAAACTCTGTCGCTAAAGTGCCAAAAGTGTTTATGGTGGCACGTGGAAATTCAATATACAACTTGGTGGCATTGCCTGTAAGGGTGCGGGGAAACAGTCAAAGCCGAACACTATCATCCACCATGGAATTAAATATAGACCATAAATGAAAGGTGGTGATGTGTGCGGTTGGCTCTTCCCCTTATTTCCCATCGAACTTTGGGATGTCAGAAGGAATATTGTGCGGTACTGGAGGCCAGAGCGGGTTGTGATTAATGGGGTCATTAGTCAGTTTGTAGATGTCGGGAATGTCTAGAGCTACCAAAAATGGAAATTGCGGGTTTGCCCCCAAATCTAAACAAGGGAGTATTAGTTGACTATGTGGACCATAGGGTCCGCCCATTAATGTTTTACCAGTAGGATAAGCAGGACTTTGATAAAAATTTCCTATAGGTGGAGGGGTAGGGAGATATGGTTGTTGTCCATAGTGCATATTGTATTGCGGGGCAAATGGTTGGTTGTCCCCAGTGTAAAAGTTCCCTCCCATTCCAGATTGAGGTTGGGGTGGGTTAGTCCATATAGATGCAATATAGCTTCCCGGAGGCATGCTACTACTTGCATAGTTCGGCAACGGCATAGACCCTACACTGATATTTAAACCACTTAAGGGAACAGTGTTAAAAATAGGTTGTCCGGTTTGTCCTAATGATTGCAGGGGTAGTGAAATTATCTGCGTGTTGGTGACACTGCCCCCTGGTATGGTGGCCAGGGGGTTTGAACTCAGCAAAGGGTTCCAACCGAAAGGGTTTCTAAAAGGAACCGAAGTAGTCACACTCGTGGGAGGAGCAACCGTAGGTCCCAACGTGGTCACGGTAGGAGTAGATCTCGAAGGAATCGGCGAGTTACTTACAGTTGTGATGACCATAGGGTTGGGATTAGGTATATGTTGACTACTGGGGTTACCAAGTAATGTCATAGAACTGACAACTGGCGAGGAGGATGGTGGCGAACCTGGGATGGTTGCCATTGGCATCAACCCTGTGGATGCCGATTGAGAAATGGATGTTTGTGCGGCCGAAGACATATCAGTGTGTGGTGGAATCTGAACTATCACAGGCCCCAACGGATCAGTGAGTGGAGGATTGTAATGAGGTACGACCCCTTCCGTGAAAGGGTCCTCTGGAAATTTCGTATGATATGAGGCTATGTGAAAATCACGGTTTGTCAATGGAGACTGCTTTTCCACAGAAGTCACGGGTTCACCAAGGTTCAGTTCTTCCTCAAGAGTCAGAGGAGGTGACCTTGTTGTCGTCGAGACAGATGGCATGGGTCGGATGACGCCACGGTGACCTGTTTAGTTTTAACAAATTTTAATAAATTGTGATGTATTATAAAGTCTCAATGATAGTAACCACACACCTAAAAAATAAAAAAGAAGAAAGGAATTTCTAAAATCAATCAGCAATCAGCTAGAATAGGGTGCCCTATCTGAGTACTATCGTTTGCTGGTGATGAAATCCAGTATCATAATAGTATACAGAGAGGGTTGGTCGAAAGTACAGTTATGGTCACTCTAGAGCTTCGCCCGAACCTCAGATGATAGGTGTAAGCACTCTCGTGAAGACGAGTACCCTCCTAAAGACCAAAGACAAAATGGGTCCGTTTGTTCAGGTACCAGGACAGCCTGTCCCAGTCACCTTGTGTAAGTCCCTAAAAATTATGGCCACTAAAGATACCTCAAATCACAAACATCATCAGGGGGGTCCATGGTCAAGGACATCATGCTATATGGGCAGAATACCTAGATCCCCGATCTAGTTTCGACATCCCCGAAGGGAACCCCAGTATATAGCACACCCACCGAATGCAGTCGAAGGTGGGCTACCTTCTTGTGCACCCAAGTGTTGTCTCGCGCTGAGCTCCAGTAAAGGAATGGTCCCGATAATATGAGTGCAGTAGGATTTCGCTCGTTAATGACTCTAGTATCAAGTTTTGAGATCTTGGGTGATTTTCTCACTTTTCCTAACCCAAGATCCTAGCCTGAACTACTATTGGTGTGAGCTCAAAAAGAGTAATGTGATTGATTTTATTATCGCTTGATTCTTAGTGTACTTGATTATTATTCTTGTGGAGGGGGAGTGGACGTATGAAATGTAATGAGACTTTGACTCAAGAAACCATGCAAAAATATGCTCTAAATATTCAATTCAATGAAGATTATTTCTACAAGGAGAGGTTTCTTTTCAACATCCATGCACTAACATTCAAATAGCACAGTTCAACTTTAAAGATTCAGACTTCTATCTAACTCATATTAACAATCTATGAACTGAAATTTTCAGAATTAATTCAGCTAGATGCAGAAAAACTAATTTTTTTTTTCTCTAAAAAGTTAATTCTTTTGACACTAAATTTTCAAACAAGAGCAAACAAACAGAAATGCCAGCTTAGTAAAAAGCACAGGGATTCAGTCAAGGAGAGATACTAATGGCCAAAAAACTCTGCAACCAAAACACAATCACAGGGGTGAACAACAAATTTTTGGCTGAGTAACGCACTGTCTCTGAGTAAAGGCAGCGTTAATCCAGAGACTAATGCACTGTATTTAAGCAGAGCCCGCATTATAACGCACTGGAACACCAATAGAGGTAGCGTTAGCCAGGGTAAAGTTCTTCAGATGGTCAAACAGAAATAGGATTGAACTCTGTGAGCTTTTGAAATGTCTACTGGGCATAAATACTGGTTAGAAGGGTCTGTGATCAGAGGAAAGAAGAAAGGGGGAAATAGATAGTCTGGAAACTATGGGGGAAATCCCCAGCGGAGTTACCAATTCTACTATAGGGTAAAATGCTTGGGTTTTTGGTTATTTAATATCCCTCTCAGGGCTTTCCGGTGCCCAAGGAAGACAGTAAGATTAGCAGTATAGTTCACAAAGAAGGTGCATACATGTTCATATTAACTTAAAACAACTTGATGGAATAATATGGAATATTACCTCTTTAATGATCTTGGAGTATTTTGGAGAGCACTGAACAGAAAAGCATAGATCCTTCTTCACCAGCTCCAAATCTTAACCCTACAATCAGTCAAAGCACCCGTGTAATCTCTACCATAACATGTATTTCCTATCAATTAAGTCAATATATGATAAACATTTAAACTATGCACATCTAAGCCATTCATCTCGTGCTATATAAGTGATTGAATAACATTGACAATATCAACACATAGAATGGACAAAGCAAATACAGTTCTATTGATTTATGAAAAGGAGGATTACAACTGTTGGTTGTACCAAGCCCTCCTCAGCCTTCCAATCTCTCTATCTCTCAATGTGGTGATTTCTTGGTCAACAAGTTCTCAATGAACCTCTTTGACTCTTGAATTTCACACTACAACAATAATGCTCTACTTCACAAGTATTCAAAACTTTGACAATCCTTCGACTTTGAACCAAGAGCCTTCAGCTCCATTTTATAGGAGATGGAGAGAGCAATCATTTCCCTTCTCTTTCCACCAGTTCTGAATAGAAGAAACCAAGATGTTTCCTCAACTTCCATGCTTTTGCCTTCTTTGAGAGTTTAGTTGTTTTTGGCAAGGCCCAATAAGAGATTAGTGCTTTGCAGTTTCCTTTTTGTACTGACTCTCTTGTGAGAAAAAGCTGGAAATTCAAATCATTCTCCACGGGTTTTTTTCGTTCCAAACTCAAAACACGGGTAACGTTTCCCTCTAGTGTAAACAGAGCGTTTCCCTAGCAACTAACCTGTCCTATTCATTGATCAAGTGCATTATAACACTCTTTTGCTGCTATAGTGGGGCGTTACCTTGGCATAAGTAGGTTTAGTTTAGGTTTTTGTATTCCTTCCATATTTATCTTCTCCTCTGAGCTGATGAGGAGGTATTTTGACCTGTAACATTACCACACCTAGTTTGATTTGTTTTTGCTCCCCCTCTGGATCTAGACCCCAGATCTGCTGATATAAGGGATCCAAGGGCTGTAAAATCATTTATGTACATCAATCTCCCAGGAGTGCATTATTTTAGTAGGCTTGTTGTGCTATTCTAGATTTGGAATATTACAGTGGTATCAAAGCCCCTTTCTTGGCACAGCCTATGCTTTCCTTGGAGCATCACAACCATGTTGCATTCAGAAGAAGATGAACCTCTTACTGAGAGGGAGAAGAGGTATCAGAACAAAAGTCATAAGAAGTATGATTATACTACTGATGATCAAGACAAGGGTAAAGCCCTTGAGACTGCAAGTGACAAAGAAGGAGAAGAGTTTGCAAGAA
Organism: Pinus albicaulis; assembly: GCA_034641835.2. NCBI lineage: Eukaryota > Viridiplantae > Streptophyta > Pinopsida > Pinales > Pinaceae > Pinus > Pinus albicaulis. The sequence continues at coordinate 1,315,124,069 of CM076581.1, read as the reverse complement.
CTCTTTTGGTGGCCATGCAAGATCTTGCCAAGGAGATCAAAGAGATGAGGATGGATAGAATGAGGGAATCTCTTGGGATATTTCATCCAGGGGAAAGCTCTGACATGTCTCATCACAGGACTGGTCAACCAGTGAACTAGCCACAAGTCCCACAAGCTTCACAATGCTTCACTATGCCTCCCTTCTTGGCTGTGGAGAATGAAGGACCACAAGTGCAAGCTTCCCTTGAAGATTACTTTATGGAGTATGATTCTCAAAGTTAGAGATTCAAGGATCACTTGAGTTTCAAATATTTTTGTCACCTCAAAGACAGAAGAAGACCAAGGAAGTAGTATAGAGATGATAGGTTATTTCATAATTAGGATACACACCACTCTATGGGCAGATTCGTTTTGCCCAAATTTGATGGATCATCCTCCAGTTCTGCCAAGGCATGGGTAGAAAAGATGGATATTTACTTTCAGTTGAACAAAGTCCCTGAGATTGAAGCCATTAAGATTGCAACGCTACACTTTGAAGGTGAAGCACACAATTGGTGGTTCCATGGGTTGTCTACATTGGGACATATCAATGTGACTACTTATTCTGAGTTTACTAGAAGACTAGTGGAGAGGTTTGACAGGAAGGATCCTGAAGCACCCTTCATAAGCCTTGCAAATATGAAGCAATCAGGGGATACAGAGACTTATATCTCTGAGTTTCAAAGATTATTAGTCATGTTCCCTGATCTATCTGTAGCAAGGAGAGTCTACATGTTCATCGATGGCCTAGAGGAACCTTTGCATGGGTTGGTTAAATCTACCAAGCCCATCACTTTGCATGATGCCATTGAGAGGGCTAGAGACCTCCAAGATGCCTTGCCAAAAGCAAAGGAAACTTTACAGAGCAAGGCCCCTCACTTTTCCAAGGGGAAGGAAGGAAAATATGCTCCTCCTAAGGAGAGCTCTTTGAAGAAGCCTCTTGATATTGATCTCAGGAGTGAATTGAGGAAAAATAAACTGTGTTTCACTTGCCAAGATTCATGGGCACTGGGACATAGATGTGTTGCGGGGAAAGCACACTGCATATAAGTCTTCTTATATTTTGAGGAGGAAGATGAAAATGATGAACCCAGGAGGGGTCACAGCGCTGATGATGATGAGGAAGATCAAACACCATCCAAAGATGGGAAGGGAGCCTTTGCTCCAATAAGTGGGACTCTTGCCTCTTTGAGAGGAGTTCCTAAGTACTTGACCCTAAGAGTACAAGGTTTAGTCATGAATCAGAGAGTATCTGTCCTGATTGAGAGTGGGGAAATCCACAACTTTATTGATGCTCATCTTGTGAAAAAGAGAGCAATCCCCACTAATAATTTTGAGGGATTTTCTATTTTGGTCCCAGGAGATAGGAACATGCAATGCATGCAATATGTTCCATCACTATTTGTCACTATGGGATCCTACACTCTGGTGGATCACTTCTTTGTAGTTGACATACCAAACACCAACATCATTTTGGGTGTCCAATGGTTGATTACCTTGGGGAAGGTGACCACTGATTGGAAAGATTTTCAGATGGAGTGGGTGGACTTGAAGAGTGGGAAAACACAAATGATTCAAGTCATGCACACTTATCCTTCATCTAGTACTTCCACACAAACAATAGAGATGGATTTGCGCAGTGGAAGCAGGGATCTTACAGTCCCTTCTCTCATGTTCATGAGGATGCTGCAAGGGACATTCTTATCTAATGGCAAGCCACCTAGAATGCCATAAAATTCAGATCTTGTGGGGAAGGCTCCACAAAGTGCTGCTTTAAATCTAGATCAAGGAAGGATTGGAGCAATAAGAGACCAAGTCACAGCATTGGAGGGCTTGGGACAACCCAAGTATGAGGGAGATCTTCTTCCTGCATCACTATCTCCCTCTCTCTTTTCTGAATCTGCGCTGTGGGAGGAGAAGAATGGGAGGATCAGCCTTCCAACAAATAATTTTGGCATGTGTAATGTCAAAAATGAGATCAGCAACATGACAAGCACTTCCATGGATGTATCAGTAGCACCATCATTGTTGAGCAGTGTGGATCTTTATTGGAAATCTCAACTTCTTGTAGAATATTCCAAAGATCTCCACACAAGTATGATATTAGATGGCATGCAACAAGAGGAGGGCTACTTAGTCCAAGGGGGGGTCATTTATTATCATGGTAAGGTCTTCTTGGCTAGAGCTTCCAAGCTCAAGCAGAAGGTCCTACAAGGAGCACATGAAGAATTCTTCCTCAGCCATATGTATTCAATGAAGATCTATACCCTGATCATGAGGACTTTTGATTGGGAAAGCATGAGAGAGGAATTACATCAGCACTTTCAAGAGTGCAGTAGCTATGGAGGATTGGGGAAGCCAATGGACTCTTTGCAAGAGTCATCTCAACCAGCTCTTCCTTTGCTTGAAAGGAGGAAAATTCTCATGCACAACTCCATGTGTATGAAGGACTATGATGGTAAAAGGAATGATCATGCGAAGCAAGTTGTATTTTCTGATTTGTCACATTATTTTACCATGTTTTTGCAGGCTATGACTCCTAAAGGGGGTGAGAGATCATGTGGATCTCATAGCTTTTTGGGGGCCAATAGAAATTCTAAACTTGGCCACTCCCTTGTTGTGCAAAGGGAGATTCCTTTTCATGATGGGTGCTTCCCAAAGGCACCAAACTTATGTAACATCTTTAGCCATGTTAAGGTGACTCATGCAGAAAATGTGTGGTGGGAATGCCACTTGCTACACCTGGATCTAATGAAGACAAGAGGTGCACTGCGATGGCATCAAATGTGGTATTTTGACCCACCTCCTCAAGTTCAGATTTCAGATTGCATATATTAGTCTTGCTTCCATACTTGGATGATATAGTTGTATTGTTTATGGGGTTTTATGGATAGAGGATAGGCAGTGTGTATGTACCACATGGTTTAGAACTTCTACATGTACTTCATGATACATGTTTTAGATGTAGCATCGCTTCAGCCATGTTTATTTCTGTTGAGTTTTTCACTCCTAGTGGGATGGAATATGCACATATTATGTTGACCTTGGGGGAACAATTCATGATGTATTGGCTTGTTGAGCACTTGGCTTATGATGAGGACTTGATCCTTGATGATGCCATCAATGGAGGAGGAGAAGTGCTATAGCTCTTACCCTATCAGTTGCTTGAGGACAAGCAACGTTCTGGAGGGGAGGACTGTAATATTCCTACTTAGCCTAAGCTAATAGGAATATTCATTTTTGTTTTACTTTCTATTGCATTAATAAATGAATAAAGGAGGACATGTAAAACTCCTGAAAAGACTGAATAAATCAATGCCCATGTGAACAAAGATAAATTAGGGCCATGTAAATAAATCAATTGTAGGTGTGAAAGGGGTTTGAGCTATGAGATTGAGTCAACCTTGACCAAATCTACAACACTGTCTAGGTTCAATGTATCTCATGAAAGGACAACGCAGTTCTAGAAGGAGGCCCCTCATTTGAAAGGAGCTAACTCATCAAGGTGGTTTAGGGTTTGCAAAGGATGTAATATTATGAATTGAAGGGGAAGGAAGCAAGAGAAGGTGGTTGATTGATTATATTTCTGAGTATCTTTTCTGCTTAGATAAATACTATTCTTTGTCGTTTAGTAGAGAATTGTGCTGCTTAGCACTTGGAGTTCCTATGCAGGGATTTCACCTCTTCCTTTGAGGATTCTTGGAGGAGTATTTGCTGATTTGATCCACTATTAGTCTTGAGGCCAAGCTCTACTTCCAATTTTAGGGAAGATCCAGTGAGGGTTTGTCTGCTTTTGCAAGCTCCAGCAAGTGGGATTCTAGATCTGTAGAGATCTAGCTTGTTTTGGGAGCCTCTTCTCATGGAGTGTGTCTTTTAATCTCCTGGAAGAGTGCCTCTCTTGTTTCTGCTTCAGATCTGTATCTTGGAAGTTGACCATCTATGTTATTCAAGCTACAACGCAGTTTTCATTGAGGAACTGCGTTATTTTCATATGAGATTCTTCAAGGTGTTTTGATCCCAATTTTGATGAGAGATCTCTAGTGCTGGGCTTTGCCTTTTAATTTGGTCATCCATGGATTAGCTTGTTGATCCATGTTTTGTTTAGATCTGATCTATTGTAATGTAAATTCATATTTAGAAATTACTGTAGCATTTTACAGATCTGTAACTTAAAACTCAGATCTACTCTTGTTTATGCATGATTTGGTCCAAACCCCAAGGGGATCTTGTAAATAAGACTATCTAGTTTCCAGATCTGAAATGGATCTAATGTTTTGTCCACAAATTTGTCCTAGATCTGAGTTGTAATATTCAGCTGCTGCAGCTCCTCAAAATAACGTTGTTGAGCCATTTTGGCAGTTTCTATATATGTTGCAACCTTCTTGCTGAATATTTCTTGCTCTACTGTCTCATGTATTCTACTGTATATTGAAAGAGATTCATTGTAATTGTGATTTGCTGCTGTATACTCATAATTTAATCATATTTGATGGCCTCCTGCTCATACTTTCCAAGACTGCGTTATTTCTGAAGTAGTTTGTTGTGCATAGCTGTAGCCCTTCTAGTAGGGTGTTTTTCAGCTAGACTAGGTGGTGGGAGATCTGTTTACCACACCTAGTTTAATTTGTTTTTCCTCCCCCTCTGGATATAGACCTCAGATCTACTGATATAAGGGATCCAAGGGTTGTAAACTCATTTCTGTACATCAATCTCCCAGGAGTGCGTTATTTCAGTAGGCTTGTTGTGCTATTCCAGATTTGGAATATTACACAAACACAAAAGAACACTGAGTTTCAAAAAAGTAACACTATTTGAGGTTTTCGCCACTTCTACCTAATTTTATAACCAACATGGGAGGGAATTCCATATTGTCCTTCGAATAAAAAAACATCCAATACCATCATAAAGTCTATTACTAATAATTTTAGATGTTATTACATTAACAAGCATGAGTTTTTAAGGAATAATCTTCCAAATCCAATGACAGTCTTATCATTCATACAAACACATTCTTAAATTTAAAAGAATTACTTGACAAACATTTCAAGAGTGCATATAAAACTTCCAAGTTAGTGCAGGATCAAACATAGGCATAAACTCAAAAACTAAGTTGTCCAGTTACACACGATATCTAAGTTATTACAGAATCAAACGTAGGCATAAATTTTGTAACTAAGTTGTCCAGTTACACAAGAGATCTATGATAATACATAATCTCTGAATAGTCGCATACTAAAGATTCACTGAATAAGGAAAAAATTAGATAGTTTTAATTATTTGAGCCTTCACCACCTTCCCTGTATCTGAATATATGTAGTATGAAGAGCGAGTTATCCATCACCTCCATTTCTTTTTAGCGTTGGTGGCCTTAGGTTCCCATCTGGGTGCAGAGGGAACAATTCGAGAAATTCTCCCCTCTTTTCATATTCTGTTGAAATTGTTAGTCCCTGTTCATTAAATAAAATGTACCTTAAATTATAATTTGAACAACGTATTTGAGAACTTAGAAAACTAGAATATGAACAACGTATTTGAAATTTTGAAAATTGGTTGCTGAATGGGGAAAATTCATGTGCCTATATGTTTGAAATCAATAATAAAAGCGAAGGAACTTGGATGTAAATGTAATATCTAACAGCTGAAGAGGAAAATTATGTAACGAAATAAAATATTTTATTTAACTTTTAACACTCAAGGCTCATTTCATTTCTTGAATAGCTTGGAAATCTAATAAATAAGAACTAGCCTAGCCAATTATTTGACTTGGCTTTTCATTTTAATTGTAGTTTTCTCAATATTTTGGTAATCCAATAGATATGAACAAAGTTAATTGTTAACTATTTATCTTTGTGCATATCCATCAAAATTTCGAGAACATTTCGAAACCTGAAATGAGTTATGCTCAAATCCCTTTGAAAACATCTTGGATCGATTTCTTATGCATTTAACAAAATATTTCCCTATTAATATCCAAATCATAGAAATTTTGAATCGATAATATACTTACTTAAGATAAAAAAAATGTAGCTATATTCATTGAAGTCTCAGAATTAATGGTGCAGGTTGGGGTTGAACACAGACAACGCCGAAAAATAAGAATTTGTTAGGAAAATAGTTAAAATTATTGAAAAACATAAACAAACAATGTAGAGTTTACCAGGGGTTGAAGGTGTGTAGGGTGGCCCCAAAGAGAGCTCTGTCATTTCCTTCTCATATTGAGAAGACTCCTGCATGAAATTTTTTGTTCTTTCCATCTCTTGTTGCAGTGAGTGTTTTGAAATCAATAAAAAAAACTCTTTTATTCCACATCTATGTAGGGTTTGAGTAAACTCACAATATCTGTGACCTCATCTGGATTAGGGTTAGTACAGAATCATTTTGCGCATAATTCTTCCTGAAGCTTCTTATGGTTTTGGGTTGGATTCTTCTAGAAGCTTCTTATGCTTTTGGGTTGGATTCTTCCAGAAGCTTTCTATGCTTTTGGGTTGGTCTCTAGCGAGGCAATACATTTGCTACATTTCTTCACTCTGAACTTCTAATATGTGGAGATCTAGTATTAAGAAAGCCTAACCAATTTTGCTGTAACGAACTTCGAGATTTGACATTTATGGGTGGAGGGAAGGAACTAGGTGCCATACTTCTTTATATTTCCTTACTAAAAGATAATAAAATCCCCAAATCAACCAAAATTAACTTGCTATTGACTTATATCATATAGTCAATATATATAAGAAGTTTCAATAGCTATATGAGCAGGAAGTGGACGATTTTAAATGATTTTTTTGGGGCAACATTAAGAATCTAAAATTGGACTCATGATAATTTGTTTAATTAACGAGGGTATGTGGTAAGAAAATTATGTATCAATGTACTTTCCTTTCAAATTTGTTTTTTCTAGTAACTTGTATAACCAATGAAATGTTTTAAAACATTTTTTTCCTTATTTTAAAATTGATAATTATGGTATTTTGTAAATTTTTTTATTCTAGAAATTTGTATAAACATGCAATGTTTTAATTTTAATTTTTTTCTTATTTTAAAATGGATATTAGGTTTTTTCATTTTAAAATTGATATTAGAGTAAATTATTTGATTGTAATTTTGATAATATAATTTAATAAGTACATTGAGTGAGATTCAAAATATCCACTTATTTATAATTATAAAAAATAAAATAAAACTATAATTTATTTATATTTATATTTATAATTAATCCAAAAAATTTATTATCAACATACATCTATTTATATATGAGATAATGTAATAAGAAATTTTTTTTTTTCTCTATATTCTCAATCAAATATATATATATATATATATATATATATATATATATATATATATATATATATATATATATATATATATATATATATATATATATGTTATGTCATGTTATAACAAATATTTAGGTCTTCGGCCATAATAACAATGACCTTCAAGGCTTCATATTCAACAGCCATCATCTATCATGTATCATACACATACAATTACAATATATGTATTCATAATATTACAACTTATAAATTCCAAGTCTTAATTCACAAATTTCCAAGTATGATTCTTCATGGTGTTTCTGGTTCAAGTCTGTAGATACCCATTACCTTCTTATTTTCTTACATAATTACCCTCATTTTCATATTTGAGACCATTCCACCTACAACGAAAATTTTTTAACCAACCAAAAAAAAGTGATTATCTATGCCTATAATCCTTTCTTTAAATATTTACTACCATCCATGAGGTGTTCTCAGAATAATATTAACAAACTAATAATTCAATCATTTTTAGTTTTTAATCATACTCAATTAAATGAAGCTATGTTTCAATGTACATGTGTTAGTTAGAATACCTACCATTACAAGATGAAACTAAATATTTATTCCAATAAACCAATGTGCGAATACTCATGATCACATCTACTCAATCCATCCCTGTCGCTTGATTTCAAAATCATACATTTCTATATCATGTATTCCACCATCATCAATTGGAAGGTCTAACCAATACCTCAACACATCATCTAGTCACCCCCCATATGTACCTCGAACATACTACAAGGAAATTATTTTCTCTACTATATATTACCTTTAGGAATCCTCTCCTTTATAGGTGCTCCTCACTATTTTCCATAAGGTTATAGTCTACAATGGAAATATAAGCAGGGATACAAGTGGAAATTTGTGCAGTAGTATATCCTTCCATATCCATCAACAATATGGTCTCACACATTAGCTCTATTGGAATTCACTATCATGTGTTATACAAATTCATAACATGATTTTGTTACCCATTCACTGATTATAAGTGAATCAATCATGAGATACTAATTCATGGTTGAATCAAAAGGATTATAAAAATCTTGTCATACCAAAATATTCTTCATTCATCATATCCAACCTACGTATCATTATCATACATGCATTCAATCATAAACAAATAAATGAATATATAAATTATTCATAAAGGAATTCTTACTCCAATCATTACAAGTCATATATACTGGCATGATTAATTTTCATATTTGGATAGTTTCCTTAAGCATTCCTGATGTTAATTGATAATTTTATGTCTCGCGGGAACTAAGATGATCCCTTATCAACCTCTTGACAATCAACCTATCATATTTATCCTTTTCACAAGGTTTTATATCATAGGCTACTTCACCATCAACATTTTAAACCATCATTGAGATTTATTTTTTGGAATAAACTATGTGTCAATATTTGAAATGTCCAATGTTTCAAGTGGACACTCCACCCATCATAAAGGAAAAATAATAAATAAAATATGAGGTGGATTTAGTAATGACAAGAGAATATAAAGGTAACATAAAGGAGTTAGCCATCAAATAAGAAAATGGGTTCCAAGGAATGGAAAACATCTTTAAATAATATAAAAAATAAAATATACCTTAGCAGAAATTTGAGGCATAAATTATTAAGAAGCCAATGAAGAAAATATTTATAAAATAATTAAAGGTTTCAAAAAAATATTAAAATATGGATTAAAATATTAAATTATTATTTTTTAAATTCAAGGTATTTTGGATTCATCAAAATTGTTTCAACAAGCCATGCACTTTGTTGAAACAATGTGGAAACAATTTTATGTTTTGGAGAATCCTCTAGAATATGGTGTGATAACAAGATTATGGAATATTTTAGATGCTAGCTAATACTTACAAGAAAAAATATCATAATATTTCAAATTAGAATATTTGTGTCAAATCGTGATTTTGTGATCAATAGAGGATGAGAGGATATTTAGTGCACTATCATATTTGAAGTCAAATTTGAGAAACAAACTTGATAAACGTATCGATATATGCCTAAAATTATATGTAACAAAGTATGACATTAACTATTTTCCATATGAAAGAGCACTAGCTATTTGGCAATCATATTGTGATAGAAGGGGCAAAGACAATGCAACAAACTTCTCTAATAAAATTGATATGGAACATGATATTTTGGAGGATCAAATTACAGTTCATGTGGAAAAGATTTTGTTCAGAATGAAGCAAATGATGACAAAATTAAGTGGAAAATTGATATACCACAATATTTTATCTATCCCAGTATATATGAAGCCCCAAAGGACACTTATTTTGGTATACATGTTCCATAGGTTGTGTAAGGAAAATTGAATGGAATAGTACAAATGAGGTGATTCCTTTTATTTGATTAAATTTGTTGTTCCTCTATTTTTGGTGCAGGTTCTAAATAATTTATCACAACAACATTACTAATAATATATGCCAATTTGACATTGCATTTGAGGTAATAACATGTTCTATACTTTCTATTCTTTATTGTAACATTGAATCCATATTTCCTTGCTGCAATGTTTTTTAAGATTGATGTCTTGATAAGTAACTATTACTTTATCACTTTCTTGTATGTGATAGAAAATGAAGCAATAATTTTATGAGGTGAGGATCTATATTTTGACATAGATAGTGTCCTTGTATTAAAAGATAAATAAGTACTTTAACAAGGTTTTTACTAAGCAAGAATAGGTTCATTTCAATTAGATGAGTTTTTTTTTTTTTTGTAGCTCTAATATCTTGGTCACTCTTAATGGTTTGTTTGTTTGTTGCATTTGGATCATTTTTCCAAGTTTGAAAATTTTGGGTTTATTTTGGTTAAAAACTATGATCTCTTAAATTCTTCTAGTTTTTATGTGATGTTTAATTGATCCTTTTGTTAAGACATGATTTGTTTCATCTTATTTTATTGATTTAAGGGGTTCGGTTAAAGTTAAAGACCTTTGTTGAATAAAAATATATTTTGTTTGTTTTTTTTTCATGTTCATTTGAGACTGATATGGTATTAGGATTAATATATGACTTCACTTAATATCTAGGAATTCAATATGTTTTTGATAATTATTATTATTTTCTTTATATATTTGATTATCAAAGTATATGTTTTATTTTATTTTATTTTTTATTTCCTCTCACGTTGTGGTGTCACAAAAGAATATTCACCTTTTAGAATCTACTATTTTATTTTATATTTTCTTAAAAAATACTTATTGTTTGTTAAGAGAGGAAAATGAGCTCTAATTAGTTAAGTGAAGAAAAAAATGGTCTATGCACTAGGATCCTATGTGTTCATCATAGAAGTCATATTATCATGAGAAGGAAATTCATCCAATGCAATTATAATTTGATACCAATACAAAAAAACATCACATGTAATTAGTTGAGAATGATAGATTGTTTAGCGTAGTACTATTCTTGAAATGAAAAGCCCCTTGATGATCATTGTTTTGTGACATATTATTCCAAGTAATGAACATGCATGGACTAATTATTATATTTGTGTTAGATTTTTTAACTCACCCATTATATATTTTTAATGAGTTTGCGTTACTACATTTTTTTTCATCGTGTAGGAAATTAAGTTTCAATGCATATTCATCTTCCATTCATTCTCATTTTTTATTGTGTGATTTCAAATAATTTTTTACCAAGTCAACATTATTAGAGATGTTAACTGTAGAATAAATTTCAACAACGACAACAATAGTTATGATCGAAAAGTAGATGAAAAACCTACATATTATGATGAAACACAATATTTTAAAGTTGTTGGTTTATTTGAACTTGAGGAATTAGAGAAGTATATACCTTTTAGAAAAGTGATGTATAAGAAAATAGAATAATTTTATGTAAATATTCATGATTTTGATATAGCTATTCATAGACCTTATTTTCATGTGAAGCCTATAGAATATGAATTACATAAAATATGGTAGGGTTATCTACATGCGTAAAGACCAAGTTTGAGGAAAATAATTTATTTGGTTCGACATCACATGCCTTTGGGGGTTGCTTTCAAATTAATTTCTCCTTGGGATGTGATAAGACATTTGTGGTAAAACATAATAAAAACATGAAAAAATATTTACAACAGTATATAACAAGAACATAGAGCAACATTACTCGTGATTTTTCTTTTCCAAAACATGGAAAATTTTATATCATAGTTTTTAAATAAATATTTTCTTATTTTTACATATGTTTCTATACATTGGTAATGAATCACTAATATTTTACAATGTTTTCTAATTTTTTAGAACATTAATCAATAATTTTCAATACATAATTTTCTAATTTTTTAGAAGATTAATCAATAATTTTCAATAATTTGCCAATATTAAGAAAATTTTATAATTTAGTGAAAGATTCACCAACAAATTATATATGTACATTATATTAATGAAAAAATAGCTTATAAATTTTTCCATATACATTGGGGATTTGCCCATTTATTATACATATAAATTTGGGTGGTTTCTTAAAATTTTCCTTGACTCGACAGCTACGAAATCGATCAATTTCAGAGTATCTCATTAAGTGTAAGAAATTACCAGCTAAAGATTCGACATGGGAGGATGAGAATTTTATCCAAAGGGATCCATAACTACTTAAGCGTTGAGGACAACACCTTTTTGAAGGAGAGGGGAATGCTAGGTCCCTATAATAATAATGTATCCCCTTATTTTTATTGTTAGTGTAGCCCCATTATTGTTATTGTTAGTGTAGCCCCCTTATTTTTATTCTTGTGCCTATGTAGTCCCCATATTGTTTTTATTGTGCCCCACAGGAGCCCACTATTGTTATTTTTATGGCCTTACATTGTTATTTTTATGTCGGCTAGGATTATATTGTGACCCTTTGGACTCCTATATATAGAAAGGAGGGTTTTTCATTTGTATCATCCAAGAATTGTTCATTTATGTAATGTAAAGGAGGTTTCCCCCTTGAAGTGGATAATTTTTAAGTCGTTGATCTATATTTTCTTCTATTTTGTGAGCTGGTTGCATAACATACCAACACCAACTTAAGTTTACTAGTCGAGGGTGGCCAAGTTCACTGGCCACCTCCAACTTATTAATAGATATTTCCTCGAAAATTACACATTTTAGTCATTTTATACATAGGGAGGAGGTGAGGGTTTGCATACATGAGCCTACCTATATCAAACTATTGTAGAGGTTTTCATGTTGGAGCTGGACCATATATCATTAATATCAAGGGATTTCACTCTTTGAATTATTTCCTATGCATGTTTTCATTCTTGATGATAACTTTGTTGCTTTTTCTGTGTGTGCAGGTGCCTATCTAATGTCCAAGTTGCTGCTGCTGGTGGAAAGACTCCCTGAGAATGATGTATCTCATCATAGTTTCAAGAAAGGCTCCATAATCCCTTCTTTTGGTGGAAAAAAATAATATTAGTGATTGCTATTTTGGTTGCATAGGCTGCTACAAGAGGAGTTTTCTTCTTGTAGTAGTCCTTTGATCTCCCATTGAAGTCTTCAGTTTACATGATGGTGTTAGGGTCCTATATTACTAGTTTAGTCCCTTATTGTTGTTAGTGTATCCCCCTTATTGTTATTGTTGTACCCATGTAGTCCCCATTTTTTTACTATTGTGCCCCATAATATCCCACTATTTTTATTATTGTGCCCTTACATTACTATTGTTAGGTCGGCTAGGATTGTATTGTGACCGCATGGACTCCTATATATAGAAATGAGGTTTTTTCATTTGTATCATCCAATAATTGTTCATTTATGTAATGTAAAGGAGGTTTCCCCCTTGAAGTGGCTGATTTCTAAGGCGTTGATCTCTCTTTTCTTCTATTTTGGGAGCTGGTTTCATAAAATTTGGTATCAGAGCTTTGGATTCTAGGGTTTCACTACTTCAAACATGACATCGTGGAATTTTTTCTATAAATTGTTTTCTATGATGGTTCAGAAGCTAAAATAAAAACCCATTTGTGAAGAAATCATGAGGAACTTCGTGTAAAAATTTCAGATCTTGGTTTAAAACATTTTAGGAGATATGATCTGTGGAATTTAGGGTTTTTTCAGGCTCCCAAATTTCATCTCAGAGAGGTGACCTTGGGAAAATCGTCATAACTCTCTCTCTGAGCATCATATTATAATTTTGTAAAAATTAGCCGAAATCACATGGAATTTAGTATCCTGTGTATCGATTTTAGAGCCAAAGGAGGAAACAATGACATTTGGCATGTCGTACAAGTTCTCTTTAATGAACCATTCCATAATTAGGTCATTGTGGGTGATTGGACATACCGTTGACTTGAAGAATCCAAATCAAGTCATACCTTTGGCATTGGAAAGAAAATTCAGAGGGCTAATAAAGGACTGAAGATAAAATCTAGGGGATCTAAAATCACAGAGATACATCAGTTTCAATATATAGCTCCTCAAAAGCAAGAAAAATGTGTGTATGTTTTTTAAAATTGCATAAGTCTTGTTTGAAAAATCAGTTTGAAGTGATTCCAATGGAATATTGAAGCATATATATCAATATTGGGTCCTAAAATGGACCCTAAAAATAATTCAACACCAATTAAGCCCTCAGAAGGCTCTACTATGAATCATGAAGATGAAGAAGTGCAACATGATATATCAAAATAACAAAACCAAGTGCAACAAATTTCGCTCTCGCAAAGAGTAACAAAAAATGAAATGGACGCTAAGATGGATGGTTTGAAGAAAGGTGTGGAAGCTAATATGGATGGTTTGAAGAAAGGTGTGGAAGCTAAGATGGATGGTTTGAAGAATGGCATGGAAGCTAATATGGATGGAGTGGAATCTAATATGGATGGTATATAAGGCAACATGGAAGCTAATATGGATGGTTTGAAGAAAGGCGTGGAAGCTAAGATGGATGGTTTGAAGAAAGGCATGGAAGCTAAGATGGATGGTTTGAAAAATGGCATGGAAGCTAAGATGGATGGTATAGAAGGAGACATGGAAGATTTGAAGAAAGACATGGAAGGTTTAAAGGAAGGTTTGACAAATTTGCTACAAGAAAGCTTCCTAATGGCGAAAAAGTAGTAGAAGAAACTTATGATTTGAAAAAAATAAATGTTAATCATGATTTCATAGACTCTAATGTTGGATTTAAGACCCACCATATTCCAAAGATAGATATGAGGAATTTTGATGGCAAGGATTTGATAACTTGGAAGAGGGGCATGTTAGGGCCCTATATTACTAGGGTAGTCTCTTATTATTATTAGTGTAGCCCCCTTATTGTTATTGTTGTACCCATGTAGTCCCCAAATTGTTATTATTTTTCCCTGTAATAGCCCACTATTGTTATTGTTGTGACCTTATGCTACTATTGTTAGGCCATCTAGGATTATATTATGACCCCATGGAATCCTATATATAGAAAGGAGGTTTTGTCTTTTGTATCATTAAAAGAATTGTTCATTTATGTAATGTAAAGGAGGTTTCCCCCTTGAAGAGATTGATTTCTAAGGCTTTAATCTCTATTTTATTCTATTTTGGGAGTTGGTTTCATAATATATGATGTTGTGGGAGTTGATGAAGAGTCATGATGAGAGGGTTAGGGTTATGAAGGAGTAGTGTAGAAATTGGAGAAATAGAAAATAATGGCTTCTGTGTGTGTGTGTGTGTTTTTAAGGTAGGACAGAGTAGAAAATTTGAGCAATTTTTTGGTGACATGGAATGGATGGATGATGGAAAAATCATTGGAGGATCCTCTTTATCATTTATTAGAGTCATAATGGTCATTTAGGTTTTTCTCCTCCTTATATCTCCCTCCTATAGCTTCATAGGCTCCTCTTGGAGCATTATAGGACCTCCTGTAACAATACATGTCCTTCCTATAGCATCACAAAGAGGAGGTGGAATTCAAATTTCTTTCTGATAGGACAATGGAGAGAGATGGTCATATGAATGGAGAGGATGTATATTAGGTGTATGGATGTTGTTGCATGTGGAGCATTGTTATCTTGCTTATTTTGTATCACAACATTGGACCCCTGTACCTTAATGGGGCGGCAACACCACTCGTAATTAAACGCTGCCTGGGGGGTCCAGGGGGGGCGACTACGACTTTATGGAGCCCCCTCCTGGCGAGGGGTTTATAGTAATTTCCAGTCAATCCAGGCCATTCATTAGGTAGATGATATGACGGTAGAAGTTATGTTTAGTTTAGGGTTTTTTTTCCCTAGAAGGCAACCCCTCGCTTGTATGAGGGTATTGTATTGCGGTTGTGTATTGTATGTGTATTATAAGAGCGAGAAATAGATAGGGAGATTGTGAGAGAGAACAGAGGATATTATAGTGGATTTTCTGTAGGTTGTGTCTCTTCATTTAATGGATAATAGAAAGGAAGGAATGGATGTTCGAGGTGGATGTAGCCCAAACTGGGTGAACCACATATATCTGTGTCTATTTGGTTTTATGTGTTTTGTGTGCTTGTGTTTCCGCATATTTTATGTGTTGCATTGCTCTGTAATATATAATTTACTAGCAACTCGTATTAGAGCTGACGGTCTATTTGGCTGATAAACTCATAGGAAAGAAGGGTTCCTGGTTCGAGTGGGAGCAATGGCGGAAGATGGTAATTTAGGGTCGAGAAATTTAATGGCCAAAACTTCCCGCTGTGGAAGATGTAGATGGAAGATTATCTGTATCAGAAAGATTTGTACTTATGATTGAGAGGAAAAAAAAAGAAGCCAATGACTATGACAGATGCAGTGTTGAGATTCAACAAGATGATGAGCTTAGTGAAAAGAGTCGCCTTCACTAAGTGGGCCCGCAGGCTATTTTTGGCGCAAGTTTATTTTTAGACTATGTCCATTTTTAGACATGGTGATAATATTTCAGAAGTTGCAGGATGCTATTTTTGGATGGTTGGTCAAGTTGGAAAAATAGATGAAATTCTATTTTTAGAATATTGGGCGAAGTCTAATTATAGATCGTTGATCTAAGAATAGATGCATGTCGATTATTATTAGCTCTTAATAATAATCAGACTCTAAACAACAACTTATTCTCTTGGAGCACTTAATTTCAGTATACAGATTTGTCAAATCAGTGGGTTGAAGGAATTACGTAATTCCTAAGGGTTTACTGGAGTTCATGCATGGAGGAATTAGTTAGAACTGAAGTGGAAAAGTTATGACAACGTTGGAAGAGTAGTTCATGGAGTTGTATTCAGTTTAACTCAGTTGAGCTAGTTGTATCTAATCTAACTGAATGATACACTAGTGAGAGGAGTGAATTAATTAGTTAATTAATTCACAAATAATAACTCATTAATCAACTGAAAAATACAGTAGTTAACTGCAGTGCATGTCAGATCAAGTGGAGACCCAGTGCAACGATAGGTGAAAGGGTAAGATAGACTATTTGTTGTGACCGTAGTGATGCATGAATTGGATCTACATATAAATTGGAGTTGCCAATGATAATCACGTAGTCAAGGAGAGTGGGATTGCATCAAATTGGTCTTTGTAATCATCTTGGATTGCGCAGTGGAGGCAGGCTAGCAGGAGGGTAGAGATCCGTGCATGGATTTGCAGATTGCTTCTGATTAGTGTGTGACGATTGATTGTACTGAGAGCTTGATGTACTAAGATTTTTATGAGATTGTTACATGATATCCATGATACATAATATATGATAGTTGGGGTTTTCAGCTTCAGGCTTTCCCGTTAAACAACTATGTTATGTGCAAATGTTTTTATGCTTCACATGTGTGTGCAATTAATTTTCCGCAAAAGATTAACAGTGGAATGATTCTGTATTTTGCAAGAAGTTAAATATTGTGAGATCAAGAGAATATAGGACATATGCATGCTTAATGTATATAATTTCTACATGGTATGATGGTATCAGAGTAGTGTTAATTCTTGAATATTGCAATTATGAAGAATTGTTGAGTTTGTGCCGGTGGACAATTCGAATTTGCTACAGAAGATTCTTGGTGCAAAAGTTGAGTATACATTGAAATGTCTTTCAATGGGTTGCGATTGGAGTATACCATTGATGGGAGATTGAATTACATAGCCTAGAAGGATAGGATGGAGTCAGTGCTGGAGGATAATGGACTGAAGGATTTCATCGATAGTGATGTTCCTAAGCCGGGATCTAGCGATGTTGCATTACTTGACGCATGGAAAAAGAAGATAGCAAAGACAAGAAGAATTCTGTTGGAAGGTGTGAAGGACCATATTGTGTCCAAAATTCATGGGAAAGCCACTCCATTCTTAATGTGGAAGGCTTTGACATATTTGTTCCAAAGCAGAAGCGACCAAAGGAATTTGGTGCTTAAAGACAAGCTCAAAAAAATAAAAATGGAGAAGGGCGACAGTATTCCAAAATACCTCATGAAGTTTGTCCACTACAAGGATGAACTGGGAAGTGTGGGGGTTACTGTTGATGAAGAATACTTGGTGAGCTTGGCTCTCCTTGGGCTTTTTAAGAGTTGGCATAGCTACGAAGACTCTGTCAATGGACAGGAGAAACTGCCGGGATGGGAGCGACTTTGGTCAGATCTTGTGTAGGAGGAGATAAGGCAGGGTACCAGGGATGGATCTTCATTGAAGAATGAAGATGAAGAGAATTTTTCTTTGGCTGCCAAAGCAAGGAAAGGGAAGGGGAAGAAATTTCCTTCAAAATCTGAAGCTAAAGGCAAGAAGCAGGATTTTTCCAAGGTGAAGTGTTTTCACTGTCACAAACATGGGCATTTCGCCACGATCTGCCCACAGAAGAAGAAGAACAAGAAAGATGTTGGAGCTACAACTGGAGAGGCCTTAGCCTTGAAATTTGAACTTGATTTCTCTTTGATCTCATGCTTGGTTTCAAGCCATATGGGATCGGTGTGGTATCTTGATAGTGGTGCGTCTTTCCATATGACGAGAGACAAGGAGTTGTTTAATGACTTAGAGGAGAAGGACCTCCAGATGCATATAGATATGGATGACGATGGTTGATACAGTGCAACTGGCTTTGGAAACATTACCTTTGAGAGGGATTTTGGTAATCCATTCTTGTTGAAGGATGTTATGCATGTTCTAGGTCTGAAGAAGAACTTGGTCTCGGTCGCTATACTGGAAAACAAAGGTTATGATGTTGTTTTCAATGAGGGAAAAGCTTCCCTTCGACATAAAACAACTAGTCAAACTAAGAAGATAGGGTTTCAAATTAAGAATCTCTATAAGCTGGAGGTAGATGGATGCGCTGCAATGGTGGGCAAAGCAGAATAAGTGGTGAGCCGGGATGAGGGTGAATTATGGCACAGGAGATTGGGCCATCTTCATCATGACACTTTCAAGATTTTGTAGCAGATTTCTACTGGACTTCCCAAGGGTACTCTTGCGTATTCAGATTAGTTCAAGGGATGTACTATGGTAAGTATGTGAAGACCACCTTTCATGAGAAGGAGAACCGTTCTTCAGTGATCTTGGAGAGAATTCACACAGACGTGTGTGGACCTTTCTTAGTTGCTTCAACAAAAAAACACGGGTATTATGTTATTTTTGTTGATGACTATTCTCGTAGATGCTGGATATTCTTCATGCAGAAGAAGAGCAAAACAGTCTCAAATTTTTGTGAGTTCAAAGCATTGGTGGAAAAGGAGTTGGGGAAGAAAGTGAAAGCTCTACGGAACGATAATGGTGGTGAATACATCTCAGGAAAATTCAAATACTTCTGTAGAAAATAAGGAATTCGAAGAGAACTCATAGCGCCTCATAACCCACAACAGAATGGGATCGTGGAGAGGAAGAACAGAACGATTGTGGGTGTTACACAAGCTATGCTTGAGAAGGAGCTAGACTTGCATGCAGTGAAGGAACTTCTTGTTCTGAAAGATGAGCCTCCAGATGTGGATCAACCAAAAGAGGAGATTCATGGAGTGGAGGAGTCCACTCATGTAGAACCAAACATCAGACAAGGCAGAAAGCGTACCACAAAAGTTGAGAGACTGAAGGTTGATGCGGCATAGAATGTAGGAGTCCCTACATCACAATGCAGACAGAGACAATCAACTAACCGTTATACTGGATACATGGCTCTTATGACCAAGTGTATCATGACAGAGCCATATTCTTTTGAAGAAGTAGTGCAGGAGCCCACATGGGTAGATGCCATAGTGGAGGAGTATGAATCCATTGTCAGAAACAGTGTTTGGGAGATTGTTCTAAGGCCGGTGGGAAAATCAGTTGTAGGATCAAGATGGATCTACAAGGTAAAGCAAGCCGTTGATGGGAGCGCCAAGAAGTATAAGGCAAGATTTGTTGCCCGGGGCTTCTCACAGATCGATGGGATTGACTATGAAGAAACCTTTTCACCTGTCGCACGGTATTCTTCCATATGGACCATCCTTTCTCTCTCAGCGCAGATGGGTTGGCATATTCATTAGATGGATGTGAAGACTGTGTTCCTTAATGGGATCATTAAGGAAGGGGTGTACATTGAGCGGCCTGAAGGATTTTAGATCTTCAGTGGCGAGTCGCATTTGTGCAGGCTCAAAAGAGCACTATATGGGCTGAAGCAAGCACCTCGTGCTTGGTACACACAGATCGACAGCTATTTCACTGGACTTGGCTTCACCAAGAGTGAGGCAGATGCAAACCTATACCAAATTGTGGTGGAGGGTAAGCTTTTAATCATTTTTCTTTATGTTTATGATTTAATACTAACGGGTGATGAGCAGTTGATACACTCATGCAAAGAAGATCTTGCAAAGGAGTTTGAGATGAAGGATTTGGGCCTCCTTCATTATTTCCTTGGATTGTAAATATTGCAGTGGGAAGGTGAACTATTTGTGTCTCAAGGCAAGTATGCCCAGGAGATACTGGAGAAGTTTCACATGCAAGGCTGCAAGCCTATCGATACTCCTCTTCTAGGAAATTGGAGGAAAGATGATGCTACATCGACAAAGGTAGTGGATGCCACTTTTTATCAATAGTTGGTGGGTTTGCTCATGTATTTAGTTAATACAAGACCAGACATATGTTATGCGGTGAACTAGCTTTCACAAGCGATGGTTAAACCTACCAATCTCTTTTGGAAGGTAGGCAAGCATGTCCTGAGATATCTCAAGGGAACATCTGAGTATGGTTTATGGTATAGATAGATGGATGAGGTGAATTTGCATGGCTTCATGGATGCAGATTAGGCAGGTAGCCCAACAGACAGAAAGATCACATCAGGAGGGATTTTCAGTATCGGATCTATAGTAGTTTCTTGGTACAGCAGGAAACAAATATCCGTGGCACTCAATTCAGCGGAAGCAGAATACATGGCAACAAGTCAAGCTGCATATGAGGCTATCTGGATGAGGAAGATCTTGGTTGCTTTGTTCGGTTCACATTTAGATCCTAGAGTGATACATTGTGATAATCAGAGTTGCATTAAACTCTCGGTTAATCATGTGTTTCATGATATATATAAACATATTGATATCCGGTATCATCATATCAGAGATTGTGTGCAGCAGAAGATCATGTTGCTTCAGTACATTCATACGGAGGATCAGGATGCATATATTCTAATGAAGGTGCTCACCAGGAGCAAATTCGAATACCATAGAGGCTGGATCTGGGTGAAAGATAATCCCTATCTTGTTGAGAGGGAGTGTTGAGATTCAACAAGATGATGAGCTTAATGAAAAGAGTCACCTTCACTAAGTGGGCCCGCAGGCTATTTTTGGCGCAAGTCTATTTTTAGACATGGTGATCATATTTCAGAAGTTGCAGGATGCTATTTGTGGATGGTTGGTCAAGTCGGAAAAATAGATGAAATTATAATTTTAGAATACTAGGCAAAGTCTATTTATAGATCGCCAATCTAAAAATAGATGCATGTCGATTATTATTAGCTCTTAATAATAATCAGACTCTAAACAACAAATTATTCTCTTGGAGCACTTAATTTCAGTATACAGATTTGTCAAATCAGTGGGCTGAAGGAATTATGCAATTCCTAAGGGTTTTGATCCGGATTTTATGCAGGAACGCAACAGAATATAGAAATAACCATGAACATAGAGATGCAGCAGAAATAATGCTTCATTTTATTAATAAAAGAATGACTGCAGTAATCTTACAGGCATAATGGAAATAAAATAGCTAGGGTGCTGGTAGCGTATCTCTGAGAAGAGATGTGGCGTACGCAGGCCTCTGAACTGTGTTACATTGAGGCTTGCAGGCCTATTACAAACATAATGGAAATAAAAGAGCTATGGTACTGGCAGCGTATCCCTGAGAAGAGATGTGGCGGCTACCAACCCTTGAACTATGTTACAATGTAGGCATGATGGAGATGTGGCGAGCTAGGGCACTGGTAGCGCTTATCTCTGAGAAGAGATGTATCGGCTCCCAGCCCCCTGAACTGTCTTACAATGAGGTTCGAGGGCCTATTTATTGTTGAGAAACAATGTAGAATCCGAAACGTCCAAAACCCTAACCGTAGGAGATGAAGCGCCAAAACTGTGGGCCCCGTTTGGGTAAATTGGTGGTTCAACTTCCCGAGGACGTAACTTTGGCATCCGATCTCCGTTTGACGCGCTCAATAGCTCGTTAGAAAGATTTGTCCGAGGAGTACAACTTTTGAACGAGCAACATCGGTCCATGGACCCATGTTGCTCTCCGTTTTCCCAAAAAACGTCGTTTAGGGCCTCAAAACGGCTCCGGAAGTTTAAGACCCGAAAAAATGCTAAAAATAGTAAGTTGTGCCGAAACTTACAAACTGAAATAACTGATGGTGGGGGTTCAAATGGACTCGATGGGTGGCCACCAATATCCACCTGGATTATTAATGCCCCAAAACGGCTCCGGGTGTGCAGGACCCGAAAAACTGCTATAAATAGTAAGCTGTGCTGAAGCTGAAAAACTGAAAGAATTGATGCTGCGGGTCCAAATGGAATAGGTGGGAGGCCACCGATATCCACCTGGATCATTCCTCCCTCCTTAGGAAGCAATGGTCTCCATTGCGTTAAGTTCCTCCATGGGGGGGGGGGGGAATTTTGCTGAACTTGGTGTTGGATTTAGATGTGCCCCCGGTGAGCAGCCGTTGAAGGATCTGAAAATAAAATTTGTCCATCATCGCGTTCCTCTATTTCTCGAGGGCATCCTTGAGCAAGATTTTGATAGGATCTCCTGCTCCCTCGTCTTTCTTTCCTTCCGCCATGGGGGGTCGTCGGGGTTGCGAGGTTGAAATCCTTATACCCTGGCCGTGTTGGGGACATGAAGAGAAAAACAGAGAAAGAGCAGACCCGCTCTGATACCACTGATCCATGTTTTATGCAGGAACGCAACAGAATATAGAAATAACCATGAACATAGAGATGCAGCGGAAATAATGCTTCATTTTATTAATAAAAGAATGACTGCAGTAAGCTTACAGGCATAATGGAAATAAAATAGCTAGGGTGTTGGTAGCGAATCTCTGAGAAGAGATGTAATGGTTACAGACCTTTGAACTGTGTTACATTGAGGCTCACAGGCCTATTACAAACATAATGGAAATAAAAGAGCTATGGTACTGGCAGCGTATCCCTGAGAAGAGATGTGGCGGCTACCAGCCCTTGAACTGTGTTACAATGCAGGCATGATGGACATGTGGCGAGCTAGGGCACTGGTAGCGCTTATCTCTAAGAAGAGATGTATCAGCTCCCAGCCCCCTGAACTGTCTTAAAATGAGGCGCAAGGGCCTATTTATTATTTAGAAACAATGTAGAATCTGAAACGTCCAAAACCCTAACCGTAGGAGATGAAGCGCCAAAACTGTGGGCCCCGTTTGGGTAAATTGGTGGTTCAACTTCCCGGGGACGTAACTTTGGCATCCAATCTCCGTTTGATGCGCTCAATAGCTCGTTAGAAAGATTTTTTCGAGGAGTGCAACTTTTTAATGAGCAACATCGGTCCATGGACCCATGTTGCTCTCCGTTTTCCCAAAAAACATCGCTTAGGGCCTCAAAACGGCTCTGGAAGTTTAAGACCCGAAAAACTGCTAAAAATAGTAAGTTGTGCCGAAACTTACAAACTGAAATAACTAATGGTGGGGGTTCAAATGGACTCAATGGGTGGCCACCAATATCCACCTGGATTATTAATGCCCCAAAACGGCTCCGGGTGTGCAGGACCCGAAAACCTGCTATAAATAGTAAGCTGTATTGAAGCTGAAAAACTGAAAGAATTGATGTTGCGGGTCCAAATGGAATAGGTGGGAGGCCACCGATATCCACCTGGATCAGTTTTACTGGAGTTCATGCATGGAGGACTCAGTTAGAACTGAAGTGGAAAATTTATGACAGAGTTGGAAGAGTAGTTCATGGAGTTGTATTTAGTTTAACTCAGTTAGACTCAGTTGAGCTAGTTGTATCTAATATAACTAAATGGTACAATAGTGAGAGTGGAGTGAATTAATTAGTTAATTACTTCACAAATAATAACTCATTAAGCAACTAAAAAATACAACAATTAACTACAGTGCACGTCAGAGTCAGTGGACCCAGTGCAAAGATAGGTGAAAGGGTGAGATAGACTATCTGTTGTGACCATAGTGATGCATGAATTGCATCTAAATATACATTGGAGTTTCCAATGATAATCACACAGTCAAGGATAGTGGGATTGCATCGAATTGGTCTTTGTAATCAGTTTGGATTGCGGAGTGGAGGTAGGCTAGCAGGAGGGCAGAGATCGGTGCATGGATTTGCAGAGTGCTTCTGATTAGTGTGTGACGATTGATTGTACTGAGAGCTTGATGTACTAAGATTTGTATGATATTGTTACATGATCTCCATGATACATAATATATGATAGTTGGGGTTTTCAACTTCAGGCTTTCCCGTTAAACAACTGTGTTATGTGCGAATGTTTTTATGCTTCACATGTGTGTGCAATTAATTTTTCACAAAAGATTAACAGTGGAATGATTCTGTATTTTTCAAGAAGTTAAATATTGTGAGATGAGGGGAATCTAGGACATATGAATGCTTAATGTATATAATTTCTACATGGTATTAGAGTAGTGTTAATTCTTGAATATTGCAATTATGAAGAATTGCTGAGTTTGTGATGGTGGAAAATTCGAATTTGCTACAGAAGATTCTTAGTGAAAAAGTTGAGTATACATTAAAATGTCTTTCAATGGGTTACGATTGGAGTATGCCCTTGATGGGAGCTCGAATTAGATATCCTAGAAGGATAGGATGGATTTAGTGCTGGAGGATAATGGACTGAAGGATTTCATCGATAGAAATGTTCCTAAGCCGGGATCTAGCGATGTTGCATTACTTGACACATGGCAAAAGGAGATAGCAAAGGCAAGAAGAATTATATTGAAAGGTGCGAAGGACCATATTGTGTCCAGCCTTCACAAGAAATCCACTCCATTCTTAATGTGGAAGGCTTTGACAGATTTTTTCCAAAGCAGAAGCGACCAGAGGAAGTTGGCACTTAAAGACAAGCTCAGAAAAATAAAAATGGAGAAGGGCGACAGTATTCCAAAATAACTCACGAAGTTTGTCCACTGCAAGGATGAATTGGAATGTGTGGGGGTTACTATTTATGAAGAATAATTGGTGAGCTTGGCTCTCCTTGGGCTTCCGAAGAGTTGGCATAGCTACGAAGACTCTGTCAATGGATGGGAGAAACTGCAGGGATGGGAGAGACTTTGGTCGGATCTTGTGCAGGAGGAGATAAGGTGGGGTACCAGGGATGGATCTTCATCGAAGAATGAAGATGAAGAGAATTTCACTTTGGCTGCCAAAGCAAGGAAATGGAAGGGGAAGAAATTTCCTTCAAAATCCGAAGCTAAAGGCAAGAAGCAGGATTTGTCCAAGGTGAAGTGTTTTAACTGTCATGAACATGGGCATTTCGCCACTAAATACCCACAGAATAAGAAGAACAAGAAGGCTATTGGAGCTGCAGCTGGAGAGGCCTTAGCCTTGCAATTTGAACTTGATTTCTCTTTGATCGCATGCTTGGTTTCAAGCCATATGGGATCGATGTGGTATCTTGATAGTGGTGTGTCTTTCCATATGACGGGAGACAAGGAGTTGTTTCTTGACTTGGAGGAGAAGGACCTCTAGATGCATATAGAGATGGGCGATGATGGTTGATACATTGCAACTGACATTGGGACCATTACCTTTGAGAGGGAGTTCGGTAATCCATTCTTGTCGAAGGATGTTATGCATGTTCCAGGTCTAAAGAAGACCTTGGTCTCGGTCGCAATACTGGAAAACAAAGGTTATGATGTTGTTTTTAGTGAGGGAAAAGATTTCCTTCAACATAAAACAATGGTTCAAACCAAGAAGATAGGGGTTCGAATTAAGAATCTCTACAAGCTAGAGGTAGATGGCTGTGCTGCAATGGTGGGAAAAGCAGAAGAAGTGGTGAGCTGGGATGAGGGCGAATTATGGCACAGGAGATTGGGCCATCTTCATCATAGCACTTTGAAGATTTTGCAGCAGATTTCTATTGGACTTCCCAAGGGTACTCTTGCGCAGTTAGATCAGTGCAAGGGATGTACTATGGGTAAGTATGTGAAGACCACCTTTCATGAGAAGGATAACCGTGCTTCAGTGATCCTGGAGAGAATTCACACAGATGTGTATGGACCTTTCTCGGTTGCTTCAACAACAAAACAAAGGTATTATGTTATTTTTGTTGATGAATATTCTCGTAGATGCTAGATCTTATTCATGCAAAAGAAGAGTGAAACATTCTCAAAGTTATGTGAGTTCAAAGCATTGGTGGAGGAGGATTCGGGGAAGCAAGTGAAAGCTCTACGGAGCGATAATGGTGGTGAATACATCTAGGGCGAATTCAAAGACTTATGTAGCAAAGAAGGGATTCGAAGAGAAATCATAGCACCTCATAACCCATAGCAGAATAGGGTCGTGGAGAGGAAGAACAGAACGATCGTGGGTGCTTCACAAGCTATGCTTGAGAGGGAGCTAGACTTGCATGCAGTGAAGGAACTGCTTGTTCCGAAAGATGAGCATCTGAATGTGGATCAGCCACAAGAGGAGATTCATGGAGTGGAGGAGTCCACTCATGTAGAACCAAACATCAGACAAGGCATAAACCGTACCACAGAAGCTGAGAGATTGAAGGTTGATGCGGCATAGAATGTAGGAGTCCCTACATCACAGCGCAGATAGAGGTAGTCACCTGACCATTATACTGGATACATGGCTCTTATGAGAAAGTGTATCATGACAGAGCCATCTTCTTTTGAAGAAGCAGTGCAGGAGCCCACATGGGTAGATGCCATGGTGGAGGAGTATGACTCCATTGTCAGAAACAATGCTTGGGATATTGTTCTAAGGCCGGTGGGAAAATCAGTTGTAGGATCAAGATGGATCTACAAGGTAAAGCAAGCTACTGATGGGAGCATCAATAATTATAAGGCAAGATTTGTTGCCTGGGGCTTCTCACAGATCGAGGGGATTGACTATGAAGAAACCTTTGCACCTGTCGCACGGTATTCTTCCATACGGACCATCCTTGCTCTCTCAGCGCAGATGGGTTGGCACATTCATCAGATGGATGTGAATACTACGTTCCTTAATGGGATCATTGAGGAATAGGTGTACATTGAGCAACCTGAAGGATTGGAGATCTTCAACAACGAGTCGCATGTGTGCAGACTCAAAAGAGCACTGTATGGGCTAAAGCAAGCACCTCGTGCTTGGTACACACGGATCGACAGCTATTTCACTGGACTTGGCTTCACTAAGAGAGAGGTGGATGCAAACCTATATCAAATTGTGGTGGAGGGTAAGATTTTAATCATTGTTCTTTATGTTTATGATTTAATACTAACGAGTGATGAGCAGTTGATACACTCATGCAAGGAAGATCTTGCAAAGGATTTTGAGATGAAGGATTTGGGCCTCCTTCATTATTTCCTTGAATTGTAAATATGGCAGCAGGAAGGTGAATTGTTTGTGTCTCAAGGAAAGTATGACCGGGAGATACTGGAGAAGTTTCACATGCAAGGCTGCAAGCCTATCGATACTCCTCTTCCAGGAAATTGGAGGAAAGAGGATGCTACATTGGCAGAGGTAGTGGATGCCACTTTTTATCGACAGTTGGTGGGTTCGCTCATGTATTTAGTTAATACAAGACTGGACATATGTTATGTGGTGAACTAGCTTTCACAAGCGATGGTTAAGCCTACCAAGCTCTTTTGGAAGGAAGGCAAGCATGTCCTGAGATATCTCAGGGGCACATCTGAGTATGGTTTATGGTACAGACAGATGGATGAGGTGAAGTTGCATGGCTTCACGAATGCAGATTGGGAAAGCAGCCCAACAGACAGAAAGAGCACATCAGGAGCTATTTTCAGTATCGTATCTACCGTATTTTCTTGGTACAGCAGGAAAAAAATATTTGTGGCACTCAGTTCAGTGGAAGCAGAATACATGGAAGCAAGTCAAGCTGCATGTGAGGCTATCTGGATGAGGAAGATCCTGGTTGGTTTGTTCGGTTCCCATTTAGATCCTAGAGTGATACATTGTGACAATCAGAGTTGCATTAAACTCTCGGTTAATCCTATGTTTCATGATAGATATAAACATATTGATATTCAGTATCATCATATCAGAGATTGTGTGTAGCGGAAGATCATGTTGCTTCAGTACATTCCTACAGAGGATCAAGATGCAGATATTCTGACGAAGGTGCTCACCAGGAGAAAATTCGAATACCATAGAGGTGGGATCTGGGTGAAAGATAATCCCTATCTTGTTGAGAGGGAGCATTGAGATTCAACAAGATGATGAGCTTAGTGAAAAGAGTTGCCTTCACTAAGTGGACCCGCAGGCTATTTTTGGCGCAAGTCTATTTTTAGACTATGTCTATTTTTAGACATGGTGATCATATTTCAAAAGTTTCAGGATGTTATTTGTGGATGGTTGGTCAAGTTGGAAAAATAGATGAAATTATATTTTTAGAATATTGGGCGAAGTCTATTTATAGATCGTTGATCTAAAAATAGATGCATGTCAATATTATTAGCTCTTAATAATAATCAGACTCTAAACAACAACTTATTCTCTTGGAGCATTTAATTTTAGTATATGGATTTTTCAAATCAATGGGCTGAAGGAATTACGCAATTCCTAAGGGTTTACTGGAGTTCATGCATGGAGGACTCAATTAGAACTGAAGTGGCAAAGTTATGAGAGAGTTGGAAGAGTAGTTCATGGAGTTGTATTCAGTTCAACTTAGTTAGACTCAGTTGAGCTAGTTGTATCTAATATAACTGAACGATACACTAGTGAGAGTGGAGTGAATTAATTAGTTAATTAATTCACAAATAATAACTCATTAATCGACTGAACAATACAGTAGTTAACTACAGTGCATGTCAAATCCAGTGGAGACCTAGTGCAAAGATAGGTGAAAGGGTGAGATAGACTATCTATTGTGACCATAGTGATGCATGAATTGCATCTACATATACATTGGAGTTTCCAATGATAATAACACATTCAATGAGAGTGGGATTGCATTGAATTGGTCTTTGTAATAAGCTTGGATTGCGCAGTGGAGGCAGGCTAGGAGGAGGGCAGAGATCGGTGCATGGATTTGCAGATTGCTTCTGATTAGTGTGTGACCATTGATTATACTGAGATATTGATGTACTAAGCTTTGTATGAGATTGTTACATGATCTCCATGATACATAATATATGATAGTTGGGGTTTTCAACTTCAGGCTTTCCTGTTAAACAACTATGTTATGTGTGGATGTTTTTATGCTTCACATGTGTGTGCAATTAATTTTCCGCAAAATATTAATAGTGGAATGATTCTGTATTTTGCAAGAAGTTGAATATTGTGAGATCAGGTGAATCTAGGGCATATGCATGATTAATGTATATAATTTCTACACGTAGAATGGGATATTCTCGATAGAAAGGCACTCAGAACAATACGGTTGTGCCTCGCTGTGTCAGTAGCCTTCAATATTTCAAAGGAAAAAACAACAGAGTGTTTGATTAAGGCATTGGAAAAACTATATGAAAAACCCTCGGCCTCAAACAAGGTATTTCTTATGAAACTTTTATTTAATATGAAGATGTCGGAACGTGGATCTTTTGCAGACCATTTAAATGATTTTAATACAGTTACCATTCAGTTAAGTTCTGTAGGGGTAAAATTTGATGATGAAGTTAGGGCTCTATTATTTCTATGCTCATTGCTAGAAAGTTGGAATGGTTTAGTTATGGCCATTAGTAACTTTGTCTCTGATCTAGTACTTTAAAGTTTGATGATGTTTTCGGTGCTATCCTTAGTGAGGAAATGCGACAGAAAAGCTTCGGTGAGACATCAGGTAATGCTTTGAGTGCAGAGTCTAGGGGAAGAAAAATGGAAAGAGGAAAGATCTCGAGATATCGCATTAAATCAAGGAAAGAAAGATCCAAGTCTAGATCGGGGATAGTGTGCTGGAAATGCGGAAATAAAGGACACCTGAAGAAATATTGTAGTTCTCGGAAGGGAAAAGAAGGAGACGCACAGCAAGAAAAAAAATCATGAAGAAAATGTGACAGGTGATGTGTTACAATATGCTTTGATTCTTTCTTTCGAAAATGTTATTGATTCCTGGGTGGTAGATTTAGGGGCCTCATTCCATGCCACACCTGATAAGAAATATTTTCATGACTATGTTCAAGGAGATTTTGGACAAGTTCATTTGGGTGATGATAAACCCTGCAAAATTGCTGGAATGGGTAAAGCTCTTGTAAAAAAATATAATGGTAACCAATCGCTATTAAAGGAGGTAAGGCATGTTCCAGATCTGAAGAAAAATATGATTTCAACAGGGCAGTTAGGCGGTGAAATTTGTGTGACAGCTTTCATAGATAAAACTTAGAAGGTCACCAAAGGAGCCTTGGTAATAGCAAAAGGCGAAAATGTTGGTACATTGTATTTATGAAATGGTATTTCTAACTCTGTTAATGCTTTAACTTTCAAAGGAGCAGATGCAACATTATGGCATCATAGGCTCAGACACATGAGTGAGAAGGGGATGAAGATTATTCACTCAAGAAATTTGTTGCCGGGTTTGAAGAATGTTTATTTGGATTTCTGTGATAATTGTATTTATGGAAAATGGAAAAGAGTCAGATATCTCAAAGTTGGGAAAGAAAATAACAGCGAAAAATTAGAGCTTGTACATACAGATGTATGGGGACCTGCTTAGGTATCATCTCTCGGTGGCTCTTGTTATTATGTTACTTTTATTGATGATGCAACTA
The DNA here is from genome assembly GCA_034641835.2 of Pinus albicaulis. NCBI lineage: Eukaryota > Viridiplantae > Streptophyta > Pinopsida > Pinales > Pinaceae > Pinus > Pinus albicaulis. The sequence goes on along the minus strand of CM076581.1, from coordinate 1,315,093,458 downwards.
GAAAAACTTCGATTTATTGTATTCAGAATAAATCTGATGTATTTGATACTTTCAACAAATGGAAATCTTTGGTTGAGATTGAGACAGGAAATAAGCTGAAGTGTCTAAGATTAGACAATGGAGGTGAATATTGCAGCAAATAGTTTGATAGGTACTGTTCAGAGCATGCAATTCGTAGAGAGAAGACAGTTCCAAGAACACCATAATAAAATGGTGTGTCATAAAGGATGAACAGAACAATCATGGAGCATGCAAGGTGCATGAGATTGCATGCAGGATTGCCTTTACAATTTTGGCAGATGTTGTAGATACTATTGTTTATCTAATAAACAAAGGGCCTTCAAGTTCCTTAGATGGTTGCATTCCAGAGGAGGCATGGATGGGTAAAAATGTAAACCACTCCTTTTTAAAGCCTTTTGGTTGTGAGGCCTTTGTCCATATTAATAAAGAAAATAGAACGAAGCTTGAGGAAAAATAAAAGAAATTTACATTTATTGGATATGGTGTTAATGATTTTGGTTATCGCTTATATGATTTTGAAAATCACAAAATCATTAGGAGCATAGATGTAATATTTAATGAAAAGTTCTTGTATAAGAATCAATTACAGGAAAAGAAATTGGAAAAAGAAAACAAAGAATACACAGTTCTTTATGAGATCACAGAAAAAGTAAAGGTTCCTGAAAATAATAATAATCAACAACCACTACAACAACAACCACCACAACAGCAACAAGCGCCTCAAACACCTGAAAGTGGTGTCAGAAGATCTACCAGGATAAGTAGACCCCCTGAACGATACTCTCCTTCATTATATTATTTATTGTTGACTGATTCTGGTGAACCCAAATGTTATGAAGAAGAAATGCAGGTTGAAACCAGGAAGAAGTGGGAGCTAGCTATGGAAGAAGAGATGGACTCCTTAATACATAACTAGACTTGGGACTTAGTTAGGTTTCCTGCAGGTAAAACAACATTGCAAAATAAATGGGTTTACAGGCTGAAGGAAGAAGATGGAGAAAAACTGAGGTACAAAGCTAGACTTTTGATGAAGGGGTTTGCACAGAAGAAAGGTATTGATTTTGATGAAATATTTTCTCCTGTTGTTAATATGACTTCAATTAGAACTATTTTAAGTCTTGTAGCAGCGGAATATTTGCATCTTGAATAGTTATATGTAAATACAACATTTCTCCATGGAGATTTGGAGGAAGAGATATATATGTAGCAACCAGAAGGATATGAGGTTAAAGGGCAGGAAAAATTAGTGTGCAGGCTAAAAAAGAGCTTGTATGGGTTAAAACAGGCTCTAAGGAAGTGGTATCTAAAATTTGACAAGCTTATGTCTGAACAAGGTTATAATAGATGTCACTCTGATCATTGTGTTTATCTGAAAAAGAAAAATGATGGAAGCTATATTATATTTTTATTGTATGTAGATGACATGCTTGTTGCAGGGTCTAACATGCAGGAAATAAATGTGCTCAAAAGAAAATTGGAAAACTCATTTGCAATGAAGGATTTGGGAGCTGCAAAACAAATCCTTTGTATGAGAATAACTAGAGACAGGAAAAATTTCAAATTAACACTGTCTCAGAATGAGTACAGACAAAAGGTGTTGAAAAGATTTAATATGCAGAATGCAAAACTAGTTAGTACACCTTTTGCTAGCCATTTCAAACATAGTAAGGAGATGTGCCCCAAGACCCAAGAGGAAATGGATTATATGTCTAAATTTCCATATGCATTAGCAGTTGGAAGCTTAATGTATGCAATGGTCTGCATAAGGCCTGATATTACACATGCAGTGGGAGTTGTAAGCAGGTACATGAACAATCTAGGAAAAGAACATTGGATGGAAATGAAATGGATTCTCAGATATTTGAGAGGTACCACAAATCAAGCGTTATGATTTGGTGGTTCAAACATTGCTCTACAGGGATATGTTGATGCAGATATGGAAGGTGACAAAGATAACATGAGGAGCACTACAGGGTATGTATTTACTATAGGTGGAACAACTATTAATTGGGTTTCAAAAATCCAAAGTGTTGTTGCACTTTCAACAACAGAAACAGAGTATGTTGCTTCTATAGAGGCTCGTAAGGAAATGATTTGGTTACAAAGGTTTATGGATGAATTGGGCAAGAAGCATGATATGGGCACGTTATATAGTGATAGCAAAAGTGCCATTCATCTTGCAAAGAACTTAGCATTCCATTCCAGGACTAAACACATATAGCTCAAGTACCATTTCATACGGTCAGTGTTGGAAGATGGAAAGTTGAAGTTGGAAAAGATACACACTAGCCAGAATCCTGCAGATATGCTAAAAAAATTGTAACCAGGGAGAAACTGATAATATGCTCAGTTTCAATTGGTCTTCAAGTATGATGATGAATATGAGAAACAACCAAGTCCAAAGTGGAGTCATTGTCCAACAAATGAAGCATCAGTGGAGTTGCTACAATCAGTCTCCAAGTGGGAGATTGTTGGGTGTGGAGCCTAATTATCTTATTTATTTTGCATCATAGAGTTGGAACCCTGTACCTTAATCGGGCGGCAATGCCGCCCATAATTAAATGTTGTCTAGGGGTCCAGGGGGGGTTTTGGGGGCAACGCCCCCGAAGCTAAAAACATATGTAAAATTTCCTTGTAAAAGTATAGTAATTTCTAGTCAATCTAGGCCATTCATTAGGAAAATGATCTAATGGTAGAAGTTATGTTTAGTTTAGGTTTTTTTGCCCTAGAAGGCAACCCCTTGCTTGTATGAGGGTATTGTATTGCGGCTGTGTATTTTATGTGTATTCTCAGAGCAAGAAACAGATAGGGAGAATGTGAGAGAGAATAGAGGATATTATAGCGGATCTACTATAGGTTGTGTCTCTTCATTTTGCTAGATAATAGAAAGGAAGGACTGGCTGCTCGGGGTGGACGTAGCCCAAACTGGGTGAACCAGGTATATCTGTGTCTCTATGGTTTTATGTGTTTTGTGTGCTTATGTTTTCCGCATATTTTATGTGTTGCATTGCTTTGTAATATGTGATTTCCTAACATATGTAAGGATAGATAATAAGTTTTAGGTTTTGTCCTATAGCCATGAAATCTGCCACTGTGTGCAAAACAAGAGAAAGGTTGGTAGATATGGTATAAGATTCGTCCTTGAGTTTTTTTTTTCTTTTTTTCTTGAGACAAATAGGTTGCCTTTAAGGAGGTTTTCAGCCTATATGCCTACCCTATGTGCCTCAAAGGATGTTTTCACCTAGGGATCTTTATTATTATTATTATTATTTGTCTTTTGTTCTTGGGCCACCTTAGAGAGGTTTTCAACTTTGGAGTTGGCCTCATATGCCTCATAGAGGCTTTCATCCAGGCCTTTTTTGTTTTTTTTCAAATTTTTAGGAATGCCATGGAATGGAAGATATGAAAATCCCAATCACATTTAATTATTTGCTGTCTGAACTGATAAATTCTTCCTTTAACATATGTCTTATACATATATTCAACCTATAACCATTTACAAGCAATGGAATTCCGTCCTCATCAATGGTTCTGATATGGACATATCCATTTTCATGACACATTTCCACTAGATATGGACCTAACCATCTTTTAATTAGCTTCCCTTTAAAATATTTGAACCTAGAATCATATAAAAGGGCCCAATCCCCTTCTTGAAAAGTCTTTTCCTTGATATGCTTGTCATGCCAGACCTTCCTTTGTAGTTGTATGACTTCAGTGTGTAGGAGAGCTTTAATTCTGAACTCATCTACACCATTTAGTTGGAGAAACCTTTCTTTCGATGCTATAGTGAAATCTAATTCCAACTGAGATGTCATTCTCAAAGTGTTATATTCAAACTCAATTGAAAGAAAATCCTTCATCCCATAAACCGAGTCATATAGAGTGAATCTAGTGGTGGTTTTCCAAGTGTTGTTGTAGGCCAAAGTGGCCTCTACTAGTCTCTCTGCCCAATATTTCCTTGTGTTGCTAACAATGGTGAGGATTCTCTCCAATGCTCTATTTGTGACCTCTACTTTCACAATTGCTTGAGGGTGATAGGAAGTGGATGTCTTATGCTTGATATTGTGTTGCCTCATGAGATATTCAATCAAATTTGATGTGAATTGTGCTCCTTGATTAATGACTACCTCCCTGTTGTGGTACTCAACAACCCCCCATTTTACTTAGAAGTCTTGAAAGGAATAATGGGGACCCTTTAAAATTTTTAGGATAAAGTTCTTTTATTTAAATAAGTTAAGTTTATTTTCTCTTATATTTCCAAATAAAACAATAAAATTTAATAAGAAAATCAGTTTTATATAATAAACAAAGTCTTATGAAAACACCAGAAAACAAAGGAAAACATCAAAAGGAACAATCATATTAAAAAACACATGTGAATTTCGGAAATAACTAAAAATGCACTAAAAGGAAACACTAAAATGTGAAATACTGAAATGCCGAAGCTTCGACAAGCTGAAATGTAGATATGCCGAAACGTTGAAATTCCGTCAATTAATAAAGCATCGATATTGCATTCTATCAGATGACAGATTCCAATATTGCATTCTATTAACATCCCACTATTTCGCTATTTTTCACATCACATTTTCACTAAATCATGTCACAACACCTGATATCAAAACATCAACAAGCGCAACTCCGATATAATGAAAACTGTCAGTGTCACGTGAACAAACATTTAAAACTTAAATGACCACCTTATGTGTTTCTAATATCGAGGTTTTCAAATGATTTGTAATAATTTTAAGTTAATGCGAAGGAATTTTCGATAAGGCCTACATTGAATTGATATGAATCTTGCATCTTTCGAGTGATTTTTATGCTTATCTCAGTTCATTTATTGAAAGGTAGATCATAATAAAGAGAAACATAAAGATACGACCAGGTTAATCAAAGCATGGAGAAAGTCAGCAATGCAGTAAGAACCAGTCTTGCCACCTAAAGAAACTCACGAAATGGATCCTTTGTTTACAGATACTACATGCACCCATGATGCATGTTATTCTTGTTGGGAAGGAATCTATAAGTTATTAGAAGATGAAAGTCCGAGGATAATTGAGAACCGAGAAGCTACTGCTGATGATTCTCCACCAAGGGACACATATGCATGGATCGATGTAGCTAATTCATTTCTTCATTGAATTGCCACCTATCCTAAAAGTCTCCCATACACAGATATGGTGAGGTGGGTCGTGGACCATGTAGACATAACAAAAAGAATTTTTATTACTTCAAATAAGACAATAATTGGTTCCTTCAATCCAAAATATCTAAGAAGAATGTACCAACTACCACAGCCCCAAAAGAAGTATGATACACAGTTCATCCAGAAGTTCATAGATGAAAAATTTTAACCCTGCGGAACTTATAAAAGAATGGATAAAAGATCCAAATAAACAAAAGCAAGAGGACATTGGTATGTATTCACTAGCTTCTCTTATTGACCCTTTCTCCCAAATTTCTTCTATGTTTTGCCATCTTTATGGTTATCCGAATACTCAGAATTTTTCTAAAGAATGGGTGCCTTTGATTGAAGTCACCTCTGCTGGTTATATCATGGACTAGGAAAATATTCTATCAAATAATTTGGGTACTCAAATTCATAATTATAGGTGTTCAAAAATTATATATATTACAGAGCAATGAAACACATAAAATGTGCGGAAAACACAAGCACACAAAACACATAAAACCAGAGAGACACAGATATACATGGTTCACCCAGTTTGGGCTATGTCCACCCCGAACAACTAGTCCTTCCTTTATATTATCCAGAAAAATGAAGAGTCACAACCTATAGCAGATCCGCTGTAATATCCTCTGTTCTCTCTCACAGTCTCCCTATATGTTTCTCGCTCTGAGAATACACACACAATACACAGTCGCAATACAATACCCTCATACAAGTGAGGGGTTGCCTTCTAGGGCAAAAATCCCCAAAATAAACATAACTTCTACCGTCAGATCATCTGCCTAATGAATGGCCCATATTGACTAGAAATTACCATACTTTTACAAGGCAATTTTACATCTACTTTTAGCTTCGGGGGCGCTGGCCCCGAAACCCCCCACTAGGGGGGGGTCCATAAAGTCGCAACCGGCCCCCCTAGACCCCCCAGGCAGCATTTAATTTCGGGCAGCGTTGTTGCCCCATTAAGGTATAGGGTTCCAATGCTGTGATACAAAATAAACAAGATAATCAGGCTCCACACCCAACAATCTCCCACTTGGAGACTGATTGTAGCAACTCCACCGTTACTTCATTTGCTGGACAATGACTCCTCTTTGGACCTGGTTGTTTCTCATCTTCATCGTCATCCTTGAAGACCAATTTAAACTGAGCACGTTCTCAGTTTATCCCTGGTTACAACTTTTGTTAGCATATCTACAGGATTCTGGCTAGTGTGTATCTTTTCCAGCTTCAACTGTCCATCTTCCAATACTGACCGTATGAAATGTTACTTGAGCTATATGTGTTTAGTCTTGGAATGAAATGTTGAGTTCTTTGCAAGATGAATGGCACTTTGGCTATCACTGTATAATGTGGCCATATCATGCTCCTTACCCAATTCATCCTATACCTTTGTAACCAAATCATTTCTTTACTAGCCTCTGTAGTAGCAACATACTCTACTTCTGTTATTGAAAGTGCAAAAATACTTTGGATTTTTGAAACCCAATTGACAATTGTTCCACCTACAGTAAATACATATCCTGTAGTGCTCCTCCTGTTATATCTATCACCTGCCATATCTGCATCAACATATCCCTGTAGAGAAATGTTTGAACCACCAAAGCATAATGCTTGATTTGTGGTACCTCTCAAATATCTGAGAATCCATTTTACTGCCATCCAATGTTCTTTTCCTGGATTGTTCATATAACTGCTTACAACTCCCACTGCATGTGCAATATCAGGCCTTGTGCAGACCATTGCATACATTAAACTTCCAACTGCTAATGCATATGGAACTTTAGACATATAATCCATGTCTTCTTGGGTCTTTGGGCACATCTCCTTACTAAGTTTGAAATGGCTAGCAAAAGGTGTACTAACTGGTTTTTCATTTTGCATATTAAATCTTTTCAACACCTTTTCTATGTACTCATTCTGAGACAGTGTTAATTTGCGATTTTTCCTGTCTCTAGTTATCCTCATACCAAGGATTTGTTTTGCAGCTCCCAAATCCTTCATTGCAAATGAATTTGCCAATTTTCTTTTGAGCACATTTATTTCTTGCATGTTAGATCCTGCAACAAGCATGTCATCTACATACAATAACAATATAATATAGCTGCCATCATTTTTCCTTTTTAGATAAACACAATGATCAGAGTGACATCTAGTATAACCTTGTTCATACATGAACTTGTAAAATTTTAGATACCACTGCCTTGGAGCCTGTTTTAAACCATACAAGCTCTTCTTTAACCTGCACACCAATTTTTCTTTCCCTTTTACCTCATATCCTTCTGGTTGCTGCATGTATATCTCTTCCTCCAAATCGCCATGGAGAAATGTTGTCTTTACATCTAACTGTTCAAGATGTAAATCTTCCACTGCTACAAGACTTAAAACAGTTCTGATTGAATTCATTTTAACAACAGGAGAAAATATTTCATCAAAATCAATACCTTTCTTCTGTGCAAACCCCTTCACCACAAGTCTAGCTTTGTACCTCTGTTTTCCTCCATCTTCTTCCTTCGGCCTGTAAACCCATTTATTCTGCAATGTAGTTTTACCTGCAGGCAACTTGACTAAGTCCCAAGTCTGGTTATGCATTAAGGAGTCCATCTCTTCTTCCATGGCTAGCTCCCACTTCTTCCTGCTTTCAACCTGCATTTCTTCTTCATAACATTTAGGTTCACCAGAATCAGTCAACAATAAATAATATAATGAAGGAGAGTATCATTCAGGGGGTCTACTTATCCTGGTAGATATTCTAACACCACTTTCAGGTGTTTGAGGTGCCTGTTGCTGTTGTGGTGGTTGTTGTTGTTGTGGCTCTTGATTATTATTATTTTCAGGCACCTTTACCTTTTCTGTGATCTCATCAAGAACTGTGTATTCTTTGTTTTCTTTTTCCTGTTTCTTTTCCTGCAACTGATTCTTATACAATACCTTTTCATTGAATATTACATCTTTGCTCCTAATGATTTTGTGATTTTCATAATCATATAAGCGATAACCAAAATCATTAACACCATATCCAATAAAGGTACATTTATTTGATTTTTCCTCAAGCTTTGTTCTGTTTTCTTTATTAATATGGACAAAGGCCTCACGGCCAAAAGGCTTTAAAAAAGAGTAGTTTACCTTTTTACTTGTCCATGCTTCCTTTGGAATACCACCATCCAAGGAAATTGAAGGCCCTTTGTTTATTATATAAATAGTAGTATCTCGAGCATCTGCCCAAAATTTTAAAGGCAGTCCTACATGCAATCTCATACACCTTGCACACTCCATGATTGTTCTGTTCATCCTTTCTGACACACCATTTTCTAGTGGTGTTCTTGGAACTGTCTTCTCTCTACGAATTCCATTTTCTGAACAGTACCTATCAAAATCTTTGCTGCAATATTCACCTCCATTGTCTGATCTGAGACACTTTAACTTCTTTCTTGTATCAATCTCCACCAAAGCTTTCCTTTTCTTAAAAGTATCAAATAAATCAAATTTATTCTGAATACAATAAATCCAAGTTTTTCTAGTTGCATCATCAATAAAAGTAACATAATAATGAGAGCCACCAAGAGATGATACCTAAGCAGGTCCCCATACATCTATATTCACAAACTCTAATTTTTCGCTCTTCTTTTCTTTCCCAACTCTGAGAAATCTGACTCTCTTCTGTTTTCCATAAATGAAATTCTCACAGAAATCCAAGTCAACATTCTTTAAACTCGGTAACAAATTTCTTGAGTGAAGAATCTTCATCCCCTTCTCACTTATGTGTCTGAGCCTATGATTCCATAATGCTACATCTGCTCCTTTGGAAGTTAAAGCATTAACAGAGTTAGAAATACCATTGCATAAATACAATGTACCAACCTTTTTGCCTTTTGCTATCACCAACGCTCCTTTGGTGACCTTCCAAGTTTTATCTGTGAAAGTTGTCACACAACCTTCACTGCCTAACTGCCCTGTTGAAATTAGATTTTTCTTCAGATCTGGAACATGCCTTACCTCCTTTAATAGCCATTGGTTTCCATTCTATTTTTTTACAAGAACCTTACCCATTCCAACAATTTTACAGGTTTTATCATCACCTAAACGGACTTGTCCAAAATCTCCTTGAACATAGTCATGAAAATATTTCTTATCAGGTGTGGCATGGAATGAGGCCCCTGAATCTACAACCCAAGAATCAGTAACATTTCGAAAGAAAGAATCAAATCATCTTTTAACACATCACATGTCACATTTGCTTCATGATTGTTTTCTTGCTGTGTGTCTCCTTCTTTTCCCTTCCGAGATCTACAGTCTTTCTTTAGGTGTCCTTTCTTTCCGCATTTCTAGCACAATATCCCCGATCTAGACTTGGATATGCCTTTCCTTGATTTAATGCAATATTTCGAGCTCTTTCCTCTTTCCATTCTTCTTCCCCTAGACTCTGCACTCAAAGCATTACCCAATGTCTCACTGGAGCTTTTCCGTCGCATTTCCTCACTAAGGATAGCACCGATAACATCATTAAACGTTAAAGTACTAGATCTAGAGACAGAGTTACTAATGGCCATAACTAAACCGTACCAACTTTCTGGCAATGAGTACAGAAATAAAAGAGTGCTAACTTCATCATCAAAGTTTACCCCTACAGAAATTAATTGACTGGTAACTGTATTAAAATCATTTAAATGGTCTGAAACAGATCCACCTTTCGACATCTTCATATTAAATAAACGTTTCATGAGAAATACCTTGTTTGAGGCTGAGGGTTTTTCATATAATTTCGCCAATGCCTTACTCAAACCATCTGTTGTTGTTTCCTTTGAAATATTGAAGGCTACCAATGCCGCAAGGCACAACCGTACTGTTTTGAGTGCCTTTCTATCAAGAATCTCCCATTATGCATCTGTCATAGTTGTCGGCTTCTTTGTTTTTCCGCTCAATGGTAGGTACAGATCTTTCTGATACATATAATAGTCCATCTATATCTTCCACAGTGGGAAGTTTTGGCCGTTAAATTTCTCGACCCTAAACTTACCATCTTCCGGCATTGCTCCCACTCGAACCAGGAACCCTTCTTTCCTGCGAGTTTGTCAACCAAATAGACCTTCGGCTCTGATACCAGTTGTTAGAAAACTATATATATTACATAGCAATGAAACACATAAAATATGTGGAAAACACAAGCACAAAAAACACATAAAACCAGAGAGACACAGATATATGTGGTTCACCCAGTTTGGGCTATGTCCACCCCGAATAGCCAGTCCTTCCTTTCTATTATCCAACAAAATAAAGAGACACAACCTACAGCAGATCCGCTGTAATATCCTATGTTCTCTCTCACAGTCTCCCTATCTGTTTCTCGCTCTGAGAATACATACACAATACATAGCTGCAATACAATACCCTCATAAAAGCGAGGGGTTGCCTTCTAGGGCAAAAAACCTTAAACTAAACATAACTTCTACCATCAGATCATATGCCTAATGAATGGCCTAGATTGACTAGAAATTACTATAATTTTACAAGGCAATTTTACATATGTTTTTAGCTTCGGGGGCACTGCCCCCGAAACCCCCTGCCAGGGGGGGGGGCTCCATAAAGTCGCAGCCCCCCCCCCCTGGACCCCCCAAGCAACATTTAATTTATGGCGGCGTTTCTGCCCATTAAGTTACAAGGGTCCAATGTTGTGATAGAAAATAAATAAGATAATCAAGATCCACACCCAACAATAGGCAAAAGCATAATGTAGTGGAAAGGAAAAATTTCCTTTTTCATGAGTTCCTACATTATGGATGCCATATTATTTTCCTATGAATTTCCATCCTTGGGATGGAAATGGACTGTTCAGTACGCCACCTCCCCTATTCATGTTTACTTTAACATTTTATGGGAATCCAAGTACCATTCCAGTTTATATAAGAATTTCCATGAAGTGATGCTTCCCATCCATCAAGAAGTATTTAGTAAAAAAGCCCCAAGACTCTATAATATTCCTACTTAGCCTAAGTTAAGAGGAATATTCATTTTTGTTTTACTTTATGTTGCATGAATAAATGAATAAAGGAGGACATGTAAAACTCCTGAAAAGACTGAATAAATCAATTCCCATGTGAAAAAAGATAAATCAGGGCCATGTAAATAAATCACTTGCAGGTGTGGAAGGGGTTTGAGCTGTGAGACTGGGTCAACCTTGACCAAATCTACAGTGTTGTCTAGGTTCAATGTATCTCCTAAAGTGTAATGTTCCAAATCTGAAACTCTGCAATGAATAAGCTGTATAACGGTCCTGTTATGATGAATAATATTAAAATACGCATAAGAAACACATATAAATCATTTTTAACTATAGCAGTAACTAGTACTTTGTTTCATGATCCAGAAAGTGGGGAAAAATGGTGTTTTATGCCCTAAAAAGGGTGTTTTCAGAAATGAGCATGAAAATAAGTAGGGGAAATGACTGTATATGATAGCTTAGGTCATGAGGGACCTATGCTCCAAATTTCAGCTCAAACTAATGCTTATAGCTATATTAAACAACTCCTCCTTTCCCGACTAGGCTATAAAACACTGATTTCCCATGACTTTGTTAAACATAAATTTCTGAATACAGTGAGAGAGTAATTCTCATGAGGGTTTCTATATAAAATAATAAAATAATTCTAATATGAAGTCTATATTAATTAAACGGCAGAGAAATGGAGGTTTAACATCATTTATACAAAGAAAAAGACACCCGGCAAAGGTTTTCGCCAAAATGCATGAATAACAAACAGTACTGCATAAAATAACGCAGTTACTGCATCTCTGTATTAAAAATGGTTGTACATGACATGATATATCAGAATAATACAAAGATATGGCCCTAGGCCTCTTATTAGAACTCCCGGAGGTAAATGAGCTCCTCCTCCTCAAAGATTTGCATCAAATCAAGGGGTGCATCTGTGCTGCTGCTGCTGCATAAAGGACGCAGTTTTCTGAAGGACACTACGTTGTGGCTGAATGTGGATGAATGGCCCCAAGCCAAATACTGAAATGAAGCTCAAATCATTCTCTTTTGATCCCTTAAGAAAGCTGATCCAAAGAGAGGATGGAATTCCCTCACGGGAATTCTTTGCGCTAAGCAGTGCAGCAACTCTGGCTAAACAGCTGAAGTATGCAATTGGTCTCTAGACCAAGAAATATGAATACATGAATGATCCCTTTGATGCTATGCCTTCCTTTTATCTTTGTTGAGCCTCCTCACCCCAGACCCCACACAATGTTGAGGTGACTTCTTCTTGAAGCTTCCTCTTTCAAAACTGCGCTACCCTAGCTTGCTTCCCTCCTTTTGTCGCTGTGTTGTTGACTTGGTTAACTAATCCACCTCCAATGCCTCTTTTCACACTATGGATCTTCAATCTAGTTTACATATGTGTCTTAGGCTAATCCTTGTTCATATTGAACCGGTTTGCTTAGGTGATCTCTTCCTCCTTAAGAATGCATGTTGACTTAGTCAAACTTGACTATGTCCTTATCTACTTTGCCCATGTTCACACTTGTAAGTGTAAATTTTAGCTCCTAAAGTGATCCCCTTCCTTATTAAGGTGGAAATTATTCATATTTTTATTTTTCATGGGCTCCCTTACCCATTTATTCCTCTCCTAGGTGAAAGTAGCAAAATCTAATGTTCCAAATTGCTATGTGCAAATTTGGGAAAATTACATAAAGGGACAGCGCGGTTCTAGAAGGAGGCCCCTCATGTGAAAGGAGCTAACTCATCAAGGTGGTTTAGGGTTTTCAAAGGCTTTCATATTATAAAAGGAAGGGGAGGGCGGCAAGAGAAGTTTGTTGATTGATTATATTTCTGAGTATCTTATATGCTTAGACAAATACTATTCTTTGCTGTTTAGTAGAGAATTGTGCTGCTTAGCACTTGGAGATCCTATGCAGGGATTTCACCTCTTCCTTTGAGGATTCTTGGAGGAGTGTTTGCTGATTGGATCCACTATCAAGCTTGAGGCCAAGCTCTACTTCCAATTGCAGCGCTGATCCAGTGAGGGTTTTACTACTTTTGTAAGCTGCAACAAGTGGGATTCTAGATCTGTAGAGATCTAGCTTGTTTTGGGAGCCTTTTCTCATGGAGTGTGTCTTTTAACCTCCTAGAAGAGTGCCTCTCCTGTTTGCACTTCAGATCTATAACTTGGCAGTGGGCCATCTATGTCATTTGAGATACATCACTGTTTCCATTAAGGAACTGCGTTATTTTGATATGAGATTCTTCATGGTGTTTTGATCACAGTTTTGATGAGAGATCTCTGGTGCTGGGCTTTGCCTTCCACTTTGGTGATCCATGGATTAGCTTGCTGATCCATTTTCTGTTTAGATCTAATCTATTGTCATGTAATGTTATATTCAGAAATTTCTACAGCATTTTACAGATCTGTAACTTGAAACTTAGATCTACTCTTTGTTATGCTTGATTTTGTCAAAACCCCAAGGGGATCTTGTAAACAAGACTTTGTAGTTTCCAGATCTGAAATAGATCTGATGTTTTGTCCATAGATCTGTCCTAAATCTAAGTTGTAATATGCAGCTGCTACAACTCCTTTGAATAACACTGTTGAGCCATTTTTGGAGATATATATTGTTATCACTCAGGTTTTCCTTGAAGTTGTGGAAAAGGAAAGTATACCCGAGGTAACCACAAACCAACCTTCAGATGCAGAATCTAGCCAATCTACATCCAGAGAGGGCTCTCTCTTTATGATTTATCTTTGTTCTTAGAAGGTTTTAGGCTAGTTATAGATCGAAGAGTTTGTTTGAAAATGGTGGAATCCGCAAACTAGGGGAAAGATTGAAGATTTTCAGTCCATTGGGCTATGGAGTCAAAGGATGGCTTTACTAGATTTCTATTCTACACACAAGATGGCTTTGCAGGGCAAGATAGCCAGACAGAGAACAATCCTTAAAATTTAAAGTGGATGGGATGATTTTGAAGGGATGAAAGACAGCTAAGAATCTTTCACCATGTTCAAAAGAAAGAAATGAAATGACTACAAACAAAGAGCAATGAAGAATTCTTTATTATAGTAATCAGGAATGTTTAAATTAGCAAAGCAAGAGCATTTAAGAATTCGTGCTTATAACCAATTTAGAGGAAAACATTAAGAATAATCACATCTGAAATCAGAGTACAATTAAGTAAATTTTGATTCAATCCTTTATGTAAATTATTCAGAAATGGACATAATGATATTATAAACAGATATAAAACTTAAAACATAGGATAGAAAAACTTATTGAACTGCAGTCCGACACATGAATCCTGCAAAAAGTCCTGAGCTTCAAATTGTCATCCAGTAAGCCACAAATAAAGTTCTCCAAAACACTTTTTATTCCAAAAACATCAATGTCACAGCCAAGTATTAGAATCCACCCTCAACACTCTCTTTGAGGGTTTATTTATACAAAAAATGATTGAAAATATCTCACACTAACCTAGCCAATAATCTAGGGTGACTAATGAGTAATTTACAATAAAAAGGAGACAAATGGTCCCGTAGACAGAATAACAAGTAACTGCTGATGTGTTGTTTCCTTCCTTTGTGGATGTGCTGGAGGCAGGTGCTATAATAGGGCTTGATGCTGTCCCTTCGAGTAATTCCTTTTCTTGTCTGATACTCTTTGTTTCTATGGATACTCTTTAACCTGTTCAACTGATACTCTTTAATCTGTGCTCATTATTTATCCTTTACATAATGGTAAAACGATCAAATTCTCTATCTGAAGATAAATTTTACAAAATTTCCAATAAGTCTTCCCACCATTGATCTTCTGCTATTACGGTTCTTTTAAGTTTTCTCAATGTCTCATCGGCCTCTGTGTATCTATAAAAAGTGGGTTGACTAGGGAACAAATACTTTATTTCATGCTCCAGATGAAACAAATTATTCAATCTATCATAGAGATTCCTCCCTGTTGGCAATGTTGCTTGTGACGCATTGATAGAAAGAACAGTTGTGTTATGAGCATGTATATCTATTTTAGTAACATAGGTTTCTAGGTCCATTATCTTGTCACCTGCTAGCATAGGACTGGGTAACCCATTGTCTAATAAAACCTGAAATTTCCCTTTAAAAGCATTGATTTCTTCTAGCATATCTGAGCACATCCTTTCCAAATTCTGCATAAGAGTTCTTTTGGTAAAAACTATTTTTATTTCTAAGATAGTGCCTGTCCTGTCATCAATTCCTAACTCTGAAAGCTGTTGCTTAGTCCGGGTGTTCAGAAACTGTATAAGTTGATTGGCTTGCTCAGGTCTGGCTTTTAATTCATCTCTTGTTTTGGCTATTTCTTCCTGAGCTACTTTGATCAAATCATTTTGTTCAAAGATTGTTTGAACAAAAGTCCAAATACTTTTTATTGAATCAATTATATTATTCCAAAGAATTTCGTTTATTTCTCTTAAAGGCTTTTCTAACGAAAGATCTTTTTCTAAAGCCTTAACCAATTTTTCCAATCTTTTAATTTCCCTGGTATTATCTGCAACAGTCCTTTTGGACATATCATATTTCTGCTCCAAGTTTTCTAACTGCAATTTTGTGGTTTTAAGTTCTGTGACCCTGAGTTTTAAACTTTCCATTTGTTTTACCAATTCATCAGAACTTAAACCAGAAGTGTCTGCCTGTGCTGATTCTGTTTGTTGATCTGTTGTTGTGGTACCTGTAGTTGTAGTAGCTTCTGTGATGGATGCCTGCATGATAGCTTCCTTCTCTTGTAAAGCTTGTTCCAATTCTTTCTCTGTTTCACTCAGTTGCTCAGTCATTTTTAAGAGCAACTCCATTATCTCTTCCTGTGAATTTTCCTTCAATACTTCTTGGGTCTGGGGATGCCTTGAGGCTGGTAATTTCAGCTGCTTTCTCAGTGCAGCAATATCATCATCTTTATTTTTGATTAGTGCCTCAATGCTTTTGATATCTTTGGGGTTGTGACCCAAACTGATGATTATGTCTTCCAGAGACTTTATTCTGTTATCTTTGGCCTGAGAAGAGGCCTTCTCAATTTGCAATTGGGTGTTCGTGTTATTTAAAGAATCTTGTAGCCTCAGGGCTAACATGGCCTTATCAGTAAGAGTGGAATATACCATTTCCCCAGTTTTTTTATGCAGCTCTATCTGGTCCAAGGGATGAATGTCTTTTTCCAGGACCTCAAAATTGGTCCTAATATAATTAGCTACTGTCATGGGTTTGGGCACCTTGGATTTAAAATGACTCATCATCATTTTGCCTTGTTGAATGTCAAATGTTGACATTAACCTTTCCTGATTATGTGGAGCCATTTTCAGATATTGATCATATACCTTCATTCTCAATGAATCATTCTTTGCCTTTATATTAATGAAATTTCTTTTTATATCACCTGTATCTGTTTTTGGTGGCTTAAAAGAAGATACTTCAGTGCTCAACTGTTTTTGCAATTCTTTTCCTTTGTGGCCTGTATGTGTCTCACTAACTGTGCCAGTTAGTTGACTATCTTCTCTTCCATCATCAAACATTTCATCAATGATTTCCACATCTGGAAGTGGATCGGGTTTCTACTTTTTGGCTTGATGTAGCTCTGAGGACTCTTTGGGAGGAGTAGGATCTGGAGCCTGTCTTTTCTTACCTATTTCCATATTAGATGGAGTTTGTAATTCTGAAACTTCAGGATGATTTACTTGAGTAGGAGAAACCTGTGTCTGATCTGGTGCCCTGGAGGTTTGAGGTTTCTCTGCCATGACAAAAGTTTCAATGACTTGTATTTCAGGTTCTTTCCCTTTACCTTTAGACTCTACTGCAATTGATAGACTCTCTTCCTGTAAACCCTGTTGGAGATTTCCTGCTGAAGAGGTGCCAATGTGAGGTACCTTCACTTGACCAAAAGATTCTAGGTCAAACTCTTTCTCAAGGTTTTTCATAATGTTGTTTCTATTGTCTTCTTCATTATCTTGCTCAACTAGTGTTCCTTCCACCCATTCATCTTGGTTAGCATATTGTTCTATATCAGGAATCCTATGGTGAATATATGGGGAAGATTTGTTCTTCATTCTTTTATCATAGATGAAACCAAATGGATCATAAGGAACCCAACAGAAACTCTTTTGGAACTTGCAATGGTTTTTTAGTATATCTTCTGCTTCTCGCTCGGCCTCCCTAGAGTTGCAGATGAAAGGACCTAATTGACTTTTAATCCTGAGTTGGGCTTTCTTTTTTACACTACAAAAATGAATCATATCAGAATTATTCATTTGCCTAAAATATTCTAAGGCAAAAAGCCTCATAGGCACATATTTTGGCAACCTGAATGGATATGATTCACATCCATATATTCTGATGACTGAATGATTTTGATATAAATACCAGTCCCCAACTTTATATGTCCTTGAAAGCTACAAAGTCTTCTTAATCTCATTACTGAGCGTTGGAGGGGGAATTCCTGTCAACAAGGTAGTTGCAGGATATACAAAAATATCGATGAACTCAGCATAAGAATAGGGAGAATCATAAGAAGAATGAGTTATGGCAGACCAAAAAATAACTGATCTAGGGTTTCCCTTGGCATCAAGCTTTTTAACAGGGAAGGGGAACTTCTCTGATTGATAATAGATGAGGAGATGGTAAATAACTGAGGAATATTTGAACACTTTCTCATTATCTAGCCTCATGAACTGGTCATGGATTTTATTGGAAATGAAGGATGCAAAATCATATTTTATCGCAAGAGGTTGCCCAGGAGTAAAGATATACAGCAATACCAAGGTTATTTCATCAACATATTCACTTGTATTGAAACCCATAATAAAGGATATCATATTGAGGATGAGTCTGCCCAACTTATTAAAATAAGCAAAACCATATGGAGGGGACCCCTTAGGTTGATGTTCAGGCAACATAAAAGTCTGGCAAATACATTTTAGTTTTTCTGGGGATAGTTGGGCAGACTTTTCAAGGAGTTCTTCCATGGACAAAGGAGCAAGATCTTGATCAGGTTCAAAATGGAGCATTGCGTTGATGGCCTGAGGAGTGATAGGGAAAAGAACACTCTAGTCAGGGGACATCACTGCTCTTTGAGTTGGATCATAGTTAGAATGGCAGTAGTGGATAATTTCTGGGAAAATGAGGACTAAGGGGATGAGATATCTCGGGAAATCAGATTCCCACAATCCAATGACATCCAATCCCTTCGAATAATCGTCTCTGCAGCGGCAATAACTTCGAAGGGGGCTTTCATCGAAAACAAAGTCTTTAATTTGGAAGTCTTTATCAACTAAGGGCAAGTATTCTAACTCTCTGTGAGGGGCATTCAATGGAGTTACATTCAGGGCTACCGGGGCTTCCATTTTGGTTCTTGTGTATTCAAAATGGAAGTTTCTGAGTTTTCTTCACAGACCGGGTGCAATTTTAGTTTTAATGAGGGAAAATGGCACAGTTGCAGGTTTGGGAGAACAATTCACAGTTTTAACAATCAGGGAATGATCTCAGTGATAAGATTTTAACACTGATCAAGTGGAAAAACAAAGAACACAGAGTTTCTTTCAAAGTTCGGAGCGCAACCGAATAAATACCTGTTTTCGGAGGCAAACTGGGATTTAATAGGTATCAAGTGGTGGCAAGAAGATGCTTGAACACTGGTCCGGCGGAATTCTCGAGCAAAATTGGATAGAACAGTAATTTTCAGTGAAATTTTGAATTTCGTAGTGGAAGGCGCAGTCGCTTTCAGCAATGAAAATGATAGAAAAACATGAAATTTGTTTTATTTACAAAGTCAAAAAGGGATTTTTATTTTATCGAGGAATGACATCATCGAGGTACGGGATGACATGTGGCAGGGGTCGGGCGGTAAGCGGTAATTTCCGCACCGCTTATGGGCAATGGCGGTTTTAAACGGGGAAGCAGCGATTCCATTTAGAAGTCAACACATGGCCGGTGGACTATTTCAAAACCACCGTGCCCCCGCGCGTTAACTTCCGGATATAAGATGGCCAGCGGAACGATCGTGGACCGTTGATTTTTGGAGGGGCAATCCGACGGTGGAGGGGACGTGGCGTTGGCAGAGGTTTAAATGTGCGGGCCCGACGGGGTTTAAAAACGTGATTAACTTAATTAAATATCCCGAGGGGCGTTTGATTGGTTGGAGGTCTGGTTATTAATTAATCATGTGGATTAATTAATCCCTTGGTTTAATGAAATCGGGGTTGCGGTGAGACTTTGGTTTTTTAACTCGAGTTAGGGTTGGAGAATGGAATATACAGCGGGATTTTTAACTCGAGTTAAGGCGTCAGGTATGGGGGAAAATGGAATTATTTCCGAAATTTAGTTTTAATTAAACTCGGGATTTATTTTATTTAAACATATAAAATATATGTTTCAAAGTTTTTCATATATGTTTTTATTATATGATAAATCAACCAATGTGATTAACTTATCATAGGGGCGGGAATATTACATAATGATATATTTTAACCAAAGGGCACATAATGTGGGTTTTTTATGAATGCAAGGGGAAATAAATACTTTGGTTAAAACCATAATAGATGGGTTTTTTGGGATATTAGATAAAAGGAGTTAAGTACTATAGGATAAGGTCTTTTTACTAGGGATTTAATAAATACATCAGAAGTTAATATGACAAAGGACAAGGTAAACTCAAAACATTTTGCAAATCTAAGAAAGTGAAGATTTCTGAAGTAAATTGCAATATCTCAATTTCAACACTTAAACTTAGAATAGTAAGTTATTTTGAGGGATTATTATGGAATTTTGCATAATTTTTCATAAGTAAAATAGAATTTTACTTAGGAAAACATTAAAAGTGAATGAGTGCAATGATGGATAACTTCAAGTACTTAGGTCTTTTTGATCATCAGGCCGAGGGTCCGGTCCCTCCAAAAGTCAAGGAAATGTCTTGAGCCCCTTTAATCTTCAAATACCTTAGTACTTTGGGGAAATTAGTAAAACTTTTAGGGAGAAAGTGATGTGGGAAGTTAATGATTTTGACTTTGCTTTCTGTGAATTTTCCAATGTATTTTCTGCTTCAGTACTTGTGATGAAAGTAAAGGATTAACACATTTAACACCATCATTCATCACATAAAACTTTGCAACACCATCTACCTACCCTATCTACTTTTCACTACCATTTTCTCTTATTTATTAGGGTGCATTTGGACTTGCAAACCCTTATCAGTTTTTTCCTTTTACATGGCAAATCTATCTAATTCTACTCTTATTACATCCAAGGGCTCAGATTAAACTGTTGAACACCTTTTATTAACTCTACCTATCTACTTATCTGCCAAGATTAAACTGTTTGGTCAGATATTTATTCTCTATTCTACAACATGAAATTGAAACATGAATGAGTCAAGTTTAAACAGTTTGACTCTTCATAAATTGTGGCAAAGTTTAACAAGCTGCACACAATTACTTATTTACAAAAAATGAAGTAGTAGTGGCATTTGGATTTGCACACTTTCCTTGGTCTATTTTTTGCTTGGGGTTCATTTCTTTCACTTTTTTGACCATTTTATTCTTTTTACCCTTTGATTTTTCTTTTAGGGTATACCCTCTTTACATTTTTTAACATTTTTTGATTTTTTGGTTTTTCAAGAATATGGAACACCTTTACTCAAAAAAGGTTTGAACATATTACATAGTTCAATGAAGACAATCATGAAAAATGACACCTATTGGTATAGGAGTCTAACATATATGTGTTGTAGCTCTCTTTTCTGAGGATTTCTTGCTCTATTGCCTCATGTATTTTACTGTATACTGAAAGAGTTTCATTATAATTCTGATTTGCTACTGTAAATTCATAATTTAATCATATTTTATGCCCTCTTTCTCATACTTTCCAAGACTGCGTTATTTCTGAAGCAATTTGTTGTGCATAGCTGCAACCCCTCGTGTAGGGTGTTTTCCAGCTAGACTAGGTGGTGGGATATTTGTTTACCGCACCGAGTTTGATTTGTTTTTTCTCCCATTTTGGATATAGACTTAAAATCTACTGATCTAAGGGATCCAAGGGCTGTAAACTCATTTATGTACATAAATCTCCTAGGAGTGTGCTATTTCAACAGGCTTGCTGTGTTATTCTAGATCCAGAATATTACAGTGGTGTCAGAGCTCCTTTCTTGGCACAGCCTGTGCTTTCCTTGGAGCATCACAGCCATGTTGCATTCAAAATAAGATGAAACTCTTACTGAGAGGGAGAAGAGGTATCATAACAGAAGTCGCAAGAAGTATGATTATACTATTGAAGATCAAGACAAGGGTAAAGCCCCTGAGACTGCAAGTGACAAAGAAGGGGAAGAGTTTGCAAGAACTCTTTTGGTGGCCATGCAAGATCTTGCCAGAGAGATCAAGGAGATGAGGGTGGATAGAATGAGGGAATCTCTTGGGAGATTTCATCCAGGAGAAAGCTCTGACATGTCTCATCATGGGACTGGTCAACCAGTGAATCTACCACAAGCCCCACAAGCTTCACAACACTCCACTATGCCTACTTTCTTGGCTGTGGAGAATGAAGTACCTCAAGAACAAGCTTCCCTTGAAAATTACTTTGTGGAGTAAGATTTCCAAAGTCAGAGATTCAAGGATAACTTGAGTTTCCAAGACTTTTGTCACATCAAGGACAGAAGAAGACATAGAGATGGTGGGTTCTTTTATGATAGACACCACTCTTTGGGTAGATTATTTTTGCCCAAGTTTGATGGATCATCCTCCAGCTCTACCAAGGCATGGGTAGAAAAGCTGGATATTTATTTTCAGTTGAACAAAGTCCCTGAGGTTGAAGCCATCAAGATTGTAGCGCTGCATTTTGAAGGTGAAGCACACAATTGGTGGTTCTATGGGGTGTCTACATTGGGACACATCAATGTGACTACATATTCTGAGTTTACTAGAATACTGGTGGAGAGATTTGATAGGAAGGATCCTAAAGCACCCTTCATAAGCCTTGCAAATCTGAAGCAATCAGGAGATGCAGAGGCTTATATCTCTGAGTTTATGAGATTATCAGTTATGGTCCCTGATCTATCTATAGCAAGGAGAGTCTACATGTTCATCGATGGCTTGGAGGAACCTTTGCATGGGTTGGTTAAATCTACCAAGCCCATCACCTTGCTTGATGTCATTGAGAGGGCTAGAGACCTCCAAGATGCCTTTCCAAAAGCAAAGGAAACTTTCCAAAGCAAGGCTCCTCACTTTTCTAAAGGGATGGATGGAAAAGCTGCTCCTCCCAAGGAGAGCTCTTTGAAGAAGCCTCTTGATATTGATCTCAGGAGGGAATTGAGGAAGAAGAAACTGTGCTTCACTTGCCAAGAGTCATGGGAACTAGGACATAGATGTGCTTCTAGAAAAGGAGGGGTCACAGCGCTGACATAGATGTGCTTCTTCTTAGATTTTGAGGAGGAAGATGAACATGATGAACCTAGGAGGGGTCACAGCACTGATGATGATGAGGAATATCAAACACCATCTAGATATGGGAAGGGAGCCTTTGCTCCAACAAGTGGGACTCTTGAGTCTTTGAGAGGAGTGCCTAAGTACTTGACCCTAAGATTACAAGGTTCAGTTATGAATCAGAGAGTATCTGTCCTGATTGATAGTGGGGCAACCCACAACTTTATTGATGCTCATCTTGTGCAAAAGAGGGGAATCCCCACTGATACTTTTGAGCGATTTTATGTTTTGGTCCCAGGAGATTGGACCATGCAATGCATGAAATATGTTCCATCATTCTTTGTCACTATGGGATCCTACACTCTGGTGGATCACTTCTTTGTAGTTGACATACTAGACACCAACATCATTTTGGGTGTCCAATGGTTGATTACCTTGGGAAGGTCACCATTGATTGGAAATCTTTGCAGATGCAGTGGGTGGACTTGAAGAGTGGGAAACCACAAATTATTCAAGGCATGCACACTTATCCTTCACCTAGTACTTCCACACAAACAACATAGATGGATTTGCGCAGTGGAAGCAAGGATCTCACAGTTCCTTCTCTCATGTTCATGAGGATGTTGCAAGGGACATTATTATCTAATGGCAAGCCAGCTAGGATGCCCTCAGATTCAGATCTTGTGGGGGAGGCTCCAAAAAGTGCTGCTCCAAATCTAGATCAGGGAAGGATTGGAGAAATGTGAGACCAAGTTATAGCGTTGGGGGGCTTGGGACAACTCAAGAATGAGGGGAATCTTCTTCTTGCATCACTATCTCCCTCTCTCTTTTCTAAATCTGTGTTGTGGGAGGAGAAGAATGGAAGGATTAGCCTTCCAAAAAACAATTTTGGCATGTGTAATGTCAAAAATGAGATCAGCAACATGACAAGCACTTCCATAGAGATATCAGCAGCGCTGTCATTGTTGAGCAGTGTGGATCTTTATTGGAAATCTCAACTACTTGTAGAATACTCCAAAGATCTCCACACAAGTATGATATTAGATGGCATGCAGCAAGAGGAGGGCTACTTATTCCAAGGGGGAGTCATCTATTATCATGGTAATATATTCTTGGCTAGAGCTTCCAAGCTCAAGCAGAAGATCCTACAAGGAGAACATGAAGAATTCTTCCTCAGCCACATGTATTCAATGAAGATCTATACCCTGATCATGAGGTGTTTTGATTGGGAAGGCATGAAAGAGGAATTACATCAGCACTTTCAAGAGTGCATTAGCTATGGAGGATTGGGGCAGCTAATGGACTCTTTGCAAGAGTAATCTCAACCAGCTCTTCCTTTGCTTAAAAGGAGGAAAATTCTCATACACAACTCCATGTGTATGGAGGACTATGATGGTAAAAATACTGATCATGACAAGCAAGTTGTATTTTTTGATTTGTCACACTCTTTTACCATGTTTTTACAGGCTATGACTCCTAAAGGGGGTGAGAGATCATGTGGGTCTCATAGCTTTTTGGGGGCCCATAGAAATTCTAAACTTGGCCACTCCCTTGTTGTGCAAAGGGAGATTCCTTTTCATGATGGGTGCTTCCCAAAGGCACCAAACTTATGTAACATCTTCAGCCATGTTAAGGTGACTCATGTAGAAAATGTGTGGTGGGGATGCCCCTTGCCACACCTGGATCTAATGAAGACGAGAGGTGCATTGCGCTGGCACCACATGTGGGATTTTGACCCACCTCCTCAAGTGCATATTTTAGTTTTCATCTATGTAGTCCTGCTTCCATACTTGGATGATATAGTTATATTGTTTATGGGATTGTATGGACAGAAGTTGGGCAGCTTGTATGTACCACATGGATTAGAACTTCTACCTATACTTCATGACACATGTTTTAGATGTAGCATTGCTTCAACCATGTTTATTTTTGTTGAGTTTTTCACTCCTAAAGGGATGGGTTATGCACATGTTATGTTGGCCTTAGAGGAACAATTCATGTTGTATTGGATTGTTGAGCACTTGGCCTATGACGAGGTGTTGAGTCTCAAATCTGCATCTTTCCTATACACCTTTCTAGACCTTTTTCATTCACCTGAACCTTCCAAGTTTTCAATATCATTGTATATTAATTGTAAAAGAGCATCTAAAATGGTTTTTAACTATATTTTGTGTTTGTTGTTTGATTTAGATTTTTTCTCATTTAGCTGCGGAATCTTGCCACTTTCCACAGCCATTTTGTGAAAGTCTATGTTACAGGTGTCTTCAGGAAAAATGAGCCACATGGGCAAGTCAGAAATGATGTGGACATGGATCATGTCCTATTGGTTCGAGCAAATTCACTTAGGGAGGCTGTGGTCAAAGGTGGCCAAGTGGAAGTCAACCGTAGAGTCCCACGGTGACAAGAATCTGTTTCTCATCACGTGAATATTTGTATGAACGTTTCTAATTTACGGGAGACACATCAACACATGTACACGGCTCCATAAGCCAAATCCAACATCCACTCTTCATAGATTTACTCCTCACTGCGGCCATGATGCTGGATCTCTAGACGTGATGGTTCACGTGTCTCCATCAGCACAAACTTTAGGGAATTAGTTATATTACCTTTGTTATAAATAACGCGTTTGCATACGCATATTAGATTAGCCTCCAGATAGCTCTATAATGTAATTACCTTGCCACTGTGCCGTAATATCATATTTCTATTATGACTGCATTTTAATATATAAGAAGACTCTGTTTCCAAGCGTAATTCATATTTGAAGGTTGTTGCCCGAGGCTGGTGCAGAGGGCCCCTACACACGCTGAGGTTTTGTGCATTATTGTATAGTTTCTTGTTTTATTTCTTTAAGCTCATTGTGCCATAAGTCATTCATGTGTTTATACATTGCATCTTTCATGGTATTTATGCTTCATCTCTGTTTATAATCTTTCATGCTTTACATCTTACTTCTGTCCATAATCTTTCATGTTTTATGTTGTTGTTAACTGATCAGTGTTCTTGTTTCAGATTACAAATAGGCAGCCCGGGCATTTGCATATCTTTTGACTAATGAAATGGAATCAATATTGTTCTGCTACTAATTTATTTTTCTTAGTTTTGTTTAATTCCAGTACTGCTTTGTTTATTTCAGTCTTGCACATTTGCTTCAGTAGTTAGATTTAGATATATTAAATTGCTCATGTCATTTTCAGTTACCTCCGAAAGCCACAGCTGGACTGATGGTGAGGGATTGAAGTATGAGTGTGTAGTTTGATATTAGTTTACTTTCTGCAAGTTAGATATATTAAATTGCTCATTTCATTTTCAGTTACCTCCGAAAGCCACAGCTGGACTGATGGTGAGGGATTGAAGTATGAGTGTGTAGTTTGATATTAGTTTACTTTCTGCAAGTTAGATATATTAAATTTCTCATGACATTTTCAGTTACCTCCGAAAGCCACAGCTGGACTGATGGTGAGGGATTGAAGTATGAGTATGTAGTTTGATATTAGTTTACTTTCTGCAAAATAGATATCAGATTGCTCAAGTTGTTTATGGTTACCTCCGAAAGCCATAGCTGGACTAATGGTGAGGCATCAGAATATAAGTTGATGTAATTTGATTTAGATTTAATTTGTTGCAATTTTGGATTTCTTTGAGAAGGGCATTTGCATAATCTTTTGACTAATGACATGGAATCAATATTGTTCTGCTGCTAATTTATTTTTCTTAGTTTTTGTTTAATTCCAGTACTGCTTTGTTTATTTCAGTCTTGCACATTTGTTTCCATAGTTAGATTTAGATATATTAAATTTCTCATGTCATTTTCAGTTACCTCCGAAAGCCACAGCTGGACTGATGGTGAGGGATTGAAGTATGAGTGTGTAGTTTGATATTAGTTTACTTTCCGCAAGTTAGATATATTAAATTGCTCATGTCATTTTCAGTTACCTCCGAAAGCCACAGCTGGACTGATGGTGAGGGATTGAAGTATGAGTGTGTAGTTTGATATTAGTTTACTTTCTGCAAGTTAGATATATTAAATTGCTCATGTCATTTTCAGTTACCTCCGAAAGCCACAGCTGGACCGATGGTGAGGGATTGAAGTATGAGTGTGTAGTTTGATATTAGTTTCTTTTTCTGCAAATTAGATATCAGATTGCTCAAGTTGTTTATGGTTACCTCCGAAAGCCATAACTGGACTAATGGCGAGGGATCAGAATATAAGTTGATGTAATTTGATTTAGATTTACTTTGTTGCAATTCTTGGATTTCTTTAAGCATAGTTTCTTTTGTGTTTAGACAACAACAAGGATAGTTTGGTTTTCATGCTCAATAGTTCACTGTTTGATTTATTAGACTAGCAGCACATTTTCATTTCCTTTCAAGTTTTGTCATTGTATGTTTCAAATTCCTTTTTAAGTTTGAAGTTGGTAAATCATTATAAAGGATATCATTGCCTTTAACAATCATAACCATACTTGTTTTTATTTTAGAATTTCCATCTCACATTAGAAAACCAAAAACGACAAAAAGGTAAGAAATAGGTTATCTTGCACATATAGTGCGCCACACTTCATCAGCTTACGAATCCCGGATTGATAAATTTATAATGTAGCAATTTAGGACACACTAAATTGACCAAAAATTTTGGCGCCGTTGCCGGGGAAGTGTAACTAGGAAGCCAATTTCTTAAAAAAAAAAAAAAAATAATAATAAAAGAAGGGAAAACTTGATAACTTCTTGAAGTATGCTCTCCTCTTGCACCTAGTGTGATCTGGAGGATCAGAAAAGAGAGTTATTGGTTTAGTAATTTCTTAAGTATGCTCTCTTCTTGCACCTAGTGTGACCTGGAAGATCAGAAAGAGAATTATTAGCCTAACTTTTAAAAAAAATAAAAAATGACATGCACAGAGCAAGAGATTCTAGGGGAAGGTTTATAGCTAAAGCCAAGAGTTCGATTTTCACAACTCCATCTTCTTCAAGGCATAGACAAAATTCACCACCATCTACCCCTAGCCTTAAGATTTTTGGAATTCAAGGAGCAGCTGAATTAGATGATTCTCCTATACCACCTACTAAATCTCATTTAGAAAAGGAAGAGACTCCCTCTCATCCTCCCTTGATAGAAGAACTAGAGGAATTTAAGGACTCTAAAGAAACTATCATGGAAGAGGAAATAATAGATGGATTTGGAGGTAGAGGTAGAGGTAGAGGAGGAGGAAACAATGGAGACAACAATGGTGAAGATAATAATGGAAGAAATAGGGAAGGAGACAACTTGTTTGGATTCCCTATAGTTGATGAGGAAACTCATACAACGATGAAAAATATCTCACCATCTGTCCTCCCTAACTTTTATGGATTGCGAAGTGAGGATCCCGAAACATTTCTGTTTGAGTTTGAAGTCGTGTGCCGAACCTATGACTATATGGAAGACTCTCAAAAACTCAAACTGTTTCCTTCAACATTGAAGGGAGCTGCTTTGAAATGCTTCATGGGATTAGCCACTCAATCTATTAGGACTTGGAATGATATGAAACAAACATTTTTTGATAGATACTTGGACTATCGTATGCCCACCAATCACAAAGATGAGGTATTCAAAATGATGCAAAAAGAAGATGAAAATTTGGAAGACTTACTTGAAAGATTTCAATACAACTTAAAAAGAGCAAAGATGAGCAACTTAGATGATGAAACCTTGAAAGCCCTCATATTAAAAGCCATTAGAGATGAATGGATAGATATTTTAAACATGGATGGGGAAAGGAGACATTTCTCAACTTCCACTTCGTGACATAACAGAACTATGTGTCCATCTCTCAAGAGGAAAATCTAAAACAGGAAAAAGGCCTAGGGATCCTTCTTTTATTAGGGCTAACAAATCTGCAACTGGATCAGTAAGTAGGGAAGAGATTGGTAACATGCTTGATGAATTCAAAACTGATATCTTAGGGAGCCTTAGTGAACAACTAGACACCCTTAAAATCCAAAACAAGCAGAAAGCAGAAACTGATGCTCTAGCCATCTTTTGTCCCAAATGTAGGAAGAAACATGCTTTAAGGGAATGTCCCTTGGATGCAAAAGTTGTAGAAACATGTATAATTTGCTCAGAGAATCATGAGACCAAGGATTGTCCTTCAATTCCTGGACTCAAAGCTGTCTTTCAAGAAGACCCAAATTCAGTAGAATCTCTCTGTTTTGTTGCAAGAAGACCTTGGCAGGGACAACAAACCCAAGGGTTTAACAACCCTATGAATCTTCAAACCCCACCAAATTGGAATCCTTGGCAACAACCTTGGCTCCAACATCAAAATCCATATCAGCCATGGGTACAAGGGATGCAAAATCCTTATGGGATATTTGCTCAATTTTATCAATATCCTCCATCTTTTCAAAATCAACAAGCTCCACAACTTCCAAACCCGAATCCACAACTTTCATTGCCATTTCCACAACAACAACCTTCTCAACAAAATCCAAATCCTCAACTCATGCTCCCATACCAACAAAAGACAAATCAACTTCTAGCTCAGCCATTGCCAAATCCTAACAATAAGAATCCTCAGAATACTTACATGGTAGAAGGACAACAATTTCCTACCTATATGATTGTTCCTCTCAACGATGTACAACTCAGATCCGGTAGAGTTTTAGAAAAACCTTCTATAGATATTCAAGAGCAAGATACCTCTGAGGAGGACTCTCTTAAAGTCAATGAGGGTTCTGAGGAAGCATCTCTTCAAAACTCAAATATTCAAAAAGAAAAAGAAAAGTTAACACCCACAACTCCTATAGTTGAGCAACCTGCATCTTCATCTACACCTCCTTTTCCCGAAAGACTACAAATTGACAAGGGGGTGGAAAAACAAATCTTGTTGCCTAACTATGATTTTCTAGATGAATTGAAGAATGTTTGTATCAAGATTCCCTTGCTACAAGCCATTCGAGAGATTCCTATTCTAGAAAAAACAATAAAGGAGTTGAGTTTCAAAAGACCGGGAAGGAAACTAAAAGACACAAGAAGAATCCACCTGGTAGGAAAAATTGCAGATATTATGATGGGAAAAATTACCATGCAGAAGTATGTAGATCCAGGAAGTCCAATTGTCACGACACATATAAATGGGATAGAAATTCCAAACACATTGATTGACTTAGGGGCTGCTATCAACATTATGAGTAGACAGACTATGGAACAGCTAAAACTTCCTAACCTTCTTTTTACACCTACTTTACTGCAACTTGCAGATCGATCAGTTATTAAACCAGATGATGTATTAGAAGATATTTCAGTCTCCTTAGATTCTTGGGAATATCCAGTAGATTTTATGATTTTGACTCCCAAGAGTAATCTAGGAGGGCACCCACTTATCTTAGGAAGACCTTGGCTAGCCACAACCGATGCTTTTATTAGTTGTAGATCTGGGGAT
Organism: Pinus albicaulis; assembly: GCA_034641835.2. Classification (NCBI taxonomy): domain Eukaryota; kingdom Viridiplantae; phylum Streptophyta; class Pinopsida; order Pinales; family Pinaceae; genus Pinus; species Pinus albicaulis. The sequence goes on along the minus strand of CM076581.1, from coordinate 1,315,063,409 downwards.
ATGTACATTTCTAATGGTAATTCGACAAAGAAATTCAATTTGTATCCTCCAGCAAAAGCAATCACAGAAGTAGGAGACAATGAATGGGTTGATGATGAGGACACTATACAACCTATCTTTACCATTTCTGAAATAAGTGAGGATAGTCAAATTCTAAACACATTAGAAAATTTTGAGATATCTTCAGAATATGACCCCACACAATTTCAATTGGAATCCGACATAGAATATTTATCATCAAGACAAATGTCTCTTTACTCTATGGAAGAGTTTGGTAGTTCTACTATTGAGATTTTTCCAGGAAAAACATTGAATATCAACAAACATTTGGAAAAGTCACAACAAGAAGAACTAATCAAAATCTTGCAAAAAAATTCTACTGCATTTGCATGGGAGTATACTGACATGAAATGTATTGATCCTAAGACTTGCATCCATCATATCTATATTGAGGAAAACAGTAGACCAATCAGACAACCTCAAAGAAGGATGAATCCAAATCTTAGGGAGATAGTGAAAGAAGAGCTCCAAAAATTACTCAATGTAAACTTCATTTATCCAATTTCATATAGCCGATGGGTTTCTCCTCTGGTTATAGTACCTAAAAAGAATGGTAAATGGAGGGTATGCATTGATTACAGGGAATTGAACAAAGCAAATTTGAAGGATCACTTTCCTTTGCCTTTTATTGATCAGGTATTAGATACATTAGCAGGTAAAAAGTACTTTTCATTTTTGGATGGCTTTAGTGGCTATAATCAAATTCAGGTAGCACCTGAAGATCAAGATAAGACCACATTTACTTGTCCATGGGGAACTTTTGCCTACCGAGTGCTTCCTTTTGGGTTATGTAATGCACTCGCAACATTCCAAAGAGCAGTACTAGGAATTTTTTCTGATCTAATCCATGATTGTGTAGAGGTTTATATGGATGATTTTACAGTTTATGGTAATTCATTTGAAGAGGCATTAGAAAATTTGGAAAAAGTTCTTATAAGATGTCAAGAAACAAACCTTTCATTAAGCCATGAAAAATGCTTTATGATGTTTACCGAAGGGATTGTTTTAGGACATCATATTTCAGGAGATGGGATTAAGGTTGATAGATCAAAAGTTGAAGTCATCTCCAAGTTGCCTATTCCAAATTGTCAAAGAGATGTTAGAAGTTTTCTAGGATTTACCGGTTACTATAGAAGATTTATAGAAAACTTCACTAAAATAGCATCTCCACTCTTCAAATTGCTTACAAAAGACTGTGAATTTAAATGGGATCCTGATTGTCAATCAGCCTTTGAAACTTTGAAAACAAGAATATCTGAAGCACCTATCTTGAGAGGACCAAATTGGAAACTCCCTCTCCATATTTCTACGGATGCTTCAGATACAGCTCTAGGAGCTGTGTTGGGTCAAAAAGATTTAGTTCCTTATGCCATTTATTATACCAGTAAAAATTTGACTCCCACAAAGTTGAACTATACTGTGACTGAAAAAGAGTTTTTAGCTGTTGTTCATGCAATCAATAAGTTTAGACATTATATAACAGGCTATGAAACTTTTATTCATACTGACCATTCTGCAATTAGATATTTGATGAACAAACCTGTTACTAATGGCAGAGTGACAAGATGGCTCTTACTTTTACAAGAATTCAATATTACCGTGTTGGATAGACCAGGGAAACAAAATACAGTAGCTGATTTCTTGTCTAGGATTCAGAATACTAAAGAAGATTCTCCTGTAGAGGATAAGTTTCCTGATGAATACTTGTTTGCAGTAACTATTAAGACTCCTTGGTATGCGGATATTGCTAACTATTTGGTTACAGGGAAACTGCCTTCACATTTATTTCCAAGTGAAAAACGAAAAATTATTCAAGAGAGTTCAAAATATTCATGGATTTCTAACGAATTGTTTAAAACAGGGCCAGATCTTGTGATCAGAAGATGTGCCAGGGAAGATGAAATGCCTGATATTCTTAAGGCATGTCATGATGAACCATGTGGCGGACACTTTGCAGACAAAAGGACGGCCTATAAAATCCTCTCTTTAGGATATTATTGGCCTTTCCTCTTCAAAGATGCAAAACAATATGTCAAAAGGTGTGACAGCTGCCAAAGAGTAGGGAAACCTACCCTTTCAAATGAAATGCCATTGCAACCACAGGTACTCATTGAACCCTTTGAAAAACGGGCTTTAGATTTCATTGGACCTATTAATCCACCATCTAAGCAAAAGAAATATATATTGGTTTGTACTGATTATGTTACTAAATGGGTAGAAGCCAAAGCATTAGTATCTGCTACTGAAAATTCAGTTGTTAATTTTCTTTATGAGGATATTTTTATCGCATTGGTGTTCCAAAAGAAATTGTGACAGATCAGGGAAGCCAATTCACATCCAACTTGGTGGAGAAGTTGATGGAAGAATACAAAATCAAGCACAGAAGATCTACTCCTTATCATCCGCAAGAAAATGGTCAAGTGGAGTCTACAAACAAAGTTCTTGAAAGTATCATCACCAAAACTATTCATCTACATAGAAGAGATTGGGCAGAAAGGCTTCTTGAAGCCTTGTGGGCCTACAGAACTACATGCAGAAATACAACAAGACATTCTCCCTATGAACTTGTTTATGGGAAAGAAGTCCTGCTCCCCATTGAGTTCCAAGTCAAGAACTTCAAGATAGTAGTTTAGTTGGGGATGGACTTATCAGAAGCCCAAAAGCATAGAATGGAGCAGTTGAACGAGCTAGATGAGATCAGACAAGAAGAAATTTTAAGAACTGATCTAGTTCAATATCAAAGAGCTAAATGGCATGACAAGCACATCAAAGAGAAGAAGTTTCAAGAAGGAGATTGGGCATTGTTATTTGATTCCAAGTTTAAAGATTTTCAAGGAAAATTTCAGACTCATTGGCTTGGGCCATATGAGATTGACAAGATCTTTAGCAATGGCGCGGTAAGAATCAAGACCATTGATGAGTTTCAAACTCCTCTTATTGTGAATGGCCACAGATTAAAAGTTTATCATAAGCCACTCTCAAAAGAGGAATTTGTCAAAATGTTTCAAGAAAATTCTGCAATCAGGCTGGTACAGAAGAATTCTTCTTCTCCACCAGCCTAGCTTTTGTTCTTTTCAAGTTTAAAAGAAAAATATATATATATATATATATTTGTATAAGCCCGAAAACCAATCACTGATTGGCAGTCTTATACAGAAAATATTGGGTGAAAATCAGGAACACCTGACACCCTATATTTTCCAAAAAAAAAAAAAATCTCTCTTTCATTTCACAAGTTTTGTGACCACCCACTCCATTCCATTCCACTTCATTTCACTCCACTTCATTCCATTTCACTTCATTTTTTCTGTTTCATTCCATTTCATATCAAAGAGCTAAATGGCATGACAAGTACATCAAAGAGAAGAAGTTTCAAGAAGGAGATTGGGCATTGTTATTTGATTCCAAGTTTAAAGATTTTCAAGGAAAATTTCGGACTCATTGGCTTGGGCCATATGAGATTGACAAGATCTTTAGCAATGGAGCGGTAAGAATCAAGACCATTGATGAGTTTCAAACTCCTCTTATTGTGAATGGCCATAGATTGAAAGTTTATCATAAGCCACTCTCAAAAGAGGGTTTTGTCAAAATGTTTCAAGAAAGTTCTGCAATCAGGCTGGTACAGAAGAATTCTTCTTCTCCATCAGCCTAGCTTTTGTTCTTTTCAGTTAAAAATAAAAATAAAAATTGTATAAGCCTGAAAACCAATCACTGATTGGCAGTCTTATACAGAAAATATTGGGTGAAAATCAGGAACACCTGACACCCTATATTTTCCAAAAAAAAAAATCTCTCTTTCATTTCACAAGTTTTGTGACCACCCACTCCATTCCATTCCACTTCATTTCACTCCACTTCATTCCATTTCACTTCATTTTATCTGTTTCATTCCATTTCACCAACAAAATTCTCTTTCATGACCATTTCCATTTAGCCAATTGTCATCCGTTCATTTCCACTCACCCAAATAATAGCTGTGTCAGTTTCCGCAGCTGACATCTGTTTCCGCAGCTGACACCAGTTTCCGCAGCGAGAAGCAGATTCCGCAGCTACCACTTTGTTTTTCAAAAGAATGTACAACCAGATGTTATTTCCATAATCATGAAATAAAATGCAGGTATGAGGACCAATTATGAAGACATGGAGCATTCAAGATATCAATGAGGAGCAACTAATTGAAGACCAAGGAAAAATGGCAAAGATTCCAAGGTATGAGTAAAAATTCATTTCAAATGGCATTTAAAACACATTTTTATATAGTTATAAACCATAAGCTCCATCCATTATGTGCAATGATTATATTGACAAACTCCGTAATCACTCCATGATCTCTGTACAATCCTCCCATAATCCTCGCATTCATTCTCAAACGGTCCCATAATTAAACCTTCGATCTTCACTCATACTCCGATATTCCACCTGTTACAATGAAACGTAGTTGATTTGACTACGGCTTCTTTCAGCCGCATAAAATCCATAGCCGTTGTTTAAACGTGCTTACATTTATTTTGCAGCCACCAAATTTTAAAACACTGCCGGATGTGTTATACTCCTCCTATTGTTCTATTAATCTCATAGCCGCATTTCCGCCGTGCTCACGTAACCCTTCTCTATTCCGCTTCTCTCCATTTCATTCTCTGTTACGCTACAGTCTGTATACCCACTCTCTGATATCTACCTACAGTCATCGTGCTCATTTCCGTTCATTCAACCGTCCTACTTCCATTGAACCCTCCTCACGCAGGCAAGTTTTTAAAGAGTAGAAAGAAGGATGGGTAAATTGTTGAGAGCAGAACCAGAGGGACCTAAATTCATGGAAGGATATCCGCAAGTCAGGGATATATTGAAGAAGGCAAAGTGGCTGCGGTTTATCCAAAAGTTTAGAGGCTACCATAAAGAAGTGACAAAAGCTTTTGCAAGGTCGTTCAATGGCCTGGAGGTAGAGATTGGAGACCTTAAGTTCACGGTGAATGAGGCATCTATAGCATCTGCCACAGAACTTCTTCAAGAGGGTGAATGATGGTTTAAGAACAAAAGCATTAGTGATGAAGCTTGGAGAGTAATTCTACATAACCCAGGTATGGACATAACTATTTTTAAAAGAGGAATTCCTGTTCATGCTTTGAAAGAGGAATGGGCTACTTTGCTGCTAGCTGTTCAAAAATTAATCACCTGTGAAGGCCATTTTGGGTCTATGTATATGTACCATACCAGATTGCTGATGAATTTTCTAGATAATCAAACTCTCAATCTCCCATATTTTCTATTAAATAGTTTGAAGAAGATGTCTGTGACTGTTCAGAAACATTTAGGGGATGTAGAACCACATATATATCACCATGGTCTTGTAAAAATTTTGATTGAAAAACAGTTAAAAGAGAACAAGGATACATGGGAACAATTTTTGATCAGAAATTTCTTTGAAGAACCTCAAGAAATTCCTGAAGGTAGCACATCAAGAAGGAGTAGGAGAAAAAGAACAAATGATGAAACTCAAAGTACTCCTACTACTACAATTGAAAGAACTAGTAGGGAAGAGAGACTGTCAAAAAGGAAGAAGAAAGAAACCAAGGGTAAAAAGCTAATAACATCAAAAGAGAAAAAGTATTGAAGCTATGCATCAAACCCCTTCTTCCGAAGAAGATCATCAAGTGTTATCTGAGAGATTGGTTCATCTTCAAGAACAGTTATCTATAGCCAAGAAGAAAGAGAAAGGAAAACAAAAGCAAAAAGACAGTGGTCCACAGCATGTGAGAAGAAGTTCCAGGCTTAAGGGGAAGTTGAGGAAAACGCAAACGAAGGGACCTCATTTTATTGATTTGGGAGAAGAAACATCTGAACAATCCCCAGCTGGCCATAGTCCATCTCACTCTCAGTCATACAGTGAACCTAGTTCATTTCATTCTCAGTCAGACATTGAACATAGTCCATCCCATTCTCAGCCAGATGTTAATGTGAGTCCTTCTCAGCCATATTTTGAAGACAACTCTCCTCCACAGCATTTTGGGGACAGCCAAATAAAAACGACACCTGATATAGACCCAAAGCAACAAGAAGTATATGATTATATAGAATCTTTAGAAAGAGCAGCTACGGGTCCCAGTACTTCGTCCACTCAGCCTCACACAGTACAAGATGATCTAGTCCAATCACTAAAACAAGAAGTCTTTGAGCTAGAGCTTTTAAATAAACACATTAAAAATGAAAATGAGGCATTGAAGGAACAAAGAAAATTGGACAAAATCATTCATGATAATACCATGCTACATCTGGGAATATGGCAGAAGAAGAACAAGAAATTGAAAAATAAATGCCAGAAGTTAAGCAGAGCACTAGTGAATATCAAATTTAGATGCTTAATGAAGAAGCCTAGGATGTTGGCAGCACCAAGGAAGAAGAGGAGAGGGCTGGATGTACTGGCTGAAGTGTCAAGGCATATGAACTGAAGAAGGATTATCAAAATTTTGGTTGCATGAGGACATGCAACACCTTCACATTGGGGGTATGTTGAGTCTCAAATCTGCATCTTTTCCATACACCTTTCTAGACCTTTTTCATTCACCTGAACCTTCTAAGTTGTCAATATCATTGCATATCAATTGTAAAAGAGCATCTAAAATGGTTTTTAACTATGTTTTGTGTCTGCTGTTTGATTTAGATTTTTGCTCATTTAGCTGTGGAATCTTGCCACTTTCCGCAGCTGCTGCAACTTTCCGCAACCATTTTGTGAAAGTCTATGTTACAGGTGTCTTCAGGAAATTCGAGCCACATGGGCAAGTCAGAAATGATGTGGACATGGATCGTGTCCTATTGGCTCGGGCAAATTCACCTAAGGAGGCTGTGGTCAAAGGTGGCCAAGTGGAAGTCAACAGTAGAGTCCCACAGTGACAGGACTCTGTTTCTCATCACTTGAAGATTTGTATGACCGTTTCTAATTTACGAGAGACACATCAACACCTGTACACGGCTCCATAAGCCGAATCCAACATCCACACTTCATAGATTTACTCTTCACTGCGGCCATGATGCTGGATCTTTGGACGTGATGGTTTACGTGTCTCTATCAGCACAAACTTTAGGGAATTAGTTATATTACCTTTGTTATAAATAACGCGTTTGCATACGCATATTAGATTAGCCTCCAGATAGCTCTGTAATGTAATTACGTTGCCACTGTGCCGTAATATCACCTCTCTGTTATGACTGCATTTTAATATATAATAAGACTCTGTTTCCAAGCGTAATTCGTATTTGAAGGCTGTTGCCAAGGCTGGTGCAGAGGGCCCCTGCACACGCTGAGGTTTTGTGCATTATTGTATAGTTCTTATTTTATTTCTTTAAGCTCATTGTGCCATAAGTCATTCATGTGTTTATACATTGCATCTTTCATGGTATTTATGCTTCATCTCTGTTTATAATCTTTCATGCTTTACACTTTACTTCTATCCATAATCTTTCATGTTTTATGTTAACTGATCAGTGTTCTTGTTTCAGATTACAAATAGGAAGCCCGGGCATTTGCATATCTTTTGACTAATGACATGGAATCAATATTGTTCTGCTGCTAATTTATTTTTCTTAGTTTTTGTTTAATTCCAGTACTGCTTTGTTTATTTCAGTTTTACACATTTGTTTCCATAGTTAGATTTAGATATATTAAATTGCTCATATCATTTTCAGTTACCTTCGAAAGCCACAGCTGGACTGATGGTGAGGGATTGAAGTATGGGTGTGTAGTTTGATATTAGTTTACTTTCTGCAAGTTAGATATATTAAATTTCTCATGTCATTTTCAGTTACCTCCGAAAGCCACAGCTGGACTGATGGTGAGGGATTGAAGTATGAGTGTGTAGTTTGATATTAGTTTACTTTCTGTAAGTTAGATATATTAAATTGCTCATGTCATTTTCAGTTACCTCCGAAAGCCACAGCTGGACTGATGGTGAGGGATTGAAGTATGAGTGTGTAGTTTGATATTAGTTTCTTTTTCTACAAATTAGATATCAGATTGCTCAAGTTGTTTATGGTTACCTCCGAAAGCCATAGCTGGACTAATGGCGAGGGATCAAAATATAAGTTGATGTAATTTGATTTAGATTTACTTTGTTGCAATTATTGGATTTCTTTAAGCATAGTTTCTTTTGTGTTTAGACAGCAGCAAGGATAGTTTGGTTTTCATGCTCAATAGTTCACTGTTTGATTTATTAGGCTAGCAACACATTTTCATTTCCTTTCAAGTTTTGTCATTGTATGTTTCAAATTCCTTTTTAAGTTTGAAGTTGGTAAATCAATATAAAGGATATCATTGCCTTGAACAATCATAACCATACTTGTTTTTATTTTAGAATTTCCATCTCACATTAGAAAACCAAAAACGACAAAAAGGTAAGAAATAGGTTATCTTGCACATATAGTGCGCCACACTTCATCAGCTTACGAATCCCGGATTGATAAATTAATGTAGCAATTTAGGACACACTAAATTGACCAAACACCTACTTTGTTCACAATTTAATGTCCACTTCACCCACCTAAGACTTGAAGATCGATTTAGCATTGTTATACTTTCCCTCTGAAGCATCCTTGACCTATTGTTGTACCTTTTGAGGCCTTTTGTAGACTCCATAGCCCAATGGTCTAAAATTCTCCTACTCTATATGTTTTTCTCGACAACCTACCCAACTAATCAAAACAAACAAACAAACCCTAATATTTATAACTAACCTAAAATCAAAACCCTAAAAGCTATCAAGTTATATCTTTCACACAAACATAGAGAGATCCCTCTCTGACTCCAGGAAGGCTAGGTCCTAGGACTCTAAATACTGGTTTGATGTTACCCTTGTACATTTTTCCTTGCCAATCTGAAAAATTACGGGGACCTAACAAAAGAGAAAGTTAATGATCGTGCACAATATTTGGACCTTGCTTATACCCAATCATGCATGCTCTATGATAAGATATCGAATCATCTAAGACCTTAAAATATTGTTCCTCCCCCACCTGATAAAGAATATCATGTTGTTTATGACGTGATTGGTTCTGCCATTTCATAGTCAATGAGTAAACCATTTGCCTTTGTTCTTATTACAGTTGATGAAAACCATCAATGCCATCCTCCTTTGGCTTCTGATTTCGAGATAAATTTTGTTTCATCTGATAAAGGCAAGTCTCCACAAAAAAATTGAAGTAAGAAGAAAGGAAAGGGTAAGAAGAAGAAACACCCTTCACTGTAGGATAAAAAAACAAATTAGTATTTAGATGAGAAGCGAAAGTCTCATTACCCATGTTTAATTTGCAATGAGGATCACTTTACTCGTGATTGTCTGCACCACACTAAGATGAATGAGTTCCTTAAATATTCCACTTATCCTTCCGTGTTGACTAACACATTTTCCAATTAGGAGATTCACATGGTTTCCCGGGACCCTTATTCCTCTAACACAGTTTTGATGCTTTCCTCCTCAAAGCTAAAATTCGATGTTATGGTGGCTAATCGAAATAAGGACTATGGTAATGATAATCCACCAAATAGTTAGGATATTAATCAACCGGCTAGTTTGGAATCACCTTCATCTATCCTACTCCACCTCTAATTCCTATGGAATTGACTATCAAACCTCCGAAGGGCGTTGTTCATAAGTCTACTTTCAACTATCGTTCACTAGTTGCTGAAAACTATCACAGTTAAAGACATAGCTCAGTCTCCATCAACTATGTCAACTCTTGAGGTGTTGTGAAACAACCCCACACAACTGAAGGTCATGTTTTTCAGTTATCTGATGTTTGGATCCGCCAGATTCCAACCTACTGTTTTTCTCTCATGAAAAGTATACCCCTTGGATTCCAGCTCAATTATTTTTTATAATCCAGGTCGACGTCTATGGTAAGAAAATTCATCGTTCTATTGTGGACGAGGGAGCCTCGGCCTGAATTATGTCCATGTCTTTCTAGAAGGTGATTGGTTCACCTAAACTAAGTCAATGGACCACCACATTGAAATATTTCGATGGAAGAATGTACAAACTTTGTGGGATTTTGAATCCTTTCAAGTCGAATTAGGGTGAAAAACCATCTCCATAGAATTATAAGTTATTAATATACCTATCGATTATAGTATTCTATTGGGACATACATGGGTTTATGCCATGGCTACCGTCGTTTTGAATTTCTCCCATATGGTCACATTCCCTCATAAAGGTGGGATTGTAGCCATAGATCAACTTACCTTTTTCTCCTCCGATTCTCATGTTACTGAAAGTGTCCCTCTTGTAGGGGAAACCCTACACTCTGATTAACATGTTAGATTCAGATTGTTGAAGGACTCTTCACTCAAGGGAACCTTTTCTCTCCCTCCTCCTCTCCTTGTTGACAACTAATCTTTAGTTTCCTATATCAACATGATATGATCATCTACTATCCCATTTGATCCATGGATTGTACCTAACGAAAATTACATCCAAGGTTTTGGTGACCGAATGCTGCTTAGCCCTATTGATCTAGATTATGATGCCATTTGTTCCTCTTGTGCCGCTTATACCTTCTCTTAGATTAATTGTATATATTGATCGTTGGATTATGACACGCCTTTTGATCCTTTTTCTCGCTTATTCTCTACTGATGAAAGTATGCCCGATGAGGGGCTGTGGGAAAAACATCACCATTGTTCCTCCTTACCATATTACATTGAGGATAGTTTCAGTGATTTATATTTACCTAATTTTGTCGAACCTTTTACGGAATTCATTTGTATTCATGACGTCAACTCCGAAAATAACCTTTTGAATATCGAGGAAATGACACCTCTGGATATCTCTATCAAAATAGGTATTGTCAAAAATATATACATTAGAGCATCTTGTTCTCTATTTGAGATCGAGATTTATATAGCCTTCTTTCATAAGTTTCAATATTTCTTTGCCTGGATTAGGAATAAATGGAAAGTATCGACCCAAACATAGTAGTGCATGAGATTAAAACGTATCCTAATTCCAAACCCGTCTGGAAGTGCCTTTATCTAGTCCATCACAAGAAGGCTGTCTGGATTAAGGCTGAAGTTGAAAAGCTTCTTCAAGATGGTTTCATATACCATGTTCCTTTAACTGATTTGGTATTGAACATCATCCCTATCATGAAGAAACATGGCATGATTTGAGTATGTGTCGATTATCGGGATGGGAATCATGATTGTCCCAAGGACAACTATCCGACCTCATTTATTGACCATATTGTTAATGACTACATTGGCTTCCAGATTTATTATTTATGGATGGATTATCGAGCTACAATCAATTCAACATTCTCCCAGTGGACCAACCTAAGGCTAAATCTATTTATCCCTAGGGTACTTTTTCCTATCGCAAGCTCACATTCGTCTTAAAGAACACAAGGACCATGTTTCAATGTGCGATGGATTACGCTTTGCACGAAACTAAACACATCATGAAACCCTCTTTGGATGACCTCCCTATCCATACTAATCATCGGGCTGATCATCCGAGGCATATTCGTGCTATTGTTCTCCATTTCAGACACCATAAAATTTGACTCAATCCACACAAATGTGTTCTTTGCTTGGTTTTGGTCGACTCCTGGGTTTTGTCATCTCAAAACAAGGAATTTTTATTGATCCTCTAAAATTACAGGTGATCGTCGATTTTCCTGCACCTTATTGTCTCATTTAGTTACAAAGAATCGAAGGGAAAGATAAATTCCTATGGAGTTTCACCCCTAATGATGCTGATTTGACCAAAGGATTGAATCGCTTACTAAAAAAAGGGGTACCCTTCCATTGGTACGATGCTGATCAGAAAGAATATGATTCCCTGAAAGATGTATTGGTTTGAGAATCTCTTTTATACCCCCCTAATTATTAGTGCGACTATTTCCTCTATCTTGTTGCTCCCATTTAGACGATATAGGGACTGAACATCCCATTTATTATATGATTTAGAACCTTAATGATATTGAATTCATATATACTTAGGTAGAAAAGTTTTCATTGGTGGCCATCCAAGATATCCAAAGGTTTCTCCATTACATCTTGCTTAGGAAAACTACTATTGTTTTATATTGCAACCCTATGACATATACATTGTCATTTCAATTATTGGGGGGAATTACTTTAAGTGGATCATTATTATTCAGGAGTTCGACCTGGAGTTCATCAAGTCCAAGTAAAAGAAATCCCTAGTTTTTGTCGAGCTAACATGCAACCTTCCTTCCCTTGATTCTGAATATACATCTAAAGATTCTATCCCTGACAAGTCATTGTTTATGATTGCATCATTTGAACCATGATATGGTGATTTTATGATCTATCTCCAGACCCAGAATTTCTGACCCAATACCTCTCACTCTGAGTAGTGACATAGTCGATACCAATCCAGAAGTTACATTATTATCGATGACACCCTTTACCATCATGGTATTGATACAATTTTTCATAGGTGCCTCACCCTTGAGGAAGCTGAGAAATTCCTTAATGAATTCCATTTAGGGGCAGGTGGCGAATATCTATTTGGTTACCTTGCCATGCAGAATATCTTTTGTGATGGTTACTTTTGGCCTAATTTCTTTCACAACTACATCCTCGCTATCCATAAGTGTCATGCGTGCCATATCTACAATCATAAGATCACTACTCCGCTTGATCCATTGCATTCTGTTGTCATTTTTTATCCCTTTGCAAAACAGGGCATTGAATTCATGACATGCAACACTCACTCTGCTGGGGGGCATGGTCATATTTTTGTCGTTGTTGACTACTTTACCAAATGGGCTGAGTAAATGTCTACATATAACAACGCTAGTGAAACAACTTCATATTTTCTCTTCAATCATGTTATTTATAGGTTTGGTATACCGCAAGCAGTATTTATGGATCATGGAGAACATTTTTGGAATCATATGATGACCAAACTAGCTGCTAAGCTAGGACTTTTGCATGAAAATTCCACTTCCTACTATCCATAGGCTAATGAAAAATTTGACGTTTTTAACAAAGTTCTTAAGGCTGTTCTTTAACATATGGTAGGGGTCCACAAATTGGACTATAACGTGCTTCTTTACGCTTCCTTGTGGGAATACCAAACCTCAGTTAAGATTTATATTAGATTCACACCCTTTTAGTAGGTCTATTGTCTAAAAGAAATCCTCTCCATCGAATGTGAAATTCTATCATTAAAACTAGCTTTCAAACTTCTTCTTCCCACTTGTCTAGAGGAGGAACGTCTTTTACATTTGACTAGTTTGGATGAAACTCAACGCGATGCTTCTTTAACCAATGAAGCTCATATAATATGCGTCAAGGTGGAATACGACAAAAGTGTCAAGCCTCATGTCTTCTTGGTAAGGGACCTGGTTCTCTTATATGACTAGGAGGCTGATAATTTAGGTCCAGGAAATTTTGCAACCTATATGGCTAGGTTCATACATTGTTAAGTGAGTCCTTGAAAAAGGGGCATATGAATTAATAGACTTTGATAGAGTTCCAATGGCACAACCTAAAAATGGGTTGTACCTCAAAAAATACTAAGCTTGATCTGATGCGTAGTACATTGTGTACATACTGTCTATTAGTGTGTTTTTATTGTGTCTTCTCAAAGTTTTCCACGGTTTCTGTTGATCTTGTTTACGTTTTTTTTGCAGATGTCAACATATCTTGAACTTTAAATTGGTTATGCTAATGGTGCTAGTCATAGTACTCAGAACCTATCTTCCGCAACATGGGCTATCTTTGCTCCAAATGGCGAGCTAGTGAGTATGCAAGGGATTTGCATTGGTCGCTCTACTAACAACATCATTGAGTATAGCGCAGTGGTTGAACTATTATCTGAAGCTATTTCACATGGTATCTGTCGTTTAGTCATCAGGCTCGACTCACAACTCGTAGTACTACAACTTGCTAATGTCTATTTAGTTAGAAATCCCACCATCCTTCGCATGGTTTTGAGAGTACATCTTCTAGAAAGACATTTGAATTTCACACAATATGGACATATTTCTAGAAATCTAAACACATTAGTAGATGCCCTAGCTAATCATGTTTTATATAGACATTTGCAATGAATGTAAATAAGTTTCAATTCACATAACATCATATTGAAAGTGTAATAGGAACTAAGAAACACTGAAATTATGTATATATAAAGTTTGGTTTTACAAAAATTTTTTCCTTGAAACACATATGGCTACATTTCCCATATAAAAAACTACATGAAAATATCTAAATAGACTAATCAATGGTGCTCATGATAAAATGACACTACACGAGCCATCTTGCGCAGTAATCGACCAATACAACTAGGCACTCTGATAGTGTGTCACTGAAGTCACATGGGAATCTGATTGACCATGGTCTCATCAATCCCGTGTGTCAGTCCTTCCAAGTAGCACTCCACCTCTGATAGGATCTCAACTACCTCAAGATCTTCTAGTGCATCCCATCCTCCTGCACCGGATTTTACTAGTACCACTTCCTCCTCATGCTGTTTTCCCTCTGCACGACGGAGATATGAAGCACCCACTGATCAAACTGGTCCAATATCTGCAGAAAAACATCAATATTTAGTCTCGAAAACATCAAAAAACACAAAAAAATTGTAAAAATTTCAAAAAATTAAGCGTTGAAATTTTTTTACCTGAAGCATGCCATTGCTCACCCTAAGGAAGCACGAGCTCGAGATCATCACAAAAATCCATCCTTATGTAAGGATAATCATTGATCATGATGAATTGTCTACGTAGCCATCCAAAGAAGGCTGGTGAGAAACTGATCACCGACGAACCTACATGTCAGGCCATATGATCTATCCACCTCCTCATCTGTGGGATCCTCAAATCGAAAGGCTCGAGTATAACCTAGATTGGCCGTAATCAACTGTAGAAGATTGAGGGAAAAAAGTGCTAAAAAATATCACTGTTGAAGGTAAATGTGAAATGGTAAAAAGAATATTTATTTTGAGTATTTATGGTAATTTCTTTCATTATTTTATTCATGTTTAATGTTTTAACCTAGATATGATTCATTTTTACTATGAAACATGTATTTTTAATCCTTTTTGTGATGTTTTGAGCAGGTCGAAAGATGTCAACGGTGTTTTATCATTATTTAAACAATTTATTTTGAACAACGAGTATAATTTTATCTTTTTTTTCCAGCTCTGTAAACGTACAAAAAATGAACCCCTTGGATTCCTCTTTTAGCTCTTTTTAGACTCCCAAAATAGGAAAATATTGTCGAGCACTTGTATTTTCGAACTCTTTAAAATGAAAAGATGCCTACTCAGTATAAGTTTAACCATTTTACGGATTGAGATATACTATTTATGAAAAAGGAATACCTTAGTCAAACATGACTAAGAGGTTCTCTTGAGTATTGTTTTCTCCCTTTTCAGACCCGAGGGACTACTTAAGAAAAGGAGCATCTGGAGTTTTTTTTCACCTTTTTTTAAAAGTCTCTAAACATGAAAAATATGTTAAGTTTCACCTTCGGTGGGATCATTAAAACATCAAAAAATGATGGACTTGTTGAACATGATAAGGCCAAATCAGTCCTTCTCATGGTTTGTTGAAAATACTGGGAGGTTAAAAAATAAAGAGGTACTGACTAGTATGGTTGGGGAAATTGGGAAAATAGGTATTCGAATTGCTAATGGCAACGAGTTGCTCTTGAAAACGACACTCTTCCACTTCATATCTGTGGTTGTTAAGTTGGATAATCTGCTTGTCATTCAATTCATCATACCTTTTCAAATCCTTCATTTCAGTTTTGGGTCAATACTGCCAACTCCATTCAGTTTCGTTGATGTGTTCAAGAGAAGCCATTCTGTTGATATCCATTAAAATACTCTTAAGAATTAATTCCATGTTTTCCTTTCTTGATCTGGTTCCATATCGACATCATTCTGTCTCAATCATGATACCCTTTTTGTGTCGTTGATGGGGGATACATCAAGGCCCTCCTACGATGGGTCACTTCCTATCGACATTAGCACATTATCCAAGAGGTTGACTTAGAAACACCCCTTTGGTACCTTGGTGCTTGCACACATCAATGAATAGTTTCCTCTCTCTCGGAGACATGTTTACATCATTGGCCTTCGACCGAAATACTCTATGTGGTGTTTGACATCTACTCATTTATTCACATGATATGGATTTTATAGTAGTACCTTGAGAGCCATTAATATCATTAGTGGTTTCTCTCGCGTATGTTAACGAATTACATCATCGACCAGTAATCAAATGTTGTATACCATGTTTGACCTGATATCATTGATTAAAATGGTTAAACTCTAAAGTTGGTTGGTCGTGGAAACGAGATATAAGAGCCCAGATCTGGTTTCATCCACCTGGGATGTGATTTCAGGAGTTATACATAGATCAAAATGTATGGTGGCCATGATCATACAGAAAGTCATCCAGTCATGGTCCACCATTTGTGTATGTGGAAATGTATTTTTATCACTGTACATGTTATGTTAGCTTATGTGTTGAGTATGGGTATGCCTCCCTCAACAAAAAAATTTCATGATATAAATATATTGTAACAGATGAAGCTCGCCGATTGTTCTTGATTTTGGCATGTCACAAGGTAAAGAACTTTAGTCATCAGTAATCATTTCTAACTTTGTGCTTTTGAGGGAAATTCGTTATAGGCCATTTTGTCACATCTAGTTAATAGGCTTCCTAATGGGTTCAATCAACATTCTATTCCCCCTTTAAACATTATTGCATAAATCCATAAGTATGCCTCCTTCATTTTCTAGAATTTCTGCCTGAAAATACATCATCTGAGCCTGTTTTAGGACCAATGCTCCTTGGCCTCCTTCTAGACAGTGTTAACCTACAAGTTTCTCCATTGTGACCTGCGTTGATCACCTACAAGTTGCTCCCATTTTCACCTACGTTGGTTCTATAAATTTTGGAAAAAGAGAGAGAAGCTTCCAGAATTTGTTACAACCATTTATCCGATCATACTTCTTTCTTTGATTCATTTTAGATATTTTTTCTTCCTTAGACTTCCCCCTTGACATTAATGACACTGGTTGACATCAATACAAAAATTGTTGAGCATCCAATATTTATTTTGGTTGAATCCAAATGGAACATTTTTCATAATGTTATAGTAAGATAGTTTACACATTGTACATCAATCTCGTGACCTTATATAGAGAGGACACATGAAATACTAGATGAATGTTGGAGTGGGATAGAATATCTAGTTTGTATCCCACTTTTTAATGTATTAGATGATCTCATAGGGTCCATAGAAAATTGTGCTAATGTATTTGGTATCTTTTCTTTTACTGATGTTTGTTTATATGGTTGAAGGTGAAGAAACACCCAAACCATTCCTATAAAATAACACTTAGAAAGATGTTGGTCTACTTATTGTTGATTCTATTTTGATCCATAAAAAAATTATCCTTTAGTATGTGCTTAATGGATCTTTTAGTGTGGGGTTTGTGATCCACTATATGATCCTTGGATCTCCCTAGTAAGTATGAAGTGATTGAAAATGGTTTTTGGCCATAATTTTTTTAATAATGAGCCATTTTGGTATCTCCATGGTAAGAAGAATTGTACCACCATTCTATGAGGGGAATCTATTATACCTATTAGCTTGGATTTTTTATGAAAAAATATCAAATAGGATTTTAATAGCTTGTTAACCACGTAATTTATACAATTTGTTTTGGGGTGATATATAGTATTCATTCTTATTTGGATACCTTGTAGTTTAAAAAACACTGGGAAATTTTTCTAGTGAAGGTAGGGTCTTGATCCAAGATGATGGAAGTGAGAATCTCATAAAAAATATAATCAAGGAAGACCCCTTGATATATTTATTGTATCCCCATTGCTTCTTTCATAGGTGTCATATGTTGCAAAAAAATCCTAGATGTTGGATTCCATGACATCCCAAAAGAATGAGATCTTATTTCACTCATATATTTTATAAAATGTAGATTATCTATTGTAGCCAATGAATGAAATTTCTCTAAATTATTTTTTGATAATTCTTTACACGAACAATATACCTTTTACATCACAATGTATCTAGTTACCATGTATAATCTTTATAACATGTGGGATATTCTTGAATCCTATGGATAAGTTAAATGACGATGTCATTTTTTGATCATTCTTGATGGTATTTCTCAAGACAACCTAAAATGGGTGAATAAAATATAAATATGGGTCCATTGTCATAAAAATTTCAAGATAAGGCATCAATTACTAAAATGTATTTATTCCTCTTATATATAATCTCATTATGACATGATAACATATTTCTAACCCACACTCATTACTCTAGCGAGGATAACCTTTTTTTGAGAAATTAATTCAAACTATGACAACTAATATTGATCTGGAAACATCACCCTATGAGATATGGGTGGCAAGTCTCTACTACATGAAGGACGGACATTGCGTATTTCTCATAGGTGGATTTATCTAAATTTTAGTCGAATAACTACTTATTAGTCAATACCAAAGGTTTCCTTTCTTGCATTGATACAACTCTAAAACTTTTTCTTTAAGGCATAACATTGCAAGACAAAAGTATTGGTAAAATATAGCACTAATAATACTAGGTTCATGCACATCCCATCCTTTTAATATGAGAGAGGCTATTTTTCATCCTCATTCCAAACAAATGAATTATTTTGTAGTAGTGAAGTTAAGGGAGCAAGAATATTTTTCATAATTTTTCAGAAACTTCCTATAGTAGCCTCTAAGTCCTAATAAACCACACAATTTCTTTAAGGTCATGTGATGGGGCTAATATTGCATGGCCATAAATTTCTTGGGATCAAATTGTACTCCCTCCTAACTTATAGTGTGACCCAAGTATTCATCTTCTAAAGCCCTAAAAACACATATGTAGTGTTTCATGAATAATTGATCATAAAATAGGAGTTGCAAGTATTTATCAACATGCCCTATATGGTATTACCATGTTTTGATGTATACCAAAATATCATAAAAAAATAGGTACAAATGATCGAAATATCTTGTTCATGAGGATTTGGAAGGTTGATGGGGCACTACACAGACCAAAATGCATCAATAAAAACCCAATTACCTTCATTTTTATGGAATCCAATCCTAGGGATGTGTACGTCTTTCATCCTAATATGGTGGTATCCAAAACTAAGGTAAAGTTTTGTGAAAAAAATTTCACCATGAATTTCATCTAAGGCTTCATAATAACTAGGATAAGATATCCATCCTTGATGGTGAACTTATTGAGAACTTAGAAATAAGGAAACTTGCACCAAGTACCTTATGCAACATTGTAGTTTCTATCCATGTATTAGAAATGCATAATTATTTATATGATGAAATATAGAGATTCAAACAATGAAATATGTAAATATTGTATGGTAATAATAAAATTGCATCACCAAGTATAAATGAAGAAGGAAAAAATACATTAGGGACTATGTTTCCATGAGAGGAAATAAGGGGGGATTAAGAGATCAAAAGGGGTTAAAGTACAATATTATTTTGTTTGTAGTCATAAATGAACACTCCCATATTACCCTAACTACTTTATGTCATATTTTATCCTTTATTAGGTTGAAATTAATTTCCAAGAAATGTATATGTGCTTCTTAGGAAATCCTATGTTTAGTTTTATTATGAGAATATAACCCATGATTCCACGTAGGAATTCATCAATCTTCCCGAGGGGATTTTTGGGGGAGATTATATGATACCATGACTATAAGAAAATGATATAAATGGTTTTTAGGAGAATGATGTGGAAATTATGCCCATGTGCATGAGAAATAGTTGTCATGGAGGAAACTCCATTACAACTAGCAATTGCTATGTCTTGTCTAAACTATGTTGGGGCCTTGGAAGGAATTGGGATAGCCCAAGGGAATTCATGGAAAATAAGCGGATTCCATTTTTGGGCTATGTATTTTGAAGTGGAAAGAGATTTGGTGGATTGAAATTGTTGTAGGAGCTAACATACTATGATATTTTTTGAACTGGGATATGCAATAAGATTTAGGCCATCCATAATAGAAACTCATCCTTTTGGTCTCATGGCCTTATATTAGGGGTGGACCTATTGCAAAAAGAGTAAGTACAAAAGAGATCCTATGGTTGGGTGGAAATTCCTTCACCTGCAATAAATTATTGTTTATTTCCATAAAGATAAGTGCTAATTTTTATTTTTATTTATGTTGAATTTAATTATTGTGTATGTTATTAATTAATTATTGTTGTGTTCATATGAATAAATATACATTTGTAACATTGAATCATTAATTTATATTTTCATAAGTCTACTTGTCCTATTTTTGGATAAATTCCTAGCAAGGAAATAAAAAAATTGGTATTAGAGTATGAAAGTAAAAAAATTGTGGATTCTAGAGGTATGCCACATCCTTAATGGCTTAGAGAGGGTATTGAATATGATCTAAAGTGTACTAAAATCCAAGGTTATAACATTGGGGCTATATGGTCTATAAAATGCCTTGTAGAGGAAGAAGTTGTAAGGTGCTTGTGAAATGTTTGACAAAATCTCTTAATGAAAATTAGAAAGAAGGAAAGTTCAAAATAATGTGTTTAATGGATTGTCTCAAGGATTTAATTGATGAAATTAAAAATATGGGGGAAATCCTCAAATCATATATTAGATAGAGATGATATTTGGCTCAATGAAAATAAATTTTACATGGTATAGGGTTGAATTCGGCTATGGACACCAATTTCAGAGAATCATGGGGGCCCAATGGAGGTGGAAATTTGGAGAAAATAAATTATGAAAATTGGTGAAAAGATCCAATTTTGGAAATATAATATAAAATATGATGTGTATTATATTGGTGATAAGGAATTGAATAGGCTGCCTGAATGGATAGGATGGTGTGGAGGTGCCAAGTAGTACCATGTTGAGCTAGGATATATGGGTTAGAAAAAGGGATACTCTTTCACCATAGCTCTGATTCCATGATGAAATTTAGGACATCCTCCAGGAAGATAATTACTTGTTATGTATTTAGTTAGGTTAAATAATTTATTGTGTTCTTTTTCCATCATAAAGTAATTATATAAAGGAGATCAATAGTGAAACAAAAAATTCCATAAGGATCATAAAGAGATAACCACACTAGAGCACAACATTTTACCTTGGGAAAAACCCACATGGGGGGGAAACCTGGAAATAATTTCCTTATAGAATCAATTCAACAAGAGAAACATCAATGTCAAGACAAATAGACTAGCAATGATGACAACCTCAACAATCATTCAAGAATCCTAGTCAACCCTCCATAAACTTCGGTCAAAAGTCTGCAACCATTAGAGAACTTTTGAGGTCTAAAATGGACCTCCTATGAAAAATGTACAATGAAAATAAAATTTATAAGATCCAATAGGATTCAAGATGATGATGTCAACCATGGGGGATGATTCACCATTTTTGGGGTAAAAAAGTAAAAATATTAAAAAATAATAAAATAATAAAACTATTTTTTCAACTTATCTCCCTAAGGTTTTACTCAAACTTTGAGAGGGAGTACTCATTGCATGAAAAATTTAATTTCTTATCCAAGGAGTACCGATGTTGCATACTTTCGATGGACCCTACTAAACGACAAATGAGAAATGCATGAAAAAACGTGATTGCAATAACATTTTTTCATGAATTTCTCATTTTTTATGTAGAAGGGTTCATCAAAAGTATGAAACATGGGAACTCCTTAGAGGAGGAATCAAATTCTGCATCCAACGAGTGTTCCTGCTCGAAATTTGAGTAAACCCTTAGGGATATAAGTCTAAAATACAAGTTGAAATAGTAGTTTTTTCTTTTTTTCCCTGTAAATTTTAATGATGTAATCTAATATTATTTTATTACTTCCATTATTATTTTATAATTTCCTTAGTAGGCCTATTTTAGACCTAAAAATTCCCCTAGTGAAGGTCTACAATAGGGGATGAATTTCAACTTGTTTCTCCCATAAAAATTTCAAACATAGCCTCATATAATTTTGGATCCGACCACAAGAAAAAATTATAGAAATTAGGTCATGTAAAAACATATGCGAAAGCAACAAAGAGATTAATTTTCACATGTGTAATTCCTTCTTCTTTTCTACCAGTTTCAACCTCCTTATCTTTTTCCTTCTTCACATAAGAGAGCATAAATAAATATTTTGATGATGATCTTTGAATTTCCCAGTGAAGGGGATCAAGTAACCTTATATATAGTTTCTTTGCAGGGCGAATATGTGTCTCTTTAGGACTGACCAACTTTCCACGGAGGAGGACAAACGTGGCCTTCTTGAGGAGCCTCAAACCAAAACTTATAATTAAAATTTTCTTTTTGAAAAATAAAATAATAAAACTTTTGAGAATGAAGAAAATGCTTTACATATAAATATATCAATGATAAAAATTATAATTATGAAGCCCGACCATAGTTATAAAATTCAATAGTAGGGTCCACAATGGTGATGGTGGCTAGGGTGGAAAAGTAGTTTTAAAGCTTTAAAATAGGTATTGGAGTAGATTTTTAAAATGTTATAAAATTTCATGGGGGACAAGTGTTATGATAAAATTAATTTTAGAGGTGACTTACCTTGTTATTCATCAAGAATTATCCACCTTGAAATTCATTTGGAATACCAAATTATGAATCCTATCCACCATTGGATATTTTGGATTTAAGGACCCTGGTATAGGTTGAGAATTTTTCACCCGAAATGAATTAATACCATCAAAAAATGAGGAATATCCATCATTCTATATTTCAAGACATAAAGGCCCCATTATGGTTCAGCATTATTAATTCCAAAACCAATATTTTGCATTTAATTACATCCAATAATAGGAATTGGATACTTCAATGCACAATGACATCATTATTTTTCAATAACTTGTCTCCATAAAATGAAATATCCCCGTTTAGATCTCACCCTATAAGATTGAAGAACAATAGTATGACAATTGGAGGATGTAGGGATAGAGTGGGACATCATGTTCCATCTATGACCAAGATTTCGCCTTGAAGTGGTTGATAAATACAAAGAGGCACAAGTCACCCATGAGTTTGAGAGTAGAAAAGGAAAGGTAAGGTGGGGGATCATGAAGCACTCATATGATAGGTCAAGGATAAAACAATATGGCATGGTATACATGAAATATGACATGTAGAACCTAATTTCCACATTAGCATTCATGTGTCAAGCCATATTAGCAAGGGTTCCACGTTAAAAAAAATAACATGAAGTTAAAAAAAGTGTTTGTGTCTAAAATCGTATTTTGGTCATGAAAATAGTATATTAAGATTGAACTATATGAAAATTTATGGTAGCTACATATTGAGGACCCTAAAAGTTCCAACGAGGGTCATTTGTTGATTCAACTCCATATTTCTAGAAATTGCATATTATTGGCTTTTGGAGAATAGGGTGGTAATCATTGGCAAAGGCTACGTTGGTGATGATATTTGGATAACATGGAAAAGGAATATAAATGAAAAAAATTAGTGGATCATTTGGCCAAACTATAAGTGTTTGGTGATGCAGATGTATAAATTGGCCAAAATCAACTATTAGAAGAGACATTTTTGGTAGTTTTGAAATCCTTACGGGACAAAAATTCACATAAGATCACTAAACTAGAGAAAATTTTCTATTCATTTTTATCTCCTCAATAACCTATACAACTAGGCATTATTTAATTTCTTCCATTTTTCTTCATTTAGAACATAAGAGTTTTTTCTAAAGACTACATCTACTAAAAACTACAAAAAGGACAAAGTTGAAAATTCCAGATTCATGCATAAATTGATTGGAGATTTAGCTCACTAATATAAAAGTTTCTATGTATTCACCATCATAAATATTATTTGCACCTGTTATATTTGTTTGTTTGTTTCTATACAAGTTTTCTTTTGTAGGTGGAAAAATTTAGCCATGGGGGATTCACGTTGTTCATCAATATCTGACCATGTTCAATCATAAAGGGGTTTTAAAAATATGAAAAACCGAATCAATATATTGTAAGTATTGTGGGGAAGGGATGTGAGGTATAGGGTTTCATAGGTTTTATGCGGTATAGAAAGGAGTATTTGGAAAAAATAGGGGATATCTATTAAATGCGGTAGTATTGTTATTAGAATGATCTGTTGGGGGTGTTAACAAAAGGAATTTTTGAGGGTTTTATCGATATTTGGTGAGATTATAGGTACTATTTAATATGACATGAATCTACACACTATAAAATGGGCTGACTAAGTGGGGACCCCATGAAGTTGGTATCTATGTTTTATTGTGCCAAAGTGAAAGGTGTAGAAAATGGGAAAATTTGTTGATTTTTGGGAGCTATATATTTTAGCTTTGAGCTTATATTGGATCATAAGTATATTCATCGAAAAATTATTCAAAGGATAATAAATATGAACGATCATTTTTTGGATAAGTGTTCTAGGTTTCTTCACAAGAAGAATAACTAGTTTCATCTTATTGTCAAAAAGTTGACAACATGCACAATTTCTAAATTTTGAAAGAAAAATATATATATTTTCAAATGAGGTGTATATAAAAATTGTATTTGTAAAAAATATAAATATTATAACAAAGAAAATTAAATCTCATAATTAAAGAGTAAAATTGAGAATGATACATGGAAGATGCACAGGGATCTTATATTTGTAGTGAAGAAGCTAAATGGGAAATGAAGAGATGGAGTCTAATGGAAATTGCCATAGAATGGAGCCATTGGAGATATAAAAATCATTAGGATTTTAAATATGGATGTGTATACTTATAGAGATAATAAACAGAAACCATTAAAATCCTAGGAGGAACAAAATTAACTAAATACTTAGTTATTACAACTTTAAATCAGTTGTAGAGACAAATAAAGAATGGATGATGTTAAAATCATGGGACAAGAAAAAACCCACACAAGGAGGGATAATCATAAAATATCCATGCACTTATGAAGTGTTGGTTGAAATCAAAGGAATAATATACCAACTAACCCTTCCATAAAGTCATGCACATATGAAGAATCAACAAGTAGCACACAAGTATCCCTTCTTAGATATCAAAGAAGAAGATATGAAAAAAATAGTGTGTAAGGATATCTTAGGAAGATTAAGCCACCAAAATTTTATGGTGAAAATAAAATAGGAGAGGATGTTGAAGGTTGGTGAGCGACATGAGGATTTCAAGAATATTCTAGAGGGTGCAAAATTTTAACTCTAATTAAAGTTTGAGGAAGTAAAAAAATATAGCTCTAGATGGTTATCAAGAAATGTTCAATATTAGCCAGCTAGGAGGATACAAGGTTCCATTTTACATCATTGTATTTGTTCATCGCTAAATAGAGCATATAGTATTGGGAAGTTAGAGAGATAAAAAAAGAGTAATAAGATTATGTAACATATTTTCAAGCCACAGGTCATAGGTAACTCCAAAGAGAGAACCTCTTTCTTTGTATTTTCATGTTTCCATACCAGAGAAAATGGAGCAGAACAACCTCACCTTCTAGGTGTTTTTTTTAAATATATATATTTTTATTATTTATGGATGGTGTTTGTATATTTTTCAGTCTCTATTTTTCACATTTAATCTATTTCATACATTTAAGAATATAACTAGTAATTAAACAATTTGATATATAAATAAAATTAACCTTCACAATAAATATTTCATTGTTTTATAAGTTTTGTTGGGACAAATTTTTCCATTGGAATATCCACACAAATTTATAAATCATATTAGTTGGTCTATAAATAACTCTCTTTTGTTTTATCTTGAAATCCCTAAATATTTATTTCCAAATTACTAAAAATCTATTGAAATTTTAACTCAACTCTTTCCACGTTTCTCTAAAGAATTTGGATTGCCACAATATACTTTCACCATTAAATCTTGCACAAAAAGGAATTTC
Source organism: Pinus albicaulis (assembly GCA_034641835.2). Taxonomy (NCBI): domain Eukaryota; kingdom Viridiplantae; phylum Streptophyta; class Pinopsida; order Pinales; family Pinaceae; genus Pinus; species Pinus albicaulis. The sequence goes on along the minus strand of CM076581.1, from coordinate 1,315,037,417 downwards.
CCTCATTGTTAAGCTCAAGTATCTAGCTTGGTTGTTTCAGTTTTTACAAATTTGGTCTGGATATGAGATTCCCCACTATGGTTCTCTTGGATCCTTTCAACCCCTTGAAGGAGTATTACCAACATGATAAATATATGGAAAGAAACTCAAAGAAAAGGTTCAACATGATCTCTCTATTAGTAATATTGCTAAATTATTTATGTGATATATCTAGAGAATTTTTTGATGAGGAGAGTCATAGTGCTTTGGCATATGGTAGGAGGCTCAACTCTTTCTGTTATTCAAAAATTGTTACCAATCATAATTGTTTGAAGTGAATTTTTTACTCTATTTATTATTTTCTTTGCTTTCATTTCATTAATTTCCCTATAATATTTATCACCTAATTAGGCTATGTTATGATCACATATCCCAATTAGGTGGTAAATATATTTACTTTCCTAGTCAATATTTCTTTTCCTTAGTTGTAAAAGGAACATTGATATTTAAATGAAATTCTCATTAAGGTAACAAACCTTAGCTGAAGTTTAAAATCATACTTTAACAAGTAACTTTTCAGCATTAGTCCTTTCCTTAATTTTCCCTTTCACCATGCTCTTAATTTCATCAATAAGAGAGTGGAAACTCAACTCTCTTCCTCCTCTCTTTCATGGTGGGTATCCCATTGTCTAGTGGCATAGTGTTTCAATTTCACTGTAGGAGTACAACATATCATGACTCTATTATATGCGCAACAAACAGATGGTAGTGGAATAAAACATGTAGTGGTATGAACAAGTCACACATGGTGTGGAAGTGTTATTTAGCATGATATACACAAAGCACGAGACTTTCCATGTGTATAACATCCAAAGTATATGTAGAAAATACTCAACTAAAATAATACGACAAGTTACATTTAATCCCAACAATGAAATGTTTGTTCTTGTGATCTAAAAAATAAGTGTAAATTGTTTCGAAAAAAGTGAGCAAGTAAATTGAAACATGCATACATATATATACACACACAAACACATGTACACACACACACACACATACATGCATACATACATACATACATACATACATGTATGCATACATATGAACATACATACACGCATGCATACATACATACATATATACATACATAAATATTTACATACATATATAAACTTGGCTCAATCATAGAGTCAAATGAGTTTATTCTACAGTCATAGCTTTCAGGCACATGATATTTGTAACCCATGGTACCTAGTGGATTACTTACAATGAAACCTGTAAAAGAATTGGAATCCTCCACTATAATATGCTGTATGTAAGTAGTTGTTGGCATCACCTAGTTAATAACTCGATTAGTTTTGGTCAAATGGAAATCAAATATATCGTCATGGATGGTTTTTCCTTGGTTTGGATTTTATTTTAATTGTTTTGAATTATTATTTATTACGTTTTTATCTCTTATATTTTATTCTTATCAGTGGTATCAAAGCAAGTAGATCCACTATTGTTAAGACTTAGGGTCTTTCAGTAACTAGATGTGAATATTTGAGTGGAGATTTATTTGCAGTTTGACTTCCCAGGTCTATTATAAGCCCTCTTGTTCAGGGATACATGTTGTATCATAGTAACACATAAAGTTATCATTGTTAAGTGTAACACCCCATTTTTTCTCAACTTGTAATCGTGATTATGATTTAATCTCATTGTAAATTGCAAGATAGTTGTTATGGTGACTTTTGCATTATGATGGATCAATTTTGAATTATGTGGAGGAAATGTATTAATTAACTAAAAATTTCCAACCAAATTAATATAGGGTAGATAAAAGGTACTATACATGATACCACTACTATGAATTAGAGAGGGGGTTGGAAAATAACCTTGCCTAATAAGAAAACAACCATAGCCAAAAAATTCATATTTCCAAAATGCCAAAATTTGAATTTGAAATTACTTTCCCTTTTTACCATTTCCCCAAAATGATTTATTTAAAGGAGATGGGTAATTGGATAGCTATCCACCCATATTTATGGAAGTATGGGTATGGATTGGGTAGTTCAAAGTGTTCATAGATGAGTATAGCAAGCACCCGTCTCAAGTTAGATTCTCTAGTTCAATGATCTAAGGTTGGGAAATATGAGTATTATTTGGTCGTAATAGAAGAATGAACTAAGAGGTTAATAATAAAATTTGTTTGTGTGTGGAGAGGGTGATGAGGCCTTGGGAATTGTAGAAGAAGAGTTTGTAGAGAGAAAGAGAGAGAACACACATGAATGAAAAACACAGTAGTTCATAAGTGGTGTTTCTGCTAATAATTTCAATTATCTAGGACTGCATAGGGGAGCCAAATATCATGCCCAAATGATGTGGAATCCCATTTGGGTACCATTATCAATTGTGCGGGAAAGTTAAATTTTGAATTTTAGTGCAATTTCAAGGCAATAGAACCCAAACCCAAACTGGGGAAAAGAGGACTATGAATTTGATGTTGGATTGGTTGGAGAGAAAGCATTGAGATGGGAGGTCACTAAGGACTATATTGGTAGATAAGGGACCCTTTCTATATTTTTAACAAGTTATAAAGGATTCTAAACAATTCATGAAATTCTTAGAACATTGGTTTGACTCCCGAATGCCATTTATTATTTGTGAAGGAGAGTGGATTTCACAACTAGGAATTTTCATAAGAAGCTAATTTTTTACCTAGTGGTATCATACCTTAGCTATGGGTTGGAAATTTTTAGGTAAGAGTAGTCCAATTGAGCGTATGGTTGTGTGGAAAATAACATCCCCTTCTTTAGTTGTTGGTAGAACCATTTAGACAATTTTTTTCATTTATTTTTAATTAATGTTCCCTAGCTAAAAATGTCTTTGGTAAATTTCCTATTTAATGTAAATTCTATATACAATTATTTGACAAGGTATTTTACATAAGGAATTACTAAATTGGGTCATGGAAGATTATTTTCTGAATATTACTTTGGAATACAAGATACTGGGTTGATAACAAGATTCATAGTTGAATCCTTAAGTTTTATAAGAAGACTAAGGAGATTATAGTCTTCTTAAAAAATTGATATCATAGTGAAATTTATTCAATAATACACTCTAAATTCAATGGATATTCAAATTAAATTTATCCTATTAGCTTCCAAATAGGTTAAACTATTAGATCCATTTCACTAGAATAATTGTGATCATGAAATGTATTTCAATTAACCATCTATATGTGAATATGATGATTAATTGAGTGCCATGTTTGGTATAATTATAGACTAGTAACCAATAAAATGAATATGCTTGCATATGTATATTGTCGTGGGACTTATACAACTATAATTATGGACTATAGTTATGTTGTAGCTCCTACAACAACCCTCCTTACTTCCTCTCAATGCCTTAGCACTAGAAGGAATTGAGGGGCGTAGGCTTTCAAATTAGTTTAGAGGTCACCTTTACAAGCCTCTCTAACATTTGTGAGTTATGATAAACCATACAAGTATTTAAGATAATTGAGGAAAACTTATGAGTTTGATTGAGGATTTTTAAACAATCTAGCAACACAAAGACACCCTCCAACTGTTAGTTTAATACCGAGGTAATCCTTAGGGAAAGTCTTAACTCGAATTTTCTTGCAAATTTTTGGTGATTTTAGATTTTTTGTAGTGTACCACTAAGTCTCTTTCTAGTCATATAGTGCATCACTAACCCTTAGTGCAGTTCTACATATCCATACTTACTCAATTTTTGATGTTATTCCATCAAATTTGTCTCTTCTAGCCTTAGTAGCTATGTACTAACCATATTTTTAGTGTTATACCATATAATTTACCCTTAAGTATGTGCTAAAAATTCAACTTTACATCCTACTCATCTCCACAGTGCTCTCTTTCCCATCTTCTTAGTGCTATAGGGTCAAAATTTTCCAAATTTTGGTGTTTTTTCACCAAAATTTTCCTCCTTGGGCCTCGATCTGATGAATTCACCTTGGTATCTTTGGAAGGTATTATACATGATATTGGGATATTAGTAGATAATAGATGGTTTATTACGTCATTAGGTGCTTCTTTATGGAGTAAGTGATTTATGACTTCTTTCTTAAGTCTAACATGGGAAAAGTACAATAATTAAACTCAATTAATTATTGTGGACTATTAAGCCAAAGTACTAAGGATAAATAATAAAATCATTTAAGTGACTTAGATATGATCTCAACTATTGATATCAAGTTAGGAGAGATCTAATCTCAACTTTCAATCACTTAGCATATTAGGGTTACAGATTTGGCTTAATGAAATTATAAAATAAGCCTAAGGGAGTGATGAAGACACACAAGTGGAGGGAGTGATTTTATCAAGAGCGAGAGGCTCAACTGGAATAAATTGGAGGAAGAGTGCAAAAATTTTTGGGGTGCATTTATACAATTCTAATTTTGGGAAATTGAGAGGTTTAGTAGCAGAATCGTAGATGAGGTCGAGTTGCAGAGATGTCATTTTATCTAGTGGGCCAATTTTCTTGTGTGTGTAGGGGTCGTACGAGGAAGAAAGGAGAGGGATGATATGTTGGTAGTAGAGGCCAAGTTTCTCCAAGGAAAAAATATTAAAGAGAAAAATTTTCAATGGGTTGAATTCCTTGGGATGAGTTTTCCAATGGGGCTGAGTTATAGGCTCTAATAGTGCATTTTGCTATGTATTTTTCTCTGTGGGTCTAAACCCAAATTTTCCCAAGTATTTTAATGAAGGAAAATTGTTATGGGTGTATACTTATTGTTGTGATGTGATTTATAGATTTTATTTTATTTTTCTTTTAAAAATATTTTATTTCAAAAGTTAAATACTAGTCATTTTTTTTCACAAAAAAATAGAATTTTATTTAATGTTTTTATAGGAATAAAAATTGTTGAGGTATAAAGAAATTTTGAATAGTATTGGAGATTTAAAATGGTATCAGAGCTTCAAAAACTTTGATGGAGAGATCTTATATTGCAAGTGTTTTACAAAAACATGTTATTCCTTTTTACGGAAACATAACTTTTTGTTTTTGCAACTAGGGTTTTGTGGCCAAGGTCAATTTGTGAAATGGCATCGATGAGCTTAAAATATGAAGAAAATTTGGATGGGGGTGCTAATTTTGTTCCATGGAAGGAGAATATCATTATTTTTTTTACAATGAATTATTTCTAGGATTTTGCAAACACAAATATCAAAGTGTATTTGGTGTTTTGTTGAGCAAGGGTCCCAAAACACATTTTATTGTAGATTGGTTCTAACCTATAAAGAGAATAAAAATAGTTGAATGATGTTAGTGGTTGAATATGAACCAAAGAAGCATGAATGGGGTAAGAATAATACATGAACAAGATTAAAACCAAACTAAAGAAAAACCTAAACAATGCTTACATGAAGCATAAACACATCAACAAAAGATAGTGCAACAAAATTCCCTTTATTGATTGATGGTAGAAGAGATAGAATATGAGATATCAAAAAACTTCAAAGAGATCTCAATAAGGAACTCCTTCCTTCAATCTCCTACGCAAGCTCACTCTCTCTCAAAGAAGCTTAGAGAACTCTCAATGATGTTGAAACTCTCTCAACAATGCAATGCAGGATTTCCTTAGGGAAATTTTGCCACCATAACAATGATCAAAATTCTTCTCTTGGCTTTCCAATGGATTTATTATATAGAATTTGACCTCCTCTTTCCCTCCCTTGGCTCATTAATGAGAAAATGACATGATAGGAGGAAAATAGGATTCCCTGGGGGCTGAGTATCTCCAATTTGACTCAAAATCAATTTTCCTTGGGTGGTACATGTCAGGGAATCCAAATTCAATTTGTGCATATTGGTCTTAGACTGTTGACTCAAAATTTTATTGACCCGCATAACTATAGAAGAAAAAGTCACGCGGTTATTAATTTCTGCCTTTGGAGAGCCCATTCAGGTTGATTTTTTAAAATGAAACTTTAGAAAACTTTTGATTTTTGGGTTTCATGATGTCTTCAGCTGAAAGTGCTTCACCTTTACATGTTGTTGTCTAACTCTAGGTGTCATATTTCTTGTACAAATGTGTGTTGATTTTTCCATGTTAACAGTTCCCCCTGATGTATGAGGTTAGGAGAAAGTGTATAGCCAAAATACAACATGTTTTTTTGTTCTGACAATGGGTCTAACATGATTTTTCTATAGATATGAGATCAATGCCGAGATGATTGGGGAGATTTCCTTAACTAAAAACTCACAAAAAAACCATTTTTATGAAGAAATGATGATACACAAGTGTCTACACAAGGAGGGCATGTCCCATGCTCGTTATGATGACTAGGACTGATATAATACAAATTTATGGGACAACATCATGTCAGGTTAGTGACGAGGTAGATGAAATGCTAAAATCCAATGACAAAAATTATTTTTTCCCTCAGGGGAACTTCTAACAAACATTCTGATGTGAATGCCCCCCTGCATCTCAAGGATGGCACGGTTGAAGGGGGTGTGTTGAGATGCATGAGTCTTTGATTGGATGAAAGTGATGAGCACCATCATTAGGTATCTTTTAAGGGGTTAATTGTCACCATTTTAGCCTTTTTAGTCTCTCTCTCTCACACTTAATTACATTATGGTCATATGTTGCTTAGTGTAAATGGTGATTAAGGGTTTTCATACCACGAATGCCTAATATGGTTTAAATGTAGGATAATCATGAAGATATGCAATTTTTGCTGAAGATTGTGAAATCAAATCTCAGAGTAGACAACAAGGAGTTATTATAGGGGGGTTGACCACCTCCTTAACTCCTAAAGGCAACCAAAGGATCCTCGAGATTCCCTCCAACAACTCGAAATCAAAGGTAGCCAAACAAGTGGAAGATTAAGTGAATCAAAGCTCCACTTCTCTTGAAGTCCAAGGGGAAAAATAACCTAATTTTTAGGGAGCTTTTGTTAGCCACCCTTTTGGTTAAATAGGGCATAACAAGAGATCATTAGGATTTTATTTTTGGAGATAGCTAGAGTACCCCTAGCTCTTGTAATAGACATTTGTGAATTTCATGTGCTATGTAATGAGATTGGTTATGCAATAAAATGAGTATTCAGTTTATACTTAATTAATTTAGCTTCAAAGAGATGATCTTTTGGGTTAGGGCACAATCCATTGGCCTCAGTCTCTCTTGTGTATTTGTGTTTACTTTACAGGCCATTGTAGTTAGTTTATTTTATATGTTGTAGTTAGTTTGCTTACATTTCATCATGTTGTGTTTAGTTTGCTTCCAGTTCATGTTACTGTAGTTAGGTTGTTATATTTCATAGTACACTAGCATATAAAACTCCAAAGTTGTGTGTTAAAGCCTCCCTCTCTCACCTATTTCACTGGAGCTTGAGGAGGGCAGATCTTCACCACAGACCCAAAATTTCTTTCAGTTTATGATTTCTTGGAAATAATAGATAGGTTTATTTGTTTATCGGGAACATGTTGTGAATGCTGATTTATTTTTCTGTTTCAAATGAATAGGTAGGTTTTCTTAAATTCAAATCATCTTTTCCACAATTTTCATCATAGATCTATCAATGATAAATGAAAGAAAAGGTATTTTTATTGCAGGTTTGAGTAGAAAAGTAGAATAGGACTCCACCAAAATCCCTAGCTCCAATTTCCACCATTCACCAACCTACTTTCAACAAAATCACCTTTAGCTCTATTTTTTGAGATCTTCACCACAACACCGAGAGCCACCTTGGAGGTGCAAGAGGGGATTTGGAAGAAGTTCTAAGCTTGGCCAAAAAATGGTTGGCTACCTCCCATTCACATAGGTCCACATTTAGTCCACCTTTCCTGCCCATTTCCTCACCATTTTTGGCCTCAAACTACTCTTAGCATGTTTCTTGTAGTGTTTCAAGACATCATGTAGCACTAATGGAAATCTTGTAGCAGATCTTGTACCAGCACCAGTTGACCACTTCTTCAACCCAAAAGCCTTTTTTCACTTCACCTAGACCTCACACAACCTCCAAGACACCTTCATATATGAAACAATGAGTCCAAGAACTTCTTAAGCCACCTCAATGCCTCCTCCATTCGCTACAAAACAAAGTATTTATAGGCATAGTTATCTCATGAGTAGATGCATTGTTAAGCATAGAAGTCAAGCATGAAGTAATGATATTTTCATTAGCCATTTGGTCCAGCATGTGTGATTATATTAGTTTCCCTTTCTGCAAGTTCAATTCAACAATTTACTTTATGAATGCCACTCAGTTTAACTCTATTTATTGCATTATCCTTTTTGTGGATTTCCTTTCTTGCAAATAGCTAGATGAGTCTTTATGATCTAGAGTAGTTTCTTTCTTGTTGATAGAGTAATGATCATAAGATATTTTCAGTCTAAGCTTTCATTCAGAAGTGTGACAAACTTCATTCCCTAGAAGCTACCCTAGGAGTAGCACCCCTTCCTAGAATTGATAAGAGGATGTCATGAGTAGAATGCATCTGCTATGTATATAGCATTTTCACCTCCATGTTTGTACGAACCCTGGGCTGATAAATTAAATTAGGGTAGCCACTGGGAGTTGCAAAACTCTTGGTGCAATACCAGAGCTCACCACTTTTTGGCGTTGTTGCGAGGGAGGTGTCTAAGTACATTCTTTGATTATGTTTTAGAATTATTTTCTACTTTTCTTTTAGATTTAGTTCCAAAATATTGAAAAAATACAAAAACAGTTTGACTTTCATGCCTTGTAGGATTAGGGATAAAAAAGGAATTTTTTTACCAAAAATCCCCACATCCCCACACAGTCACCCTTCACTCTTATTCAATTACTGTGAAGTTGAACACACCATAGGTGAGTCACTTGAAAACTTTGAAGAACCTATTGGAGAAGAAGAACTTGCTTCACCTGAGGAACCTACTTCAGCAATTCAAGCCATGGCTGAGACCAGGACCCAAGGAGTATTTCTAATCCAAGTGGATATTGGTGGCCACCCACCTATTCCATTTGGACCCCCACCATTGGTTCTTTTAGTTTTTGACTTTCAACAAAAATTACTATTTTTAGTAGGCTTTTGGGTCCTGAACTTCCAGAGCTATTTTGGGGTCATAATGATCCACATGGCTATTAGTGTCCACCCACCTATTTCATTTCAAATGCCATCATCAATTTTTTCAGTTTTTCAGTTTCAACACAACTTACTATTTTTAGCAGTTTTTCGGGTCCTGAACTTCTAGAGCCATTTTGAGGTCCTAAATGATGTTTTTGGGAAAACTGGGAGCAAGATGGGTTCATGGACCGATGTTTCTCACACCAAAAGTTGTACTCCTCAGATAGATATTTATAACAAGGTATTGAGCGCATCAAACAGAGATCGTATGCCAAAGTTACGTCCTTGGGAAGTTGAAACACCAATTTACCCAAACGGGGCCCATAGTTTTGGCACTTCACCTCCTAGGGTTAGGTTTTTGGATATTTATCATTTTCCATTGTTTCTCAATAATAAATAGGCCCTAGAGCCTTATTGGAACACAGTTGAAAGGCCTATAGCCGCCACATCTCTACTCAAAGATAAGCTACCAGTGCCCTAGCTATTTTATTTCCATTATGTATGTAAGAGTATTTCTGTTATTTGATATTAATGAAATGCAACATTATTTCCACTGCATCTCTATGTTATGTCTATTTCTATATTTTATTGCATTCCTACATAAATCTCGATCAGCGGTATCAGAGCAGTCTACTCTTTCTCTGTTTTTCTTTGCATGTCCCAAACGAGGTTAGGGTATAAGGAGTTAGGGCTCGATTTGGTTGAACACTTGCAAGATCATCCTCACAAACCCCAACTACCACCCATGGCGGAAGAAAAGAAGGATGAGGGAGCAGGAGATCCTATCAAAATATTTCTCGAGGAGGCCCTCGAGAAACAAAGGAACACAATGATGGATAAATTTTCTCAGATCCTTCAACGGCTACCCACCTACAACGCATCTCATCCAAAAACCACTCTGATGGAACCACTCCCTTCAAGGTACAGGTAAAATTTTACATTCCTATATTTGAAGGCTAGATAGATGCAGACACCATAGATAGATGGTTGAATTTTCTGGAAGGGTATTTCTCGGTCCATGGTTTCTCCGATCGAGAAAATATTATTTTTTCACTCCTTAAAGCCGCCCCCCTAGGTCAAAGACTAGTGGGAAACCTGCTGTGAGCAAAAGAACTGGAAAAAATCCTCTCTGTTCTCGGTCGCACCCACTTGGATTTCGTTTCAAGATGGCATCAAGGAGCAATATTACCCCGTGGGGAGCTATGAGGACAAGTACATCTAATGGACCACATTGTGGCAACAAAGGGATCAAGATGTGCACGAACTAATAAATTTGTTCCATACACTACGCACAAAGTTGGGTATTAAAGATTCAAAGAGACATTTGGTGCTCAAGTATCGTAGCTGCATGCACATACATAGTTAGGAGGAAATGGAGTTCCTCGACATTACCTCGCTTGGCACAACATATTGCTATGCTGCCAAGATCGAACATAAATTTAAGCAGAAGAAGCACGACTTTGGATCCGTGAATCCAAAGCCAGGGAAAGGTGCCCCTGAACCACAGAATAGGGGGCAAAGCCAATGCGGGGTGACTCATAAAGACACCACAAATCCAAAGAAGGAAACTGGGAAGTCGTGTGAATTTCATAACAACCCCACTCACAGCACAAACGAGTGTTGGGCTAAACAGTCACTGGTGGCCAAATTGAAGGCACCCGAATCATCTGCATGTTCTGATCCTTAGCCAGAACCAGACAAGGGAGATGAAAATGGGAATCAGATAATTGATGTGGACCCTAGTTCCATTTTTTCCACCACCAAGCTCCAGAGGAGGGGGAGCGCCTCTTCTATTTGCAGATGTGGGTGAAGGGTACTCCACTGCAATTTCTTGTCGATAGAGGAAGCCAAAAGAACCTCATTTCTGTAAATTTCGTGAAGAGGCTCGGCCTACCAACCATAGCACACCCGCAGCCGTATACCATCGGGTGGCTTTATCCAGGGAGAGATCTTTGCATCTGCCAGTAGTGCTGCCTTCCGTATAGCATCAAGCCATTCACAGATGAGTTATTGTGTGATGTTGCTCCTCTTAATGTAGTTGATGTATTATTGAGCCAACCATACTTGTGGAGGTGACATGCTGTGTATGAGTCTAGGCCTCATTCTTTTGTTATGACTTTGGGAAGTAAATTGTATAGGATATTAAAGGTAGTATTGCCTCCTGCCATCTCCTTGACTATTGCAAAACAATGCAGTAAGATTGTTTCCCAAACCAGGAAATTTATTTGCATTACCATTCACCCACAAGGAAAGAATAATATTGTGGCCGCAGCCTCGAAACAGGGCTCCCCTACACAACAACAACAGATGGATAAAGGCATGGAGGAATACAAGGACATTTTCTCCTCACCCACAAAGGTTCCTCTACACTATCAAGACAAGCACTCCATTGATCTGACACCTGACGCACTATCGCCTGATGTTGCGATACCTCATGCGACTACAGAGAAAATATTCACACATGTACTGTATGAGGCTGATAAATAAACCAAATTTACTGAATTTATCCAGCATGTCCGCCCGCAGGTCCATGACATCTTCGACAAATCTAATACCCAGTTCAACAGAATTTGCCTCATCTCATGGAGGATCTCAACGCAATGGGGACTATTTCTTCATAAGGGGGGAGGAATGATCTAGGTGGATATTGGTGGCCACCAGCCTATTCCATTTGGACCACCACTATTGGTTATTTTAGTTTTGCACTTTCAGCACAGCTTACTATTTTTAGCAGGATTTTGGGTCCTGAACTTCTAGAGCCATTTTGGGCCGTAATGATACACATGGATATTGGTTTCCACCCACCTATTCCATTTGAAACCACACCATCAGTTCTTTCAGTTTTTCAGTTTCAACACAACTTACTATTTTTAGCGGTTTTTCGGGTCCTGAACTTCCAGATCCGTTTCCAAGCCCTAAACAACGTTTTTGAGAAAACCGGGAGCAACATGGGTGCATAGATTGATGTTTCTCACACCAAAAGTTTTACTCCTTGGATAGATATTTCTAACGAGGTATTGAGTGCATCAAACGAAGATCGTATACCAAAGATACGTCGTCGAGAAGTTGAAACACCAATTTACCCAAACAGGGCCGATAGTTTTGGCACTTCATCTCTTAGGGTTAAATTTTTGGATATTTAGAATTTTCGATTGTTTCTCAATGATAAATAGGCCCTCGAGCCTCATTGGAACACAATTGAGAGGCCTATAGCTGCCACATCTCTTCTCAGAGATAATATACCAACGCCCTAACTATTTTATTTCCATTATGTATGTAAGAATATTTCTGTTATTTTATATTAATGAAATGAAGAATTATTTCCACTACATCTCTATGTTTTTGTATATTTCTATATTTTATTTCGTTCCTTCATAAATCCAGATCAATTTCCTATTAGGGAAACAGATGGGGAAACTAGGATGAAGAATATTAGTCCCTCAATCCTTCCATATTTCCATGGAATTACGTATGAGGATCCTGACACCTTCATGTTCAAATTTACTATTGTCTGCAGGACCTATGAATATGCCTCAGATGCTGAAAAGTTGAATTTGGTCCCATCCACCCTCGAGGATGAAACCTTGTGCTGGTTCATGGGTTTTCCTGGGAACAACATCACTACCTATGCACAGATGCAAGAGTAATTTAACAAAAAATACATGGAATATTGTAGCTCCAAAGAAACCAAAGAGGAAATATTTAGGATGACTCTAAGACCTGATGAATCCCTAGAATATTATGAAGAAATATTCTAGCTAAACTATAAAAGATCCAACTGCACCCTTGATCTCAGATCACTTAAACTGGTACATCTCCGAGGGATCAGGGAGGAGGTGATAGAAACCATTAATATTCTATCAAGAAGAGATATCTACCAACTTCCTTATGAGGACATCAAAATTTTATTTAGGATCCACTCTAGGGAAACTAGGAAGAAAGGTAGAGCTAGCCAAAGCATGAACAACACCCCTTTCTCTTCCACCTCCATCAAGCATGAGATTGGAAATATGTTGGAGGACTTCAAAAGTGAGATGTTGCACACCTTTTCTTTGCAAATGAACACAATTCACATCAAGAGGAAGCAAGATGAAGAAAAAAGGGCCTTGGAAATATTCTGCCCTAGATGTACTAGAAATCACCCTCAGAACGATTGCCCACTAAATTTCATAGACATTTTCTTAGTCTGTGAAGAGAATCGTGCCATAGATAACTATCCCTCCTTAATTGGGCTCAAAGTTGTATATCAAGGTGGGGAAGTAGGAACCGAGAAACTATGTTTCATAAATCAGAGAAGGCCTCAAGTCGTTGGTCATATCAGCAGGGTATGCAAGGTGCACCTTAATCCTACTATCATACCAATTAGAATGCACATATTCATTCTTGGTACACCTCCACTCCTCCATCATGGCCTACACCTCCTACTTGGCCTTACAACCCTCGATATGACCATCAGGCTATGAACCAACCATTCCAACAATATTTTCCTCAACCACCTCAATGGAGCAACCCATCACAAGGGTGGAAGCCCGAACATAATCAACCACCTGATTTGCTGCCTCCATGCCAACCTCAACCTCAACTCTTTGATCTTGCTCCAGCTAAGCCACCTTAGATGCCTTCCTAGCCCAATCCGAACCTGAAAAATAAGCAGGCGCAATAGGTTTACATTGGAGCGACATCATATGTAGCTTATGTTGTACAAATACATGAGATCAATACCAGGTTGGGAAGAGTAATCTCGGACTATAAACCTCCATATCCACCTGCAGAGGTTGAGGAGGAAAAGGAAGGGAGTAACACTCAGATCTAAGAACCTCCTTTTCCTGAGCGCTTGATCCACTCTAGTCAGCACACCCCAAAGGAGAATGAAATTTTTGGAGAATTGAAAATTTTGTGTTTGAAAATACCCCTTCTCCTGGCCATTAAGGATGCTCCTATTTACAATAGGCTCATCAGGGAAAATTGCTTTAAGAAACCTAGGAAAAAGAAGAAAGATACCCCCACCATCAATGTAGTAGGACAACTATCCCACTTAATGTTGGGAAGGGTGATATTCCTGAAGTACTTGGAACCTGGTAGTATAGTATTAGATGTACATATCGATGGTGTCATTGTCCCCAATACTCTAGTTGATCTCGGGGCTGCCATCAATGTAATGACCAAGGAAATTATGCTTAAAATTAACCTCCAAGGGACTTTGAGGAACACCAAAATAGTTCTACAACTTGTAGACCAATCCACAGAAGCTCTGGAAGGAATTGTTTAGGATGTTATGGTTTCAATCGGCTCTTGGGAGTACCCTGCATATTTCCTGGTCCTCTAGCCAAAAACCAAGTTTAATGGATATCCTCTCATTTTAGGAAGACCTTGGTAAGCCACTGTCGATGCTTATATCAACTATCGGGACAAAAACATGACTACAAAGAATTTGCCCTTGTCTAAACAATGGTATTATATTCTCCTGCCCATCCTTCCATTGACCATGTCCTACATTTATGGTTGGAGGATGAAGAAGAAGAAGATGAAGTATACAACACTAGCCCCTACCCCATTTGTACCATAGATGTTGTTATTAGAGGGGGGTAACCTGATGAGGATGAGCTCATCAACCACATCATTTAGAAACAACCCCCCAATGAAATTCCACCCGATGACCTAGTCAAAGAGCCTGAAAGGAACCCTTGGGTGGAGCTTCACTTAGTTGATTCAACCTTTGAAACCACCAAGGTTGTGAAATTTTTCCCATTAAAATCTTTGAAAATTAACTCATCCCTCTCAGTCAAAGAAGAAGAGTAGTTATGCCATCTCTTGAAAGAAAATGTTGATGCATTTTCTTGGGACTACAAAGACATGAAAGGGGTGCATCCCTTGGTGTGAAAAAATCATATCTATATTAAATAATGGTGCAAGCCTGTGTGCCAACCCCAAAGGAGCATGAACCAAACTCTAAAGGACATAGTGAAGGAAGAACTGCATATATTATTGGATGCAGGTTTCATCTATCCCATATCAAACAGTGAGTGGGTGTGTCCTCTTATCCTAGTCCCAAAGAAAAATCGAAAATGGGGAATCTGTGTTGACTACTTGGAACTAAACAAAGCTACTAAGAAGGACCATTTCCCCTTTCCCTTTGTAGATCAAGTCTTGGATGGCCTTGCAGAGAAGAAGTTATTTTATTTCGTAGATGGGTTCAGTGGGTACAACCAGATCCAAATTAGCCCTCAGGACCAGAACAAGACTACTTTCACGTGTCCCTGGGGTGCCTTTGCTTAAAGATTCCTTCCCTTTGGGTTGTGCAATTCCCTAGCTACTTTCCAAAGAGCAGTCTTGAGCATTTTTTTCAAACTAGTCCATGGCTCTGTCGAAATCTACATGGAGGATTTCACACCTTATGAGGATGAATTCCAGGAAGCTCTTTCCAATTTGGGATAATTGTTCTAAAGTTGCATTGAAATGCATCTCTCCCTGATTTCGGAAAAGTGTGAATTCTGAAAAAGAGCAGGAGTAGTCCCAGGCCACTCAATATCACAAGTAGGAATATAGGTAGACCCGAAAAAAATAACCATCATAAAAAGGGTGCATGTCACTCAAAAGCAGAGAGATGTCATAATTTTCCTAGGTTTGGCTAGCTAATATAGGAGGTTCATTAAATATTACAAAAAATTGGCTTTGCAATTATTTGGACTATTAGCGAAATATTCTGAGTTTCTTTGGTCCATTATCCGTCAAGAAGCTTTTGAGATTATTAAGGAAAAGATAACTACTTCCCCCATTCTTCTAGGTCCAAATTTGGCTCTGCCTTTCCAAATCCACATAGGTGCATCAGATAAAGTTGTGGGGGCAACCTTGGGGCAGTTAGAAGATGCTTTACCCTATGCCATTTATTTCATTAGCAAGAATTTGTCTAAAGTTGAACTTAACTACACTGTCACAGAAAAGGATATTTTAGCCATTGTACATTCCTTAAACAAACTTAGGCATTATATTACTGGTTATCATACCTTTGTACATACTGACCATGCAACCATCAAGTAATTAATGAATAAACCTGATGTTAATGCTAGGATAATTTGATGGTTGTTGTTACTACAATAGTTTGACCTAACAATTGTTGATAAACTAGGAAAGAAGAATGTTGTTGTAGATTTATTATCTAGACTAAATCTACCTGCAAATGAGGAAGGGATGGTGGATGATCAAATTCTAGATGAACGCCTATTTTCTATCTCAACACTCTCTCCTTGGTTTGTTAACATAGATAACTACTTGGTTGCTGAAAATTTCCCTCCAAACCTTTCATCCAAGGAGAAGAGTGAGATTATAAGGAAAAGTTCCCCTTTCACCTAGATTGGTGGAAATATCTTCAAGTTGGGTCCTGACCAAATTCTCAGAAGATGTGTGAGGGAGGAAGAGGTTTTTTACATCCTCTCAGCATGCCATGATGGTCCTTGTAGAGGCCACTTTTTGGCAAAAAATACAACCTTCAAAGCTTTGCAGGAAGGTTACTATTGGCCTACCCTCCACCATGATGCTAGGAGGTAGACCAGTAGATGTGACCAGTGCCAAAGGATGGGGAGACCTACATAAAAGGATGAAATTTCTTTGCACCCTCAAGTGAGCCATTTGGAAAATGGGGCATGGACTTCATTGGACCTGTTAGGTCTCCATAGTTTACAAGATTGGAAAGAACAAACACTGTAGAGCCTACATCAAAACCACTTTGGAATCCTAGGATCTAGCCTTCCTGGATTCAGAGAGGGATCTCTCTATATAAGTGTTTTCAAAGATATTTCTTTAAGGCTTATGATATGATATTAGGCTAGTTATGAAGTACAAGGGTTTTGTTTGTTTTTGGTTGGGATGGATATCATTAAAATGAAGGAAGTCTTTTGAAGGGTAAAGGTGTGAGTGAGTTGAAAGAATGGTTCAACTGATAGGATAGGTAAGAAAAAGTATCAATCCATTGGGCTATGGAGTCACAAGAGGATTTAATTGCACAACAAGTTTCAAGTGTGGTCTATGGGGCAAGTTATCTATATCAAAGGATCTCTTTAGATTGATTTTGTGATATGGAACATTAAAAGTGTTGTGAAAGAAGCAAACATATGAGAAAACAAAGGGCAGCTTAAGATCAAGTAAGGACATTTAACCTAGCCTACTTTCAGCATACTCTCAAAGGAAAACATTTGAAAACAAACAAAAGAATAGCTTAAGATCAAGTAAGGACTTTTAACCTAGCCTGCTTTCAACATATTCTTAAGAAAAACATTCACGATAAACATAAAAAGTAGTCTAAGATCAGGTAAGGACTTTTAACCTAGCCTGCTTTTGACATACTCTTAAGGGAACTTTTCAAAGCAACTGTTGGAGATAAACTAGAGGACAGGGCTAACCATAAAATTCTCTAGTTCAACTTTAATTAGTAGAATTTTCAACAACTTTCAAAGACAACATCTCAATTTGTACTCAGGAAAAATGGGCTCACCAACACTTCACTGGTTATACTCTATTGAATTATCCTCAAAACACAATTAGGAGAAAACATAGAGATAAATATTTATCAGTGATAAATAAGGTACTTTGTAGTAAATCCTAATCGATATTTGCTGTTCTTTATCAGAGAAAGTGGACAATATGGAAACATGAGAAAAATAACAATTACAGTAAGAAAAACATCACCATTAACATAGACCAGGATCCCATAAATCAACTTGTATATTTGATGTTCAAACCAGTTACCATCTTCAAGTCCAGTGGGTCTTTTATAGCTTCAAACTTCTCTTCTCAGCCTATCTTTCTTCAATTACAAAATAGAGCTTCAGCAGCCTCAACAACTATTTACATTCAATAAGTATTCAACCAACAATAACAATGAACTCCTCATACAATATTTATAGTAAAATGAGGAGGTGGAGTGAATGAAAGGGTTATTTGTTCAATTAATACAGAGTAAATGCTTCAGGACCTTTGGGAGGACTATGGAGAATATTTCAAATGTTTTAACTCTGCTAATTGATTTTTACATTAAGTTTCATCAACTTCAGTCACTTTTGTTGACTTCTGAGGCTTTTGGTAGGCTGGAAATTACTTCTGAGCTGTCTTTGGAAAATATCTCTAACTGTGCATTAACTTTGTATTCTTTTGAGGAAAATAAAACTGTAGGTGGAATTTTGATCTCTGGGGGAGTAACTACTTCAGTGATTTGGAATTTGAAGCATTCTTTTGGGTGATCTGTCTGCTTCGTGGCTTTAAGCACTGATTAGGCCTCTGATTTAGCTTTAGGCCTCCTTTAATCATCTTTATTCTTCAAACTGTGTCTTTAACCTTTATCCTTTGATCTTCTATCTTCACTATTTCTTCGCTGATCTTCATTGTTTTCCTTTATGTATAGGTGGCTTTCTTTTGCTGCGCTGGAGGGTTTACTATGTAACCGGTGTCCATGAAACACTAATTTAAACTTTGAAATTCAACCCTTTTTGTCCCTTTTCTTCTCTTTTGGGCCTTTTTGGATCGTCATCCAAGGCCATATCACTGTAATTTGACTGTGGGACGACTTTTATGGCTTATCCGCCATAAAATCTGCAACAAACAACCAATCATTATATAAAACCTACATTTATATGGTTAAACTGCTTCAGAGGGCTTCGCGGAGGGCGAAAAGGCAGTGCAGAGGCAAGGGAGCATGCAGAAGGGGATTCCATGGTCAAAACCATAAAAAATAGGGTTCAAATGTGCTTATGGCATGAAAATATGGATAAGCGGTTTTGCAGAAAACCAGAGGTAGTTTCCGCGCAGGGGATGGGTGATAAACGGTTTTGTGTGAAATGGACGTGATATGATTCTCTGGATGACACGTGTCTAGGCGAAAACCACCTATTTCACGTTGAAACTGCGCGATCAACTTCATTAGTGAAATGGGTGTGAAATTAGTGTTAGATCGTCCGATCTGGGCAATCTAGATTGACGGCCGCAGATGAGCGTGAGGGGAGATAAAATGAGCGGAAGAAATATATGGTGGGGCCGGGGTGATGTGGGATATTTTTTCGTGTAGCGGGAAGGCCTGAGGTTGGGAAAAAAAAATATGCGCCATTGGATTTATAGTGATAAAGGGTTAAAATCACGGTGGGGTGATTATATAAAGGGAAAGAGGCAGAAGTGGGAGGGGAGTTAATGGCCATCTGATCTAGGGGCAATAGGTCAGATCTACGGTGGAGGTTGATTCGGAGGGGGAAACAATATGAGGGAAGGGAGTGCCCACTTTAATTTCTTTTTGGGGTTTGAGTCTTTATACAAATATTTTGGGGGTTTTTTACATGGGAAAATGGATTTATAAGAGCAGCGGGAAGGATCAATGGGAGCCATCGGATCGAGAGGATCGACATTGAGGATCGAATCGAGACATCGGCAATTGGCATAGAAGAGGGTCCGAGGACAGAGGACTTTGGAACTGCGATGTGTCAATGGCTAACGGGAGGAGTAAGGCTCGATCACTACTACATTTGGTGGAAATTTCGACACTTGGTTCCGACGCCTTTGACCAAATGTTGGAAATTTCCCCAAATTTTTTCCATCCCGCCCGAAACCATCGCTATACCGACGTTTATAGAAAAGTGTCGAAATACCGACACTTAGACAAAGTGTCACAATTACAACGTTTGAAGGAAGACGTCACAATTGCGACACTATGGCCCAAAGCGTCGCTATTGCGACGGATGTCTCCAAACGTCGTAAGTATGACACAACGTCTAAGTGTCGCAATTGCGATGTTTGGAGGCAGCCTTCGCAGTAGCGACGCGTTGTCCATCGTCAGTATAATGACACTTATATGTGCGCTACATAAAAATACGAAACTTATATGCGCGCTACATAAAAATTGTTTTATTGTTTCGTATCCGTCGCAATAGCTACAGTAACGTCTGATATCACGCACGCATTCGCCCTCCGCTCTGGAAGAACAACATTCGCCCTTAGCTCTTGCAGAAAAGTGTTTTCCCTCAGTATTCGCCCTCAGCGTTCACCCTCAGCTCTTGCATAACAACATTCGCCCTCAACGTTCGCCCTCAGCTCTTGCAAAACAACATTCACCCTCAGCTCTTGCAAAATGGTAAGTTCTTACTGCAGGCCCTTCCTCCTATAGTAGGGTTGACTCTATTTGGGTTTTTTGGTCAATTCCATTGGATTGTGTTAGGCTGTAGGGTTCTCTCTAGATGTCAAGAATCAAGATTCAATACCCTCTATTATCTTCATCACCCAATACAAGATTTAAATTTTCCCAAAGAAACGCTTATTAATTTGGCAGCCATTATTTCTCCCTGCTTTAAAAACCCTACATTTAAATGAAAACAAGCATTGCATTTCAACTACAAAAATCTATTAGTGTTCAAATGTACATGTGTGCTACATTAACGTCTGATATCACGCACACATTCGCCCTCCGCTCTTGCAGAATAGCATTCGCCCTCAGCATTCTCCCTCAGCTCTTGCAGAACAGCATTCGCCCTCAGCATTCGCCATGAGCTCTTGCAGAACATCATTCGCCCTCAACATTCGCCCTGAGCTCTTGCAGAACAGAATTCGCCCTGCATTCGCCCTCGGCTCTTGCAGAACAACATTCGCCCTGCATTCGCCCTCAGCTCTTGCATAACAACATTCGCCCTCAGCTCTTGCAAAATGGTAAGTTCTTACTGCAGGCCCTTCCTCCTATAGTAGGGTTGACTCTATTTGGGTTTTTTGGGTCAATTCCATTGGATTGTGTTAGGTTGTAGGGTTCTCTCTAGATGTCAAGAATAAAGATTCAATACCCTC